>CM045737.1:28602347-28864847 GCA_024760905.1 Plotosus lineatus | reverse complement strand
TTGCAGCCCTGAATGGTGTGTGTATCCTGTTGATGGGGGTAATATGCATTTTCCTTTCTCTTGTTGAATAAGTAAGGGCCTTAAGGGTTTTTGTTTGTTTGTGATGTTTAAGAAAAGAAATTTAACATACTTACTTGAGAAACATTGTATTATCAATTTGTCAGCCAAAATGTATAAATTGTAACTATTCTTCTTTTCCTTTCGGCTGTTCCCTTCAGGGGTCGCCACATCGAATGATCTGCCTTTATCTCATCCTATCCTCTTCTTCTCTTACACCAACTACCTTCATGTCCTCCTTCACCACATCCATAAATCTTCTCTTTGGTCTTCCTCCAGGCCTTCTGCCTGGTAGTTCCAACCTCAGCATCCTACTACCAATATAGTCACGATCCCTCCTCTATACATGTCCAAACCATCTCAATCTAGCCTCTCTGATTTTGTCTTCAAAATGTCTTACATGTGCTGTCCCTCTGATGTACTCATTCCTGATCCTATCCATCCTCGTTACTCCAAAAGAGAACCTCAACATTTTCATCGCCGCTACCTCCAGCTCTGCCTCCTGTCTTTTCCACTGTTTGTGCCACTGTTTCTAAACCATACAACATCGCTGGCCTCAAGACCGTCTTGTACACTTTTCATTCTTGCCGAAACCTTCCACACATCACATGGACACTTTTCTCCAACCATTCCAACATGCCTGCACACGCCTCTTCACCTTTTTTCCACACTCTCCATTGCTCTGGATTGTTGAGCCGAAGTACTTAAAATCCTCCACCTTCTTTATCTCTGCTCCCTGTAACCTCACCGGTCCTCTTGGGTCCTTGTCATTCACACACATGTATTCTGTCTTACTGAGGCTTACCTTCATTCCTCTCCTTTCCAGGGCATACCTGCACCTCTCTAGATTTTCCTCCACTTGTTCTCTGCTCTCACTACAGATCACAATGTCATCTGCAAACATCATAGTCCATGGAGATTCTTGTATAACCTCGTCTGTCAGCCTGTCCATCACCATAGCAAACAAGAAGGGGTTCAGAGCTGATCCTTGATGCAGTTCCACCTCCACCTTGAACTCTTCTGTCACACCAACAGCACACCTCGCCACTGTCTTCCATCTCTCATACATGTCTTGCACCACTCTAACATACTTCTCCGCCACTCCAGACTTCCTCATGCAATACCACAGCTCCTCTCTTGGCACCCTGTCATATGCTTTCTCCAGATCCACAAAGGCACAATGCAGCCCCCTCTGACCTTTTCTGTACTTCTCTATTAACATCTTTAAAGCAAACACTGCATCTGTGATGCTCTTTCTTGGCATGAAACCAAACTGTTGTTCATTAATGCTGACCTCTGCCCTTAGTCCATCTTCCACTATTCTTTCCCATAACTTCCTCGTATGGCTCATCAACTTTATCCCTCTGTAGTTGCCACAACTCTGCACGTCTCCCTTGTTCTTAAAAATGGGCACCAGCACACTTCTCTATCATTCCTCCGGCATCTGCTCACTCTCTAAGACTTTGTTAAATGCTGTTGACAGAAAATCTACTGGTACCTCTCCGAGACACTTCCATACCACCACTGGTATGTCATCAGAACCAACTGCGTTTCCATTCTTCATCCTCTTCAATGCCCTCCTCACTTTACCCTTACTAATCTTTGTTACTTCCTGGTCCCCCTTTTCTCTCTCTTTCCTCATTCATCAGCTCTTCAAAGTACTCTTTCCATCTTCCCAGCATACTTCTGTCATCAGTCAATACATTTCCCACTCTGTCCTTAATCACTCTAACTTATTGCACGTCCTTCCCATCTCTATTTCTCTGCTGTGCCAACCTGTATAAATTAGTTTCTCCCTCCTTACTGTCCAACCTATCATACAAGTCATCATACGCCCTCTGTTTGGCCTTTGACACTGCTACCTTTGCCTTACGCTGTGTCTCCCTGTACTCCTGTTTACTCTCTTTGGCCCTCTCAGTGTCATACTACTTCTTAGCTGACCTCTTCTTTTGTACACACTCCTGCACTTCCTCTTTCCACCACCAGGTTTTCTTATCTACTGTCCTTCCAGAGGACACACCAGGTACTCTCCTACCTGTCTCCCTGATTACATTAGCTGTAGTTGTCCAGTCATCCGGAAGCACTTCCTGACCACCCAAAGTCTTTTTCAACTCCTTGAACCCAACACAACACTTCATTTTTCAGCTTCAACCACTTTGTCTTCTGCTCTGCCTTTGCCTTCTTCACTTTTCTCACTATCAAATTCATCCTGCACACCACCATCCTATGCTTTTTGTCAACACTCTCACCCACTTCTACTTTGCAGTCCCTGACCTCCTTCAAATTACATCGCCTAGACAAGATGTAGTCGACCTGTGTGCTCCTACCTTTGCTTTTATAAGTCACCCTATGCTCTTCTCTTCTGGAAGAAAGTATTCACCAAGGCCATTTCCATTCTTTTTGCAAAATCTATCAACATCTGTCCTTGTGTGTTCCTGTCCTGGATACCAAACCTGCCCATCACTCCTTCTTCCCCTCTATTGCCTGCACCAACATGTCCATTGAAGTCTGCACCAATGACCAGTCTGCATCACAATATGTAGTACGGGGATATCTTTAGAATTTTTTTTCATCTGCATTTAGTTGGCAGACACTGAGCCAAAACATCTTGCATTTGAGACCAGATACAATTTGAGAATACATCAAGCAGAGGGCCAAACAGTGGCTCTTTTGTCATTACTAAGATTTTAACTTGCACACTTGAGATCACAAGCTTGGGTACCCGGTGTACTGATGAGCTGTTTTGATCTTTCCCCATGTCTGAGATTGCCCTTCTGCTCAGTGAGGGTGACTGGCTTTCTAACATAACTATACATCGGCTTTGCAGTGTAACAACTTTATACAACCGTTTCCTCTTCTTTTCCTTTCGGCTTTTTCAGGGGTCACCACAGCGAATCATCTGATTCGCACATTTGGCATAGGTTTTTTTTTTTTAATGCCCTTCCTAACACAACCCTTTAGCAAGGGAGAAACATGCTGACGGCTTTGCAGCTACTCCTTACGGAAGTCAGCAATGGTTCTTTTACACAAACCTCTCACCATATACAGTGAGAGACACGACTGGCCTTTGATAACCCGGTTAGCTGCAACTTTATACAACCGTTTATGTGGAAGAATTGTTTGCAAGTGAGTGAATGCAGACAAAATCAATTTTCAAGTGCTTTATTAGTGTCAGTTGTGTCAGGAAATAAAAATGTAAAGAAATTACATTATACTTGATTTTTTTTATTTTTTATTTCATGTTGAATTTTTATCCCTTTTTTGGGATAATAGACCCCGTTGGATTCACCTGATTTTCAGGAATTACAGTCCATATGGTGAGCACCATCATTAAAACATGTTTTCTATTTTGCAGTTAGGCATCTGTGGGATCACCTCGAGCATTGGTTTCCTGTGGAGTGTTATATAAATTATCCTTATCAGGAGTGTCTGAGACTTTGCTTGCAACTTCCTGATATGATTATCTTATTCTCTGCTTCTCCTTTGTGCTCCGTAACATGCTTTCTTCTCATTACTTTTTAGGCATGCGGGTGGTTTAACTCTGTTGATGCAAAAATGTACCCTGGTCCTTTTTCTTCTTTTTTTTTTTTTTCCAACTGTTTTTGACAGAGTAGCCAAATTCAGTCTTGTTATTGTGCTTCATGTGAACCAGTTACAAACCATCAGCAGAAGCTCCTACTCACTTGTTAAACGTTTGGAGGAGGCGTATTTGACTTGGTGTCTCATGTTTCACACTCTTTAATTTGAATTTGGAGTCATTTCTCAGAAAAAGTGAAAAAAGAGTGAAAGAGCTTTATTCATTCACTGAACCAATTCATAAATTAACATAAGTCTCTTGACTTGTGCTATTTGTTGTATTCATTTTATTGCAAGTCCCTTATCCACTCGCTAAGCCTATGTATAAATCACCTATAACAGAAAACTTGAAACAGAAAAAGAGTTCTATTGATATTTTAAGGATTCTGACTGATATGATACAGTATTGCGAGAGTGGTGATTATTTTCTGTGGTCTCTGTGTGGGGCTACTGGCTTAAGACAATTATGAGAGAATCATAAACAGGAAAAAGTCTCCTAACTGCTCTTCCTGAAGACGGAAAATAGCCTGATTTGCCAGGGAAAATTTCAGGGTGAAGCTTTGAGAAGAAATGTAGAGTGCTGTGTACGTCAACATTTTAGATTAATTTTATTTTGTGTGTGCATATATGCAAGTCACAATGATTGTTCTTGTAAACATGCATTATTTACCCACAAATGTGTTTTATGCCAGTTTTCCTGTCCACACGAGTTTTGTTTACTAGTTTGAAAGTGCAGCTTCGCCTTTCAGTAACCGTTTCGCCAATCTCTTGTCTCCTTGCCATCCCGCCAGGACTTCTTTAATTACTGAATATTAGTTACAGTAGTGCTGTCTTTTTGATTTGAGATGTGGTTTGAGAATTGTCATTTCTTTTAACACTTTTACTACAGTCGAACATTTCTCAAAAGTTTGTATCATGATTGATAAACTTCTGTGGTGGTTTCATTAAGCATTGTAAACAATCTGGTGTGTTCTGTGTATAGGATGTATAAAATGCTGAGTTAGTCCCATTTAACTTCCGATATGGATCAGGATCGCACAAGTGATATTTATAACTGAAGTGCCTGCAATCCATGCCCAATTTACGAACTCTTACAAAGAGTGCTCAGCTGGCCATGTTTCAGTAACAGCATTGTCTTAGCAATATCTACTTCTCCATGGAAAAAGCATGAGGAAATGAGGTTGTAAGTTATTGTTGAATGTAACATTTTGTGATTGTAAAGCTTGTGTATTAGCACAGTATTCTATTTAAAACTGTTGGTGACTATGAATGTCTGACTGTGGTATGATAGATGATTGTCCAAAATAATGAAATGACCAAACATTAATCAAAGATTTGTCATCTTCCATTTCTTACCCATTTGTATATAATTCAAAATGCACTCGTTACTTTTTGCTACTTCTTTTTTGGTGTAATTTCATTTAACAAGTCATTCTTAAAAGCAAGTCATTACACCATAGCTAAGTTGAGCTATCATTTCACCAGTAACACAGCCAGATGGTTCATTCTGTTCTTCCATCAGAAAATAAGAAACCTCATTTTGAAAGTTGCATATTTTTTAGTGAAGCAAGACTTTATCCAAACCTTGGCAGGTTTGAGCTTTACACTGGCTTCCTGTAACCCATCACATCTCTTGTGTATGCTCAATTGACTATTTTTAGTTCTTGTCACAAACTTTGGCAAAGGTGTCAAAATATGCCCAATTTCTGAAACGCCCTGCCAAGATCGGGGACCCATATTGAAGACAGGTTGGCTGTGTGTTTATTTTTTGTTTGAATCTTGCTGAGTTATTAAGGTAAGATTTCAGGACACATAGAAATTGATTTGCCATCCTTTCTTTTTATTGTGCAGTCATTTGTCACTATGACCAATTACAGCTCCCTTGGAATGCTCTAGCTAGAATTTCAACCAGGACCTTTACGTGAAATGAAAGGTAAGGTTTACAAGCTCTCATGTTACGCATGAACATATGCATGTCATATGTATATTTAATAACATCATTATTTCATTTTTAAAAACTGCCATTTCAATCTTGATTGCACAAAATCACACGAATAACATGTCAGTCTGTCAGCTCATAGAATGAAAGTTAATGTCAATAATAACATTGTTGTTTCAACTAACAACTCCGATACAAACTAGAAAAGTCTTCAAAAACAACAACCCTGGGCAGTCCTACAATTCATACCTTAATACATGAAAAAAGTCCATACATTAAAACAGGCATTCACTGATACAAATCAAAGAAAGAATACAACTCCATATATTCATATTTGTTCTGTGTTGCTGGTGGAAACATATCTGTGAAGGCTCTGATCAGGTTTAAATGTATAACTGCGTGCGCCATTTGCTTACAGCAGTCTGTAAATAGATGGCCCCGATTCTTGTTGAATCTTTTTCTGCAGTCAGGTGCACTTCTAGATTTTTTTTTTTTTTTTCCTATGCAGGTTTTCATTGCTTTCAAGCTCAATGCTCAGGCCATCACTTAATTAAACTGTGTTGCGGTGTAGCTGCAGTTATGTCCATGTACAATAACAATTTGCATACACTCTATTGTAGCATGTTGCTCCCTCTACTGTTTTACCAACACAGTTACAGTTTATAAAAACCATTGGCAGACAGTCAAGGCCAGCAAAGCCTTCTCTGCTTAAATAACACCATCAGAAGCACTAACTTATATTTACAACTTAAATTCTCATTTTTTTTACATTAATTTGTCTTAATTTATTCCCAACCATCTACAACAGTTCGCTTTAGGTTGTAGTGCATATCTTGGCTGCACTGCTTCCAGTACGTGTATGTGGATGTTAGATTTTTATTTTTATTTTTTTCAACCAATCAAATTTTTACTTTCTCTGTTGCCAAGTAAATCTAATATACACAGGGCCTTCAGAATCAGCAGTGTTAGCGGAGCCCACTTAAACTATTTTTGCAATGTGGTTGTTTCTTTAACCAATCAGATTTCAGATTTGCCTCAAGTCCCACTGAAGGCCCAGGTACCAAATGCACGGCCTACAAGTGATGAAATAAAATTGTGGTTGCTTAAAATTCGGACACAATCTAAGGTGTAATTTTGTTTTTGAAATATATACGTAGAATATATGTTGCAACTGTTCCCAAAGTCAGGGGTTCAAGTCCCACTAATCACCAGGTTGTCATATAGATCTACCCCCAGTGTAGCTGACTGGGTTATCAAAGGCCAACCATGTCTCTCACTGTCTGTGGTGAGAGGCTGTAAAAGAACCATTGCTGAGAAGTAGTTGCAAAAGTAGACTGCATAGCTGTCAGTGTTTTTCTGCCCTGTGATGGCCTGGTGAGCTGCCCAGGGTGTACTCTGCCCTTGCACAAAGTCGGCTGAGATGGAAGCCATCTGCCCCGCAACCTTTAATTACGATGAAGCGGTTCAGTAATGAATACATTTTGCAGTGTATTACACATTTTTCTCAAGGGAGAAGGTATGCATTCCTCACTGGTCTGCAACATCCCATAGAAACAACACTTTCCTCAAACTACATTCAAAAAGCAGAACTATCTTTCTCAGTGACAAGTTCTTCATCTTTTAATTTGGTAAATACACGCTCTTTCTTTTTTCCATTGTGCCATGCTCCTCTGTGCTTGTTTTTCTTTTCTCTGAGCACACTGCTAATAGCTCCGAACTACTACCTTCGAAAAATCTTTTCAGAGGCTGATTCATTTTACTATGATCCAATGATGCATATATCTGTATCTGACAACACTAGTAGTTAAAGTCGTGAAGATAAAGTGGTCTCATTAAGGCGTGTTATTTCAGTAAGTATGACTAGGGGCAGTGGTGGTCTAGTGGTATAGGGCGCTGGATCGCTGATCCAAAGGTTGGGGGTTCGAGTCCCACTCTCCACAAGGTTGTCACTGTCCTCCCCCCAGTGCGGCTAACTGGGTTATCAAAGGCGGGCCATGTCTCTCACTGTCTATGGTGAGAGGCATGTAAAAGAACCATTGCTGACTTTCGTAAAGAGTAGGCTGCAAAGTTGTCAGCGTGTTTCTGTCCTTTGCTAAAAGGGTTGTGACAGGAAGGGCATGCGACGTAAAAACCTCTGCCAAATCAAACATGCGAATCAGATGATTCGCTGTGGCGACTCCGGAGTAAAAGGGAAAAAGCCGAAAGGAAGACGGACATTTCAGTTAAGTATGACTGGATTAGGCTGCTGCTGCACAATACAAGTTATTCATGCAGTAATGTGAAAATTTTGAAAATGAGTTCCTGTATATATGTGAAAGGAAGTGATCTCATGGTTTTGGTAGATGGTTAAATATTTGTACGGATTCTGAAATATACCAAGTCTTAATCTATGAATGAAATAAAGTCTTATTTCAAAAGGAAATTGCAGAAAGCATGCACTTCAGTGTCCACCTTGAGTAATTTAATTGTGTTTATTTTATCTAATTGCATAATTTAAAGTTTAAATGTATTCTCATTTATACACAATTATAGTAAACTTATGCAATACATTGCCTAGAAAAAAAAAAAAACATTTCACCGACTCTAATGCTTTAAGGTGTTCTTTAAAAGGAATTGAAGAGTGAAACAGGATTTTTGGGTGTGTGACACCCCCCCCCCCCCAAACTTTTTACTTTGCTTCAACCATGATATTGGATTTTGTCCATCTCCAGTAGGCTTCACAGCCTATGTTAATTCATGGAGCGAAAAATAACACCAGAGTGCAAGCAAGGACCATTGTTCTCACTCAGTAATGTAGCAGTGTATTGGTGTCACCTTGCTATACTTTTATATGGGCTGGAATTGAAATTACTTTAAGCTTCCCCTTGAAAATATGAACAATCATATCTGCCCCTTAATATAATGGGGCTAAAAGCCAGAACAGTATCTTTATTCAAGATGGTTTCCTTTTCAACTTGTCTATCCTGCAGTCATAAACTCTTCTGAGCATTGAGGTTGGGTTTGTAAAATACTCAATTCCAAACACCCCCCCCCCACACACACACACACACACACACACACAGGTTGGACGTAGGTTTAGTAAAACAAGGTGAATATACACTGCATAATGGAAAATCCTGTGCTGAATTTTAATATTTATAACCCAGGTCTGCTTACCTGAGCTGCTCCTTCATCCTGACCCTTATAGGCATCTTTTTTCTTACCAAAAAAACCAAACTTGCAAGGAACAGGAGTCAAAATGCTGGTACTGTGGAAAAAGTGGCTGGCAATATGCAGTTATCAAACTTGAGTGTTCACCCTGTTTCTGATTGTGTGTGTGTGTGTGTGTGTGTGTGTGTGTGTATCAACAGTAGTTTTGATCACACATATGCAAATCCAAACGATACAAAGCTATTGTTTAACCCATAGATATTCTGGCCTTATGAAACATACCTCAAGAGGCAAGGAGAGTAAAGTGGCTCTTGAAACTTTGACAAGGTTAACAGGAGCTGAATTTAACTATGAATGCGTTTACAGCAAGCACTTCACAGAAGGTATGTAAATCACTCTGATTTTATCTGACAGATTTTCTGTGATTGTGGATTGTGTGGGATTTATCATAGCAGAGAAACTTTGCTTGGATCTTTGAGCATGGCCACCATCTTAAATACATTTTTTCTTATTTCTTGTTGGAAATCTTATCTAGCCAATATTGGCTGAAGTCAGGTTGCATCTTGAACAGTTCAGCAGTCTCTTGCAGTGTCTCCACGCACACATGCACGCACAAAAACATCCACAGAAAATTTCACTCTAAAGGGTAATTTGGAATTGCCAGTTCGACTGATAACCATATCTCTGGACTATGGAAGGAAATAGAAATACCAAGCGGAAACCCACGCAAACACAGGGAGAACATGCAAACAGAAATGCCCTCTCTGAGCCCAGGACTCCAACTGGGGACCTTCTTGCTGTGAGGCAGATGTGCTGAACACCATCACTATGCCATCCAATAAATTCTCTTTCAGAAGAAAATCCAACTCGTTGTGTTAAAAGATGTTGGCTGTATCTCAAATTTGGGCCAAGCATTAGGATCAGCAAAGAAAAACAACAATCTTCTTTCTTCTTCTTTTCCTTTCGGCTTTTCCCTTCAGGGGTCGCCACAGCGAATCATCTGCCTCCATCTCACCCTATCTTCTGCATCTTTTTCTCTTACACCAACTTCCTTCATATCCTCCTTCACCACATCCATGAATTGTCTCTTTGGTCTTCCTCTAGGCCTTCTGCCTGGTAGTTCCAACCTCAGCATCCTACTACCAGTATACTCACTATCCCTCCTCTGTACATGTCCAAACCATCTCAATCTAGCCTCTCTGATTTTGTCTTCAAAACGTCTTACATGTGCTGTCCCTCTGATGTGCTCATTCCTGATCCTATCCACCCTTGTTACGCCAAAAGAGAACCTCAACATTTTCATCTCTGCTACCTACAGCTCTGCCTCCTGTCTTTTTCCCAGGGCCACTGTTTCTAAACCATACAACATCCTTGGCCTCAACACTGTCTTGTACACTTTTCCTTTCATTCTTGCCGATACCTTCCTATCACACATCACAGCAGACACTTTTCTCCAACCATTCCAACCTGCCTGCACACGCTTCTTCACCTCTTTGCCACACTCTCCATTGCTCTGGATTGTTGAGCCTAAGTACTTAAAATCCTCCACCTTCCTTATCTCTGCCCCCTGTAACCTCACTGTTCCTGTTGGGTCCTTGGCATTCATACACATGTATTCTGTCTTATTGAGGCTAACCTTCATTCCCCTCCTTTTCAGGGCATACCTCCACCTCTCTAGGTTTTCCTGCACTTGTTCTCTGCTCTTACTGCAGATCACAATGTCATCTACAAACAACATAGTCCATGGGGATTCTTGTCTCACCTCGTCTGTCAGCCTGTCCATCACCATAGCAAACAAGAAGGGGCTGAGAGCTGACCCTTGATGCAGTCCCATTTCCACCTTGAACTCTTCTGTCACACCGACAGCACACCTCACCACCGTCTTCCATCTCTCATACATGTCCTGCACCACTCTAACATACTTCTCTGCCACTCCAGACTTCCTCACGC
This sequence comes from Plotosus lineatus, assembly GCA_024760905.1. NCBI lineage: Eukaryota > Metazoa > Chordata > Actinopteri > Siluriformes > Plotosidae > Plotosus > Plotosus lineatus. The sequence goes on along the minus strand of CM045737.1, from coordinate 28,854,175 downwards.
AATACCACAGTTCTTCTCTCGGCACCCTGTCATATGCTTTCTCCAGATCCACAAAGGCACAATGCAGCTCCTTCTGACCTTCTCTGTCCTTCTCTATTAACATCCTCAAGGCAAACACTGCATCTGTGGTGCTCTTTCTTGGCATGAAACCAAACTGTTGTTCATTAATGCTGACCTCTGCCCTTAGTCCATCTTCCACTATTCTTTCCCATAACTTCCTCGTATGGCTCATCAACTTTATCCCTCTGTAGTTGCCACAACTCTGCACGTCTCCCTTGTTCTTAAAAATGGGCACCAGCACACTTCTCCTCCATTCCTCTGGCATCCTCTCACTCTCTAAGACCCCGTTGAATGTTCTTGTCAGGAAATCTACTGCTGCCTCTCCTAGACACTTCCATACCTCCACCGGTATGTCATCAGGACCAACTGCCTTTCCATTCTTCATCATCTTCAATGCCCTCCTCCTTCACCCTTACTAATCTTTGCTACTTCCTGGTCTCAACGGTCACCCCTTCTACTCTTTTTTTTCTCTCTCATTTTCATCATTCATCAGCTCTTCAAAGTACTCTTTCTATCTTCCCAGCACACTTCTGTCATCAGTCAATACATTTCCCTCTCTGTCCTTAATCACTCTAACTTGCTGCACATCCTTCCCATCTCTACTTCTCTGCTGTGCCAACCTGTATAAATCATTTTCTCCCTCTTTACTTTCTAACCGAGCATACAAGTCATCATACGCCCTCTGTTTGGCCTTTGACACTGCTACCTTCGCCTTACGCTGTGTCTCCCTGTACTCCTGTTTACTCTCTTCGGTCCTCTATGTCCCACTTCTTCTTAGCTAACCTCTTCCTTTGTACACACTTCCTCATTCCACCACCAAGTCTCCTTATCTACTCTCCTTCCACATGACACACCAAGTAGTCTCCTACCGGTCTCCCTGATCACATTAGCTGTCGTTGTCTACTCATTTGGAAGCACTTTCTGACCACCCAAAGCCATTTTCAACTCCTCCTTGAAGACAACACGACAGTCTTCCTTTTTCAGCTTCCACCACTTTGTCTTCTGCTCTGCCTTTGCCTTCTTCTCCTTCCTCACCATCAGTGTCATCCTGCACACCACCATCCTATGCTGTTTGGCAACACTCTCACCCGCTACTACTGTGCAATCACTGACTTCCCTCAAATTACATCGCCTACACAAGATGTAGTTTACCTGTGTGCTCCTACCTCCGCTTTTATAAGTCACTCTATGTTCCTCTCTCTTCTGGAAGAAAGTATTTACCACAGCCATTTCTATTCTTTTTGTATCAGTTGTCAATAGAAAATAGGTTCAGTGGTTACAGAGGATGATCGAAGGAGCCCTTGTTATGGACTACATTCTACAAAGTTGAAGTTCCATTTGAAAAATTTGTCATCTGCTTGCGAAGAATATAATTTTCCATCAATGAATTCCAACCTCAAAGAATTCAGGCCTGAAAGGAGCAACAAAGAACAACCCCCGTCCCCCCCATCATTTTGTTCTTGACATCGATTGAGTTCCATTTATTCTTCCTCGATTAATTCAGGATTCAATTGTGGTATTTAACAAATTTTTTCTTGTTTGACACATTTCTGGTTTGGTATTTGGTGGTGATGATGAAGATAATAATAATAATAAAAATAAAGGAAACATCTGAATGTGGTGATGCCATGATTTCAAAATTCTAGGGTTGTATTTCGGGTTTCTTTCCAAGTTTACTGCTTTTGTATCTCATGTATGACATTCAGCACCCAAGCTTCAGGCAATTCAGTGCAGTGCTTTCATAATAGATGAATAGTGTTTTGAAGACCCACCCTGCAGTTTTCTTTGCTGTCATCACATGCCTGTTTTTAAATACAATCTGTGTCACCACCACTTCTAATGTTGACTCTGGTGAACACAATAAGGCAGTCTGTTAATTATCTACTGATCGTAAATGTGTGGTGGTTTTTTTTTTTTGGTCCTTTTCACAGCCCATGTACTCAGTAAAGAGGGAACTTATCACAACTTTATTCACCTCAGTGTTTCTGCCCTTGAGAAAGCCTAATGACAGAAAATGTGCTCTGCATGTGAGGTGATGGAGCACAGAAAAAAATTCCAAGCCTATTCAATTATTATAACAACCACCACTTGGTAAGGCAGCTTTAGCAGGCACATGGTTTATTTCACTATGCGAATAAACTTTATTTTACCAATTTCAGTAGTAATTCATGCTTATAATAATCTGAGTGTCCAATACAAGGAATATAACAAATTTACCTGCTTACAGAGAAACTAATTTGACTAGATCTGTGTGTTTGTGTCCAATAGCTATGCAGAATAAACCCTGCTCTGTCAGTTCTTGACTTTTATGTTATGCAAACCTCTAACATCCTTTTCAAAGACACATTTAATGAGACCGCAATCTTTATCTCTCAGGCCTACACATCCTTTTCAAAAATGATGCCCCTCAATACATCACAGTATATTTTATAGAAATTTTTGTCACATTCTAAGTTTAGACTATGTGATTGTTGTTATGGAGGTCTGACGATTTACTGCATTTTGTCTTGTATACTTTGTGCAATAAGGCAGGTATTTTGTTGATGTACAAATGTCTTCCCTGTCTCTGCCATTTAAGCCTTCTGTCAAAACATTTTAAGCCAGACTTTTTCACACCAAGTGCCATGTCATGTCATAGAACCAAAATTGCCCCATGTTGTCTTCATTGACCAGAGGAACAGTCATGGAACTTGTAATCACACCTTAGATGTGGACTTTGTAATGCTAGTTGCTGTGAAGGATTTTTGCTCTGTTTTGCTAATATAAATTAAGTTATCCTGTTAGTGCGCACTGGTGCTGAAGCTGATCTGTGAGAAACATTTCCCCTATCTTTCGTAGATTGGTCAGCATCGCTCCTTATTCACCTTATGCAGCCTGTTCACTGTTTGCCCGTTAATAGTGGGAATCAGCGGAAGGGACAGTTAATGCTTTACAAACCCCCAAGGAAAGTAAAGATTAACTTTATGGTGGGCTCATGTTCCTGTTTAATTTTCTGTTTTCTTTAAAGGGTAATGTCTGCCAGGAGGGTCATCCCATCAACAGTTAAAAGTAGGTTTTACGTAAGACTCTTGAGTATCTACACTCGGGTTAATGGTTCTTGACTCTGTTCTGTCCCCAGTTACTTTATTTAAAAAAAAAAAAAAAAACTTCCTCATTTTTTTGTGTCTGATTATATGTGGAGAGTAAGCTCTGCTCCTCAGCTTGTATTTAAGGCCAACTTCAGACCACTTTTTGTTAAATACATTGGTAATATACATTTGTGCAGGGTCCAAATAACATGTCATGAAAGCCACCTCCACACTGGAAGCAATGAGCGAAACCTGAGTCAGTTTGCCATCTGTTTTATTCTATTTCATATTATGCTTTATCATTTTTTTTTCTCAGTATAAACTTTTTACTGACTTGTTAGTATAAAACTGTATATTTATTGCAGGCAGGCATTTTCCTTTCTTGGAATGGACACTTTCCTCCCTATTCTCACAAACTTTGCACACTCGCAAGAGTGAAATAGACTGCAAATTATGGCCTTTTCAAACAGGCTAATACAAAAGCTGTTTTTAATGCATTTTAGTAATTACAATTTTGAAAAAATGTAAGTTAAAAACCACCTGATAATGAAAATCTACGTATTTTATTGTACAGCATAAATGCACACAGGTTTTTAAAAAAAATTTCCTTTATATTTTTAAAATGATAATTTTAAAATGCACAAGTTTTTAGAAATTTTATCATATGAATTTAAGCATTTTATGTTTCGTTTTTTTTTTTGTTTTTTTTTTTTAATTAAATGATTTTGTTTATACATTTATTCTTCAAGTTTGTGATGTATATTATCAAGATTGGACAACTCGTATCACCAAAACCTAAATACAGATTTTTTTTTTTGTGTGTGTGGGGTGGTAATGAGCTGGCTTCCATTGTGCTATTGAGAAGTCGTATTTAGGTTAGCGTCCTAATAACTCACGACACATCTTTCCATTTGAGCAAATGTTTTTTTAATCATTTGCCTTGTAGTACATGCATGATTCTTCTTGTAAAGATCCATACTCTTCTACGGTCAATAAAAACACCAACGAACTACCCAAAATAGTTTGAACAGCATCATTTAAAGATCCAGCTATTTCTTTGTTGGTTCCTGGCTTCACCGGTTTTTAACACTAAATGAAAACTCCTTGTGCCTGCAGTATTGATTTTGTCAGCTTGTCAGTACAGGGATACCTCGCTACTTCGCACTTCAATTAATGCGGCTTCAGTGCATCGCGGTTTTTAAAAAAATAAATATTCATCGAGTTAAAAAAAAATAGGGAAATTAAGGAAGAATGGGGGGGGTATGGAAAATGTCACAAAAACAAATGCCAATTATGCAAAAAAAAAAACCCAGAAACAAAAAACAACCCAAAATCTCCCATCAAAACTGGATCCATTGTTGCATCTGTGCTTGTGCATGCATATAAGATAAGATAAGATACAGCTTTATTAATCTCACAATGGAGAAATTCACTGTTACAGGCTCTTGAGGTACTATCAGTAGGGGGTGCAAAAATAGATACAAGTACGAACATACACACATACATATATATTATATACGTTAATAAATAAATAGATACATAAATAGTATAAATTACTAAACAATAAAAGAAAAGAAAAGAATGGAGCAACTTTATAGATTGGCCTATATTAAAGTGTAATGTATCTGAGTGCAGAGTAGATGGATTGATATGGTTCACAGTCAGTGGGGTAGATGTGGTTGATTAAAGTGCGCGGGGTTTTTATTGCACATAACCGGTATTTTCACAGACAGTTACAAAGTGGCGTTGTACAGTCTGTTAGCGGTGGGAATGAACGACCTGCGGTAGCGCTCCTTCCTGCACTGAGGATGCCTCAGTCGTCCACTGATATGGATGTGTGTCATGCAATACCATCTGTATGTATGTGTCCAGATGCTCCCCAGCTTACGAACGAGTTAGGTTCTGGACGGCCGTTTGTAGATGAATTTGTTTGCAAGTCGTTACAGGGCATTCTTTAGAGGGGAACATATTTTTAAAACCTTGTATAAGTAACCCATACAAGTTTGTATTGTATACATTTTCTTTCTCTCTTTCTCCACAATCATTTGTACATTATATCATGTTTCACATATATCATGTTTAAACTCCTGGTTCCTCTCAAGCACGGCACAGCAGATCTGATCAGATTTACAGAGAGTTTCACTCTTATCCAGTTCATTATAATACTATAAGACAATTTGTTTCTTCTTTGAAAGTTTTGGCAGGAGTTCAGAAAAGTATAGTTCTGCTTATCTTCCTGGACCGGTGTAAAGCAGGTATCAGCCATGCCCCCCTCTGCTGGAGCCTAGTATTAAGTATCATCCTATTTCATACTCATTTATGATATATCTTTCTGTAGATTTTGTTCCATTTCTATTATTACTTGTTCTTCAATTTCATTTCACTTTCGACCTCGGACAGACGTGTACGTACCTCTGGAGGTTTGCAAAATGAATGTTGGTTAGTTGGGGAGCATCTGTATTTATATTTTATTTACATATGTTTTTTTTAACGTTTAATTGTTATTATAAGCATTTATAGCATTGAATAAGTATTCATTGATATTATATACACACATACATGTATGTATACGTCAGTCTTGAGGTGGGAGGTAATCCTACTTCTCAGATTTCAATGGTCGTGTGGGGATCTCGCTCTCAATTAACCGCAGAAAGTGAGGGATCCCTGTATTTCAATCAGTTCATACTGACTCAGTTCAATAAGGGTCAGATCACATTTCATGCTCTAGTACAAAAGTTAATTATTGCATGTGCTTCCTTTGAACAAACATGACAATATATGGTTATGTTTTTAAGCCCATAAATTCATTTTTAGAGCTCAGCATGAGCATTCTGAACATGTCAGATTATTGAAGGATTGATGCACTACCACTCAGTGTTAAATAAAACCAATTAACATACATAGTCCCTTTCAGGAAACTCAAATAACTTTACACAAACTTAGTTGAAAAATAAGAGCACTCAAAAAATTTCACAATATTAAAGAATCACAGATCATCTCCAAAATTTAGGAGTCCTCCTAGTACAGAGCCCCACTACTGATTTGAAAAAAAAAAATCATGAATATTCATTCAATCTTCTGTGTAATCAACACTTAAAGGGCGAACCATAACTTATTTGGCAGTAGTAAAAAGTATTCTGTAGTTGAAAACAGAGAGGAACAAAGGTTTTACTTTTTGGGGCAATTTTGATGATTTTTTTTTTTTTTTTTTTTTTTCTTCTTTAAAGACGCACACACAGTAATCACTATCGCTGGGGTGGGGGGGTGAATAGCTGGATGAATAAATAACAATAAAACCTCACTTGACTTAATTATGCTGTGGAAAACATTGCTGTAGTTCTGGTGCGGATTTTTCCCTGCATGCATATGCTGAGCTGAGAGGATGATTGCAAATATGTTATTCTGAAGATAATGGGACAAAGAAAATTCTTTATTTAAATTCTTCCAGCACCTTACCGATAGATTTAATTAAAGACCAAGTTTAAAATATGGTAAAAGACACTCACGAGTTTTGTTTGGGGCAGTGGTGGCATAGTGGTTAAGGTGATGGGTTACTAATCTGAAGGTCAGCGGTTCAATCCCCACTGTCACCACTGTTGGGCCCTTGAGCAAGGCCCCTTAACTCTCAATTGCTCAGTTTTATATATATTAAAACAAAAGATAATTGTAAATCACTCTGGATAAAAGCATCTGTCAAATGCTGGAAATGTACTGTTTGCTGTCAACATCCACTTCCATAAATACAAAACCTAAACTGTGAGTAGCTGTGATGGTGTGCACACGCATGAGCAATCTAACCAGCACAGTAGGTGGACTTCTGGGTTTATTTATTTTTAATATGATTATCAGTTTGTATTATTTCTCATGCCACGAGTTGCATTAGAATAGAAAAAAATGAAACAGACTGTAGAATCTTTGTGGAAGATTTTTTTTTACTGTTTTTATGAAACGTGTACTGGAGTTTACGTACACTGATTTTCAATGACCAAAAAAGCTTATGGTGTCACATTGGCTTGTTCTTGCTACAAGCTACAGTAAAGCACACACAAAAAAACGTTTTCTGTCCACCCGAATGACCCTAATTTTTCTCCCCTACTCTAAATATTTTTGTATAATTATTTTAGTGGGAAAAGAAAAAAGAAGTATTAAAAGTTTAATACTAAACCAGTGCGATTTTTCAGCATCAGGTGAAATCGGAATCCACCAGATTATTTCCTCTTGTACATGCCACTAATAGCCCATCTAGCTAGTATGACACTTCTGTGTGCAATAATAGGCCCTTGTGGCAAAAATACATTAGCCAAGAGAATATACTGAATTGAAACTTTCAAAGAGCTATTTAAAAAGCTCCATGATCCGTGTGATAAAAGTTTATTATCCATGATGTGTCCAGCCACAGAAAATGGACTCTGGAAGTTGATCTCCCTGATCGAAAAACTTCTGTCATTTTAGCTGTTATTTTTTTAAAATTTGGTTTCTACATTGAAAGTGGTTTTGCAAATATGAAAGTGAAAATGCAGACGATACGATGAAGAATGTGGGCAGAACAGCTTTTGTTCTTTTAACACAGGAAAAGTGATTTCCTCCTTCAAAAATTTCCAGGTGAGTCAAAGAGCTCTGAGAGTGTAACAGGCTCAACATTTATCTTAAATTACGTGATGATCTCTCCTTATGATGCATATGATTGTAGAAAAAAAAAAAACATCGGGAGGAAACCCCAAAAAATAATGTCCTATAGTACATCCATGTAGATGCTTCTGGTTGTGAATTCTGCACTTACACTTCACAAATGTAACAAAAAATAGATAGAGCACTTTTTTCAAAGCCCTTCCAGTCACAGCTTCAGGAATAGTGTAGCAAAGAAACTAAAACATAAATAAGCACAATAAATTGTCATGTTGAAAAATGCATTTTCAAGGCATCTGTCTGTTTTCCACCATATACAAGTTCGGGCAGTTTGGGGTGTCAGGGCAAGGTAGTACTTTTTTGGCGGGGGGGCATGCCATGCCATGCCCTTTTCAGGTCAGCTTGTTTGCCACTGATCCTACCACTGGTTCTCTCTTGGCACTCAACTTTTACCTGTGGCTCCTTGAAACTGTTGCATTTAAAAGCGCCCACCCCTCGGACCAACAGCTTTGGCGAGTTGGCTGAACCAGGTGAAGGTAGCTGATCGGGCTGAAACCCTCAGTGAGTTAGGCTTAAGCTGTGCCAGCCCTACTGCATGCGAAGAATGACTCCCAGCAGAACAAGCAGAAGAGATCACCGGAGTTCCAATGGTTGTGAAGACGGTGGCAGCAAGTGTCGTGGAGCGCCTAGATCTGGACGTGGCACCGATAGAAGTCCCGGTCATCCACTGCAGTCTGGCAATCTCCAAATGTAAGGTTTCCCCGTGCCACTGGATTAAGACTCCCCAGGTCGAGAGAGTGGGATTGCCCCCGTGAAACGCACTTATCACTATATCACAGGTCCGTTCTTCAACTCAACTCATCACCGACATGTCAACATCCCTCAAATCCTGCAGCAATGGGTTAGTGAAGCAACAGGTGGAGATGAACATTGGCGGCTGTAGTCACAAACCTGCATGTAGGCGGTCCATGGGCAAGTGTCCACTCTGCTCCTGCATCCAAGGGCAACAGGACAGTTCATCAGCACCTGTGGATGACTGGGCACTCTCTTTAGGACAGCACTGCTCAGCCTTACATGAGGGAGGGGGCTAGAAAGGTGCCCCAGACAAATGCTTGCCCTTCTAGTGTCTGGTCAGCTTACCTTGGCTGACACTCGTCCTCACAGCGGTTGAACAATACAAAAGAAAAAACTCCAGAGGTTAATTCTGGGAGCCTGGAATGTCCGAACGCTTTTGGTTAGAGCCAGCACATTGAGACCAGAGAGAACAGCGCTTGTTGCAAAGGAGCTCCAGCAATACTGGATAGACATTGCCGCACTCATAGAAACGAGTCTTGTCGATGAAGTATCCCTGAGAGAAGAGGGAAGTGGATGATACTTCTGGAAAGAAAAGCTGCAAGTTGAGGACAGGATTCATGATGTTGGATTTGGCATTAGAACAGCACTGCTGCAGGACATACTGGCCCTGCCAGTTGGAATCAGCGAACGTCTCATGAAATTGCACATTCCTCTTAGCAAGTCCTGATACCTCACAGCCATGTGTGCATACGCTCCTACGCTCACTAGTCTGGATGAAGACAGAGCAGTTCTATGAACATTTTGACGAGGTCATCTGGTCAACGTCACAGAGTGACAAACTTGCTGTGCTCGGCGATTTCAACGCTAGAGTAGGAAAAGACCACACCAGCTGGGAAGGCGTGCAGCTGCTTCTCAGCAAGTGTGCAGAACACAGCCTTTGCATCACCAGCACCTTGTTCAGGATGGCAGATAAGTAAAAAAACCACCTAGATGCACCCTAGGTCAAAACACTGGCACATGATCGCCTTTGTCATTATATACCATGACATCTGAGTAACTTGTGCCATGAAAGGGGCTGAATGCTGAACAGAACATGGGCAGTAATGACACTGCACATTGCTCTGCCTCACAGAAACCGACGCAAGACCGTCAGGGTCTCCTACAATGTCACTAGGTTGAAGAATCCAGTCCATCTGGCAAAGTTCCAAGAAGCACTTGACGAAAAACTCCAAGATGGTCTGACCTCCAAAAGCAGCTCTGAAAATTGGTCTTTCAAGGATTCCGCCGCTGAGACTGCAAAAGAAGTGCTTGGAGCTAAAACTAGTAATGCATGAAGACTGGTTTGATGAAAACGATGACAAGATCAGAGAAGCCCTCCATGATAAGAACAAGGCTTACATCGAGTGGCAGAATGACCCATCCCCCGTCTCCAAGCGTGAAAGATTCAAAACTCTGCAGGCAAAAGTCCAGTCAGACTGTCGACTGATGCAGGACCAGAGGTGGCCAAGACGCCTGATGTATGGTGAGCTCCAGCTCGGCAAGAGAAACCAAGGCCATCCACAGCTACGATACAAAGACAGACCAAAATGGGGAGCCTCAATCCACAAAGCTGCTGCCAACTTTGAAGAAGCATGATGCCAGCTCACTGCTGCCATAGAAAAGCGACACAGAGCTGCATCAGCAGTGATCACTACAATGGACTTCCAATGCCCCCACTGTTCAAGACTGTGCCTCCAGGCTAAGACTGCAGAGCCACCTTCGCATACATTGATGAGCTGCAGAATGCAAACCTCATTATTGGATCCAATGGACAACCACTCCACCACAGGTCTATTCAGAGTGAGAATGCACTCAACGTACCTCTTAGCATCTGGGGCAGCTGGGTCTCGGTTACACCAAAAGGGTCTTGGTCACACCACAGTGCTCTGTAAAGCATTATTGATTCTTTTATGCAACAGTAGATTGTATAACTGTTTAATGACTCTTTACAGATAGTCATTGTCTCACCATCTTCTGTTTGTCCTGAAATAACTAGAAGAACTAGAATTTGTTACGATTACTACCTGGGATGATCGCGAATTTGTGTAAAAATAAAATTAACTTGCTTTTATCTTTTAAACACTCATGCTTGTATTGCCTTGATCATGAGCCTAACATGATTCATGGTGCTTTGTCTAATGGTTTGGCTTGCTCTCCAACAAAAAGTCTTATTTTTTGCAGGATAGTTTTAAGATGTGGTTGACAGACTCAGATTGCTTCCTTTTGTCAAGCACTGCTGTCAGATATTTAGTAATCGAGACTGGTGTATAGGAAAGGCTGTGCTTGCTCTCATCCTAACTGCCACACTGCTCGTACTCTGCTCATCTCTGCAGCTATAACTGTCAAATTCACTGCTGGCTCGCGAGGGTTTCTATAGTAACCATGGACTGTCAAGAGTTTGGGGCCCTTTTGTGGGTTTTCATTGGCCTATTCATCCATTTTCACACCACCAGTCTCCATTAATCTGCCTGTGACTTTTTGTGACCCACTGCAAACGACCTATTCTTATGTTGCATGATTATAGAGAGTGTGATTCACTATGTTAAGAAGATTCCACTTCATTTAAATTGAGACAATTTATTGAGCGGCAAGTGCCTGCTGAAAGAATGATCAGTTTACGAGTGCTGACATGTGGACTACGCTTGGCATTGGATCGATCTGCCTTTAATAGATTCTGAAGAACTCTCAGATAAGACTTACAGTTTTGCAGTGTTCACTCAAGTATGCGCTATTGCATTTTATTCAGTTACTCCTATAGTGTTGACACTTTTAAGGAGGGGGAAAAAGCCTTGAGCCTTTGTGTTGTGATGAGTCTTATTTCACTGTGGACTTGCTTCTCTAAAATCCATAACCTCTTAATGTACTTTATGAACAGTATACATGCAGCTTTGCTGTAGCTGAAAGGCCACTGATAGAAATCAGAGCAGAGCGTGGAAGGTTTTTTCCTTTTCTTTTCCCGCGTTCAGGCAGCCCTGGGAAAGCTAGCATGCAGGTGGAACTCTGGGCCCTATCATAAACTTGCTCAAAATTTTTGGGTTGATTCATTTGTAGATAAAATTCTTGATAAAATGCTAACTCGTATCCAGTGGTACCTCACTTTACGAAATTAATCCGTTCCAGAGCCTTTTTCGTAACTTGCATTTTTCATAAATTGAACCGCATTTTACATGTAAAACGCATGATTCGTTGCAAGGCTTCCAATACTACCCCATAAACCCTTTAAAAATTATACAAGCATACCTTTTAAGACCTCCTTCTGCTTCAATATCATACTGATGGTAGACGGGTCTGGCCATATTCCTTTACGATATCACTCGAACCCGTTTCTTCTTATCACGGTCACCGGAAATCTCACTCGCGCGCGTTTGTGTTGACCATGTCTTCTTAGTAGAGTTATAATATTACAAATGTTTCTGGAAGGTTAAAAATCTGAGTCAAGAAATAAAGCATGAAAAACATTAACTCTGTCCTTTACATTCAAAGCATTATGGCCACTGCAGCTCCATAATAGCCAATGGGAGGGAGCGAAGTCATCCCTCCTAGCCAATGGGAGGCCAGCGGGGCGGGATGTTGGGAGATAGCCAATAAGAGGGAGCTGCATCATCCCTCATCAATAGGAGGCCAGTGGGGCGGGATGTATGGAGATAGGCAATGGGAGGTCGCTGCGTCATCCCTCCTCGCCAATGGGATGCCAGCGGGTCGGGATATTTGAATGTCATTGATGGGAGAGCAGCTCGTGCATTGTTTGAATGGCACGCTTGAATTTTTAAGATGGGGCTTTCGTAACGTGAACTTGTTTCGTATCCAGAGACAAACATTTTAGGAAAATGCGTTTCGTAACCTGCATTTTTCATTTGGTGAGACTTTTGTAAAGTGAGGCACCACTGTATAAGACTCCTATTTAAGAAAAATGTGCCGTTTGGCAGTTATTCGGTGTTCTCGGAGTAAGCATGGCACTGGCAATTATTTTGGCACAACTGCTCAACTGAAATTGAGAAAATTGGTCATTGTCTAAACAGACCATGACCTTGTACTGCAGTATTATTTTGTATTGAGAACATTTAAAGGGCCTTCAGGAATTACCTGTGATCTGGAATGTGTGTAAATTCATCATAAATTCTTAGAGGATTTCCAAGTTGCTGACTTTGAAATTTGGAAACCACACTTTCCAGATTCAGGGTTGTTTGAGTCCAGAGTTCAGCACAGGTATAGAAGGTGAACGCTAATTTCAAGTTCTGGAAAGATTCAGGTAATCTCTTACTTTTTGAAAATTGTGGTCTGTGGTTTGCAGTACTGAACCTCCATGTGGTGAGCAAGCTGTTCACTGTTGCCAAAATACTGAGTAACATGATTCTCTTGTCATGTTATTTTCTGCTCTTAAGGTGATGGGGTAATGATTGTTATGGTTATTGATGTACTATACCACAGTTTCAAAGGTCTGGAGTGCTGTTATCAGCTGACCTTTGCGGTTGAAATGTCGACACAAAGAATATGATAAACGTGGGGCTCATGTCTGTCTGTCTGTCTTCCTTTCGGCTTTTTCCCTTTTACTCGGGAGTCGCCACAGCGAATCATCTGATTCGCACGTTTGATTTTTGCAGAGGTTTTTACGTCGGATGCCCTTCCTGTCACAACCCTTTTTAGCAAGGGACAGAAACACGCTGACGACTTTGCATGTCTGCTTGCAAAAATTATTTGAAGATGTTTTCAGTTATTACTGCAAGAGGAAATGTCATGCATCGAAAATGACTGCTGTTTGCAATTGTGTTGGAAAGTAATCATAAAACAGGAAAAAAGATAAACCCAGTGCCTCCCAGTTGTCCAGACCTGGTGTATGGCATGGTGTGGTTAATTCCGGCTTGGATATATGGGAAAGCCAAGCTGTGGCTTGAATCTCCCCAAATGTGCTCTCAGGCAGAATTAAGACTTTGTGTAAAAATGTTCAGAGGCTCGAGTAGGAGGTTGAACTGTTCTGCAGCATTCAGGCTGTTTTTCCACACAGTGCAGTGAGTGTTGATTCCAGTGTCCTTCATGTTGAGGTGTGTGTGTTTTTGACTGATTTTTTTTTTTTTTAAATAAACCTTACTCCCACCCTCCCCTGCAGGCAAATTGACTAATCTCACAGTCTCATTATTAATGGTTTCCATACATTGTACAATGTATATCAATACAACATAGAATTCCTTTTTCCCCGAGAGCTTCTGAATGCCTCCTCATACAAAACTTCCACAATTATTATTTTTTTCATTGGGGGTGGGGGGTGGGTGGGCGTGGAGTTCGAAAAGGATCCCAGTCCTGCCTTGCGGCATGCCTTAAGTGCAAGGTGTTGAAATTTAATAAGCATGGCTAACACAGTGATGGTGTGGTGTACATCTTCTTTTCCTTTCGGCTTTTCCCTTCAGGGGTCGCCACAGCGAATCATCTGCCTCCATCTCACCCTATCCTTTGCATCTTCTTCTCTTACACCAACGACCTTCATGTCCTCCTTTACCACATCCATGAATCGTCTCTTTGGTCTTCCTCTAGGCCTTTTGCCTGGTAGTTCCAGCCTCCGCATCCTATTACCAATATACTCACTATCCCTCCTCTGTACATGTCCAAACCATCTCAATCTAGCCTCTCTGACTTTGTCTCCAAATCGTCTTACATGTGCTGTCCCTCTGACGTACTCATTCCTAATCCTATCCATCCTCGTTACTCCCAAAGAGAACCTCAACATTTTCATCTCTGCTACCTCCAACTCTGCCTCCTGTCTTTTCCCCAGGGCCACTGTTTCTAACCCATACAGCATCGTTGGCCTCAACACCGTTTGTACACTTTCCTTTCATTTTTGCCGATACCCTCCTATCACACATCACACCGACACTTTTCTCCAACCATTCCAACCTGCCTACACGCTTCTTGACCTCTTTTCCACACTCGCCATTGCTCTGGATTGTTGAGCCTAAGTACTTAAAATCCTCCACCTTTCTTATCTCTGCTCCCTGTAATCTCACTGTTCCTCTTTGGTCCTTGGCATTCATGCACATGTACTGTCTTACTGAGGCTAATCTTCATTCCCCTCCTTTCCAGGGCATACCTCCACCTCTCTAGATTTTCCTGCACTTGTTCTCTGCTCTCACTACAGATTACAATGTCATCTGCAAACATCATAGTCCATGGGAATCTTGTCTAACCTCGTCTGTCAGCCTGTCCATCACCATAGCGAACAAAGAAGGGGCTGAGAGCTGACCCTTGATGCAGTCCCACCTCCACCTTGAACTCTTCTGTCACACCGACAGCACACCTCACCACTGTCTTACATCTCTCATACATGTCCTGCACCACTCTAACATACTTCTCTGCCACTCCAGACTTCCTCATGCAATACCACAGTTCTTCTCTCGGCACCCTGTCATATGCTTTCTCCAGATCCACAAAGGCACAATGCAGCTCGTCTGACCTTCTCTGTACTTCTCCATTAACATCCTCAAGGCAAACACTGCATCTGTGGTGCTCTTTCTGGGCATGAAACCAAACTGTTGTTCACAAATGCTGACTTCTGCCCTTAGTCTAGCTTCCACTATTCTTTCCCATAACTTGATCGATGGCTCATCAACTTTATCCTCTGTAGTTGCCACAACTCTGCACGTCTCCCTTGTTCTTAAAAATGGGCACCAGCACACTTCTCCTCCATTCCTCTGGCATCCTCTCACTCTCTAAGACCTTGTTAAATGTTCTTGTCAGAAAATCTACTGCTACTCTCCTAGACACTTCCATACCTCCACCGGTATGTCATCAGGACCAACTGCCTTTCCATTCTTCATCCTCTTCAATGCCCTCCTCCACTTCACCCTTACTAATCTTTGCTACTTCCTGGTCCTCAACAGTCACCTCTTCTACTCTTTTTCTCTCTCATTTTCCTCATTCATCAGCTCTTCAAAGTACTCTTTCCATCTTCCCAGCACACTTCTGTCATCAGTCAATACATTTCCCTCTCTGTCCTTTATCAATCTAACTTGCTGCACGTCCTTCCCATCTCTATTTCTCTGCTGTGCCAACCTGTATAAATCATTTTCTCCTCCTTACTTTCCAGCCGAGCATACAAGTCTTCAATCGCCCTCTGTTTGGCCTCTGACACTGCTACCTTTGCCTTACGCTGTGTCTCCCTGTACTCCTGTTTACTCTCTTGGTTTTCTCAATGTCCCACTTCTTCTTAGCTAATCTCTTCCTTTGTACACACTCCTGCACTTCCTCATTCCACCACCAAGTCTCCTTATCTACTTTTCTTCCAGATGACACACCAAATATTCTCCTACCTGTCTCCCTGATCACATTCACTGTAGTTGTCCAGTCATCTGGAAGCACTTCCTGACCACCCAAAGCCTGTTTCAACTCCTCCTTGAAGACAACCCGACACTCTTCCTTTTCCACCTTCCACCCCTTTGTCTTCTGCTCTGCCTTCGCCTTCTTCACCTTCCTCACCATCAGCACCATCCTGCACTCCACCATCCTATGCTGTTTGTAACACTCTCACCCAGCTACTACTTTGCAGTCACTGACTTCCTTTAAATTACATCGCCTGCACAAGATGTAGTCTACCTGTGTGCTCCTACCTCCGCTTTTATAAGTCACCCTATGCTCCTCTCTCTTCTGGAAGAAAGTATTCACCACAGCCATTTCCATCCTTTTTGCAAAATCTACCAACATCTGTCCTTCTGCGTTCCTGTCCTGGATACCAAACCTACCCATCACTTCCTCGTCCCCTCTGTTTGCTGCCTCATCATGTCCATTGAAGTCTGCCCCAATGACCACTCTTTCACCTCTGGGGGTACTCTGCATCACTTCATCTAACTCCCTCCAGAATCTCTCCTTCTCTTCTCGCTCACATCCTGTCTGTGGGGCATAAGCACCAACAACATTGTCCATCACACCTTTAATTTCTAACTTGAGACTCATCACTCTGTCTGACACACTTTTCACTTCTACAACATTCCTCGCAAACTCCTCCTTCCAGATGACTCCACTCCATTTCTCTTCCCATCCACACCGTGATAAAACAGCTTAAACCCTGCTCCTATGCTTCTAGCCTTGCGACCTTTCCACCTGGTCTCCTGAACACACAGTATGTCCACCTTCCTCCTCTGCATCATGTCAGCCAGCTCTCTTCCTTTTCCTGTCATAGTTCCAATATTCAAAGTCCCTACTTTCAGTCCTAGACTCATGCCTTTCCTCTTCTCTCTCTGGCATCGGACACGCCACCCGCCTCTCCTTCTTCGACGTCTTCGACCAACAGTAGTCCAATTTCCATCAGCACCCTGTTGGTTGACGGCACTGATGGCGGTCGTTGTTAACCCGGGCCTCGACCGATCCGGTATGTCATTCTTTCTTGTGATTCGCATAGTTTATTTGGCATTTGTTTTACGCCGGATGCCCTTCCTGACGCAACCCTCTGCATTTATCCGGGCTTGGGACCGGCGTGAGGGAGAGACACTGGTTTGTGCCCCCCCCTCACGGCTGCATTATGGTGTGGTGTACATCATAAAACAAAAACGGTTCAGAGAAATGTAGAGTCCTGATGTTTGAGGAAGCATAAGCTTGATGAAGCAAAGCAAGTCAGAGATGAAAGGGTCAAGGAGAGACCGAGGACAAGTTCATGCTGGGTAAAAAGCCCCAGATGGAGTTCTGCTGCTGCTCTGCTTCAGGTTACAAATTTGAGAGAGGAAACATTTCATTTTCTGTTGCTTACATATGGTGGTTTCCATGTGTGGCAAACTAAGATAGAGTCCATTTCTTTCAGACTTTATGTAAACCTGGGACTATGTATTTAACTCCTGAAGTGGGTGTTTCAGATCTGTATTTTGCCTGTGATGTATATTAGGCTGAATGTGTATTCACAATCTTATAAATAAACTAACTTACTGTTATTGAAAAGAAAGTCGGAGATAATTTCTGCATGCGGTATACTAGAGTCAGGAAGTAAACCAGAAGTTAACGTGTGGCGGGCACTGCGTATGTGCAAGCCCGAGCTGACCAATCAGTGTGCTCGTTTCAGATCTTCCTTAGCAACTAACCTGCATTGTTTACATGCATATCGTCCTTATAACCTTTATTTTATTCATTGAAATGGCATTTTAATATCAATACAGTATCCAAAATGGAGAGACAATGTTACGACCGTTCTTCTAGTGTATGGATTATAGTGTGTCTTGTTCCGAACTCTGTGAATTGAAATGAAAACCGGTAAGTTTGCTCCTGTTTTTATCTAGTTTTATGAGGGTACTCATCAGAAAAATGGAAATAAGACATTTTTATTGAGTTTTAGTCAATTTCACTTGAGCAGGTGATAGTAGAATACTTGTTTTTATGGTTTATTCAAAAATCCGAAATTTCGATTAAAAAAAAAAAGAAAAAAAAGCCCATTTTCTCGAAAGTAGTCCGTGCGACAAGTGCCTACATTCGGTGGAGCACCTCACGTGTGTATCTATCTGTGTGTGTGTGACACACACATACATACATACATAAAAGGATCCCTCGCTACTTCGCGCTTCAATTCATGCGGCTTCACTGCATTGCGTTTTTTAAAAAAATATTCATTGAATTAAAAAATAAGGAAGAATAGGGGGAAAAGTTCAGGAAAATGCCACAAAAACAAGGCCGATTATGCAAAAAAAAAACAAAAAAAAAAAACACCCCTAAACCAACATGTGCGTCTGTGTGTCGTCGTCTTCTCATGCAATACTATCTGTATGTGTGTGTATTTATATTTTATTTACATCTTATGCATTATTTTTGAATGTTTAATTGTTATAAGAAGCATTTATAACATTGAATATGTATTTATTGATATTATATACACACATACATGTACGTGGGGGCGGGGGGATATTGTGAGAGGGTGGGGGAGGGATCCTACTTCACGGAATTCAGTGGTCGCCAAGGGATCTTGGTTCCAATTAACCGCGAAAAGTGATGGCTCCCTATATATCTCCCAATGAACCGTGATCCCCTTGTGACCATCTAAATCCGCGAAGTAGGTTCACACCTCCCAACGATATCCCCCCCACACGTACATGTATGTGTGTGTATATAATATCAATAAATACATATTCAATGGTATAAATGCTTATAGTAACAAACATAAAAAAAGATGTAAATAAAATGTAAATGCACACACATGCAGATATTGCATGAGATGATGACAACACTCAGATGCGCGCGCGCACACACATGCAGCAATGTAACTCGTTTTGATGTTTGTTTTTTGTTTTGTGTGTGTATATATATATATATATATATATATATATATATAGTGTGTGTGTGTGTACGCACGTTTGTTTTCCACCCTATTGCTTTATATGTCCTGTAATGTATTCAAGGGATTTTGTGTGAAAATATTACTATAAAACAGGCTTACTCTCATATCCCAAGAGTGGGGGTTCTGCAGAGTGAATTTTTTCAGGTGGTCTGCTATCATGGCTGCACCAATTTGATCTTGATACTTATTTATTTGGAAAATAAACATCTACGAGATTTTTTTTTCCTTTTGAACTTGAATGACATTGCATTTCAATGAGGTTGTTGTTGGCTCACCCGTCTATTTCGGTAATTATCCCTAAGGGCTGCTGCAAATTTAACACGCACTGTGTTGCTGTCAGCATTGCAGATTCCTTTGTTTTGCTTTTTCCACCACTGGAACACACTTTGTTTTCCATGAGATCTTTCCCCTCATTAAAATGGAGGAAATTGTGTGGTTGTAAGGATTGCCATACAGATAGTTGGCGCTGTAGTGGTACATGTCAGGTGAGGTGGAGGCTAATTGTAGATGATGGCACTAATTTGTGTGGGAATGTGGGACTCTCATTCCGAACTGTAGCGCTCTCCTTTATGAATCTAACATGATGAGTGCAAGGTACACGGGGAGGTAATTAGGCCTCCTACACATTTCTCACGGCACACAGTGCTGCTTTTAGATATTGGCCCACTGTAGAACTGACAAGCTAGCATTAGTGTTGTCTTGCTTGTTTTTTGAGGTCTGCTTTCAACCTTGTCCATAAATATCTTTCTCCATGACGTGTTGTGCATTCCTTTGAGATGCACTGCAAGTGCAGGCCCTCGAAGACTTGATTTTGGAAACTTTTCAGATACGCACTGTATTCTGTGGTTTTGGCTTCCGTTTCAAAACCATGGATAAGAGGCTGAAGACAAATGTCTGCTCCAGACATCCCCACTATGTTTTGTTGACATGTGGAAGATGCAGTTGCCTTATGTGTGCTGGGGGAGTTGAGCACGATAGTGGAATGATATGATATTGAGAGATCTGATCTAATTCTTTCATCCATGTATGCCTAAACCAGAAGCTAGAAACTCACAATACAGCTGTGACTTGAATCCAGCATTTTAAGTCTTGTATCTTTGTTTAAACAGAATGCACCTGGTCTTGGCACTACATTGCTTTCTGTAATGCATTTAAAGGAGTGATTAAGAATGAGTTACTTATAATTGTACCCATCACAGCCAACATTTCATCGTCTTTTGTACCCTCCTTATTTCAGTGCGCTAATCTGTGATTCCCTTTATGGTTGCAAGCCTTCTCCACCTGCTTCACTTCCTCAAAGCAAATCTGTTCTTGGAACACTTCCTACTTTTCATTGCCAAACTGGCTTTGTTTGGCTTATGGTATTTGTGTTGACGTGTTGTAATCCAGGCTGTTTACTCGAGATTGAAGAGAAGAACACGGGAAAAGATCGAGACTGAAAAACCTCATATCTGAATGCTTGCACCCCCCCCCCACCTCCATTCCATCTCTCTTCAAATTAGAGCCAAAAATAAAGGTTTATATTGCATTTTCTGTTATGCATTTAAGAATATTACACAAACAGGTTAGTGCCCAAATCACAAAATGTAGCGTATGCACTCAGTGTGTTTGTGGCATTAAGGGTCCTGACATCACTATGATGAAACTTGTTTTGGGTCTCAGAACTTTCATTCGCATTCATGATCACATTTTGCTCCGGTTAATCGCGATTTATTCAGCTGCTCCACATCTAACGAAGCTGCTGCTTCTTCTTCTTTTCCTTTCGGCTGTTCCCTTCAGGGGTCGCCACAGCAAATGATCTGCCTCCATCTCTCCCTATCCTCTGCATCTTCTACTCTTACTCCAACGACCTTCATGTCCGCCTTCACCACATCCATAAATCTATCAGTCTGTAAATGAGAGATCATGAGAATTTTTTTGTTGTCGGGATTCTGGGGTTGAGTCATGTTTTAATTCTATCGTGCCTTTTCAGCATTATGTCACAGTTTGATGAGTTGAGGCTTCTGACACCCACATCAGGAGCTTTGTAGCGCAATAATTTTCGCCGTTCTCCCATTGGATCTGCTTGAAATCAAAAGCTGACCAGTTGTGTGGATGTGAAGCTGGCTGACTTCAGCTTCATGCATCAGGCGTATGCGTTCATCATTGTGACTGTGCCTTTTATCTGAAAATGAGGTCATAGTTAGGGCACTGCTCTGAGATGACCTGTAATACTGGTGCAGCTTAATCTGTGCTGCCCTTTTTCATTAAGTAAGCTTTAGTTGGCATCTTCATTAAGTGTAGCTCTCTTACTATGGCTCTAATTCTCTAAATTTTTTTCATGTCATGTAGCGCTCCTGTCTTTCTCCTTTACTCTTTTGATCTTTTTCTTTTATTGTTCCTATATCTATCTTGCCACATGTTTCATTAGAGTTTCATCCTGACACCCATATGTAATATATCCTGAAGTATTCTCTTTGTGATGTGATTTTATTTTGCAGTGTATCACAACCATGTATTTGAATATTTTTATGTGAATGCCTCATCATTTACAATATTTCAAAACAACTCTTTTAACAAACTTTGAAAATGCAAGTCTCAATGTCTCCCCCCCCCCCCGTCTGTATTTCGGCAGATATTTGGAGAATACTACCATTTCCAGCACCCCAGGGTGGTGAAAAGGTCTTTCTCTGAGAACAGGGGAACACATGGTCGCCTGCAGGAAGATCCCCAGGTATGTGCAAAATGTTCCACAGTACTTCTAGGCATTTAAGATGACTCCGTATTGTGGTGTTTGACTGTATGATCAAACTCGGCATTTATTCTGTGCAATATTAGTTACCATGTTTGACCCATTTCATTCTAATGACAGATAGACCTTTTCAATTCTCAGTTGACAGTTTGTTTATGTATCTGTATACAGCCGCGGGTCTTCAGGGACAGCAAAGCCTTCTCTGCTCGAATAAACACTATCAGAAGCACTGACCTACTTTTACAACTTAAATTCTCGTATTTGTTGCATTAATTTGTATTAATTTATTCCCAACAGTCTACAACAGTTCTCTTGAGGTCATAGCATGTCTCGTCGTGGTATTCTTCCAGTACATGTGTGTGGATATTATATTTTTTTCGTCCAATCAGATTTTACTTTCTCTATGCTGCCAAATCAATCTAATCTGCTCAGGGCCTTCAGAATCAGCAGTGGTGGCTGATGCCTCTTCAACTATATTAGCAATGGTGCCGTTTCTTTAACTAATCAGATTTCAGATTCGCCTCACAAGGGTCAGCTTGTGGGCTTACAATAAAGTCAGTATTTTTCCATGTTCTCAAGTCCTAAAATATCATCATGGGAGCTACAGCAGGCTCTTGCTGCAGTCTCGCTACATTTACTGAATTAAACAACTTATAAAACTAAACTAAAAATTAAAGAGTTATTCCTTCTCTCTCTCTATCTCTCTTTCGTGTGCGCCCACAAGACGTGGAATTCAAAGCGCATTCCCTGCTTGACAAACTCAACTTTAATTTCATTCCTTGAGGGATCGGAATTCCTGATGAGCTCAAATGCACCCACATTTATTAAACATTTACTGAATTAAACAACTTAAAAAAAAAACTAAACTAAAGAGTTAAGCTTCCTTCTGTCTCTATCTGGGAGGCCAGCGGGGCGGGATGTTGGGACATAGTCAATTGGAGAGCAACTTGTGCATTGTTTTTATTTTTTTGTTTTTTTTTTAATTGACCATGTCTTCTTAACAGAGTTATAATGTTACCAATGTTTATGCAAGGTTAAAAGACTGAGCCAAAAAATAAAGTTGCAATGAGCACAGCTGAAAAACTCATGACACAAGCTGCTGCTCAAGGGAGCTGCTTCATCCCTCCTAGCCAATGGGAGGCCAGCGGGACGGGATGTTGGGAAATAGCCAATGGGAGGGAGCATGCGTCATCTCTCCTAGGTAATGGGAGGCCAGTGGGGCGGGATGTTGGGAAATAGCCAATGGGAGGGAGCATGCGTCATCTCTCCTCTGTAATGGGAGGCCAGTGGGGCGGGATGTTGGGAGATAGTCAATGGAGAGCAATTCGTTCATTGTTTTAATCTTTGGCGCGTTTCGTAAGGAGAACTTGTTTAGTATACAGAGACAAAAAATTTTGGAAAATGTTTTTCATAACCTGAATTTTTCATTTGCTGGGACTATTGTAAGGTGCGGTACTACTGTGTGTGTGTGTGTGTATACATACACAGTATGCTCTTGGCTATTTGCGGTTTTGCACCCACGGTTTGAGTATTCGCTGACTGCCGAGCAACCGGCATGTGATTCAAATTCAGCCAATGGCTGTCCTCCTTTCTCCTGATTGGTTGAACTGATGTCCCGCCCCTTTTTCCTCATTCGCGCACAAGTTGTCAATGAGCCTCTTTTTTGTGTGTGTGGTTTAATTACCAGTTAAGCTCTGTAATACCACTCAAATGCTATGCGTCTTCTCTGGCTAAGCGATAGAAAACGCTGGATGTCTCTTCTGAGGAAATAAGACTTTCTCCTGAGAAACGATGGTTTTCTCTGAACTGTTGTATTAAAATCTTTTTCAATTATTATTCCAGTACAGTGAGATTTTATGTTCCGTAGCATGTTTAACAAACAATACCAAAAGGATAAACTTTATTACAGTACTGTTCATATCCTTTCACATTGAAGTTGGAGTGATGTCTCCAAGATGGCGCTGCCCAGAGGGCGACGTCGCGGAGTTCTCGGAGTCAAATTGTTTCTTTGTTCGTTTTAATTTGTTTTATTTGTTGTTTTGTTTGTTCATGTTTTGCACCATGCTCATCTACGACCGGTCGACTCTACTACAGCTATAAGATCGGAGTATCTTCGGGCGTGTATAACTAACACAGGTGCGGCTAGCAGAGCTAATGTGCTATGGTAGGCAGCTCAATGCGAGCCGCACCCCCAGCTAACAAGAAGCCCATGCGGGAAGGGGCCAAACAATGACTCCGGTGCTTGGGATTGCAGGGGATGAAGGATATGTAGCCGGCTGGTGTAATCGCCTCATCGGGTGTACTCTCCTCGAGCCATGTTTCACAGCGCTGCAATCTGAGCATGAAGCTCGTCCATCTTGTTTCGCAGGGACTGAACATTTTCAAGCAGCGTGGTCGGAAGTGCTAACCAAGCCTCTGAGAACTCCGCCTGGGCTTATTGTTAGCCGGGGTGCGGTTAGCATTGAGCTGCCATAGCATATTAGCTCACGATAGAAGTTGTTGCGTGCTTAGTTGCCCAAAGCTGAAGCTGTTCATAGCTGTAGTAGGGTCGACCGATCATAGATGAGCATAGTGCAAAACATGAACAAACAAAGAAACAATTTGAGTCTGAGAACTCTGCGACGTTGCCCTCTAGGCAGTGCCATCTTGGAGATGTCACTCCAAGTTCAATGTAAAAGGACATGAAGCGTAATAAAGTTTATCCTTTTGGTATCATTTGTTAAACATGCTACAGAACATAAAATCTCATGCACAAACATTCTAAGAATGAACTTGGGTACTGTACTGGAATAATAATTAAAAGACTTCAAAACGAGTGCTTTACAGCAGTATATGCTGTATAATGTGTATATTTTATCATCAAGAAAAATAAAAGTAAAAATTGAAAAGTTTTTCTTAATCATTACTACATTTTGCTATATTAATACTGTATTGGTAAGACTGTCTATAGAATGTATTTAAGAAGCATATTTTAGCACATGTAATAGATACATAGTATTTTACTTCTTACTACTTGTTGTTTTTGAGTAAAGAGGTAAATTTCTCTCGTTTTGATTGGCTCATTTCCACGAAGTCAAGCACAGCTGGCAAGCAAACACAAATGGACAGACAAGGAAAAACTTCAAACCGCAGAGCAGCTGATTGCCAAAACTTGGGACGTGCTTTCTGTCACATCAACACTGCAGTATGAGTCCAATAAAATTAGAGTTTCAAGGTATCGGACCCGCCCGCATACAGAAAGGACTGGCTCTCTGTTTCGCACCACAGTGACGTGGCATTGAAAATAGATGAATAGATTTAAATGCGCGAGATTTCTTCAAGCCTGTCCGGTCATCTGGCGGTCACTTTTGTAAACAACGGCCCGCGTCTGGACAATCCAGACTAGTCGAAAGCTACAGATTTTGTCCATTGCATCCGAAATCCGTTAAAGTGAAGTCCATAAAACCGAGGCATGAGTGTATGTAACTTTTTGTTGTGGCTTATCGCCACTGTCCATCTAAATAATGGTCTCCACAATGACCAAGTTAAGATACACATAAACAGTTCTTTAGGTATCAGCAACCAGGACTGATCTTGTCCTGGCAGTCACCTTTGCATGGAAGCATATTGTCAGGGTTCGTACCCCCTTTTGGGAATTGGTTTCAATTGTGAGATCAGTTAAGTGGTAAGCCCAGCTATATCCCCCTTGAGCATGCCTGAATCCTGCTCTATTGGCTTCGATTATTTTTGGCTTTCACCAACTATGCACCACACTTTAATGAAGAACAAGCTTCTCTGGTGGTGCCATTGCAGCATTTAATTAGAACTGCATATAAACTTTCTTCCTGCATGTCTGACAACTTCTTGAAAGATTGGCATTTTAAGTCAAGTTACCTCCAGTGGCTCAGCCAAACATCTGCAGCCATTCAGAGCTGTCCGAGTGCTTGTCAACATCAGCTTCAATCCAGATGGCAAGATCAGAGGCGACATGGAACATGATCTGCACCCCCATCAACTCCAGAGAATGGAGAGTTCCTTAATATAAATCACCGAGTGGATCAGCATGTGCCATTGCTCACCTTTTGGAGGGGGGATAAAGTCTGTAGACTTTGTGCTGGATTACCTGCAGTAGTAAGGCTGACTTAACTAGAGATGCAAAAACACTGGTCTGTGTGTGATGAAGTGTGTGAATAATGAGGCCACCTGGGACATCACACTAAATGCACCCAGGTTCGGAGGTGCATGAGTCTCTATAACATATGTAAATGTCCCAGACATACAGCACAAAGGCGCCCCAGCGATCTGAAAGCCATTAATTCAGATTTAAACCCCCCCCAAAAAAAAAACAAAATTCTCCTGTTAAATGTTTTCATTCCCCATTACTTGGCTTTACTGTCCGTTTCGAATGGATAAATTCATCATCATATTGCCCATCATGTATCCCATGAGGTTTATGAAGGTTAATGTGGGTTTGGCGCAAGCAAAACACTAATGAGAAAATGGGACTGAACATTGGTGGAAAGATTGGGCTGATTCAGAAACAATGACAAAATCATAACAGAGCCTGAAAGAGCTGATGGACAGCCTCTAATATATATGCAGCCACAGTGGATCTACATCATTTTCAGCAGATGATTTGACTCTTTAGCAATAAATTTACTGAAATTGGACCAAATGTTTTTACCCGCCCTCTCATCAAAGCTTGAGATTTCTGCTGGCTACTCTGCTTTACTTCCTGTTGTTGAATTCCTTTGCTCCCTTAGTGCCAAGTTGAAATTGGAGTCTTACTGAGTTTTAGAACGGCCCTCATCACCAATAACAAAACTTCTGGACTGAAGACATTTGTGATGAAATGTAGGATTGATTTATGCATTGGTTTTGCTTTTTTGAAGTAATATTTAACTGTACTGATAAACATTTTTAGAGGCTTATAAGAGTCTTGGCTTTACACCTGTAAACCTTTATTCAGAGACCTGTTTGGCCACCGTCATCACTTCACATTTCATATCATGACGAGGAATTTACAGTAATCGTGGTGCAGATAGACAGATACCTCTTTCACATTTATACTACCTACCATTGTTTGCAGTATTTAAAATGTCTAGAGCGTGACCCCCCATAGGGTAAAGTTTTCCTGTGTGCATGCTTCTAGACTGATTTATATCGGAGATTTTATATTCACCGCTGTCGCTTCTGGTTTGAATCTTTTGGTCCTTCCCCATTACTTAGCAAAATCACTGTTCAATGCATTGGCCACTGTTTTTATCTACTTCAAAGCCTAAGCAAATAAAATGTTAGCATATGAAGATTAACATTTTTTATTTTGCAGACACTGATTGGTCCTTCATAGAAGCATCAGCAGATCACATACCTTGCTTATCAAATTAGATGATTCTGCGCAAATATTTTTTGGTGGCATGCACTTTGTAACTACAATCGGCCCCCTACTTACAAAATGAATCCGTTCCAGCGCCTTTTTTGTAATGCGAGAGTTTCGTCAGTAGGGGTCGAATTTTACATGTTAAACACCTGATTCGTTCCAAGGCTCCCAAAACTACCCCATAAACCCTTTAAAAGTACAATCAATTTTGTATGAAATATGTGTTAAAAGTAAAAAAATTATTTATTAAACCATTTAAACATTTTATTAACATAAACCATTTTATTAACATATTTATTAATTAAACCATTATTAAACATTTTCATTCACACACACGCATGCGCATATCTCTCTCTCTCTCACAAACACACACACAAAATACAGCACTCATTAAATGTGTATTGTATACACATTAAATGTTTATTGTTGTGCTGCGGGCCACGCCCACAAGCAAGATGCCGTTTTAAGATGTGGAATTCAAAGCGCATTCCCTGCTTGACAGATCGGAGGTCCAAACTCAACTTTAACTTGATTCCTTGAGGGATTGGAGGGATTAAACATTTACTGAATTAAACAACTTAAAAAAACTAAACTAAAAACTAAAGAGTTAAGCCTCCTTCTGTCTCTCTCTCTCTCTCTCTCTCTCACACTCACAACATGCGCGCGTACGCTCTCTCTCTCACACACACACAAAACTCGGGCCACGCCCACACTCAACGCACAGCTGATGGAGCAATTCCATTTAAATTTTTAAATGGACGGGATGTTCTATTTAAAGCGGAATTACAGTCCCTGTTTGAAAGCTAGAGATCCTGATTCAATATTAACTTCCTTCCCTGCGAGATCAGAGGTCTTTTTCTACGAAGCACTCTGCTCATGCTTCTTCTGCTTTAATATCGTGCCGAAATAATCGCCTCTGTCATTGTATTTCCGCTTTAAGGTCTCCTGGTTCAATATCATCCCGATTGTAGAGGGGTTTCAGCGATAACGAAATATAACGCTGCATGATCAATCTCAAAACAAGCCAACAGCCAACTCTCCTTCACAAACCGGAAGTATGGTACAGGAAGTTCGCTGCGTCATCCCTCCTAGCCAATGGGAGGCCGGCAGGCGGGATGTTGGGACACAGCCACTTGCGCATCGTGTGAAATTTTGATTGGTGCATTTGAATGGCGCATCTGGCGCTTTTCGTAAGAGGAGGCTGTTTTCGTATCCCGGGGACGAAAACTTAGGAAAATGTTTTTTTGTGACCCGGGATTTTCGTACCCAGGGGGTTTTGTAAGTCGGGGGCTGACCGTACTAACTTGCTTATAATTACTTTATAATTGCTATTCTACATGGATTAAAATGTCAAAAGAGGGACTAGAGCCCTGTTCATCTTCAGGACTGTGTATAACCAAATCACACCATGGCATCTAATCTAAGTATTAAGAGATTCTTAATCTCATAAAAAGTTCAACATGAAACCTATGAATCTAACACTATGCTCTGGGTTGAATTGGCATTGATTGGTCCTTTCTATGTTGGCAGTCTGAATTGAAAATCGACATGATCTTTACATATGATAGAAGAATACTTTCAGGTTTATGTTCATGCTGCCTGTCATTGTTCTCTAATAGTGAATGCAGTGGATTCCCATTGGAGTAGAAGGGGTAAACTTAATATTTCTTGCCTGTGAAGTTTTTGTACAGGTTGAGAGAGGAATTGGAATTATTTCATGATCTTTAGTGTACTCCTTTCACTGAAAGCCTTTTGCCTCAGTGTAATAAAAAAGGGCGCCAGTGTTAAGTTGCTCTTTGATGACTCGCTAGTTGCAATTTTTGCCTTGTTGCACTTCACCATGAATTAGTTCCCTTTACTCAAGATTGCTCAAGGAAAGCTTGGAGAGCTCTTAATACATCATGACCATAAATAGTAGTACTTTTTTTTTTTTTTTTTTTTTTTAACAGAGATGCAGGGCATCAAAACCTTTATATCATTTAGAAATTAAGTTGTATTTTGTTTTCATAGTTCACAAAAGCATGCATTTCCAAATGGAGAAAGCATCAGATGCTCCCAAAATGGACTTTTGTGGTTCTCTTTCTGACTTTGTCAGGTGATGATCAACCCTGCCGATTGATACGAAAACATTGTATGGTACACCACAAAAGGTTGCCTATGTTAACATTGCCTTATAATTTTAAAAAGAACAAACATCACCAGATCAATTTAATAATAGTTTGAACCCTGCATAAATCTGAACATGTTAACCCAGTTATCACAGTAGTATATCTGTGCAGCAAGTACTACCTTGTTGTATGGAAACACTAAGTGCACATACACTATGCGTCATGCAATATTGCCTACCCACATGAGGTTCGGCCACATATATGATAAAAGACTCCCGTGTGTGTCATTTAATCCTTCCAATATGGGAGCACTTTATTTATTTGTTTATTTATTTATTTACTTGCCTTTTAAATTATCGTCTATGCATTAAGGTACCACGCAGGGGGAAAAAACACTCCAGCTATTCTTTTCATTTAATTTATTTACTGAATGCAGTTTTTTAAATTTTATGACTTCTTGACTTTAATAATTACAAAAAGAGGCTTAAAATAGAGAAGTGCTTGAAAAGAATAATATTGAAAACAACATAATATTAAAGATGGGCAGTCTCAGAATTCAACCCCCTAAATATTCTTCTGTGACTAGTTTAGTATCTGGAAACTCTGGGTGTCCTCATGTAGATCTCTTGTGGTGTTTCACCGAGATGACCTCAGCAATGTGAGGCCACATCCAGCCCTTTAGTTGTTCCTGACTAGCCTGCATGAGTTACATATACGTAGGTCTGTGTACATGCAGGCTACGTATATAATGTTTGCGCACACCTTCACCTTTATTTGTAAGGTTATGAGTGTTCGCTCATAAAAATGTCTACTAATGCTAGAAAAAGAAAGATTGATGCAGTTTTTAACATGACATGGACTTCTTATTTGATATTTTTTCTTAGTTGATATCCTGTTAAAAAAAAAAAAGAGAATTATTTATTTAAAATGCTATAAAACCACAGTAATTTCCTTGAGTAAAGTAAATTCAGCAGAACAATCTCTTGTGGTTTTTATTCTCTTTTTCTTGTGATTGCTCTTGTGTTCAGTGTCAAACTCTTTGATATGGGCTGCCTGACGTCAAACTGTTTCTCACTCTCTTTTTGTGGGTGTTATTTCCACAATTAATCGAATTTAAAATAACATTGACTCGTTTCACGGGATGTGCTTGTGGGTTGAACAGTGCATACTGAGCCCGAGTGGTGGGTACCTGAGGAAATTCCCTGAAGTCACCACCAAAATGAAGCTGTGCATGTTTCAGGCTGCCCTTGCAGCTTTGTCAAGGGTGACCTACTCGGGGTGTGTGCTCTGATCATTTCAGTGGAGCGGACACTTTACTGCTGAGCAGAGGAGGCTGGGTGATTTGCTTCAGTCAGGAGTTTTTCTACCCATTTTTCTCTTAAGTGGCCTGATTGGCTTAAATGCTGTACTGGGTTCTGAAGCTGTTAGGAATTTTTGTTAGAGTAATAATAGTAACTGATATTTGGATTAATTTAATATCCAGTAATAATTTTACTGATGTGTGTTCACACATGCTACAGTAAACACACTATTAAACTGTCGTTCATTGTTTCACAGCAGGCGTGTAATTACCAAACCATAATTTGTCATTCTGATAATAGGAATGCTATTTATAGTTTATGGACACTTGCCCTTTATTTTAAAGCCTCATGCCGGGAATGCTTTTCTCCATATCTGAACTAATATTGAATTTTCTTTTCTCTACTACTGAGGCCTGGTAGAGGGTGGAAGATTAAATATAAAACCCCAAGGAACTCTGATGCCTGTTTTCGGATAATTTTAAAAGAAGCTAGACATGTGTGGTCATTAATAAATAAATGAATGGAATGAATGATCATGTACAAGTTAATTTACAGTGATATAACTGGAGTGAAGGTTATTGGTGTGTTCACATTAATAGCATCAAGTCTGATATTTTGTTTTTAGCGAACATCAAAATCCTGATTGAAAAATTAATAGAAAAGCTCTGTGGTTGTGAAGACTGCATTTTGTACAATGTGTAGTTGTTTGAAACATGTTTGTCATAAGACTGTGTTTTTCTCAGGTCAAATGGGTAGAGCAGCAAGTGGTGAAACAGAGGAAGAAACGAGACATTTACTCCGAGCCAATTGACCCTAAGTTTGCACAGCAGTGGTACCTGGTGAGTTATACCCACATATGCTCTCAGGCAGATATGCCAAGCATATTCTTCAAATTGGAGTAGATCATAGTTGTACACTTATTTATTATATGATGTGAATTTAATTACCTTGTTAGATGGTATATTTTGACCATTAGCTGGTCATTTGCGAAAAAATAAAATAAACGTAATATTGTTGCTTTTGCAGTTTGTGTTCATAATGGACCCAGTGTTATAATAGTTTGCCTTTGATGCATGAATCATTCTTAGGTATTGCAATTGTAAAATGCACATTTGTCATGTCCAGCAAAAATCATTTGTACATATTTCCTTGGCTTTTATCTGCACAAACTGATGTCAGTGAAACGTTCTGGGCCTGCTCACTGGCTTAGCATTG
Source organism: Plotosus lineatus (assembly GCA_024760905.1). Lineage (NCBI taxonomy): Eukaryota > Metazoa > Chordata > Actinopteri > Siluriformes > Plotosidae > Plotosus > Plotosus lineatus. The sequence goes on along the minus strand of CM045737.1, from coordinate 28,822,576 downwards.
GCCCCTTTGATCAGCAGACATCAGTAAGCTCTGAGTCACCACTTGCAGCTGGATGGAACCATTCATTTGCAGGAAAATAGAAAATCCAGCTTTGAGATATTTGATATGCTCACACCAAGATGTCGGACTGTAATTATTCCATAACAAACATTCATAAGAGACCCTCCGGTGAAATTGAGGACTAACCATGGAACTACTCTGTTTGGTGTCTTGGTGGAGAAAACAGTAGACCTTGAGTGGCCCAGTATTTACTAGTCCTTCTCAAAAAATTAGCATATTGTGATAAAGTTCTTTTTTTTTTTTTTGTAATGTACTGATAAAAATTAAACTTTCATATATTTTAGATTCATTGCACACCAACTGAAATATTTCAGGTCTTTTATTGTTTTAATACTGATGATTTTGGCATACAGCTCATGAAAACCCAAAATTCCTATCTCAAAAAATTAGCATATCATGAAAAGGTAGTCTAAACGAGCTATTAACCTAATCATCTGAATCAACCAATTAACTCTAAACACCTGCAAAAGATTCCTGAGGCTTTTAAAAACTCCCAGCCTGGTTCATTACTCAAAACCGCAATCATGGGTAAGACTGCCGACCTGACTGCTGTCCAGAAGGCCATCATTGCCACCCTCAAGCAAGAGGGTAAGACACAGAAAGAAATCTCTGAGTGAATAGGCTGTTCCCAGAGTGCTGTATCAAGGCACCTCAGTGGGACATCTGTGGGAAGGAAAAAGTGTGGCAGAAAACGCTGCGCAACCAGAAGAGGTGACCGGACCCTGAGGAAGATTGTGGAGAAGGGCCGATTCCAGACCTTGGGGGACGTTTGGAAACAGTGGACTGGGCTACAGGTGCCGCATTGCCTAGGTCAAGCCACTTTTGAACCAGAAACAGCGGCAGAAGCGCCTGACCTGGGCTACAGAGAAGCAGCACTGGACTGTTGCTCAGTGGTCCAAAGTACTTTTTTCGGATGAAAGCAAATTTTGCATGTCATTCGGAAATCAAGGTGCCAGAGTCTGGAGGAAGACTGGGGAGAAGGAAATGCCAAAATGCCTGAAGTCCAGTGTCAAGTACCCACAGTCAGTGATGGTCTGGGGTGCCATGTCAGCTGCTGGTGTTGGTCCACTGTGTTTTATCAAGGGCAGGGTCAATGCAGCTAGCTATCAGGAGATTTTGGAGCACTTCATGCTTCCATCTGCTGAAAAGCTTTATGGAGATGAAGATTTTCATTTTTCAGCACGACCTGGCACCAGCTCACAGTGCCAAAACCACTGCTAAATGGTTTACTGACCATGGTATTACTGTGCTCAATTGGCCTGCCAACTCTCCTGACCTGAACCCCATAGAGAATCTGTGGGATATTGTGAAGAGAAAGTTGAGAGACACCAGACCCAACACTGTGGATGAGCTTAAGGCCGCTATCGAAGCATCCTGGGCCTCCATAACACCTCAGCAGTGCCACAGGCTGATTGCCTCCATGCCACGCCGCATTGAAGCAGTCATTTCTGCAGAAGGATTCCCGACCAAGTGTTGAGTGCATAACTGAACATAATTATTTGAAGGTTGACTTTTTTTGTTATTAAAACACTTTTTTTTTTTTTTTTTTTTTTTTTTTTTTTAAATTGGTCAGATGAAATACGCTAATTTTTTGAGATAGGGATTTTTGTTTTTTCTTTACTTTTTTGCCAAAATTATCAATATTAAAAGAATAAAAGGATTGAACGACTTCAGTTGTGTGTAATGAATCTAAAATGTATGAAAGTCTAATATTTGTCAGTACATTACAGAAAATAATTAACTTTATCACAATATGCTAATTTTTTGAGAAGGACTAGTATTTGCCAGTTTCTAGCCATTAGTTAATTCCAACCATCACACAACTGTCAGCTGTGAAGGAAGGAACAGTACACATGTTCATACTTCTGCACAGTAATGTGTCACGCTCTCAAAGAAAATCTACTTTCCTGCTTCTGTATACAGAAAACCAGAAATACCTGTAGTTGGCTAGTTGTATGCATGATTGACAGGGGAGCTTCCATAATAACAGCCAGTTCCTCTCAATTTCTCAAAATCTCAAAATTTTACTCCGACTGCTAGTCAGAGAGACTTGTTGCATTGTTGGGAATCAAAGTTTTTTGTTTGCTATTTTAGCTGTTTATTTAAATATATAAATGTTTTGTTTAGAACTATACAATATTGGCTCACTGAAGGAATATGTCTACGTATAATATAGCACCGTTTCAAATTTGCACTAAAACCCCTTTACTGGTACAGAGCTCCTTCCTCTGCCAAGATCAAAGTTCTAAACACTGATTATCTGCACAGCACCTTAATCTATTTTAAACCAGTTTCCAGAGGTTCACTACCAACACCATTTCACAAATGTAATCAATCTGTGCTAAGAGAAGTGAATAAAAAGTTTGTACACTTGAATTGTAAGGTGTTATCATTGTGTATGGTATCCAAGCCTGACAGGTTTGGCCATTTAGACACGTTTTCTCCCTGAGAAAACAAGCCAGACGTGTTCATTGCAATATGTAGCATTGTTCTTATTATATGATGTAATTGGGGGGGGGTTTAGCCATTAATTTCAATTTCTGTAGTGTACTATTAATCATTAGCTGTCAGGAAACTGCATCATCATTCTGGAATCAGAGGAAGAGTTTGTCAAGATATGGGACATTCTGGCTAATGAACCAGTGAAACGATGGATGTTAGTTTCATTTTAGTAAAGTGAAATATAATTGTAAACATAAGCCTGAGACTTTGCAGTTCTGTGCAGCAGTGCAAAGTTGGAAAACTGTTTCTTTTGTGTCTCATAACATCTTTTTCATAGTTTCAAATGGTTATAATGCTTTAGTGCAACATGCCAAATTGTCATAAAATTTCATCAACAATTGATTTCAGGTCAGTGGCAGCAATTTGTGAATATCCTTTCTGATGAATGAAGTATCGATTGGTCCATCGATCGTCATGGAATTAATTATAATAATGAGATTGCCATACTTCCTCTTCGTTCACTGTAGAATCTCACCTTTAGTTGGAATCTCTGACTACAGAGCGGGTTGCTGCATAGTTCATCAACGATCATCACATAGTTTTGACTATTGCTGTTGTAGCCCGGTTACATTTGCCTTTTTCCCCTTCTGAAGAATGATTCCATGTCCCACAGTCCTGTGACCTCGTATGAAGATTGATCAAAAATGGTTTGTTATAGTAGAGATAGGTTGACGGTCATTCACTAATGACCGAGGGTTGAAGCATCAGTGCTAACTGTATAAAATCGTGATTTGTTTCTTCTGTCGGAACCCTAGAAAGTGGAATGAAGGCAGGTTTGATTTCCAAACTTTTATGTTGAATTGAAATCATGTGTGCAGTGTGCTTTGTTTAACAAAAGGAAACTGAATCGTCTCACATGGATTATCATTAGCATTATAAGATCATGTTTTGCTTGAGGGAAGATTGCGATATCAATGGCATGTACAATATAATGCCCCACCCAAAATTGGCCAAATATATTCTGGAGCTTTGTTCTGCCTTATTTCCTGCTTGTAGCATATAATACATTTTCTCTTGTCCCTCTTCAGTACAATAGCAACCACCGGGACCTCAATGTGAAGGAAGCCTGGAAGCAGGGTGTTACAGGACAGGGTGTGGTGGTGTCCATATTGGATGACGGAATTGAGAAAAACCATCCAGACCTCGAGCAGAATTATGTGAGTCTGACCAGAAAAGCCAGATACTGCACACAGTTTTTATTTGATACAAACTCTTAATAATAATGATAATAATAATAATAAAAACTACTTTAATTCCAGGATCCTGATGCCAGCTATGATGTGAATGATGGTGATTCAGACCCTCAGCCTCGATATACACAGCTCAATGATAATCGGTAAGTCTACAGCAGATTTGGAACAATTTTGGGCAGCATGTACAAAAGGAATCTGGTTCAGTTAGAATGCATTTATCCTTAAACCAAAAACCTCAGCACCAGATCTTCATGTATAAACAGCTCTCTGTAGATCAGGTTAATACACCACCTTTTGGCTCTTCGACAAAGTGATAGTTTTGGGATGTGTGCCCCCCCCCCCCCAAATAAGAAAGAAAAAAAGCCCAGAGGCTTCTGGGAGACATTGTAAATCTGTATCAATGGTGAGTAGAGCACAGATGTCTGCTTAAGTGCAATGATCAAGGGAGTCTTGCTTATAAAAGAGGCTTACATCCTTTTCATTTCATATGTGTTATACAGCTATCAAGTTGTAATGTACACAACAGCTATTCTAAGTGAAATGTGCAGTGTCATAAATGTAGTTATAGCTCCACAATAGAAGCTGTGCATTGAACAGACTCTTTATGGATCCAAGCCATTGTGCCTTTTATGTTCACCTTATTTTATCCTAGCGAATTTGTGCTTATAGGTTATGGGAGCAGTTCTAAACCTTAAATACACTTTGGTCCACCCTTTATGGATCGGAAAAGCACCGAAATGTGGCTTTATCCAGCCTCCTGGAAGTGTTTCATACTCCATTCTTGTAAATTTATGCTCTTATATACTGCTAGAGGTTTATAGAGAGTAAAACTAATGACAGCTTACCCTCACAACCACAACAATCTTCCCACCTGCACAAGCATTTCATGCATTGCTTTCATTTGGGTAAATCAATGACAGTAAATTTAGGAAGAAAGCAGCTTCGGTGACTGTGAACCAAGTTATATTAAGAGCTGTAAAACAGAAAAAGGTTTTATTCCCTTTTTCCACTCCACTTTGAGCCAATTGATTACATTAAGTCCAAGAGCAACAACAAAACAAAAACCTTATGGACTGTGTTTGTCATTATTTCTGGTGGCAAATTTATTGTGCCAGAAATTGGTTAAAATTGTAGGGGTGTTCTTTCGACACTGTGCACTGGAATCCTCGAGCTTTGCTGTCTAGCAACAAACTGTAATTAATGATGACAGATTGAAACGCTCTGATGCACAAGCAGATTGCTCTCCTCGGCCGAATTAGGAGTCAATGTCTGAGAGTGTGCTCACTATGTGAAAGCTTTGATGCATACCATGTTTAGCCTGACAAATAAAAACATCTTGTATGGGGTAGTTTAAATTTATATGCTTGAGATCCAGCTTCTTAACAGTATAGTAGCAGAAAACTTTCAGGACCTCTTTTGAGTTTCATTAAAATAGTTCAGTTGTTTTTGTCAAGTGACCACGTCACAGTATGATGCATGAAAGAAATGTAGTGTAACTGGAACTGATGCATCTAAATTCCAGCTGATGATGAGCATAAATATTTTTGCATAGCAGGAGGGTTCGTATAATAAAATATTAAGAATAATGTGATGGTTTGATTATATTAAAAATTTATATGCAGAGAATTGTCAACCTCATGAATCTCAGGAGACCTCAATCTTTGAGTAAAGACAGGCGTTATTATGAAGCTGGTTAACTGGCATGACCTGGTTGCTCTGGTTTTTAGTGATGAATTAGTCCATGGGGCTTTTAAGTCTGCTTTTTTTAATATATATATATATATATATATATATATATATATATAAAGCCAATCTCTGTTCAGTTATATAAGGCCTTCTTTCATCCATCAAATACAGACACATTTGGCATTTTGACCTGATTTTCCTGTTGTAAACCCTAATGTTTAAATACTGTCTGTGAAACCACAAGACTGCTTCTGAATCAACAGCAAAACTAGTTCCTACAGATGTACCCATTCACCTTGGCTAGGAGTTTGGCCAAAGCTCGATGTTTACTTAATGGTAATTTCTTATTTACTTGCAAGCCTTTTCACTCTGCCTAACTAGATTGCCTGTGAAGCTTTCTACATGGATCCTGTAAAATTAGCTAGTAGCAGATTAAACTCTTGAATTTAAATATCCTTTGGGGTGGAACAGATGGTCAGTGTCATTCTTCTGAAGAAATGGATCATCTGAGCTGTTAACGGCTTTAAGTAGATCTATAAGAGCATGGCATCGATGATCATGAGAAAATGCTGCTTTTAGAAAAACCTTGTGATGAATGTGCAATTGTCTGTCTTTCTCTCTACTTGGGAAATAAAATATATATATTTCCAATTCTACAATATTGGTAGTCAGAATGCCTTTGCTGTAAGTGCCATGTTGTTTGGGTCTGTATATGGTAAATTTCTGTGATGGATTATTTGGGTGCATCTGTTCTTTGGCAACATTGAGAGTGCACAATCAAAAGAAAAAGCCCATTTATTCAGCACTGAGGTACAATGTGAGTATGAAATGCGTTTTCTGGCACTCTCAGCATCTTTAGATCACTGTACAGGAGGCATTTTGCCAGAGTCTATCTGTGCATTAATTTGTATCGCTGAATGCAGTAGAGGTTAGTGCTGCCAAATGGACTTTTGATTGATGTTTTTCACCTTTATGTTGTTAGCATGTCATGGAAGGATATCAGGTAAACTAATATTTTTTTTTATTATTATTCCTCTGCCACTCGTGAAAAGAATGGTGTGACTAACAGATTCATTCATAAGAGCTGTAACATACGATACCCTGAATTGATTAAATTCTAGCTTTTCTATTTAATTAAATTCAGAAGGGGACATGTGAGACAGAAACACGCGTGGATTGGGAAAGAGAAAGGTTCTTTGCCATTGTCTCCTTTCAGCTGATGAGGCACACGAGATGGAAATATTGATCCTTGCAGACTCTGCTGACTGTGCATAAGCAGAACCTAATTCAGTCAACATACATGGTAGCAGATATATAACAAGTAACCGAAAATTAGATTTGTACATGTAGTTTGTGAACCCTCTATGACACACAAATTATTTCATCACAAATAATGACAAACAGTTTCCAAATTTTTCACACAAGTCATAAAAGTAGAAAAAGAGAACCCAATTAAACACAAAAATATTCTACTTGATCCAGTATTTATTAAGACAAATGATCCAATATTACATATGTGAGAGTGGCAAAAGTATGTGAACCTCGAGAATTATCAGTAAATTTGAAGCTACAAAGAGTCAGGTGTTTGTAATCAACTGGATGATCATCAAGGTGTGAGTGGGTCTAATGTCTTCTTCAAAGAACAGGGATCTGTCAAAATTTGATCTTCACATGTTTTGTCCTTTTGAGGACTTAAGGGAAAATTTTGCTATTGCTCCTAAGGCTGGAAAAGGGTTATAAAATCATCCCTGCAGAGTTTGGACAGATTGTGTCCAAATGTAAGAATTTCAAGATTGCAGTCACTTCTTATGATTGGGCGACCAACAAAGGTTATTCTAGACCAATGTGTATAAAAATTAGTAAGATCTCAAAGGAACCAGAGAGAAATTCTCATCGACTCAACATTACATTGGTTAATCTTAATGTGATGTTCACCATCAGCAAAATAAAAGTAGTGTGTAGGGCAGGAATCCACTACTATTGTAACTGACAATTACTACCCTTATGCAGTTTGCCACAGATCATGTGAAAAAGACAGAATATTTGAAAAATGTTTTGTATATGGATGAAACCAAAATAGAACTTTTTCATTTCAGATAGAGGAGGGCTTTTGTTTGGAGTGAGGAAGACACTGCACTGTAAATAGTAGGATAGGGAATTCCTGATGGTCTACGTTTTGGCAAATTTTAATCTCCATTCAAAATTGAATGCACCACTTTTAACTGGTCAAGAATATCTATCTATCTAGCTAGTGCCTGAGTCGTAGAACGACCATTGGCGACCCGCCATGAAGGACAACGCCCTGGTTATCATCTTCATGGAGGTTTTCTTGGCAGGAGTCGTGCAGTGGTTTGCCATTGCCTTCTGCACGATGCGAACCTACGGGCAATTTAGAACGGCCAATTAACCTACTATGCATGTCTTTGGATTGTGGGAGGAAACCGGAGCACCCGGAGGAAACCCACGCAAGCACAGGGAGAACATACAAACTTCACACAGAAACACCCAGGCTGGGAATTGAACCCAGGCCTTCCTGCTGTGAGGCGGAAGTGCTAACCACTTTAAATTAAATTAAATTTAAATTAAAAACAAATTAATAATCAGCAGTTAATGTTGGGATCTATGCCTATTTGCTTGTGCTACCTAACATAACTGAACCTGTTCTGTATCTTTTCACCATAACAAGAAAATTTAATAGTATTACATTATGAATCATTTATTCTTTCCATTTGTTCCTTTTGTATTTTGAGTATCAGGCCTGTCCTTTGTTTTTTTTACTAATGGTTTGTTTTTTTCTGCTTGTTTCCATCCATATTGGTAGGCTTATTGGAACAAAACCTTCTGCTTTGCAGAGTTCAGTGTTCCAGGATGGGTTGGGATTTATTATATGGTGGATGACTTTAAAATAGCAAAGCAATTTTTTTTCTGAAGATGTGCTAAAATGATCCTATTTTTGTTGGTTTGAGTTGTCAGGCATAGAAACCAGCATTACAAGGCTTTGGAAATATTGATGGTTTCTGTTCTCTTAGGATTAAACAAAAAAATGTATTTGGTGTCTTTTAAAATGTACTATTGGGGAACAGATGTTTGCGGGTTCAGAAGATGGAATTTCTCTTATTAAGCAAAGCACAAAACTGTAATAGGTTCTTGATGTTACTGCTGCATGATTGGATTATTAGGTCAATGCTTTCTATCAGAAGAAGCCTTTAACCACTTTGGAACTGGATTCGTTATTCTTTTGTTTGTGATAGAGAGCGAGCATGTGCAGATTTGTATGTCAGGCTGCTGATTGAAGGCCTGGGTAATATTATGGTCGTTTTATAGTGTTTAATGGCTTAATAAATTGTTTTTCTAAACCTAAAGCACATATTTGGACAGTGCAAATTTTTATTCTATAGTATTGTCAATGCAGTAGTGTATTAATTTGAATTTGTAAGTTCCCTAAAATGTCATTGCATATGCTAGATCGAGCTCTATAAATGTAACTATACAGTTTATACACACATTTTGCAAACAGTAGCCGTATAGTTTTAGTCAGTGTGATTGTTATTGAGATAAAGCACATATTCACCACATACAATGTGGCTGCAGTTAAGAGAATTTCAGTACAATATGGAATGAGTTCCTGACTGACATGGGGGAACTCCCAAGTGGTGAAACTGTCGAAGCATTTTCCATTGTCAGCAGATTGTTATTTCAACTGTTAAGTCATCTAGGCTTGGTATCCTTGAAGATAATCTGCCATGCTGACTGGATGGAAATGATGGCTTGACACTAGCCAGTTGTGCTAACAAAGTAAGACAATTGGTTATGCTGGTGTGGGTTATGTCTTACTGGAAATTTATGCTAATTCAATCTTTGCTGAATGACTAGCAGCCTTGGTATAGTACAATAACTACAATGTGCAAATGTACAGGCGATGATTCGGCTTGAATCACTGAAGAATTCCATTTGATTGATGAAATGGAAAACTCTTGTTTAACCCTCTAGATCTCCTTGTTGCGCCAGTGCAACAGAGCACAATTTTTGGCTGTCTGGTTTGTTAATGCCTTGGGATATAGAGGCTGAGGCAAAGCATAAAGAATAGACACCTTAATGCACATTTATCAAACTGAACTGAAAAAAGTAGATTTTTAAAAAAAAATTTTTATCCCGAAGTGCTATATCTGTGCCGGAGTCATTTGTATTTTACCTTCTCTATCCCATGGTAATGCTTAAGGGTTCGTAGTGAAGTAAATGCACCAGTGGAATTAACCTCTGTCCCTTTGATCTTGATGAGGACTGATGTCTGTAAAGGTTCTCAGGGATGATATCTTATAGTCTTGTAGTCTCTGACTGTTGAGCGACATGACATACTTTAACTTTTGTTTCCTCCTCAGAAAATCTTCTGCCTCCGTTGCTTTCCCAGTATGGGAACTGCAAGGCCTGTATAAGATTACAGCTATGTTTTAAAGAAACAAGAATAATTTTCAAAGCTTGGCTTATTGATCATTAATGTTTTTAGCCAGCAAAGTGTACATTTGATGGACACTATAGAAAGAGTGACATTGAGTTTCCTGGCAGTTTATTATGCAGAGGTTTTAGTGTACAAGTTCTTGTTCTCTATAATTCCAGCTCCACTGGTATCTTTTTGTTCTCGGGCTCTCAAACCTTTATTGCCAGTTGAATTTCAACCCTTTTCTCCTTTTGCCTATTGTACCTCCTTGTCATGATGTTAGTACGGGCAGGTTAGTCTTGTGCTTTAGTTGGTCAGGGCATCTTTTCACAGTAGTTGGACATTGTGTAGTGGCAAGTCCATTGACCTGAACAGTGAATTCTAGTGAGGCCCAGTCGAACACAGCAAGTATGGCATGCACTAATCTCTTCATTAGCAGGGCCTTGATCAGTTTGGAGCAAAAACAGTGGGCAGAAGAATGGGGGGGGGGATAAAATTACCAACTCAAGGGGAAAAAAAACCTAAACATGATTGTCTAAGAGATAATGGTCCTGTGGTAATAGTGAAGGAAAAAATTACATTTTTATTAAAACCATCAGAAACAGATTATTTTGCTTTATTTTTGCAGATTGTAACAGCCATTTTTTAACGTTGTTTGATTTAAATAAATAAGGGTGTTAGGTTGGGTTTATCAGCTCTTCTACGTCAGGCCAATCAACACCATTGCAGTAAATCTGGATGACAGTGGTGGTCCAGTGGTTAGTGCACAGGATCGCTGATCCTAAGGTTGGGGGTTCGAGTCCCCACAAGGTTGTCACCGCCCCCCCCCCCCCCCCGCCCCCGCCCCCCCAGTGCAGCTAACTGGGTTATCAAAGGCGGGCCATGTCTCTCACTGTCTATGGTGAGAGGCATGTAAAAGAACCATTGCTGACTTTCGTAAAGAGTAGCTGCAAAGCTGTCAGCGTGTTTCTGTCCCTTGCTAAAAGGGTTGTGACAGGAAGGGCATCTGACGTAAAAAACCTCTGCCAAATCAAATGTGCGAAATCAGATGATGTGGCGACTCCCGGGTAAAAAGGGAAAAAGCCGAAAGACAGACAGACAGTTGTCATGGTGCACTGCAGTGCACAACAAGCTAATCAAATGTATTTCTTAAATCAAGGATTGAATCTCGGTTGTGTACTCTGCTTTTGAGTCCCCTTTCTATGTATCCCTTCAAATTTATGGAATGAATAAAACTAATTTTTCTTTGTTCCATATTTCATTTTACAGGCATGGAACACGATGTGCTGGAGAAGTAGCTGCTGTTGCCAGCAATGGTGTCTGCGGTGTTGGTGTAGCATACAACGCTAAGATAGGAGGTGAATCTGCACATTTATTCAGTTTTTATTTTTTTATTTTTATTTTAAGAAAAATGGATGTTGATCCACTGCAGGTGCCAATACTTCTAATGAATTGATCGCTCTACATTGTGTTCAGTAGAAGGGCAGTGGTAGCTTAGTGGTTAATGGTGATTGGTTACTAACCCGAAGGTCAGCGGTTCAGTCCCCACTGTCACCACTTTTGGACCCTTGAGCAAGGTTTTTAACCCTCAATTGCTCAAGTTGTATAAAAATTATAATTGTAAGTCACTCTCAATAAGTGTCCTCCAAATGCTGTAAATGTAAATTTAAAAGTGGTCAGAGATGCAATCAACCTCACCAGTGATGCACTTGGATTTTCACTTTTGGTGATTTTCAGTTTAATGTGGCCATCATGTGTTCATTTGAAACGCCTGAATTTTTATTATAACTCAAGGGCACTTCTGAATGGTGGTCTAGTGGTATAGGGCGCTGGATCGCTGATTCTAAGGTTGGGAGTTCGAGTCCCACTCTCCACAAGGTTGTCACTGTCCCCCCCCAGTGCAGCTAACTGAGTTATCAAAGGCGGGCCATGTCTTTCATTGTTTATGGTGAGAGGTATGTAAAGAACCATTGCTGACTTTCATAAAAGAGTAGCTGCAAAGCCGACAGCATGTTTCTGTCCCTTTCTAAAAGGGTTGTGTCAGGAAGGGCATCCGACGTAAAAAAACCTCTGCCAAATCAAACCTGCGAATCATTCGCTGTGGTGACCCCCTGATTTTTTTTTATTTTTATTTTTTTTTAAAGGGAAAAAGCAAAAGGAAATCATCAAGGGCACTTCTGAATCTAGAACAAGTTATTTTGGGAATTAGAAGGTATTTATAGCCTTGCTTTACTAGTGCATCCTTGTAACTTACTATCACAGGGCCTGAGCATTGACACATCTGTGCCAAAACTTTGTATGTATATGTAGTCCTTTTAATTTATTAGTTCTTTTTATTATTCATTTCTGTGTATATTTTATTGCCATACCCTTCACTGTACTTTGTTTATGGAATCTGGCACAATCTTTCACATGCTCAACACTGTTCAGATGGCATCCAGTTGTTTGTCTTCACAAGTTCAGAGTGTGAAGCTGTTCATAGCTTTTTTCTCTAGATCTTGCGTCACAGCTGGTAAATGTAATCCCTAAGCAGATTTTAGCCTATTTTTTACCACTTCAACTGTGTCATGTCACAATGAATAGCGTTTTAAGAGCAGCAGGCATTTGTTACCTGTGTGGTTCCACAGGTTTCGGTTGCTTTAAATGGGTTTGAATAGGTCATTCAGGTTCCACCCTGTACTGTCACTGCTCGCCTTTGTTACAAAATAGATAGAATAGCTTTGAAAATAGTTTATTATTATATATAGAGGCTGTTTTTACAAAATAAACCTCACATGCTCATTCTTTTCATCCTGGAATGACATAAATGCTGGCTCAAAGTTCTGAGCATACCTTCATACAGAATACAGGCACAATGTAACTGAAGAAGGTGTAGTAGACAGGGCTTCAGTAGCTATGAAAAAATAAGCCCACAACTTAAACTAATCATGGCCAAAGAATTTGTGTAGCACTCTGGCAAATTGGCTTTAAAATGGTCTACTGCAGATGCCTGACACCCCCGCCCCTCTCTTCCCCATCAACTACACTGTAATGTCCTTGTTTAATGCCCCACTTGAGACATTTTGTAATCTTTTTGGCAGTCTTTTTTTTTTTTCTTTTCCTCCCGCAGGGGAATATGTCAGGCCATTTTCTATCAGTCTGCTTTTAGGTCATGGATCAGTTCCTTCCCTTCTTCTCCAGCTTGTGCATATGTTCATGCTCCTGCTTAGCCATAACTTGTAGGGCAGAAGTGTCCTTTTTTTCATGTGTGAAAGCAATTAAAAAAAAAATCTATATTATCCACTCCTGCTTTTGCTCCTGCGCAACAGAAATCTTTCTCTTCTATTAGTTTTCAAATGAGAATCAGCAGCTGTAAAGCAGCCATACTTTGTGTTCCATTATTTCATCTGTAGGGAAAACTTTCGCCTAATAGGCCTCTTTCTAAATGGCCTGGGTAAGGAAAGGAAATTAAATGTGAAGAGAAGATCAGAGGGAAATTGAAGGGAGGCTTTGGAGAACTGACCCAAAGTGATGGCTCAGCCTGCCTTCTGTTAAGGGAAGCCCCAGCATGAGTAGGCCACACTCGGATTAAGACACTTCACTGCCTGCTCTCATTAAGCAAACATATTATCTTATTCAGCTTTCTTCTGTTCAAAGTGACTTTGTAACAGATAACTTGTCCTCTGGAAGGTTCATGTGAGAAGAGATTTGAACAATTTTACTCTGTTCCAGTGCCATGCATTTTATTATTCAGGGTGTATCTCTCTCTCTCTCTCTCTCTCTCTCTCTCTCTCTCTCTCTCGTAGATTTCTCCAAGTGCTTGAGGGATTTGAAGGTTTTTGGTTTTTAGACACACAGCTTAGGCCGTCTATTCCTGATATCTGGCTGGAATACTCAGTTCAGCTTCTGTTTTTTATGTAGCTGTGGCAGCTCTGGGTTTTAAGATTACTCAGAACTTGAAAGTGCTCAGTTTTCTTTGCCCTGGAGCCAGGATGAAGGAAATTTGTGTGACCTTACCTCCATGACTTTCAAAGAGCCGAGCTGCATTGTTGTAAAGATGGCTATAACGTATTTCCCTTTTTTCCTATGCTTTAACTTATGGCCACTGAGGGCTTTTTTATTTGTGGTTTCTTCCCCTACAAGGTATATCTTACATATTTGATCCAAAATCAATTTAACTAAAATGCAGCTGACATTTTTAGACTGCAAAGTCTTGCCTTCTTTTTAATCGTCCCATGAGAATTAAAGTTCACTTTGTACAGAGATGTGGAAACTGATAAGAGTTCATTGTTTGACTTCTATAAAGGGATACCTGACAGCACTGAGGAAGGAAGATGGTTATCACCTCTGAATGAACCTGAGGATTGAACAGAGTGCTGGTCCCCATTATATTTTATTTTAAAGATCCTTTGCTTTGTAATCTTTACAATCTCTTCAAATGTCTGTTATACTGGAGCTGTTTTAAGTCTCTGTCTGGAACATCATCAAGTGCTGAACCCTGTGGTAGTTTAACATCTGGGTGATTTTATGTCTCTCTTCCACCACCACCCCCCACCCCCCCGAAAAAAAAAAAAAAAAAAGTTGGGATTTTCTTGTATTGTAGTGACAACTTTAAACCCATAAATGTTTATGACCACAACCTGCTTCTCTAATCTATCTCTGCAGTAGTGAGAAATTGTCTTTGCCATTGCCTGCTATATATTTTTTCCTCTTGAGAAAGAACACCGCTGGTGTCATAAAAGCTGTTCTCTCCTGTCATGTAATCGTGATTAAAGATATGGAAAACAAAATAGAAAACCTTACACTTATTCTCTGGCAGTTTGAAAGTATGAAAAGTGTTCAGTTGTCACAACTCTGTAATCTGAGCCTTCTCTCATGAATAAATATGTCCTTCAGGTTCAGGAGGAAATTTGTGCCTGTTCCAGCTGTATTTGGGAGAGAGGTTGGGTACTTCATGAACAGGTTTCCAGTCTGTCTAACACAGAGACGAACATTCAGCCCTATGGGCAATTTAGAGTTGCCAGTTAACCTGATAGGTGTCTCTTTCATGCTGTGGGAGGAAACCAGAGACCTGGAGGAAACAAGGTACAAGGGGGATTCGCATTCAAAGGCCCCAATCAATTATGTGGTTTGAACCTTCTGGATGTGAGGAGATGGTGCCAACCATTGCACCAACAATGATCTTTACTATGAATTGAACGTTTAAGTTAATACATGTTTCTCATATCTAATGTGTCATGTTTGTTCTTAGGTGTGCGGATGTTGGATGGAGAGGTAACTGACGTGGTAGAAGCTCAATCTCTCAGCCTCAACCCTCAGCATATAGATATCTACAGTGCCAGCTGGGGGCCTGAGGACGATGGAAAAACTGTGGATGGCCCTGCCAAGCTGGCAAAGGAGGCTTTTTTACGGGGAGTAGCTGAGGTCAGTGAGATTGACTTCTTTTCTCCGGTTTATTTTGCCCCAAATACATGCTTGAGTTGGATTAGGCTGCCTTGGATCATGTTGGGGAATAGGAGGCAGAGTGACATTTGTTTAATTTCCATGTCGCCTTGTTGGTTTGTTTGTACAGCTCTCGAGGTGCATGTTATAAATTGAAATAACTCTAAGAGGAGTTAAACAGAAACTTTTGACACTGGCGATCCAGTGTCAAACTCGTCACATTGTTTTTGGAGCACTGTGTTGCTGCAGTTGTGGACACTTTGAATTTAAAGTCCTCTTTCGCCATTATTATGAGTAGCTTTGCAGGCATATAGTACATGTCCTGATGAACAATTTTCTGCAGCCAGATGTTTCATATTCAAATCAGAAACAGAATTATTGACATTTCCAGCTATATAGCTTCATCCAAATGAGCCACAGATATACCTCCAGTAAGTAGGTCAGTTGAGCTTGTTCCTTCTCTTAGCCAATTGTTGTCAATCAGAAGCAAAAAATATTTGTTCTAATTTTTTTTTTAACAAGTGCATACCATCAAGCCTATCCCTTTCAATTCCCCGCTTCTATAATACAGTTGTTCACGTATGCTGCCATGTTTTTGAGGTGGTTGTATCTGGCCTCAAGCCAACAGTAAAACAATAGAAGAGAGGGCAGTTTTTCTCAGTGCAGACTGCTTTGTACTCAAAGCGTGTAAAGTGTTCAAAGCAAAAGTGTAGTATTATGAAAAAACTACAGACGCTCCCCGACTTATGTTCATCCGTTTTACGTTTTTGCGATTTTACTTTTTGTGTGTGTGTGTGTATATATATGTATATATATGTATATATATATATATATATATATATATATATATATATATATATATATATGTATATATATATATAATATGTATATATATATATAATATGTATATATATATAATATGTATATATATATATAATATGTGTATATATATATATATGTGTGTGTGTATATATAGGATTTTCTGAGTAGATCCTTCCGTAGGAGAGTGCTCAATACTTTTTGGTAGAGCAAATAAACAAAAATAAAAGGACAGGACAAAGACTTTCTATTGAAACTCCATTTATCACTACAGATCTGTTTTGAGGGGTGGTGAAACCATCCTCTCTCTTCAGGTGATTATAGAAAAATTCTATAATTACCTGAAGAGAGAGGATGGTTTCACCACCCCTCGAAACAGATCTGTAGTGATAAATGGAGTTTCAATAGAAAGTCTGTGTCCTGTCCTTTTATTTTTGTGTGTGTGTATACATATATATATATATATATATAAATAATGTGTGTGTATGTGTATATGTGTGTGTGTGTATATATATATATATATATATATATATATATATATATATATATATATATATATATATATATGTGTGTGTGTGTATATATGTGTGTGTATGTATATATATATATATATATATATATATATATATATATATATATATGTGTATATGTGTGCGTGTATTCAGTTAAGCAAAGAGAGTTGTAATATGAATGAACACCCGAATGCACAAATTACAGAACAATTACAGATATTTATTATCTTTTAGCAGAATAATTAGTGTATACTTATTTTTATATCAATATTCATTAGGATTTGTACTTGTTCTTTGTATGCATCTCTTGATAAATTAAGTTTACTTACTTACTTACACAAAAGAACTCTCCACTTTGCTGGGATTTACATCAGTGCAGGCTGTGTTCTAAACGAGTTCAACATCACCCTTGTGCACTTGAAAGACCAGAAGTCTGTATAACCCACAGCAAGTACACTACTTTCGGTATTTAGCACCTCACATATTATAAGCGGTGATTGGCTGTTTTAAGCTTCATGTAAAGTAACTCGTTATAAATAAGTGACTTATTTGAAAGTTGATATTGTTTGATATTATTTTGATATATTTGATTTTATTTTACAATGTTATGTTTATAATAATTGATTTAGGAGGGTTTTATGAGATACGGTAATGATATTTATGGATGTATAGTGCAGTATGTGCGTCATACGTCACTGTAACAACTTATGTTCACTTTCAACTTACGTTCGGCCATCCAGAACCAATAATAAACGTAAATCGAGGAGCGTCTGTAATGGAGCAAAATTCCTCCATTGTGTGTGCAGTCTAACTACATAAGAGTTTGTGAGAGTAAAATTGTCAGTAATTAAGTTATCCACAAATTGTATGGTAAGGACATTTTGTAGTTTGTTTTTTATATATATTTCAAGCATGATAGACAGATCAGGTAAGTTTTGTTCCAAGTACAATCGCTCTTTGTAAAATCATTCAAATAAATTTTGTTTTTCCATTTTTGAAGTGTTAAAATGATCATGTCAGCTGCTTTATCAAAATGTTCACATGCCCTTCATGATAGTATGTTAGCCCATCGAAAGAAAGAATTTGTCTTTTTAAAAAATGTAGGTTAAATATGGCTTTCACATTTGTCGCCATTACATGCCATGCTCCGGATTTCATGTGCTTTGTGGGAGTTTAGCTTTTTTTTAATTTAAGGTGTTATTCTTTTAGAAAACCTCTGAAGTCTACACAAGCTGACCATTCATACGATTTCATGAATGTCAATCTACACATTTGATTTGATAAATATTCATAGTGACTGAGGTACACAGGAGACCATTGCAGATACCCAGAATTTCTTTAGTTGTCATTTGCACAAGGATGGTTCGGTATTGCAGATTTCCTCTGCTTGGCGAGATCATGAACTCTGCCCTGTGCCAGCACTAGGATTTGTTTCAGGAAATTATATTTGCATAGCAGAATAAATCCTAAAGTAAACAGGCCTAAAGCCTGGGCAAATGCCTGCAAAATGACAGTTGTGGTCCAGCAGGTGTATGTGGACAGAGAGCTCCGTGCACTTTCTCTGTATTTGAGTAGGACTGTTTTTATTGAAGGCTTTTTTTTTTATTGCTTTATTGTTAAGAACCTGACATACAGGAGAGGGCTGCATAAACAAAGCCTGATCAAAGGTAATAAGCAAACGGCATCTGTACTGAATTACAGACACTGCTTGCCATTGCCTGAGCGGGCACGCTAAATGAAAGCCATGTGGAATATTAAAGTATACACTGAAAACATGCCTCACACATTTCTCTGTCATTCTCAGCTTCGTATCACCCACTATTTGCTCGTAGAGTTTTTATAGTTTCTTATGTGAAATATGTAAACAGACGGAATTCATCTGAGGACATCTACATTGTTCTTATGGCAACACCTGCTGAGTTTATGATAGCTGCTAGCGAGAAGGAATCTTACACGCAGCTCAGTCCACTGACCCCCAAACTGTGTTTTATCTTGTCAGCACACAACATAAGATAGACTTTGTGGTAGAAGCTCGAAACATAATTGTGCTGTGTGTCCTGACCTTTTTTACAGGGTCGTGATAGGCTGGGCTCTATATTTGTTTGGGCATCTGGTAACGGCGGCCGGGAGAAGGACAGCTGCAACTGTGACGGCTACACCAACAGCATTTACACACTGTCAATCAGCAGCAGTACACAGTATGGCAATGTGCCTTGGTACAGCGAGGCTTGCTCCTCCACCCTCGCAACCACCTACAGCAGTGGAGGACTCAATGAGAAACAGATTGTGAGTATAGTTTTGCACCATTAAATAGCAATGAATGTTTCTCAGCCCAGTTCTTTTGATTTTATAGTCATGCAGGTGCGTTTCCTTTAAGCTTTCCTGTGTACTTTAATGTACAAAGCACTGAATTAGTAATGCCCTGATGTCTTGAATGCCTGTGGTTGTATAGTACACTGACTGAATAAAAATATTTTTCACAGTAATATTTCATTGGACCGCCTTTATTTTTTATCATGACGCACATGTACTGTGGCCTTGCATTAAAACCATAGGCAATATTACCATTTCCATCCAGAGTTGTGTAATCTTTTCACAAGGTCTTGTATTGATGATGGGAACGTCAATCCTCTTTGTAATCTCTTCTCCAGCGTATCCCAGTGGCTTTTATTACAGTTAAGATCAGGACTCACCGGAGCCAGTCAGGTTTGGGCGGGGTGAGGATCCATCGATGCTCCCTGAACCATTCTTTTCATTATTTTAATTCATTTTATCCGAGCATTGTTATCCTGGAATATAAACTTGGCATCAGGGAAGATACGCCATTAGTGGATGACCTGATCATTCAGTACATTTAGGTTGTCATCTGACTCATCATTTTGCTGAGCTTTGACTTGTCCAATTGAACTAATCTCTGATCATCACAATACTTCCAGGGGCTTGTAAGGTGGCCACTGTGTGCGATAGCTTTGTGTGCTTCCCTTCTTACATTTGGCCTTCCCCCTCAGTCTTTTTCCATTGCCATTGAGTCAAGTTTGTTTTCTCGCACATTAAGCTTTTCTTCTGGTTATTTTCAATGTGGTTTTTCTTCTGGTCTCTTAGCTGTACAGTCCCAATCCTGAGTTATTGCATGTTGCTTGTGTAAATTCTCTTTGACTATTAAACAGCCATGACTTGTACTGTCCTTTTTTTTTTTTTTTTTTTTTTTTTTTTTTTTTTTTTAAATTCAACTTCACCAAACATTTGTTCTCCAATTGTGGTCAGTCAGGATCTTATTCCTAAAACATTTCTTGAGTGAAGTTGACAGTTCAGCAATGTCCTTCCAGGTTTTATTAATGTATTAAACAGTTCTTAACTCCATTCTGGTCATTTGCACAACCTCCTAGTTGTTTTTTTTTTTTTTTTTTTTTTTTTTTTCTTGATGCAGGCCATATTTGAACATCTATTTTTCTGTAGGTTTTTGCTTGACGTGAGCACGTGTTCTTATGCAGTGACGGGGTAATTGCCCCTCCTTTCTTGCTTTGTAATGTCCTGTTTTTAATGAAAAAGTGTGAATTGCTCCGCTCTCTTCTCTCTGAGCTGTCATTCAGTTGCTCAGCAATTTTTAGCACTTGGTATCAATCCGAGTTGCTCCGTCTCGGTCAGTGCACCTCCTGGGATGCTTCTGTCACAAGCCAATCCCCCCTCCCCCTCGTACTCTCTGGTCTTTACACCCTGTCAACTTGGTCCTAATGGCTAATTATTTGACCTCTGGCCTTGAATGTTTCAACAAGTCTCAGGTTCCAGAGTTTGCACAAGTTAAGGTACCATCTGCACGCAGTCACTCTCTTAATTTAACAGTCTTTATGTGATCGTGTCTGGATAGGTGTCTGGTTCTTAGAATCTCGTACACAAGAAGCATTCTTTTCTTCACATATTCCACCTTTCTTAGGACGTTATGGTCTGATAAAATGGGTGTTGAAAACAGGATGCCTTGCCCCAAAAGAAAGTGCTTAAGTGCTTGTACAGGGGCCAACAGTGGCAACTTATCGCTAACCTTATGATCAGTAATTCAGAGTCTTTTCCCACTGAGATCTTGAGTATAATTTTTTTTAATGTTTGCTCTTAATGACAGATTACCACAGACCTGAGACAAAAGTGTACAGACTCCCACACAGGCACCTCAGCTTCAGCTCCTCTTGCTGCAGGAATCATAGCCCTTGCCCTGGAAGCCAAGTAAGTGAGTTCAACCCCATTTAATTGCAGTTGGAAGCACGACCATGTTATACACCATCAAAATGTATCAACTATGAAATTGGGGCTTTGTTTTCATGTTTTAGTGTTTCTAAAAAGGCAGCATCAGGACTTGTACTTTACAAGGAAGTCACGAGAGTAGAACTGTACTTTTGCCATTTTGCAGTGTATTAAAGCCACTGTTACCATAAGGTGGTAAATATAATGTAGTTGAGCACAAATGCTAGACATGCAACAATGGTTTTTGTGGTGATAAAGCATTCAGATGCCTTCATTTGTTTTTCTAAGCCGTATAATCCTAATTGGCTTTGCAATTAGGCTGGTGCCCATCTCAGCCGATACCATGAACAACTCAAGAGGCTATTGTAGGGACAATACATACAACTATTCGCACTCGCATCTAGGAGCATTATGGAACCACCAGTCGGCCTACTATGCATGTTTGTGCACTGTAGGAGGAAATTGGATTACCCGGAGGTAACTCAAGCAAACACGTGAAGAACATGCAACCTCCAAACAGAAACCCAAACCTGAGGCCTTCTTGTTGTGAGGCGAACATGCTGACCAGTACGCCGCCGTGCTGCTTCAGATGCCTTGAATTCTTTTTTATGCTTTTCCGTTTAGTGTAATGTTTGTATATAGCTTTAATGATGTAATATTTTCACAACCAGATTTAGAGAAATCTGGTTTCAAGTTTATATTTATAATGAGCAAACCAAAGGAAGCAGACATGAGGAACAAAGCTTGAGAGGAATGAGGCTCGAAAGGAACCTGGCCTTTCTGGTTGATCGAGGACATTTGTGATTTAAATCATTGCACTTCTACAGCAGCACTGAGTGTGCAAAGGATATTTATTCTGAATCTGTGGTGAATACAGTAAAATATAATCACAGGGCAGTTTTTAAAATGCATTCAGAATCTGTTTTTGGAAGTCTATTTACTGATTAAAATAGGTGAAAATAATGTCCATGCATACAGTAAAATTACTGACACGAGCAAAGAGTTTCCAATGAAGGTGCTTATGAAACTTGAAGCAGATGCTTCAGATGACTCTTGGAGTTTAGAATGGGCGATTAATTTATTTCTTGGAAATTTTCTTTGCAGTTCCTTATATGGATATTTGAATACGGTTTTGTCAAGTTGTCTCGTTGCAAACCACGTCATTTCAGTAATATATGCAAGTGTGTGTTTTTTTTAAACTATATAATATTGTATACTTAAAAGAATATTAAAGGATGTACAGATTCTGTACAACTGCTTATGCAGTAATATTTTATGCTGATTATAATATACTGGCTCGAATGCTGCCCTCTTGCCTGTTAGAACAGCAGAGTTCCTGCGTCATGTGTTGAGTTCAGCAAAATTCATAAAACATTAGCCTTAGTCTTTAACTACAAAGTGTTGCTACCTCTTGCGAGGTGTTTTTGTGTGTTGGCTTTGCAGATGCCATTGTGACTCGTTTTATCTGAAGTTCTGATCATTTCTTGTAGCTGCTTGATCCCAGAGTTAAGTTTAAGATTTGACCTTTTTAGTTTACTGCCTGTGAGCTACAATACAGTCATGCCATGTTGCTGTACGTAGTTGTCTTTAGCTTTTAATGAGCAAGGCATTTTTGTGACTGGTGAGAGCCTTACTCTGGTGATATTTCAATCATTATTTGGAAGAAATTAGTTAGCTCAGGTGATGATTTTTTTTTTTTTTTTTTTTTTTGGTTTTCACAGTAAAAACCTGACATGGAGGGACATGCAGCACCTGGTTGTGAGGACATCCAACCCAGCTCACTTGATCACTAATGACTGGAAGACGAATGGAGTTGGACGCAAAGGTACCTTGTTCTTTTGTCTTGTCTGTTGCCTATTCTGCAGCAGGTTTTTTTTTTTTTTTTGGGGGGGGCCTTTTTTTTTTTTTTTGGCCCCTTTTTTTTTTGGCCTTTTTTTTCCCTCTGAAGTCAGGTGTGCTGTCATTCAGTGAGACAATG
This sequence comes from Plotosus lineatus, assembly GCA_024760905.1. Classification (NCBI taxonomy): domain Eukaryota; kingdom Metazoa; phylum Chordata; class Actinopteri; order Siluriformes; family Plotosidae; genus Plotosus; species Plotosus lineatus. Next base: position 28,799,737 of record CM045737.1, on the reverse strand, counting down.
TTCATTATACCGTTCAAGAGTACATTTCAATTCCTCGTGTCTCATGTTACTGTATGATTCTGGGCCCCTATTAAACTGGTTTGTCTGCAACTGTTCCGGTTGCTGTCAGCAGTTTTCTCTCACTCTCTCTCACTCACACACACACACATTGCTAACTTGTGCATGAAGGAGGAAAAAAAGAGATGAACACATCATCTACAACCAATCAGCAGGAGGGAGAAACAAAAGCTCTCAGCCAATGGCTAAATTTGAATCACGTGCTAGTTACTTCCGGGTTGTCGCCAATCCACAAATATGTGGCGGCGCTATGTATGTATACATACTATGTGTGTCTGTCTCGCTGTGCGTGTGTGCATATATGTACTAGTCCTTCTAAAAAAATTAGCATATTGTGATAAAGTTCATTATTTTCTGGAATGTACTGATAAACATTCGACTTTCATATAGTTTAGATTCATTACACACAACTGAAGTAGTTCAAGGCTTTTATTGTTTTAATATTGACAACTTTGGCAAAAAACTAAAGAAAAACCAAAAATCCAGATCTCAAAAAATTAGCATATTTCATCCGACCAATTAAAAAAGTGCTTTTAATACAAAAAATGTCAACCTTCAAATAATTATGTTCAGTTATGCACTCAATACTTGGTCGCGAATCCTTTTGCAGAAATGACTGCTTCAATGCGGCGTGGCATGAAGGCAATCAGCCTGTGGCACTGCTGAGGTGTTACGGAGGCCCAGGATGCTTCGATAGCGGCCTTCAGCTCATCCACAGTGTTGGGTCTGGTGTCTCTCAACTTTCTCTTCACAATATCCCACAGATTCTCTATGGGGTTCAGGTCAGGAGAGTTGGCAGGCCAATTGAGCACAGTAATACCATGGTCAGTAAACCATTTAGCAGTGGTTTTGGCACTGTGAGCAGGTGCCAGGTCGTGCTGAAAAATGAAATCTTCATCTCCATAAAGCTTTTCAGCAGATGGAAGCATGAAGTGCTCCAAAATCTCCTGATAGCTAGCTGCATTGACCCTGCCCTTGATAAAACACAGTGGACCAACACCAGCAGCTGACATGACACCCCAGACCATCACTGACTGTGGGTACTTGACACTGGACTTCAGGCATTTTGGCATTTCCTTCTCCCCAGTCTTCCTCCAGACTCTGGCACCTTGATTTCTGAATGACATGCAAAATTTGCTTTCATCCGAAAAAAGTACTTTGGACCACTGAGCAACAGTCCAGTGTTGCTTCTCTGTAGCCCAGGTCAGGCGCTTCTGCCGCTGTTTCTGGTTGAAAAGTGGCTTGACCTAGGCAATGCGGCACCTGTAGCCCAGTCCACTGCTTCCACAGGTCCCCCAAGGTCTGGAATCGGCCCTTCTCCACAATCTTCCTCAGGATCCGGTCACCTCTTCTGGTTGTGCAGTGTTTTCTGCCACACTTTTTCCTTCCCACAGACGTCCCACTGAGGTGCCTTGATGCAGCACTCTGGGAACAGCCTATTCACTCAGAGATTTCTTTCTGTGTCTTACCCTCTTGCTTGAGGGTGTCAATGATGGCCTTCTGGACAGCAGTCAGGTCGGCAGTCTTACCCATGATTGCGGTTTTGAGTAATGAACCAGGCTGGGAGTTTTTAAAAGCCTCAGGAATCTTTTGCAGGTGTTTAGAGTTAATTGGTTGATTCAGATGATTAGATTAATAGCTCGTTTAGACTACCTTTTCATGAGCTGCTAATTTTTTGAGATAGGAATTTTGGGTTTTCATGAGCTGTATGCCAAAATCATCAGTATTAAAACAATAAAAGACCTGAAATATTTCAGTTGGTGTGCAATGAATCTAAAATATATGAAAGTTTAATTTTTGTCAGGACATTACAGAAAATAATGAAAATAATCACAATATGCAAATTTTTTGAGAAGTGTGTGTGTGTGTGTATGTATGTATGTATGTATGTGTGTGTGTATATATATATATATATATATATATATATATATATACACACACACACACACACACACACCGTATTTGACGTGATAAACCAATAAAAATTACAGTGGGTGGGCGCTTATGAAAATGTTACCAGCAGAGTGGAACGGTAAGTGCTTATTATCATCGAGGTGGGAAATATGAATAATAATACAACAATAAAAGAGTTTTACTGGGTATATGTGTTATTCTTTTTGTGGTATCAACCAAACTACTGATATGAAAGCTGAAAATAAACAGAAAACAGCATAAAATTAAAAAAAAAAAAAAAGACCCCTTACTTTTCCCCTCCACAGCTGTTCCCTTCAACATTTTCCCGGAAGGAAAATTGAGCCAATCAACACGAATGTAAACAAAAGCACATGGCCAGGAACATGCTTAAATTCATGAAGTTAGTGAGCAGGAGAATCGGGTGAAAAATACTCATCACTTTCTGATCTATATCTGGGTCATTGCTCCATTCATTCAGAGCATCCCATAGTTTTGCTGTAGCAGTTTCTAATGGTTCATCGGTTGTTGGACATTTACCAAGAGAACACAGCAAAATATTTTCTTGTTTTTAAAAGCATGTCGGAACAATCAAATGTGTTGTTACTGTATTTATGATACAAACCAATGTGTTGTATAGGCATTCCCCAGTGGTAGGGGATCTTGAAATACAGTGATGACTCAGTTCTACAGGCAGTGAACACCTCATTTTATGGTTACAGATACTGATCGAATAAAATTGGGAAGTTTGCTCCCAGTACATATGGGTGCTTATTAGACACGGATAAAAAACATGGGGGGGCGCAATATATATATGTGTGTGTGTGTGTGTGTGTGTGTGTGTGTGTGTATATGTGTATAACAATGTGTCCATTGTTTATAAACGACAGACTGAACGTACCCTGCTTCTTCCCAGTTCACTGCGTGTTACCGTTGTGTTAAGACGTCGTCTCCGTTATCTTTGTGTTTACATTGTTTTGCGGACTTTTGTAACCCTAAGCAAATGTGGTTGGTCAGAAGCATAAGCCTACTAACATGGGTGCAAGTTTTCCGGCATATGACGGAATTTCCGGTTACATACAGAGTGACCCAAAAAAACGGCAATTTTTTAATTGCATATTGCTAGACATGAGCAAGTGGCAACACTGCGAGACAGTGACTTTGAACAAGTAAATACTTTGCCATGTCATGTCATTTGCCATGTTAGTCATTTATTCTTAAATGGCTTGTTGTAAGGTTTCTACCATCACGCTTGGTTTTATATTATTGTTAAAAAGTTTACCCTTTATAAATATATCTATCCATCTATCTATCCATCCATCCATTCATCCATATGCTCCCCGACTTCCGTTCATCCGTTTTACGTTTTTTTGATTTTTCAAAGTCAAATTTTGAGTTTTGAAATTTTGATGGGGGAATGCATGCAGAGGCCTTATTTTTATTTATTTTTTTTAATCTGTTAATCTTTCTACACCTGCTGTGAATGTCTTTTTGTTTTGAAAATTTGTACATCTCTGTTGCTATCTACTCTATAGTAAGCCACTCGTATGGATATGGTCTACTGGATGCTGGTGCTATGGTGTCCCTGGCCAAGAACTGGACCAATGTAGGTCCCCAGCAGACATGTGTGATCTCGATGTTGTCTGAGCCCAGGTTAGTCTTTCACTCTAAGTGGTACCTTACAGCGTACATTATAAAGCCAGGACATTTATAACAAATGTGTATTGGTATTGCGTTTAGAGGCCACATCCCTGAAGTGGCCAATTAATGTTTGTAATTTGGCCTATTAAATGGATTTAGAATCTTTATTTTGAATTAAAATCATGCTGTGAAATATAATTTAATTAAAACTAAATTTGAAAGATCAATGGTGTGTTCTTCCACTAGGGGGCAACCTTGAGAAATAAATGCAAGACTTAAATGATAAAATGTTCTAATTTGAAGATTTTAGCATCATTTTTATTTAACAAGCTAACATTTTTATTGAGTAACCATTTCTCCTTAAGAAGATAAGCTGGTGAGGTTGTGAATTAAATTTAGTATCTAGAGTACAGGAATGGTTTCTTCGAATTGGTTTGCTCGGTGATGGACATAATCTACCAAAACAAGCTGGGGAGAATTCTTGAATCAATTGAAAGTGTAAAAATACGCTTACAATTTTGTTTTGTCCAGTTCTTTCACAGTGGACTAATAAGTGTAATGTAGTCCATTCCTGAAAACAAATTTGACACTGTTGTCTGTGCTAACATATGGTTCACAGACTTCACTTGTGGTACCCTCAAATATGCCCTGGGGATTTCTCATAAAAGCCAGATTTTATTGGGAAGTGAGGACTGTATTGATAACTGTTTCTGTAGCAAGTTTGATAGCATGCCTCATTCACAGTCCATGTGAGCAAAGTCTGCTGGTTTGATGTTCTGTGATGCGAGGGAGGCTCACCCGCAGTGCATGTCCAAGGGAAATAATTACTTGCAGATGAGTTTGTAAACTGCATTCTCATCTTTGCAGAAAATCACACATTCTTTCAAATGACCCCTTCTTTATGTACACAAGGCCTCTTGAGAACTCCTGCGCTTTTCATCTCCATCTCCCCCTCAGTTCCCTCATATTATAGAAAACATCAGGTGGACTTTTGAACAAAGTCTTGTTGAGCATGCTGGTTAGAATGGTGACAGTGTTTTGAGATCGACCAGTTGAGCTTAGTGATTACTCTACATCTCATAGCAGTGTCAGTAGCTTCATGTTATTAACAGTTCAGCTTTGACCCTGCTTCCATCCATGAGATTGTAGGTATGGGCTCTGTTCATCTCCAAATAATAGAGTTTTGTGTAGAACGTGCCATGAATGCCCAAGGTTTACTGATGTGTGTAGAGAGCAAAGGTTAATATGTCTGTATTTATAGCAATGAACAGCTACTGGAGAACAAATTGCAAAAATTCTTCATGATGTATGGCTATGATCAAGGTGTTTAGAACACACACTGCATTATAGCTTGCAGTGAATGAGGCTGCCTCATCACGGACCAGTAATTTGGTAGGGCTGATCTGTGTATAGAATTCTGATATTAGAGCCGTGTGTGTCATCATAATTAATTTTTGCATCACATCACTAATTTATAGTACATAAATGACTTTGCAATTCGCAAGCAGGATTTTGTTAATTTTATTAGCATGGCTCAGTTTAATTAGAGAAAAGGACAGTCACAGACTTTTTAGTATCCAAAAGTTAATTTAGAGTAACTGTTGCAGAATGCACATGTGTAAACATGTGTGATTTATTCTTCTTCTTATTTTTAAATAGGAACATTGGGAGCCATCTGGTGATCACCAGTCATGTAGATGCGTGCTTAGGCAAGCACAACTTTGTGAGCTCTCTGGAACATGTTCAAGCTCAGCTGACACTGTCTTATAACCGTCGTGGAAACCTGGCCATCTACCTGGTCAGCCCACAGGGTACCCGTTCAACTCTGCTCGCTCAAAGGTGAGGGGTTATGAGCTATTCTTCCTGCTGTTTATTTCATTTCTGATGAGAAAAGACTAAGTAGTGTGGTGATATTCTTCCTGCCTCTTGGCGGACCTGCTGCTGCCTTGGCTGTATGTTGATTGTTCCCCTCACACTAAATAAAGAGTAACATTTTTTTTTCTCTTTGTTCTTCAGACCTCACGATTATTCTTCTGAAGGCTTCAACGACTGGGCCTTTATGACCACCCACTCATGGGATGAAGACCCTCAGGGCGAGTGGACTCTGGAAATTGAGAATGTGGTTGGAACCAGTGACTATGGTAACCCTGCATGAATATCATGTCCTTCAGGTTCTTTATTTTATACAGTCATTAATGCATGTGGAAAGCAGGGAAGGCATTTTATCTCGAGCATGGTGTGTCAATTCTGGAGTTTTTTTTGATTCATTTGCAATTATAACTAGAAGATTCTAGTAGAATGCTCCTTTTTTGCATGAACAGCAGAGAGGGTGTTGGAGTATAGCAATATTTTTCCATTTCCTCGCTTCTTTAAAAAATGTACTGTATATATATTTTTAATTTTATTTTTATGGTTGCAATAATTGGTATCATCTTTGCTTAGCATTGGAGTTCTGATAATCTTTTGTTTAGTTGCATAGGAGAATAGCCTATATCTTGGTGAAAGTGGGTGGTGGGCATCTGTTATAGGAACAATTAACAAAGCTTTCACAGCAGACTATCAGTTTATTTTTTGACATTTCAGAACAGGTCTTTCTGATCTGTTGCTTTTGCATTCCCTCATGTTCTTTTAATATGTTTCACCAGGCTTGTCGTAGTTTTAATGCCTATTGATCAAATTCGATTAAAGCATTTACCATTAACTCAATAGCTGTCTAAAGGAAGTTTCTACATTGAAAGTGCTGTCTAGGCCAGGGCGATTAAGGCCAGCAGTTAATCATGCTCTGAGAAATTAGCTTCCCAATGTGCTGTAGAATTCGCAGGAAATTAGGGGTGTCTTTCCGTTCATCCTCCTCCCTTAATTCCTGTCATCTGTTTCTGTTTGGTTTATGAGTGGTTGGCTTTCTGTGTTCTGCTGTAAATCTAATTAATTAAATATAGCAAAGTAAATTATGGGTTTGGATCTTCCCCTTCCCTTACTATCAGGCTGTCCACCCCATCATTGTGAAGACTGTAAATATTCTTTTGGCCCTGGCTTACATTGCTCAACTGCTGTTTTACTTGAGTACATCCATCTGTAGTGTGAATTATTTAGCTGCATTGATTGTTTTATCCTAATTTAGCAAGCTGTTGACTTTTAACAGTCTCCTTTTAACCGATTTTAATGATGTTGAGTTAAAGTGAATGCATGAATCAACTTGACATTAACAGTTTTTCTTGAATAAACATTTAAAAGTTGTAGTACAGTCTTGCGGACGGCTGCGTATTAATCTTAAGCTGTTTTACAACTTAAATGGCTTGATTACTCAAAAAATGAAATCGTCAGACTAAGTACGTACTGCGGTGCAAAACGTATTATGTAGTAGATGATTTTTTTTTTTCCCCCCTCTCTCTCAGGCACTCTGACTCAGTTTACGTTGGTTCTCTATGGCACGGCCTCCACTTCTAATGGCTTGTTCATGACAGACTCCATCACGCTCCCGGAGGATGGCTGTAAAACCTATGACCTTAGTCAAATTTGCACAGGTAAGGGTGCCCCCTGTAGCCCAGCACATGTAGATGCAGTGCTTAGAACTAAACACATTTCTCATTGGTGTCCTAATACATGCTTGAAATGAATGTAAAACTTTGCCTTGTTTCTTAATTAATGATTTAAAATAATTATTAAATAGTTTGAATGAGTATTTTTGGGGCCGATGGTGTAGTGGTTAGGGTGCTCTACTCATGATTGGGAGATTGTGTGTTCGAATCCCAGTTAGACCCCACTGTGCTAAGACCCCTAGGCTTAAGACTTAACCACAAGTGTCCCTCTGTTCATCCAGCAGTATAAATGGGTACCAGTAAAAATATACTGAGAAGGTAACCTTCTATGGACTCGCGTACCATTCAGGAGTTGAACTCCTGGTCGCTTCACGCTATGGAAACCGGGGATAAGCACCGGCCTGATGAGCCACTTGGCTCAGGTGTAAAACGCCCAACTCACTTTAGCTTAAATCAGTCTGGGTGCCATGCCAGAATTCTGGCATAGGCAGCAGCCATAACAGCCTTTGTCATGGCTGTATATGAAAGGGTACCTGTAGTGAAAGTGCTCATATACCTAATTTGATGTATCGTGTATAGCTAGTGACAATACACCTATGAGGCATTTATTATATTCTCTCACAAACAAGCTTTAAGCAATTTAAGGGCTTCACTAACGTCAAAGCTTCAGAGCACAGGAGTTTTAAAATGGCGCATTTGCCGTGACGTCATATCGTTGACAAAGCCTCGACCGGAACGGCAAGATTGCAATGTAAACGTAAGGCTATATACCTGACATATACAACACAAGCGGAAACGTGGAAAAAACAGACATTATAGTATATATTTTTTTAAACCATGGACGAAGACAATTTCGTAGAAGGATTAGAAGGTTATTTATATGAACCACTGAAGAAAGACTATCCACATTTAGTGAAATCGAACAAGGAAAGTGACGACTCGGAGGACGATATTGGAGAGTCGGCAGAAGCTCTTACACGGGAAAATCGTAGCAAACAACCAGCAAATATTTGGTGCTCTTGTGGAAAAAGAGTGCGTCAAAAAACTGATCAGGAGTGCTATTGTTGTAAAGAACATGAATTGCTTGAGGAAAATATACTGACATTCTGCAATTGGCTATACGACTGTCAACGATGTTACGTCACCATGACCTTTAACCCCGGTGAAAAGAAGCCAACATGTCTGCGTGCTCAACCTTCATGAGCAAGGAATGTCATACAGAAGAAAACGAAATGTGGACTTATAAATAAACTACCAACATCACGCGATGTTTAAAAGTTCATAAAGTATAGTGGATATTTTTTGAATGCTGTAAATTTTGGGTACAGGTTCCCTTTAAGGGCAAAAAATTCACAGTACAGGCCCAAAGTTCTTTCTGCAGGGTGTTTTAATTGAGACACCATCTCTAGCTAGCTGGCTGTTGACTGTAAAGAGTTCATCCACCCATTGATAGGTCTTGTTTTTATTCCTACTGGGTTGCTAGCCACCCTACTCACCAAATTTGGAACCTGGTGGGGGAGCCGGTTGTCACCGACCACTCGCCCATGCAACAGGTTGTACTGGCTTACATGTTACCAGTAGCAGGGCAAAACCTGACCTGACAGACTTAGCTTACACGAGTATTTAGGAAATAAAGAGTGAGTTAAATACACTGTAGCTATCCAGCTGCCATAATTGGTATCTTCATTAGTTTTATACTAGATCTATAAGCCTAAAGTTAAAAATAAGCAATTGAAGTCAAACAACATGGTTTTGTAAATGCATGCTCAAATATTAATGCACTTTCTTCTGGTTAGCTTATGAAATGTACATATTCTACTTAAGCGTCTTAAATATGGGTCTTTAACTGTCAAGGCAAAATATATGAATAATTCCTGATTATCTCCTGTTTTATCTGGTAGCAGAGTAATTTTTACAGACAGTGCACATTTTTGCTTTTGAACCAAATAAAACATCGGGCCAGTAGCTGTCATGTGTTCTCATTGCTGATTGAAGATCCTCTACAAATGGCTGGAGCTGTCCGTGTCACTAACAATTACAGCCAGTTACCAATCGTCAAAGATTCACATTACATTTGTTCCATTATTTATTGTTCTCGCGAATGTAGTATTGGGAATAAAGTGTTTCTGCCCCCTTATTTCTTTACTGTATCTGTTAAGATGTGTTTGACATGCCACAGAGGCCAAACACAAATTACTCATTTTAGACATAAGGAAATTGTACTACTCACAAGGATAATGTAGGCTTTAATAATAAAGGGGCTTTGATTTTAGGTCATATATTCTAATTAAGCTGGCAGATTGTGTTTAGCTGTAGTACACAGGCAGATCATCTGGACCTGATATTTAGCAGACAAAGTATTTCTCTGTATAACAAATGACTACTGTTCTACTGTTATTGTTTGGCATAGTTGAAGGTACGTTTTCATATGTGGTATATTCTTCACTATCTCCATTCGGTTTTAATTGATTTCTTTTCTCTTTTATATGCAGAGTGCAACCCTGGATTCTACATGTACCAGCAGGGTTGTGTACGGGAGTGTCCAGCAGGCTTCACGTCAGTATCCCACTCTGATCCTGTCTCCAATAATGAGGTGGCTCCTAGCCTGCATCCGGCCTGCATGCCCTGCCATGAGCACTGCCTTACCTGCAGTGGCACTGGGCCACAAGATTGCCTGTCATGCCCTCCCCACAGCCACCTATTAGTTGGCACCTGCCAGCACCAAAACCAGATTCTGCGTGAATCACCCGATTCTGGGTTATTTCCATCCCACTCTGGCGACTCTTCTGGTATCCTGAATTTTAAACTCTCGTCCAGTTTGCCTGTCACCGTGGCAGTGCTCTGCTGTGCCTTTATAGCAGCCACCTTTGTAGTGGTGTTTGGCCTGCTTCAGTTCCGCTCATATACCTTCACAAAAATGTACTGTTCTGATACTAACTTGGGCTCCTCAGTGCGTGCTGGCTTAGGCCTGGGCATGGCTCGCAGTGGTATCGTTTCCTACAAGGGAATCCCAAGTGTATGGAACGAAGATGGGGGCAGCTCAGAATCTGATAATGACGAGTTTGACGTCCACAACGAGAGAACTGCCTTCATCAAAACACAAAGTGCTCTTTAACCATTTTCCTCCCCACACAACACTCTTTTCCTTTCCATTCTCTCCCTCAATTTTGTTCTTTATTTTCCTTTTAAAGGTATTTCATGGGCTTGTCTCTCCTTTCTTTTTCCTTCTTTGGGTTTAATCCTGCTGTTAATTTATTATCTATATTTTCCCATAGTGGATAGTTATGTTAGGGTGACTATGAACACACCTTTTCTTCCTCACCTGGCCTTGGCGCCTCTAAATAAAAGCTTCCAATGCTGATTGGTTGGGGATGAGACAAAAATAACCTTGATTGTCCTCAGCTTGCCAGTTGGACTCTCCAAAACAAACAAACAAAATAGTGATTGTCATTGAGTCTCTTCCACTTCTTTTCAGCCCCACTACATGCTGCCCTGTAAGGCCTAAAGAAAACCAAATTGTTTGTCTGGCCAAATATCCTCTTAACCAGAGCGTTTTTTTTTTTCTTTTAACTGTTACCTGAATCAATTGTGAATCTTATTTTAATGCTGAGGGCTGTTTTTTCAGAACGACACTGCATGTATGTCTTGCATATATTTATTTCTAATGTGCATTAAGACTCCTAACACAAACCCCAAGCATAATTCTCCGACGGAAAATTTCAAATACAGAGCTCATGATTATTATTATTATTTTCCCATTGAAGGCAGTTTACACTGTCTTTAACCTTGTGCTATCTTTCTGACTTCCTGAAGTTAGATTTGCAGCACTGATCTGAAATTAACTCTGTTTGAAGCCTTGGGAGAAACGTTACTGGGGTTTCTTAGGATTGCACTGACAAACCTGAGTGGAGATAAGTCAGTTAAAGTTTTTTTTTCCAGTGTTAATTTCATGTGTCTTAATAGCATATTTGGACATGGTGAGTTCTGTTTTGGCAGAAAGAGTGTGATATTTTTTTTTTTTTTTTTTTTTTTTTTTTTTCTTTTTCTTTCCCCCTTGTATTTTTGTGATTGAAACTAAAAGGGCTCAAATGAATATTTAAATGTGTCTATTTTGTGAAGGACAGACTATTCTAACTGAATCTGATCAGAGAAATAATTAAACTACGCATCGACTTATTTCAGCTTGTCTTGAATAATGGGGTTTTTCAAGCCCAGTAATTTCTTGGTCTTATTCAAATGTTATTCAACAGGTGATGTGAGCTTGGTTTCAAATTTTCAACAGCAAAAATAAAGATGGCCTCTGTGCGTGCAGAAGACAGTGTGATCATGGATGGATCCTTTGTGAGCCACACCTGTTTTCATGTGCAGTTATTGCAGTATTAACAGTAGATGCCATTTTTGCCAGTCTTTTTCAAAATTAGTGATCACACTAGTGATAACACGAGAAATCCTCCAGGTTTGTTTTTTGTAAAGTTTGGAAGTTGTAAGATTGCAGTTGGGTTACTTCCCTGTCTGAGGTGGTTGATCGTATCATATTTAATTCATAGGGATACTTTTTTTTTTTTCCTTCCAAGTAGTTTCCCCTTCAGGCTGCGACTTTTGCATATTAAATGCTCTGCACATGAAAAGCATTACCAATTCACCTCAGTAATTGAGTTCTGACAATTTTCTTTCATCCTGTTTAAACTGTGTGGACTCGACTTCAATTATAATACTACTGTTAAAAGCAATGGGATGTTTCTCAGTCATTATCTACCTAGACCATTGTATTTATTATTTTTATTAATGTTATTTGGGGGGGAAATATTACCTTTCCTTCTTTGAAATCTATTTTAATTAATCCCTGCCTTTGAGATTTACAATTTACTGAAACCATAATATTGTTTACGTGTTGCTTTTTATTGCCCTCTAAATGGTAATTTTTTTTTTATTCCCTCCTTTTTGGTGATAGAAAAACACTTTCCTTTTTCCAGGGTTATTGTAAATGACATGTATATATTATTCACATTTTCTTTTAATTTTACTTCCTCTTTACTTTGCATTACAGTAATCTGTTCTTTCCATCTTACATTAACAATTATACACAATTCATTAATTTATAGAAATGAGAATGCCTCAGTATATTAAATAGGACAAGTATCCAGCTAATGAACACTAATTATAATTGCAACTCTTGACTGTTATGGGGGGTAACAATTTACAGCCCTGTAAATCTCTCTTTGAACTTGATTCATTGCTTTAAAAAGTAACCTAAAATTAAAGATTTGATGGACCTCATCCTACATTCACATTAGCAAGTGCTAAATCAAAATGAGACTACATTGCCTTGGAAGAGAGATTTCATAATAATTGCATTGAGATGACATGCTGATGACCATCCTGGTTTATTAACTGTTGTGCTGATTTGCCTGTCCTTACTTTAATTTTGTATCCAGACTTGGTTCCTGTTTTTGCAGGGGGAAAATGTTAAAAATAATAAAAACCAGGCACTATTAAACTACTTTTAATGCATTATAATGTAATTTAGTTGCATAATTGTATGTATTTTGAATATTATTTATCAGAACTATGAACAGGAACCAAATCTGGAGTTACTAGCAGCTTATTATTTGCTAATGTGATGTAGTTTGAGATGGGAGTCCTTGTTGTTTTCAGTACAGTTACACACATGCATTGGTGAAGGCAGCTTGAAGCATAGTCATTGTTGCCCAAATAATAGCAAGGTTTGATGTTGGACTAAAAGCCTGACATATTTACAGAGGTCATCGTGTTAAACACAACCACTAAGCACCTGCAGAGTCTTGCAGGATTATTGGGCTTTGTGGAAAGCATGACCAAAGACAGGAACATAAAACACATGTTTGGTTCGGGGGGGGGGGGGGGGTAGGATAGGCGTGCTAGATAAATGTGGAGTATTTCATTCTATTTTTCAAGATGGTGCGTTGACATGTCCGATTCAGTAGTCTCTCTCTCACACATCCCATACGGCCTACTCAAATCATGTACTTCTGTGCTCAGTTTAACTTTTTGTTAAGTATTTTGTGTGGTGTGTGTCTCATATATATATATATATATATATATATAAATAGTGTGTGAGTGTGAAAGAACTACATTAATATAACAGAACCTATTTTTGTGTGTTGTCATCCAAGTAATTTAAAGATTTTGCCCTTTTAATTTTTTTTCCTCATTTTATTTAATTGATGTCTATATATGAATTATAGATTTATGAAAAATAAAGATCTATGCAAAGTTATGCAGTTCCGCCTTTTACCACTGTGAAAATAATTTCCACAAAGAAACTTAACTTTGAACATTTTAAAAATTATTATTGAATGATTTATTTGACTTCACTTGGTTGTAAAACCATATTGACTTGGAAGAAATAAAATATCTATATTTGTAGTTTTTATTAAAACATTAGCTTCCTTTAAAAGGTCAGATGATGAGCAGCCACAGACATGGGAGTAGATGGGGAGGAAAATGTTGTGTGGGGAAACAATGACTGTTCTTGGATAAAAGAAAAAGGGGAGGGGGAGAGAAACCATCTGTTGCAATTGTTGAATATTTACACCTGTATGTGCACTTTTATTGTATTCACTTCATAAGGTGGTCATCATAAGAGTGACCCTCACCAATAGCATAATTTCTGTATTCGCTTTATTGTCAGAGTTCCCACAAATAATTCTCATAAATTTTATTTGTTGGTTGCTTTGCCTTCACTCTACTGTCCATTTTATCCCAAATCCCAGGTGGTGGAGGTTATATCTGGAGACTGTTCTGGCCATTTCATGATTTGTACGCCAGCCATCTTATTCCTTTGTTTTCAGTTGGTTCTGACGAACTTATTCAACTTTTGTTTCTTTTCAGGTCATTCTCTGGACTTGAACTGTGTCCAATTCAATGCACCTGTATTAAAAAAAAAAAAAAAAAAAAAAAATCTTGGTGTTCCAAAACTAGTGACTTGGTAGTGTCTAGTAATCTGGAATTTTCTCTCAAGAACACTGTGGTTGCAGTTTTAGAAAAACAAAGATGAATGGTTTTACACTAAATTTTTTTTTTTCTAAATTGATTGGTTGGTATATAAGCCTCATTTTCGGGCTGTCCAACACCAACCAACACAATGTTCTAAAAATATTGGTCTAAATAATAATAATAAATACTGTGGAAAACTAAAAGTATCATCTTTTTTCTGTCATTTTTGCATATTTGCAAGTTTTGAACATACAATAAGCTACTTATATATGAGGCGCTCCACCGAATGTAGGCGCTTGTTGCAAGTGACATATGGTGCTTGTGAGACAAAGCGCAGCTTATCCGGACTTCCGATCTTTCAAGTGAGCAAGTGAAGGTTGAGTACTAAACAAGTATTCAATGCATACTGTAACTATCAACTAGGCACTTTGTTCATTTTCTCGGCGCTATAATACTAAGTGGGTCATGGCTGGCGTCCCGTCTCGGCTGACTCTGGGCGAAGAGGGGGTACACCCGAAACGGCTCACCAGACCATTGCAGGGCTACCACGCATACCACTCACACTCATACCTAGGGGCAATTTGGTGCAGTGGGTGAGAGCTGTTGACCAAGATGGATGTGAGCTTTGCTACCATCCTCCTCTCACTCACCTCCTCCACAGAGTCCAGTGGGCAGCCGAGGACAGAGCTGGCCCTCCTGACCAGCTTGTTCGGTCTCTTTCTGTGCTGCGGGGGCCCAGCAGATGGCAGCGTAGAGGATTGCAGAGGCTACCACAGAGTCATTAAAGAGTCAAATGTCCTGAGCAGAGGTCTGCATACTCCGAAGGACCTGAGTCTCCTCAGAAGGTGGAGGCGACTCTGGCCCTTCTTGTACAGGGCGTTGGTGTTGTGGGACCAGTCCAGTTTATTGTTAAGGTGAACGCCCAGGTATTTGAAACGGTCCACTATCTCAATGTCCTGTCCCTGGACGTTCACTAGTGAGTGTGTGTGTGTGTGTGTGTGTGTGTGTTAGAGTGCTTCTTCTGAAGTCGACCACCATCTCCTTCGTCTTCCTAGTGTTCAAGCATAAGTGGTTGTGCTCACACCAGTCCACGAAGTCAACGATGACCGACCGGTACTCCTGCTCGTTCCCCTCTGACACACGGCCCACGATGGCGGAGTCGTCCGAGAACTTCTGGAGGTGGCAGCTGTCTGTGCTATAGATGAAGTCCGAGGTATAAATGTTGAAAAGGAAGGGTGAGAGGACGGTGCCCTGCGGTGCCCCCGTGCTGCAGACTGCCACCTTTGACTTGCAGCCGTACGTACTGTGGACGGTTAGTAAGTAAAACCCTATGCCAAATCAAATGTGCGAATCATTCACTGTGACGACCCCTGAAAAAGGGAAAAATCCGAAAGGAAATCTCTCAAACTGCTCAACTGATTTGCACAACTGCCAGTGATGTTCACCCATTCAACTCCAAACAGAGCCTTTGTCAGCTGTTGAGAATTTCTTTCCACTTTGCATATCACTCATTGCATTCGTGATTCGTCTGAGGTGGCCACGAAGATCATAAAACATTTCTCTGAGAGGTGCCCGTAGCATAACCACTGACATGGACTAACTCCTCCCTCTGGGATACAAGCAAACAAACAACAGACATTTTGTTTCAACAAAGAAAAGGGAGTTGTGTGCAGGAAGACCGACCACTAAAATGTACCTAAGAACGAAAGTTGCTAGTAGAGCAAGATTCATTGGCCATAAACGTTCTAGAACGCATTTAACTGGATTATCTCAAGATTAGTAATGATTCGGGTGTCATTAAATAATGCTAAATTATTTTCAGATACATGAAGACCTATGGAAGCTATGCGTTTTCTGTATGGCTTGAACTTTGTGGGCTATGGTTAACCAATCAGACAGGAAAGAGGTGGTGTACACTTTGAAAAGATGCCCGTTCTATTTCAGGATTAATACAAACAACTTTTTCACGTTTACTTTCACACCAGTGAAAGATTTCGAGTATATGCTTGATATAATCTGCATGTTTTTGGAGTGTGGTAGGAAGCACACACATGCACAGAGAAAACGCACAACACTCCATACAGAAAGACCCCAGTAGGCCCAGTGCTCAGCCCTGCACCACCATCATGCCCCAAATGGTGGAATTAAAATTCAAACATCTCTCAAGCTGTTATTTAAGGGGACTGCTCTGCCTGACAGCCAGGTGTTCAGGTTGCTCACCCTACTCGGTTCAGTTGGGCCAATGAGAGAGCAGGACATTATTTTAAACCTCATCTGCGAATATATCTTGAAACCATGAAACAACCCCCCTCCTGATTAAATCAGCAGTTTAAAGCATTACAGATGTACACCACCTTCACCTTTGTAAAGGATTGAGCTCCGAAGGAAAATAAGGACCAGTAGATTATTGATGGTCTGTTGGACTATGACATGTTACTGGCTCATCAGGTTGGAGCTCATTCCTGGTTTTCTTCGCACACAAAACACCAGGGGCTCAGCTCTTTCTCTATTATGGGATGCTAGTCCCAGGTTGCAGATTAGCCCAGTATTTGTACCTCTGGAACGGAGTGATGGAGAGAAGCACACTCGTGGTTAAGGTCAGGTCCTAATCCATGGTAGGCCAGTCTCTAAATCCTGTGTATGGGGCCTAGACTGGGTGGGAAGAGCCAGGAGGAAGAGACAGGTTCACTTAACGCCCCTAAACAGATCAATCTGACTTCAACTGATAACAGGCATTAAGGCTTGTATTGTTGCTTCAGTAATAATTTAATACTATTAAACAATAATCGCTTGCACCTTACTGTGTAGGAATTGCGTTTCAGAATTTGCGGCTATTTATCACCGCGTTCATCGCTCCGTTTCCGTGGTTGAGGGACTGTATCCCGAACAGCCCTCACTCCCTACCTTCATCTTCTTTGTAGGGCACGAAACAATAGGCGGCTCCGCCCTAAGTAGCGCGCGCTCTGTGCTCAATAGGGAGCTAATTTCGGATTCGGACGCGGTTGCGGTGTTGATTCTCTTCAGTGCAGCACTGTACGTGACTTTATGTTCTATTCAGGCAGGGCTTACTATACTGAAGAATCCCGGTCTCTCTCTTTCCCGGTTTGTTTATTTGTTTTTTTCTTTTCCAGGCTTTTTTGTTTTGCCCATGTTCTCGTGATTAAATGGACCTTCACGCCCTTCGTACGTCCTGAGACCAGATACCCGAGGAGGTGAGACTCTAAACATCACGAACACCGTTTAAAACCTCACGTCATGGAAGTAAGTTCTCCAGCGCAGGATTAAACTACATAGCAGGACCCAGTGCAGTCCAACTGAAAGCTTTATAAAGCTCAGGAGGGCGTGAAGGTCCGGGGTAAACTCGTGTGAGGATTAAAGCTGCGTTCAATCGCCCTGGAGTTTTGTGGAGTTTACAGTCTGTCGCCTGTTAAATATTTACTGGATGCTGTTGTTCTGATTCATGCTATAAGTAACGTTTTTGGACCCGGTTCCTAAAGTACAGAGAGGTGGTTTGTCTTTTTATTATTCGTACTATAAGTACACACTATTTTCAAAAGTCACCGAATACAGAGTCAGTTGCACGCAGCCACCTCACGCAGTAATGAGCAGAAACTGAACCAACCAATCAGTGACTTTGTACGCTCACTGTATGACACTGTAAGAACAAGTTTACTCGTGTGGACAAGTTGTTTTGGACAAACAAGTATATAGTGCACCAGACAGCTTGTGTTACATGTAAACATTTCTATTGTTTCCACAAGAATTAAAAAAAACCCCAATAATATCAATTTAAAAAAAAAATCATTTTATAAATGGATGCAGTGCCTTTCATGGAATTAAAGTTCTTATAAGAAGCTATCGTGTAATTTTTGATCAGGTTTCACTGGACATTAGAAAAATACATTTTACGAACGAGTTATGTCACATGAAACAGAAGACTGAACAAAAGTACCAAAACAAAAACTTCCAATGTTGTTCTGAGACATCATTGAGGAACTTAATTTGGGTTGCAAGGAGCCTGGCGCCCATCTAGGCGGCCTCTGGGCGAGGGTCGGGTACACCCTGGACAGCTCGCTGGGCCATTGCAGGGCAGACACTCACACAATCATTCACACCTAGGAGAGATTTGGAACAGCCAATTAACCTCCTGTGCAGGTTTTGGGACTGTGGGAGGAAACCGGACTACCCGGAGGAAGCCCACACAAGCACAGGGAGAGCATGCAAACTCTACACAGAAACATCCGAGCTGGGAATCGAACACGGGACCACCTTGCTGTGATGCAGATGTGCTGACCACTATGCCACCGTGCCGCCATCATTTTAATATTATAGACTAACTGGGTTATCAAAGGCGGGCCATGTCTCTCACTGTCTATGGTGAGAGGCATGTAAAAGAACCATTGCTGACTTTCGTAAAGAGTAGCTACAAAGTCGTCAGCGTGTTTCTGTCCCTTGCTAAAAAGGGTTGTGACAGGAAGGGCATCCGACGTAAAAACCTCTGCCAAATCAAACGTGCGGATCAGATGATTCGCTGTGGCGACTCCCGAGTAAAAAAAAGGGGAAAGGCCGAAAGGAAGACAGACTATATTGTCGCAACAGTGTCCAATGATGTATATGCAATAATACAGTACCTCACAACAAGAAGTTTCTGGGTTTGAGTCTTAGACTGTGTGAAGTTTGCATGTTTGTGCATGGGTTCTCTCCCACAGTCCAAAGACGTGCACATGAAGTGATTTGTCTGTTTCAAATTGCCCTTGAGAGTGTGTGTGTATGTGTGTGTGTGTGTGTGTGTGTGTGTGTGTGTGTGTTTGTTTGTCGTACAATGGTTTGGTGGGGTGTTTTAGGGTGAGAACTGTATTCGCCCGGTGTCGCCTGAGATAAGCTCCAGCCTCCTTGCGACCCTAGTAGGATTAAGTAGTTTGGCTAAGGAATGAGTGAGGTGAGCTTAAATAAGTGTAAGTTTAGTTGTTTGTGGAAGGGCTCAGAGTTTGCTACAGGACATATTTACCTAAACAAGCAGAATCATGGAGACCAAGGAGCTGTTGATACAATGACAATATTCGTCAGAGAAACAAACAGGAGAGCAAGGCTTAGTCTTAACATGATTTAAGGTGATGAATACTTATAAAAGAACTGACTACTGAAAAAAAATATGTATAGGCTGTGAACTATACTTACTGTTAACCTAATTTTAAATGACTTCAAGTATATCATAAATGTCGGGATTTCATTCCAGCCAAGCAGAAACCAGTGCTTATTTCACTTTCTCATTCCGTACATCTTGGCATCTCGACAACGATCCAGTTTGTCTCTTATTATACTGAAATCCTGCAGTGCATTGGCTTTTTTGCAAAAAAAAAAAAAAAGTTGCTTTCTAGCCATGATGCTCAAAGTGGAGTCCAGGGACCTCCATTAATCCATAAGGCATAACATGGCAATTCAAGGTTTTGTTTTGTTATATTGGTGAAAATTATAACCCATTACAGTGGTACCTTGTCTCACGAGTGTGCCTTATAATAATTTTTTCATGATACAAGTTTCAAACCCACCAAAAATCTGCTCCATCCAGCGAGCAAAAATTCACTTTACGAGCTCTCCTCGAAATGGCTTTTCCGGGCCAATTAGCCATGTATTCTTGCCCGTGTATTCCTCCGTGCTCAGGGACTGCCTTGTCGCAGTGCTTCTCAATTATTTACTGCGATGCCCCCCCCCCCCCCCCCCCCCAGCACCCCACGTGTGACTATAAATACTGATTACTGCACTTCATATCTTTTGCTCGGTACTTTCTTCCTACACCATATTGCGATAATGAAGGCGCCATTACCAACTACTGTAGTGGATGCGCAATCACACTTAATTCTACTATCGTATGGCAAAAAGCATGTTCCCCAGAGTCGTATGCCTCCCCTGGCATCACTATTTGAGAAGCACTGATCTTGTGGGAGCTCACCACGAGTCTTTCCTCGCTGGCATTCGTAGTGTGCACGCGCACAAAATTCTCCTCCTCCTCTGTTACGCACCACCTCCTGTCTGCTCACGTGACATCTTCGCCGCAGTCGATGATCGAAAGGGTTAGTTGACTTATTGTTTATTCTTGTTTTATTATTTTTTATTATTAATTATTGTTAATGTACGACCCTTGAGGGGAAAAAAAGAAACCACAGAAAGGAAAAGGTTAATGTACATGTATTATAGTTATTAAATTTTTATTTTTTTTTTTACATGTTTATCTTTAATATATTTGGTCAAATATATGTTTGTGACAGGTTATATGAGTTTGGGATGGGGTTGGCACGGATGAATTGGTTTTCTTTTATTTCTCATGGGAATAATTGTTTCATCAATTTTCATTTCATTTCAATTGTTTCATTAATGAACTTTTTGGCTTACGAGCTTGCCATCTGAACGTATTAAATTCGTTAGCTGAGGTATCACTGTATTCACAAAGTTATTCCTGTAAATAGTGATTACTGCACTTCATATCTTTTGCTCGGTACTTTCTTCCTACACCATATTGCGATAATGAAGGCGCCATTACCAAATACTGTAGTGGATGCGCATTCGTACAATCATATCACAGCAAGATGGTTACAACCTGCCTATGAACATTGGCCTTTTTTTTGAGGAGGTTACATGTTTTTTTTACATACAGTATTTTTGTATGTTACCTCTGGGTACTTTAGTTTTCTCCAACAGTTAAGAATCATGGGGACTAGGTCAGGATTTGCTTTAAATTAGTCTTAAGTGTGAGTGGGAGCGTGAGCGGGGGTTTGCTTTTGTTTTGTGTTAACGCCATGATAGGTTAGTACCCTGCTAAGAATGTACCCTGCATGTCACCATCAAGTCCGTGTGCATCCACGACCCTAATGGATAAGAGGTAGAATTGGAATAAATGTTTACTTGCTGTTAAGCAGTGGTCACCAACTCTGTTCCTCGAGATCCACTTCTGTGAAGACTTGCTCCAAAACTGAACACTTGGCAAATTAATAATTTACTCAAGAAGTTCTTGACCAGGTGGAAGAGGTGTGGTAGATAAAACATGCAGGAGGGTGAATGTCTGGTAACAGGGTTTTTGACCACTGTTGTACACATTAAAACTGAGTTGGTGATCAATTATAGCTTCCCCTTCCCCCACCACCACCTTTTTAGATGATCATTAAATTTTGAGTGCCATTCATCTGAGAAACTTTTTTTGCATGACAGACACTCCCTGCTTTACGCTCATTCGTTTTACGTATATTTCGAGTTTACGTTTTAAAAAAAAAAAAGTTTTTGCGTGCTCTCTGTAGTACGAGACGTACCTACGTAGTACGCTGACGTAATACGCTACTTACACATGAAGCCACGTCCATTGTTTACAAACAACAGACTGAACGTGCCCTGCTTCTTCCCAATTCACTGCGTGTTACCCTTGTATTAAGACATCGTCTCTGTGATCTTTGTGTTTACACTGTTTTGCGGTCTTTTGTAACCCTAAGCAAATATGGTTGGTCAGAAGCGTAAGCCTACTAGTTATGGTGGTAATCAGAAAAAGCGGTAAGCCATCTCGTTATAAACGAAGATGACTATTCTCAAAAAAATTGTTGCTGGTGAAAAACATGCGACTATTGCGCGTTTCTTCCAAATGGCTCCGTCGACCATTGAAACCATTTGCAAGCATAAAGATCGCATCACAGAGCATGTTAAAGGTTATATTTGATACTGTATTTGATATTTGATTCGTCAATTTGATTAAAATTTATCTATTTGAAATTATTTTGATGAATTTAATTTATTTGAAATTAATGTTGATATTATTTGATATATTTGATATTATTTTACAATGTTGTTTATAATAATTAATTTAGGGGTGTTTTATGAGCTATGATAATGGTATTTATGGATGTACAGTATAGTACAGTATGAATGTCATACGTCACTGGAACATACAGTAACAACTTATGTTTTTTTTTTTTTTCACCTTACCTTCGGCCTTCCAGAACTTAACTAAAACGTATGTCGGGGAGCGTCTGTATCGTTGTAAGTGAAGGTTTTGTTCATGCAGCAGTCAACGAATCATGGATGGTTTAAGTTTTAATGATTTCCCATTGCTTAGCACGTGCAAACAAGTGTTTCTTACTAACTGTGGATTGTTAATATGTAGAAAAGGATTAGTATTGCTCTGGTTAGTAGTAAGTTACTATTGAATTTAAAGAATGGTACTTTACCTTTCAGGACACTTTTAAAAGTTTGCTTCTGCACATGTTCTTTAAGAAGTCGTAAGCTCATGTGTGTAATACAAATATAAAGGCCTTTATACACCGGACATGACACAAAAATGTGGGGAAAAGTGTGCAAGAGGCATACACATAGAGTGATATGATTTCTTTTCATACCACAATCACCTGAAGGAGTTTTCTCGTCGTGCTAAAGACAAACTGCCTGGCCACAAAAAAAAGCTTTATGAAAATAGGTTGTTGTTCCACATTTAGTCTTGTTTATGCCAAATAATTATCATTCCATTGTTTCCACAAACCTAGGCAAACTAACATTTATTTCCATCCAGTGTTGAGTTAATTTTTCACGAACATCTTGAATTTCTGAGGGACAATTGAACCACTCCATAAAGTCCTCTGTGGTACATTCTGAAAACTTTCACTATGGCTAAGGCCAGGACTCTGGGGTGCCAATACCTTTGTGAAAATGATTCCTCATGCTCCCTGAACCACTCTTTCATTATTTGAGTCCCCATTTCAGAAGAAAACCTGCATAGATGCGAGAACCTGCTCATTCAATACATTCAGGTCATCAGTTGACTTTATTTTATTGCCACATTAATGTTGCTGAGCCTTGACCAGACCAACTGCATTAACAAGGCCATGGAGATTACATGCTGTTAACAGCAAACAAAGCTAAAGGTGCTCCATGAAAATATTAGCGGCTGTGCAGTGTACAAGAATTATTATATCTTAAGTAAAGTTTGTGAATGAATCACATAACGATTCAGAATTCAAACATGAACAATTCAGGCTGACAGATGCATCTGACACTCAGGGAGGGTGTACATGTGCAGGGGTGGGGAGTTTGCAGCTTTTGATTTTTTTTTTTTTTTGGATCAGTTCTCAACTGGTGGCATTATCGTTCTACCATACTTGGTACCATACCGAACCCAAAATTCTTTTTATGAGCCAACCCCACTAAGCATGATGTACAGGATGTTTTAAACATGGTATTGTTTGGTAAATGAATGTAAAACCTCGGGTTTCTATCTCGGGAAAGTCCAGCTGAAAGCACCAAGAGCTCATATGTCTGTCTGTATTATGCAACATATGTAACATGTGAGCAGAGAGGTTAATTGGCAACAAGCTCTGACTGACTAAATAATGGCAGGGTGATGCAGTAATAATGAAATTTCTGTTTATTCACAACATCCCTTTTTTGTCTTGAACTGCCCTTAAGGAAGTGAAATTCATAACCACCAGTAGCCTTTTTGCTACCTTCTTTACATTAATTCTTTTACCATGGCAGTCACAACATACTGCACCAGCACATTAAAGCTTGGAACTAGAAATCTCTACTGTTATATACTTTAGCAAAGGTTGCCACAACATATATGGGAAATAAATAGTTTATTCAGCTGATGATATTCATTGATTTATATTCAGCAATTAATTTATCCTGGACTGAGTCATGGTGGACCCCAAGCCCATTCTCCTGAACACTGGGAATACTGTGTGAATACACTCTGAAAGGGGCATCAGTAGCACAAATGCGGACACACCGCTACTTAAAGTTGCCAGTCCACTTGCATGTTTTTGAGCAGTAAATCAACATAGGAAACTGGAAAACCCAGAGGAAGCCCTAGACACGAGGAGAACATTCTCAGAAAATCCACAGGGACAGTCGCCCAAGCTCGGGCTTGAGCTTTATTTCCTTTTTTTTTTTTTTTTTTTTTTTTTTTTTTAAGAAGCATTCTTTAGAAGAAGAGAAAGTTATGTCATAGTGTATTTTTTCAGTACATACCACAATCATTGCTAATAATGCTGCAGCACCACAAGACTTGTATCTATCGCATCCATAATATAGAATAATTACTGGATATGTTTTTGTTCTCTAATACGCTCAAAATTTGGTCTTGGTACATTCAGGGGGACATTTTATTCTGTCTGTCTTCCTTTCGGCTTTTCCCCTTTTTTTACTCGGGAGTCGCCACAGCAAATCATCTGAGTCGCACATTTGATTTGGCAGAGGTTTTTACGTCGGATGCGCTTCCTGTCACAACCCTTTTTAGCAAGGGACGGAAACATGCTGAGGACTTTGCAGCTACTCTTTACGAAAGTCAACAATGGTTCTTTTACATGCCTCTCACCATAGACAGTGAGAGACATGGCCCGCCTTTGATAACCCAGTTAGCTGCCCTGGGGGGGACAGTGGCAACCCCGTGGAAAGTGGGACTCGAACCCCCAACCTTTGGATCAGCGATCCAGCGCCCTATACCACTAGACCACCACTGCCCTCAGGGGGGGACATTTTATTAATTAAAAAAAAAAAATTCACTATACAGAGTTAGGACTTTAAATAAAACCGTAATGTTCTTTAAAAGATATCCGCAGAATAAATTCTGAAGCCTCGTTAAATAAATGTCACATAACCTTCACATCACATCACATCACCTCACCTGTGGCTAAAATCAAGGAAGTCGGAAGTGCCCACTAAACATATCCAGAAGTAACAAATATTCATGAAACTCAGTATTGTCTTCAGGGTTTATCAGTGGGGAAAAACCCAGAAGCCATGACAGTCTCATGAATATTTATTAGTGTGAAAATGATAGAACTACAGTCGGCCCCCAACTTACGAAGACCCCTGTGTACGAAATCCCCAGGTTGCAAAAAACGTTTTCCTGCGTTTCCGTCCCCGAGATACGAAACAACCCCTCTTACGTTAAGAAATTCAAAATTCAAACACGCCAATCAAAATTTTACACGATGCGCGAGTTGCTCTCTAATTGGTTGTCTCTCGATATCCCGCCACTCTGGCCTCCCAGATAGAGACAGAAGGAAGCTTCACTCTTTAGTTTTTTTAAGTTTTAATTCAGTAAATGTTTAATAAATGTTGGTGCATTTGAGCTCATCTGGAATTCTGATCCCTCAAGGAATCAAATTAAAGTTGAGTTTGTCAAACAGGGAATGCACTTTGAATTCACGTCTTGTGGGCGTGGCCCGCAGCGTGTGCGTGTGTGAGAGAGAGAGAGAGAGAGAGAGAAGGAATAACGCTTTAGTTTATAAGTTTAGTTTTTTTTTAAGTTGTTTTAATTCAGTCAATGGTCAAGCAGGGAATGCGCTTTGAATTCACGTCTTGTGGGCATGGGCTGCAGCGCGCGCGCGACACCGAGA
This sequence comes from Plotosus lineatus, assembly GCA_024760905.1. Lineage (NCBI taxonomy): Eukaryota > Metazoa > Chordata > Actinopteri > Siluriformes > Plotosidae > Plotosus > Plotosus lineatus. The sequence goes on along the minus strand of CM045737.1, from coordinate 28,774,239 downwards.
GAGAGAGAGAGAGAGAGAGGAAAGGAATAATGCTTTAGTTTTTAGTTTTTTTTTTAAGTTGTTTAATTCAGTAAATGTTTAATAAATGTGGGCGCATTTGAGCTTATCTGGAATTCCGATCCCTCAAGGAATCAAATTAAAGTTGAGTTTGTCAAGCAGGGAATGCGCTTTGAATTCCACGTCTTGTGGCCCGCAGCGCGCGCGCGCGAGAGAGAGAGAGAGAGAGAGAGAGAGAGAGAGAGACAGACAGGGGAGTGTGTGTGTGTGTGTGTGTGTTAATAAAAAAAATTTTAATAATGGTTTAATTAATAAATGGTTTAATATATAATTTTCTTTTATTTTTAACACATATTTCATACAAAATTGGTTTACTTCTTTCATTTTTAAAGGGTTTATGGGGTTTATCCAGTCCAAAGACTGGAGCCTAGGAACGAATTAGGTGTTTAACATGTAAGATGTGACCCCTACCTACGAATTCCCCGTTATACGAAAGGGGTTCTGGAACTGATTAATTTCGTAAGTTGGGGGCTGACTGTATCTGTATTGATTCTTTAGGACAGTTGTTTTATTGGGTGCAACCAATGATACTTTTTTCCAGTTTAATAAAATCAAGTACAGATATTTGCCAGTATGTACATCATATAGACCAAGATGACCAAGATATCAAATAAATGGATCCTGACAGATGTTGCTTTCAGAGTTCCGGTTCATTTAAAAAAGGAGAATTTTTTTTGTGTGGCAAAGTATAACACTACTTATAACAAAACTTGCAAATGTGTTTATTATTAATTTGACTTGCACTTCGGTCAGTTATTCAGTTGGACATATAGTTGCATAGAAATATTTTTTACATTTAGATTTTTAATATTACATGTTCAAATGGGTCCAAGTGCAAATAAGGAGTCAATGGCTAATTAGGATCTACACTACATTTATGATATGGGATGAAGTATGTGGCCACCTGACCATCTCATCCATATATTCTACTTAAACATCCCATGCCAAACCAATTCACTCTTTGTTGTTATAATAACCTCTATTCTTCAGGGAGGAAATTCCACTAGATATTGAAACCTGGCTGTTGGGATTAGTGTTCATTCAGCAATTGTGTACTGGCGAGTTCATTCAGAGATGTTGGGTGAGGAGGCCTGGACTGCAGTAAAGTGTTGCAGTCCATACCAATGATACTTACCCAGCTAACACGGTTACGTTGTAATAACGTCCCTACAACGCTACACAAAAGTCCAACAACATTGCACTGAAACGTTGCAATGATGTATCTTTGTAGACTCCCAAAAAACAGATGAGCGTGACAAAAACAATGCCGCAAGTGGTGTTGTGGGGAACGTAGCAAAAATGTTGTTGCAACGCCGCAAGCGGCTTTGTGGTGAACCTGGCAAAAACTTTGCTGCAACATTGCAGGTAATGTCATCAAGAACTGGGCAAAAATGTTGTGAAGAATGTAGCGAGAATGTGTACTAGTAACATTTAATAAATACTTTATTCACCCACAACATACCCTCAAGGCATCTGGGGTTGGGTAGCCCCAGTCTATACCCCTTACAAAATTTACAGTAGACATAAAAATGGAGTCATCGTCATCATCTGAGGTGCCATCCTTAGCACTTTCTGCCGTACGTGGAAAAGAAAAAGAAAAAAGTAAAAATATAGCAGATATGGAATTTAACTTTTCTCGAGCCTAAAACAATTTTATACTTACAAAAAAAAAAAAAAACTCAGAAGAACTTTTGTGCAATAAGAAGCAGGCAGACTGTCCATGGTTAACAAATAAAGCATTTATGGCCAAAATAATGTTATGGACTAATGAAATTACCTTATAACGGGAACCATCTTTCTTTCGTGGTTCATGTTTTAGGGTTCTTCCAATAGCCTCGTTCATCTCCTGCTGTGGAGTCCCTGGATAGATATATATAATAACATCCTGCTCTGGGACATGCGGAAAGATGTACTGTACAAAATCATGTAGATATTTTGTTACAGTAACTTTCACTTTAACTATTTGAAAAAATAATGCATTTAATTAAAAAAAAATAGACAGCATTTATTTTCTGCTACACCATTTACAAGTGGATCATTTTTGTTATTTAATGAATAATGAGTACGTTATTAAAACATGTGTATAAAGATATCATATCAACACCGAACAGTATACAAGTAAGTTGTCATTATTTATAATCCAGGACTTGTGAACCACATCCACTGTCTGAACTCCACCACGGAAACCAGACATCTATTAACAAGCAGGAGAACACAAATAATGCCAGCGTAGTCTTTGACATTACCACAAATATACAGTGTACATCTTTTTAGTACTGTATATATTTGAGACAAGCATGGATCAAATGAATATTAAAGGGTAGAGATCTATCATATTTATTTACTGGTCAGTCCAGATCAAAGCACGATCTGCCTCTCTTTTTCTGTGTTAGAATATCTGAAGAGGCTTCCTGGTCAACACTTTAATCACTTGAGCTTTCATCAAGAGGAATGGCTTGCTATTTTACAGCTTTTTCTCGTGCACGTTTTGCTGCTATCCACTTCTGCTTGTATTCTCGTCACTGTCTTTCTTCTTTTGTTTGTAGTTATCCATTGCATACAGGTGTAGCTGGAAGTAAATTAGTAGAGTACTATTAGTACTACTACTGCTTATGCTGGTAATAAAAGTAATAATAAGTTAAAACAAGCCATGTTTTCGTTAATGAACACAAAGGGAGAACTTTCACACGGCCACGTTGAAATAAGATTTAGTTCCTACAACAATTTATATATTTTTTAAATTAATAATTGCTTTAAAAATACTATGCCTTCGCTTTATGTACATATATCTTACCTTGTGATCTTGCCTCAGTTTTCGGTTAAATCTCAGACAAAATTTAATATTGTTGGCCAAGATTAAGAATAATGAATCTTCTTTGTCTTCTTTCAAGCAAGCGCGCCAAACCGGAAAGACACGTGTGCACAGTTTACTGTGGCAGACCTCGCACGGGGGATGTGCGATGTTGAGGCGTCTGAATAACAGTGATTATACGGCACGTATAGGTTCTCGGTTAACGTTTGATATAACATCAGTAGACTCTGCCTAACCCTCAAGCTAAATCTAAGACTAACGTGAATAATGTCAGTGTGCAAAACTCTACGCCTGGGATCAGACTTTTAGATAGATATAAAAATGTATCAGATTATTGGAACATGCTGCAACACATTTCATTTCCTCTCGACATCATAACATGCTTGTTATGTAAAGCCAAGTTAAATTTAGAACTATGAACTCTGACCCAATCCAGCATAATCGGAATATCTGGCTGTGAAGTGTAGGTAGCTTTATATCTTACCTTGTGATCTTGCCTCATATTTCAGTTAAATCTTCTTCTTTTCTCAGAGTAAATATCGTTGGCCAAGATTAAGAAATCTTCTTCATTCGCTGTGGCAACTCCTGACGAAAGGACAAAGCCAAAATGAAATCTCTTTGTCTGTTTAAGCAAGCGCGCCAAACTGGAAAGACTGACACGCATGTGCACAGTTTACTGTGGCAGACCTCACGCGGCCTGGGGTGTGTGACATTTAAACAATGTTGTGATTAAACATCACATATAGGTTTGTGGTAAACATTCGATATTCTGTCTGTCTTCCTTTCGGCTTTTCCCACTTTTTACTCGGGAGTCGCCACAGCGAATCATCTGATTCGCACGTTTGATTTGGCAGAGGTTTTTACGTCGGATGCCCTTCCTGTCACAACCCTTTTTAGCAAGGGACAGAAACACGCTGACGACTTTGCAGCTACTCTTTACGAAAGTCAGCAATGGTTCTTTTACATGCCTCTCACCATAGACAGTGAGAGACATGGCCCGTCTTTGTTAACCCAGTTAGCTGCACTGGGGGGGACAGTGACAACCTTGTGGAGAGTGGGACTCGAACCCCCAACCTTTGGATCAGCGATCCAGCGCCCTATACCACTAGACCACGGTAAACATGTGATATAACGTCGCTATAATGTTACATGTACCCTGACTTAATTGCGACCTTTCTGCAACGTAAATGGTCTCAAAAACGTCACATGTTAGCTGGGTACTGGGGTTGATCCCACGATGACTCTGCGCAGGCCTTTCACAATTTCCTTCATACCAGCCTTGACAAACCATGGTCTCCTGGAGCTTGCTTTGTTTACTGGGTCATTTTCATGCTGGAACATGTTTGGGCTCCTGAGCTCAAGTGATGAAAAACTAATTTTAGAGCATAAAATGACATTCCAGGCAAACCTGTGCCTCCAGCGTTGTTGAAGAAATTTCGGAAAGAACCATATATGGATGTGGTGATCTGATATCCACATACTTTGTCATATGGTACAGGCCATTTTTGTCTAGTTCCAAAATTTAATATGATTTATGATTCTTCTAAAAGGAGCCTAAATTGACTAAGTATACTATATCCCTTAACTGTTATGTTCATCACTGGCTACTATTATGGTAGTAGTATTATTATGGATGTATTATAGGGATAAAAATAGCTTCTTTAATCATTTGCACAACCATTAAATCTGTTTGGTCTGTTTCATGACAAACTGAACTCCTGTGTAACACGACCAGAATCAGTAGTTAACCAGGAGTTTGGACATCCCTGCTAATGTCCTCTACTGTCCTAGAAAATAATCAGTAGAGTGTACTTTAGAGAAATATTGTACTTGAGAATGTTATATTTTTAAATTGTGCCTGAATACTAATGGCTGCTTGTTAGCATAATCGTTATTATGGAAAAATGGCGGCACGGTGGCGTAGTGGTTAGCACGTCCGCCTCACAGCAAGAAGGCCCGGGTTCGATTCCCGGCCTGGGTGTTTCTGTGTGGAGTTTGCATGTTCTCCCCGTGCTTGTGCGGGTTTCCTCCGGGTGCTCCGGTTTCCCCCGCAATCCAAAGACGTGCACTGTAGGTTAATTGGCCGTTCTAAATTGACCGTAGTTTCTCTCCTGCAGCGGCACTGGAACCCAGTCGTATCGGCACTTGCCTTTCCATTGGATCCTTCCGGTGGCGCCAAGACAGGGGGGACTTGCTGCTTGGGTAACAGCCTGTCCCTCATTATCAGGGATAGTTCGAAGTGCTGACATTGAAATAAAATGAGAAAACAATTCTTACAGAACACTTCAGAGGGTCACCAACTTTATACACAATGTGGAGTTTATTAAAATAAACACAATAATATAAAGCTAATTTGTCTTCAGCTAATCAGCCAAGACTACTGTCTGAGCTGCTGATAGAGAGAATTAGTCTTACCACAGACAGTCAGAAACAAGGCTGACCTTTTACAACCCAGTTATTAAGTATGGCGGGGGAGGGGAAGCAAAATCCTGAACCCGTCTAAAACTATATATTCTTTAAGCAGTTGAACATCCTGTGATCAGAGCTGGTTTTGTGCTCTCATACATGTTAATATATTTGCACGTGTGTCTGAACAAATGAACAGTAGGCTTTATTTCTATTCTAGTCTTTCTTCTTTTCCTTTCGGCTGTTCCCTTGAGGGATCGCCACAGCAAATCATCTGCCCCCATTTCACCATATCGTCTGCATCATCTTCTCTTAAACCAACTGCCTTCATGTCCACCTTCACCATATCCATAAATCTTCTTTTTGGTCTTCCTCTAGGTCTTCTTCCTGGAAGCTCCAACCTCAGCATCCTACTACCAATGGAGCAGTGGTGGTCTAGGGGGCAGTGGTGGTCTAGTGGATAGGGCGCAGGATCTCCGATCCTAAAGTTGGGGGTTCGAGTCCCCACAAGGTTGTCACTGTCTCCCCAGTGCGGCTAACTGGGTTATCAAAGGCGGGCCATGTCTCTCATTGTCTATGGTGAGAGGCATGTTAAAGAACCATTGCTGACTTTCGTAAAAGAGTAGGCTGCAAAGCTGTCGGCGTGTTTCTGTCCCTTGCTAAAAGGGTTGTGACAGGAAGGGCATCCCACGTAAAAACCTATACCAAATCAAATGTGCGAATCAGATGATTCGCTGTGGCGACTCCCGAAAAAAGGAGAAAAGCCGAAAGGAAGAAAGAAAGAAAAAGAAACAGTCGGACATAGCTGATGTTTTATCTTCAGATCTGCTGTCTGCTGCTTCACTAAGAAGGAGGCAGAACTTGGGATAAAAACTGTTGCTGACAGGGATTGAGAAGTAGATCACAGGTTCTTTTTAATGCTTTTCATTGGTTAAGTTTTAAAACCATGACAAATAGATTTTCAGAGTGACCAATAGTTTGGATTTTGGCAAAAAGAAAATAAAAAGCAACAGTATACTAACACACTTAATCACCTCAGGCACAGTGGGAGTCACTTGACATCCTGTCTCTGGGACCACTGAGCCTGAGGCAAGTAATCAACCGATTCAAAGAATTCACCAGTAATGGCGTTTAGAAATATTAACTTGTGTTACCTTGCCTTTATTGTCACAGTGTTCACATTTTCAGTGCTACTGTTTAAAGTGCTTTGTTTTCCTTTAGGTTGTTGTAGTGCAGTGGGACAATGGGTTTTGGTGAGGAACTGTGGTGCCATCAGGGTCATGCTGCTCTTCTGCGGCTACAGGACTCTGAGCTCCGGCTCATGGAGGTTATGAAGAAGTGGATGACTCAAAGAGCCAAGAGTGACCGTGAGTTTTCTGCTCAGTTGCATCAGATGGCAGCCATGGTGGAGAAAATGGCGGGCCCTCAGGCAGGAGGAGGCTTGGATTACATCAGCCAGCTCCATAAGGTATGCCTTTATCCCTGCTTGACTTCAATCAATCTTGCACATCTCTGCATTATGAGTTAATGAACTGAGGGTAAACGTACACCACGCTGCCGTTCTCAGGCTACATTTGCACACATTACCATTTCAGACTCTATATTCTGCTGAGTGAATTTTGTTGTCTCTGGGAATTTATTGAAAGGTTGCTCGATTAAGAAGCGATGTGCTTCAGAATGGCTCCAGGGCCCCAAGTTGTGTTCTGAGCCAAGGATGTCTAAGCAGCACTGATTTGGTCATGTCGTGCTGTTTTAGTGACTGCTGAGATTCTCCTGCTTTTTGTAGCAGTCTATTCCATCAGAGTGAGAGGAACCCACAAGGAAAACAATTGTTTCTCAAGTGTTCGGCTCATTTGCTGACCTTCTTCCCTGGCTAAGATAATGCACCAAAAATGTTTCAGTGCACTCAGTGTCCTGTGACACACAGATATCATTAAATTAAAAAAACTAAATTAAAACTTTATTATATAAGTCATGCACTGTGGACATCAATACATCAGAAAGTCATTCCTGCACAAAGGTTTATTGAAGATGCACTGACGGTTACAGGTGTAAAAGCAATCTGTTCGAGTTTACCATTACTAATAATTTCTTATTAAATAGATTATCGGAGCTCGACAGCACCTCTTTCAATCTAAACATGATTAATGACCATTTTCTGTGATTTTAAAGGTCAGATATCATACCCAGTTCAGGTCTTTTTTCTTCACTTTGGAAGCACCAGAGTATGAATCGTAATACAAAAAAAACTGCTTTCCTGAAACTCTGCAGGTCCTTTGAAACTCTGGTTTTCAGTGCTGGATGGCCTCTTTAGCATCCTCCTCCCATTTATGGTCTTTTTGCTCTCTGTGCCAACTGTGCTCTGATTGGTCATGTTTCAAAAACTGAAGGCTCCACGCTCAGTGTGCGAGGAGGCGGATCAGGTTGGCCAGATATACCACAGTCCTGATCAAAAGGCCTAGCACACCATGACGCACTAGAAGCATCTTGTGGTGTGGACAAAGCCCAGAATGAAAGACGAACATGCTCTAATCTCATTATTTCACACTCTTGCCTCTGATGGCTATTCAACACTGAAACTGTTTATAGGTCAAAGAAGTAAAAAAGGATAATATCTCTCTCATCAAAATCACCAGCATGTCACTGCAATATGAGTCCAGTGTATTCATAGTTCCTTTCAAGATTGCGTTAAAAAAACCTCAGGAAATATAATTTTTCTAATTTTGCTGTGAGCATATTCCTACATTTCTAACATATCTGTTCCAAAATGTCACACTATAAAACGTTTATAAATGTGACAAAGTGGGAAGAGTAAAAGTGTGCTTAATTTGAAATTATTGGTCAAAATTTGCAGATTTGCTGATTTTTCTGTCAATTTAGAATATCTAAAAAAAAAACAGCATTTTATTTAATTGCCCCCAACATCTCTTAGCACTCTTGCCATCTGGAAGCAAGCCCAAGAGCGTCCATGCAAGATCCTCCAGTCTTTGTAACACTTCAGACTTTTGAACGTTTTGGGGATGAACACCCACTGAAAGTTTCCTCACACACACCTTTCGCCAAAACTGCAATGATACACATAAACATGTTCATATCACCTGTCAGTTTTTAAATACACTCGAGGTTATCATAAGTTAGTAAACTTTGCCCAAATAAACACACGTTGCACACGGAGATGTATGAGCACCTTTAATGCTGCTTTTCCTGTCATGGTTGTATGACTTCCGTTTGTTTTTTATTTCTAATTACAATAGATGTCTGTCCTTAAATGTGAAATATACATTTGGTGTGTGGTTTCACAGTTTTTCACTCGCATATCCACCCAGTATGTATTAAGGAAGTGACAAATTTTTTGTGGTGACATGCTCTATATAGATAAACGGATATGTACTACATTTTGTCTCTGGCCAGTTGATATTTTCATCTAATTTGTGTTTGTGAAAGAAAATTAAATGCTTTAAATGTCTTTCTGATATTCTGTCATTTTAACAAAGTTAAAAGTAAATTTCCTTCTATATTTTTTCGTCAATCATCAGAACATTCGGCTCGAGGCAGAAACACCCCGACTAGGACATCAGTCTTCCCCAATACAAATACATGTTTGCAACCTGGAGATTGCAAGTTCGAATCCAGTTTGATGCCACAGCCATCCATGACTAGGAGTCCATGGGAGCTAATTGGCCGAGCTCTCACGGGAGGGAGTAATGGCATTATGCTCACTTCCCTGTCACTCACAGCGATCACCAGCCAATCATGGGTGTCTGTGAGCTCGTTCTTATGGGGGTGGATATGTACTTTCCATGAGTGGGTGTTAAACTGCAACCAAATACGAATGCGTTGCAGTTCGAAGAGAGGCGGATGGTTAGCATTGCATGTCACAAAGGCGGCTTTATTCTTTATGGGGCTCTCAGGGAGGTTGGAGCCCATCCCAGCTGACTCTGAGGAAGGCAGGGTAAACCCTGTACGACTTGCCAGTCCATTGTATACACAACCATTCCCAATCACATTCATACCTGGGGGCACAAAGAAAATGAGGGCCCCCACCCCCAAAAAAAGATTCCCCTGTGTGCGCTATAAAACGGAGTTAGCATTCCAAAATAGCACATCCTCAGTGCTCCAACAGCTCACTAGAAAACAGGCAAAAAGTTTACAGAGTGGTTTCAAAACAAAAAGGTAACATTAATTTCACGTTTATTAGAATTTAACTTAATCTGTGATTTAACTGAAATTATGGCATGTAATAATGCAGCCGAGTTGTTGCTATATCTTATGACTGATGAGATGAGATTTCCTTTCGGCTTTTTCCCTTTATCAGGGGTCGCCACAGCGAATGATTCGCATATTTGATTTGGCATAGGATTTTACGTCGGATGCCCTTCCTGACACAACCTTTTAGCAAGGGACAGAAACACGCTGACGGCTTTGCAGCTCCTCTTTACGGAAGTCAGCAATGGTTCTTTTACATGAACCTCTCACCATAGACAGTGAAAGACATGGCTGGCCTTTGATAACCCAGTGATCTGCACTGCGGGGGACCGTGACAACCTTGTGGAGAGTGGGACTCAAACCTCCAAGCTTAGGATCAGCGATCCAGCGCCCTATACCACTAGGCCACCACTGTCCCCTATATCTTATGACTGATAAAGATTGGAAATTACTGAAGTACAATTTCTCTGGTGATGTAAAAAACATACACTAAGCAGGTTTTGCTGAACAAAGCCTGAGCTCTATTAAGTTTATTCTGTACGTAAACATCACATAATTACAAAACGCTATCCGAGAGACACTGAAGAGTTTTGTTATGTTTGTTAACACACGAAACCTTCCTGTAAGTCACATTGCATAAATGACTGTTTATTCTGACACATCAGTTTTAGGTTGATGTATGCTGGTTTTTTGTTTGTTTGTTTGTTTTTTTAATCATGTTATTGCACTGCAAGTCACAAGGAAAGCTAAAAAACTGAAAAGCTCTTTCAGTTTTCAATAACAATTACAAAGTGGCAACAAATTAGTTATAAATTTTAGTGTCTCTCTGTGTCTCTCTCTCTCTCTCTCTCTCTCTCACATACAGATATCTGTATTTATTCAGTCATTCATTCATTTTCTAAATCACTTAATTCTAATTAGGGGAGGCTTGGTGTGGGCAGCATACACCCTGAACAGCTCGCCAGACCATTACAGCCCAGTATTTATGTGATTAATCACCAGAATGTTTGATCGAATTACAAAAGGAATCGATAGCTGCAGCCCTAATGCATATATAATTAAGCCTATTTTACATAATTTTGTTCTTGTTGTTACAGGCATTTTATAAATATAGACCATTTCAAATATAAAATATAGCAAGGGTAATTGTTTACCATAGTTTCATAATAAAAATGTGAAACACCTTGAACCTTATCCTAGATAATTTTCACTTTTTTTCTAGTACGCCTTCATACAATTGCAGTTAGTTATGTGCTAGTCCTTATCTCAACTTATGTTGAAATGTCAGTTCCGTATTTTGATGAACAAACTGCTCTTACTTGGACAATGAGTCACTGTGGGGTGAATATGCAGCCATGATCTGGCCCAGTGTAGCATTAAACTTTCTCACAGCAGTATAATAGCACACTGTCAAAAGGTTAATTGAGCAAAAATGGTTTGAATGACATAAGGATGTGAGGCTATTTCCAATTTTAAAGTTTGAGGATGCTTATATCATTTATAAAGGATGAAAATGTTCAATCCAAGGTGATTTCTGTCATTACTTAAAATGTTTTATGATTTAATTGGATTAAATGTACACTTTCATGTGTACAATATGACAGGCATGACTGCTGATGATGATATTTCTCCAACAGTCATGGAACGTGATGATGAGTGAGACGGAGAACCTGAGTAGGATCCTACGGAAGCATTCTGAAGACCTGATGGTGGGACCGCTTAGCAAACTCACTCTTCTGATCAGAGACAAACAACAACTAAAGAAGACATACAGTGAGCAGTGGAGCCTACTCAACCAGGAGATGTGCAGGGTCAGTACCTTAAATACAGATTATTTTATTTAGGTATCTCGGGCGATAGGCCAGGAGGCCTTACATATTTCTGTGCATTTCGTTTTTTTCATTTCACATCAGTCAATTTCCAGGCAATATCTCCAGAAAATCTTTGCCAGTCTTCATCAAACTATGCTTATGTACTCCACTGGGATATGCCCAGAAGCCTATCATTACATTAAGATTTATTGCAGTAGTTGTGCTGTGGCTGCTGTCTATAATCCCACAAGAGAAGGTTCCTCTGTATTGAACACATACATGTAAACGCTGAGTGTGCACATACTCGGAGCAGTACACATTTTAAACACTTTGGGTTGTTGGTACGCTTGAGACAGGAGTATGAATCATTGAAGACGTGTGTGTGTGGCCTGTATCTTTGCACTGCACTGCAGTATCATCATATCCCCACTGTCTGTTTTTCCTGCTTGGTGTATCTGACTCGGCTCATGAACGGCTTGATGAAAGATGATGTAATGTTTTGGTGCAGGAAAAGCACATGTACCGCACATGGAGTCATAAGACTGGAATGGAGAACTATGAGTTTATCCAAATGAAGTGGAAAGCCAAGTGTTCATTAATTCATGGAACATTAAACAAAATAGATGCTAACACGGAGAAGTGGAAAGATAGAAAAAAACAAAGGAAGAAAAATATAGGATGATGAAGGACTCTGAGAATTTTTAACTGTTTACTGCAGATGAAGTACTGTTGTGTCTCTATGATACACCGAAGGGTTTTTCCATCAGCTAGACTTTCCCTACAGTCTGAATGCAAAGTTTGACCATTGGTAGCATCATAAGAGCTGTGCAGAACAGTCTCTGGAATTTGTTTATCGGATAAATTTGAACCATCAGCTGAAAGTAATAATTATGGAAAGTGTGTCTCGTTGTATTACTGAAAGACATTTACTATCCCAGAGTTGATTGTCTTCCAAAAACAACACATTCAGTTGTTTTATTTTTCTCATACCAACCATTTTCAGTCTTTCTTGAACTTAAAGGAAATTACTTGCCTTAACTCTACTGAGGGCTGAATAAATTAAGCCATGCCTTAGTCAACCGCCGCACACATGTACGAGAGTGAAGTACCTATGCGGACTTTCCCCAGGTCCAGCAGAAACCGTGTATTGCACATGCACCCTGCAATAACACCCACCCACCAAAGGTTAGTCTGCCTTACAGATATGGTTTCATATATATTTACAGCGTTCAGCAGATGCTCTTTTCCAGAGCAGCTATCATTAGTGCTTTAAAGCCACAATCGGTGAATATATTCTTATACTGGTTTATTAGGAGATTGACTAAGCATGCCATTAAACTCAGTGGGTCGGTGGTGTGTCTGTGTGTGTGTGTGTGTGTGTGTGTGTGTGTGTGTGTGTGTGTGTGTAAAGCAGTGCTTCTCAATTATTTTCTGTCGCGCCCCCCCCCAAGAAAAGCAAAACATTGCCCATCCCCCATAAATAGTGTCATTTATCTATAAAATTATAAGTAATCCTCTGCATAACACTGTTTCCTTATTAACATTATGAATACAAAAAAAGGAAGAAATATAGATCAACTTCCAACAAAGAATAACTTTATGAACAATTTTTTAGTCTTCAAACAAAAAGATTTAAGGTCCATCAATTAGCCTAAAATTAAAAAAAGTATCCTTATTTAAACATAAACATTTTTGACCAACAATTTGAATCATTTGATCCTGAAAAATAAAATAAATAAATAATAATAAATTCAAATTGATCAGCAACATTAACTCAGGAGCACAATCTATAAAACACTTTAACCAATAAAACAAAAATGAATAAAACAATTTGTATTTTTTTTTTTTTTTGTCAAAATGATTAACTCCAGATTAATTGCTACGATGAGCACGTTTCGCAGTGCACAGCTTTAAAGCACGAGATACTGAACTCTCAGCTCCTGCTCAATGCTGAACTGGGACCTGGACTTATTTTCGCAGCAGTGATGTCATCCAGCATGACAGAGACTGTGTGTGCTGTAGGTAGGATCAGTTCCTCTGCTGTGCTGTGATGTTTTCTGCAGTTTGGTACTCCACCTTATCTGATGCTAACAGAGCTCGCTGGTTTGCTGGAGTAGCATTCACAGAGCGGGATGATTGTTGGCAATATTTGGCACATTTTCTCTGAAAAAACTCACATGGCTCATCAGCATGATCGGGATGTGATGGCTTTAAGTGATACTTTAATTCATTTGGCTTCATGCTGTTCGCTGCCAATGTTTTCAGACACAGTAAACACAGCGGTCTTTCCTTGTTTCTCACCGCAGCACAGTGAAGTCAAGTGCCACATCATCATACCTCCGACTTAGCTTTCGAGCGACTTTTGTTTCTCTCTCTCTCTCTGCCTCTCTGTCCCTGTTAAATTTTTTCATGTTGGGTTTCTTCACATTTTACCACTGATTCTGTCTGGGAACTCTCTGACAGTGAGGGAGCCACTGCCACCTACTGTAGTGGATGTACAATTACACTTTATTCAAGTACGCAAAAAAAACCCCCAAAAAACACACATGGTCACACATGCACACCCAGGGGAGTGCGCTCCACTATTTGAGAACCATTGGTGTAAAGCATGGTGTTAATCTAAGTTATGTCAAAAAGGTTAGGTTTTCAGCCGTTGTTTGAAGACACCCAGTGCCTCAGCTGTTCAGACCTTCAGAATAAGTTCATTCCACCAACAAAGAAGAGTTTAGATGCATTTTTTCCCTTGTCCCTTGGTAGAAGAAGGGGCCAGTCTAGTAGTGCTAGAGAGGGATACCGGAATTCCGCTATTTTTTTACTCGCCAAAGTAATAATTCTTTTTTATTATTGTATAATGTGTATATCCATCTTTTGAAATTACTTTTATTGATGAAGTGAAGAGATTCTTTCAAACCTATTAAAAAGAATGAACTAAGAATACTTTTGTTTCTACAATTTTGGAATTACGTTTCTTGATATACTGATGGCAAAAACAATTAACAATGGAAATTAATTGTGGATGCTGTTGTGCAGTCATGCCAAGTGATATAGATTGCAGTATATCATGTCATATTACATCTAAACCATTGGTATTATATTGCTTTTTTGCAGAAATTCTGTATTAGACGTTTCTTCCTAAGCACCTTGAAATGGTAAATCGTCTTCAGCTTCAGGGGCCGCTGCGGCCCCCTTGACCCCCAGCTGAAATATTTCATTTCCTCTATTTCTCAACCCGTTTCCTCTATTTTTTTTCTAAACCTCACTGGGATCCCTGGCTAGAGGATCTGAGAGAATGGGATGTAGTGTGGGGTATGACAGGTGAAATAAGGTAAGGTCCAGCTACAGGAAGCCAATGGATGGATCATCGGGGTGGTGAGGGAAAATTTGACAAGGTTGAAAACAAGCCATGCAGCTGCATACTGGATAAGTTGTAGAGGTTGGAAGTGCACAAAAGTAGACCTGCCAGGAGTGAGTTGTAAGTTTTTACTCTTGAGATGACAAGGGACTGAACAAGTATCTGAGTGGCATTAGACGGAAGAATTGAATGAATCCTTTGGCTGTTAAAGAGGAGAAATCGATCTTTACAATGGTTAGAACCCTGGATCATTTGAACACTGTTGGTACATGACCAGATGATATGGAGTTATTGATGATGGTGGAGTTAAAGGGAAGAAGGTCCTGACAGATAGTTTGGAGTATCGTGGAAGGGAATGGGAGTCGAATCTACGCTGTGTACTATAGAAGTTGTGGTGGGAGTGAATGTTGATCAGATTTGCTTAATCTTTCCATCAAAGAAGTCTTCAGTGGTCAGGGAGGATGGGGCAGGTGGAACAGATGGATTGAGTAAGGATGAAAAAATGTTGTGACGTTTGTGGGGTCTTGTGCAACATTTTCTTGTAGAAGGCTGTTTTAGCTGGAGTTGCATCAGATAAAAATGTGGATAAGAGAGCATGGTGGATTCAGCAGCTCTGAGTTGTCTATGATTGATTCGTAGCACCCACAAGAGCCAAGATGCAGGGCAAATGTCTTCTTGGATTTTGTAGATAGTGTGCAGAGTAGATCCATAGAAGCAGGGTGTGAAGAGAGGAAAGTGGCAGTAATGCTTGTGATTGGGTAGGGAAGACTGAAAACAAGATCCCAGAGATTCCCTCCTTTGTGTGTGGGAGAACAAATGTTAAAAGTTAAAGAAAAGGAACAAACGAGTGAGAAGGCAAGAGATCTGGAGCTTGTCAGAGGGAAAATTAAAGTCTTCCAGAAGAGCGAAAAGGGGTATTGTCAGCAGGGAAAGTGTTAGTGTGTTCATTTCTTCTAGAAAGTTTCTGAGGGGTACAGGTGGGCAGTAAATAACAATAATGTGAAGGTTTATTGGAGAGAACACTTTTACTGCATGTTTCTCAAAAGAGGAGATGCCGAGATGAAACAGAGTGGTATGAAGCACCAACTCTACGACACTAGACCTGTACCACCACCTCTCCCAGTTACTCATGGAGTTTAAGAGAAAGCATAAACAGAAGAAAGAGCTGCTGGTGTAGCAGAGTTATGTGAAGAAATCCAGATATAAGTTAGTGCAAGAAAGTGAGAAGCAATGGCAGAGGTAAAATCAGCAGTTCGAGAGCCCACCTGCCGCCCTCGTTTCAGACTGCGACAGCAGTGGAGGGCAGGTGAGGTTTCTGAGAGTACGACCTCTGGCTGATGGAAGCTCGAAACTACTGCTGATTAAGCACCACAATAAGACAACAGAACCAGCTAAGAATCCTGTACTTAAAAATATTATTGCCAACAACCAAGGCCAACCGAGGCAAGCAGACAGTAATACACAATCCTACCTTACCAGTAGAGAAAAAAAATCCTGGATAAAACTGGAAGAACACTCTACACTCTGGTGTTTTTTTTTTTTAATTCATTTTATTCATTCTTGTAAGGAAACATTCATTAAAAATTATTGGGGGTCTGAACACCCAAATCCTAATAAAACATTCTGTGTAACCTTTTCATTCAATTTATTAAATGAGCAGACAGGATTTCTTGAATTTCAAACCAATTTCTTTAAAAAATCATCAAAATACAGCTTGACTTGGTTTCAATTTACCAGATTTAACTGTTACAGAACACTGATATTGGAGACGCCTTCCGAATTTTTTAGTTTTAATTCAGTGACTATACAATTGTACATTTTTAAAAATCCATTTATATGAAGTACGTAGCACATTGTCTCTACAAATGAGATGTTACTATAGAAACAAACATTAGAGCAAGACCAATGAAACTAAAATCCTCTGTGTGATGGTGCGGTCAGAAGCTGGTAAAGGAGAAAATTACACTCTCGGAACAATCAGAATGAAGGATACGCACAATAAAGATGGAGAATTTAGAGTTCTTAGTAAGTACTGTGGGGCAGGGGTGGTCTAGTGGTTAGGGCGCAGGATCACTGATCTTAAGGTTGGGGGTTCGAGGCCCCACAGCGTTGTCACTGCCCCCCCCCAGTGCCGCTAACTGGGTTATCAAAGGCGGGCCATGTGTCTCACTGTCTATGGTGAGAGGCATGTAAAAGAACCATTGCTGACTTTCGTAAAGAATAGGGTGCAAAGCCATCAGTGTGTTTCTACGACCTGGAGAGGGATGGGCGCCACCAGCCCAAGTCTCACCATGAAGGCACCCCAACGACATCCCCGGATGTTAAGGGATAAGTGAGGTAAGTGAAGAAGTGAGTACTAGGCAAAGAAAATGATGGCCTGTAGTCCACTGGAATATGCAGCATGAGTCTAATGACCTGGAATTTGATTATTCAAAATAATATTTGCAAAAATTCATTCTAGATTGTCAGTGCGTAAATGCACTAAATATTTTTCCCACAGTAATGCAGGTGATAGTCAAGTAGTATGAATAATGAAAAGGGAAGAATGTGTGTAGCAGCCAGCTCCAGGCCTTTTGAAAATGACAGGAAGTGAACTAAATAAGGACTGTGTGTCCATAATGAAAGTGGCAGAAAGACACGGAACTGAAAAAGACAGTGGTGGAATTTGTTACATGAACTAAAAAGGGGATCTGGCCAAAGTGTGAAGGTGCACAAAAAGTCAGAGTTAGAGAGTCTGAATTCAGTGAAACCACAATCCTGTCTTTCAGAACAGAGTACATTCGTAAGCCATTCTCAGCAGTCGATTAAATGGGATTGAAACGTTGGTTAACTGTGATATATATGGGTTTATTTTTTTTTTGTATCAAAATCAGATTATTTGCTGGTAAAACTACATGAAGGTCTATTTTTTGTTTTTGTTGATCATTTCATTTGTTTGATTGCTTGTTTTTGTTCATGGAAACAAGCACAGCAGCACTACCAGTGGTTGTAAGAAAAGAAGACCAAGTGGCCTGATTTTTCTTTCTAGCCTTGGATTTGAATGCAGAGTACTAGTGATGATCAGTGATGTCGGCATGATACAAAAAGAAGCATTGCCTAAATTTGATCTTGATTTAAGCTAATATTTTTTAGACCATGTCACACGACATCCTTTGTATGATTTAGAATGTAAACTACGGTTTGGGTGGAATAAAATCTCTTAAAGAAACTTAAAAAGTGTACATGTGAAATCAAAGTTGAAATTAAATAAAAGAGGAAACTAAGTTTGGTGTTTCAGATGTTCAGAGGAAGTACGCAAACCCAGTAGAGTACAAGATTTTAAATTTGTGATAAGCTATCACTGGATAACAACTCGCGTTAGTGTGGATTATTATTTGAAATTGAAATTCAAGCCTAAATATGAGACTAAAGTACAACTGCACACCATTTTAAAGAGAGTTCTTTTATCTTCCAAGTTTCTCCCCAATTTATTCAAATTCAATTCCTACCCATCTAGTGTTGCCTTCCATATCACACAACCACCAAAATCCAGGGAGGGGCACATGCATTCACATGCTCCCTCCATGACATGCACTGCTGCCACCCATATCTTCACAAACCGCTGCACATGCATGTGGAGGCGACTTAACACACACTCGGAGGAAAAGAATTGTGCAACCTCTCATACGAATGAGCTCATGGGTGCCCATGATTAACTGGTGATTTCTGTGATAGACATTGAAATGAACTTAGGCGACCCCTTCCTCCTGTGAGAGCTAGGCCATTTAGCTCCCGTGGGGCAAGAGTTCTTTTTAAGGTGACTAGTGGGTTTATTTAGTATTTAAAAACTGGTTGGTGTTCCCAAGTAACCCATATTGATGTTGCCCTCACACACTAGTTTGACCACATCGTTTGTACTGTGTACATGTCATCAATGCCTGTTAATGAAAAGGAGTTCACGGTTAATTACTGCAGGTTGAGGTATGAGCCTTTATACAAAGTCTCTGAAGTAACACTTGCAATGTATTCAGGTCAGAGCAAATGCTTTTTTAGGAGGACTATGCATGTCTGTGGCCAAAGTGAGGGGTGGATGCAAAGATTCAGAATACATAATGGGGCTTATTAGTAAACCAGGCAAAGGTGTCCAAGTTCAAAGTCGAGCAGGCACAGATCAAACGATTAGGCAGACAGAACCTCAGACTTACAGTCAAAGAACAGACATTAAGATGTCATTTACATATATGCAATATCAAAGACAAGAAGAGAATCGGGAAACCAATAGATAAAATGGGTTCTACACAGGAAGTCTATGCCTGGCAATTACTGATCACAAAGGATTCAGTAATAATGCTTTGCAACGTGCAATAGTTTGAGTGTGTATTTGTAGTCCTCCGCAAAGCGGATATATACATGTGACTCAATCTCCTGCGCATATGTGCTGTTCACTGAACCTTGTAGTTCTTCCACCTTAGAAATATGGAAGGGATTGTTGCACTGTGATCAAGGCTCAGCAACACTGGATATTTTCTAGAAAAGAAGGTAACCATAACAGTCCACCACTGAGGCCAGTGCGATACATTGAGTAATGCGAACAATACTTTTATATTAATAGAACATGAGAGAACGACTAATTTAAAACAGTATGATTCACCCCTATTATGTTGCAGTGTGATTCAGACAGTTTAATTCTACTTGAAACATGAATAATAAGTTAAGCTGAAAAGCAAGACTAAGATATTTATTGAAAGGATTATTCAAGTAATACTTGTCTGCTATTGTGGAAACAAAATAAGAGATATTGAAGCCACACCCATAGGCATGTAAGCCTAGAGATTGTGAAAGTAAGGCATATTTATTATCATAATAATTAATGGGTATGAGGGCTTGAGTATGATGCAGAATGCCTAGTTGCATTCTGTGCACTCAAATGCTTTTATTGGTTGTCACTATTTTGGTGTGGATGTTGAAACTGGAAACTACAGAAGTCTAGCCATTTTTGTTGCTGTCCAATATCCAATATGGTGTGACAGTGGGAGCATATGAGTCCGACCCAAAGATGCAGGAGACCATGTAGGAAGATTCAACGACTTGATTTTAGCACAGGGGAAACCAAAATCACTGGGAATAATTCTTAAACAGAAAACTGGTCGAGCACGAAGCAGGATACCAGGAGTCAGAGAGCTCACGGTGAACGGAATCACATAGAAAGGACAATCTTCTGATGCCGGAGGGGAGTGCACCGCTCCTCTTTATAGCTCGCTGATTGCCTAGTGAATTCAGGTGCGCTCTCTGGATTTCACCTGCAGGTAACAGCCACATCCTTCGCCAGCATCTACAGTGTAAGGGGAGAGAGAGAGAGAGAGACAGAGTTAAAGCGCCGCCAGCAAGCAAAGACCATAACATATGGTAGTCACAGCTGCTGTCTTGGATTCTCGATTTGTGAATTCACAGGAAAACGCCATCACCGATTATCATCAGTTCTAGTGTCCATCTTTGGACTGGGCATACCTTTTACAATGTGGTTCATTGGCTGAGTATTGATTGCATTTAAAGCCTCTTTTTTATGTCCTGCTTTGATACCTTCTCTTGTCTTTCGGATGAATGGATTCTGGATATAAAGTTGGACATATTCAGCTTACTATTATTGCTTCTGAATAATCATTTGAGGATTTTTATATACCTTCCGCATCTGGTGGAGTTAATTTCCTTCTGGAAAGTCTTCTCCTTTTCAGAAATCTGGAATTTTCGATGATGGCAAATTTATTTGCTCGTCAGTTAGCGGTCATTGGATTAGTAGTAGTGGGGTTTATTAAAAGTCGTATATTATAATTACAATAGGAGCTTCTGATCCTGTTCACACAATCATGCATCCTGGTTGGATTTTGCTCACATAAATTTACATCTGTAGCCAAATGTATTAAGGGAACCACATCTCTTACTATGCAAATCAGTTTCGTTTTTCCACTGCCTTCCAGATTTACTGATTGTTTCAAGTTGCTTTGTGTATCCAAAATTAACTGTCATTATATTTGCATCGTTTATGTCGGACAATTGTAAAATTTTGATTGTTTATTAAGCTTCACAAGAAGTGACAAGCAGTTGACTTGTCTGAGTGACATGTGACATCGGGTGGCGAATTTATTAATCTCCCAGCTGTAATTGCCTATATAACTCCCTCACGTGTTTCCCACTTCTAAATCTTTCTGATTGAAACTGTGCACCATCACAGTATCTTACTGCTGGTCCTTGAAAACTTTTATCATTAGTTGTATTATTTGAGTTTAACTTGAATCATATCCTCATGTATAGAGTATTATCATTAGCATCACACAGCGAGTAAAGAACGGAAACTTTGTGGCTCATGAACTGGGTACAGTTCAATCTCCTTGCCATCTCAGCTTTCTGTTTGATAAAGAGCACCATGATGTGAACAGTTCTTTATTCTGAACTGCACAGTTTTTCCTAATGATTTATGGACCTTTATTAAAAGTTAGCATTTAACAAGATAGCACGTCCACCTCACAGCAAGAAGGCCTGGGTTTGATTCCTAGCCTTTGACTGCAGTCAGACTCCTGCTCATGATTTCCCTTCAGAAACGTGAAAATCACATGACACAATGGAGACTTTCCGGTGAAATCCAGTGTTTGGAAGCATTCAACAGTCGTTGAACAGAATCTTTAAACTCTGATTGGTAATCACTCAACTCATGTCCTGTGAAAGTTTAGCTTAGCTGAACTCAATGCTCAACCAATTCGTGTTGTGAGAAAATTTTATTACTTGGCGCCTCTCACACTAGGTTTTAGTTTTCACTCAGCCGGATACCCTGGTTTCCTCCCACAGTCCAAAAACATAGTAGGCTAATCGCTGTTGCAGGTTACCCCTAGGTGTGAGTATGAGTGGTTGTGTGAGAGTTGGCCTCGCGATGGCCTGGCGAGCTGTCCAGGGTGTACCCACCCCCCCTCGCCTAGATTCGGCTGAAATGGGTGCCAACCTCCCTGCGACCCTAATTAAGATTAAACTGCTTAGAAAATGAATGAGTGAATTCTGATTATCGGTCATTTAACATTTTCCTAAGCGTACAAAACGCACGCTGGGGGGAGGGGGTAAGACATCTGTGTACGGTTTTTAATATTATAAAAATGTCAATCAGCAATAATACGGTCATCCCTTGAATATCGCGGATAATGTAGAGCAGACCTAGCCGCGATATTCGAAAAACCGCGAAGTAGGAACGCCCCTCTCATTTCTACCATGTTGTTTTATTTCTATATGTTTTCACGTCTATACAATATCAAGAAGTGTATGTTAAACGTTACAGTTATATGCATATGTAAATACTGTAATGTATTAATATTTAAATAGAATTTAAATATAAATACTTTAAGTACTGTACTCACCTCTGACAATAGCTCTTCTCCACGGTGCAGGACGTTCACAAACACTACAGTATAAGATAACAAAATCACAAAAAAATCCCATGGGAATGTGCGAGGCAATAGCGTCACGTGTCTAAGCCAATCAGCTTGCGAGATTAAGTTGAGTGGATGGTCCCTGCTTGAACTGGGGAGGAGGGGCTTTTCAGTCTGTCGTTTAGAAACAATGGATGTAGCCTGCCTTGCCTTCCGCATGCTTACATGCGGGTTTCAGTGCAAATTTAGAATTTTTTATGGATATTTATTTTATTTTTTATTAAAATACCGCGATGTACCAAGGTCGGAATGCTCAAATTGCGAAGTGGGCAAGGGATGACCGTACATGCGCTCATGAATATTTATTTTGTGTGTGTGGGTGTGTGTGTGTGTGTGTGTACGTTTGAAACACTCGATGCGCGATTCGCCAACCACCTGCAGTGCTGCATATCTGCAAAGTCTGCAATGAATACTACCCAACCCGGTATTAGCTGCTGAAACATCAGAAGTCAGCTGATCAAGGGCGTGGGCTGGGGGGTGCACAGGGTGCACGTGCACCCCCCCACAGCAGGAGCCACAATCTTATAAATAAACTTAATGAATATTATTGAAGAGAAAGTCAGAGATGAGTTCCGCATGACTAGAGTCAGGAAGTAAACCGGAAGTTAACGTGTAACGGGCACTGCGCATGTGCACGTCCGAGCTGACCAATCAACAAACATATAATATTATCAGTAAGCAATAATAGCTGAACACTGTCAATCAAACAACGTGCAAGTTTGACAATAAAGCACAGTTTGTTAGTACCGCCTCTGGCTCCTGCACATGTGTTAGAACACAAACACTGACACTCGGAGAATGAATGGCTAAAATAATCATAAGACATCCAGCCTGGATCTGCAGCCTAATGGTGAGTACTTTAATAAAATGAATAGTATGTTTTTGTGCTGTAAATATGTATTAATATTTGTTTGTGTCTTTGAATAGATAAATAACTTTAGCTCAATTTGTAAATGTATAGCACATGTACTTGCAGATGTAGTTTGAAATATATTTGAGAATGTTTTTGGTTGAACTATAATATTTGATTCGTCTTCTGAGAGTAATAGATGAATTGTCTTCTGCTGAAAAACTGTGTGTGTTGTTGGCATGAGATTCCATGTTGTTTATATCATATAATATGCTGTGATATGCATGCACTATATTTCATGTGGTACTTTGTACCAACCCAGTGACGTCACGGTAACTTTGTGTAGGCCAGCACTTAGCAATGGCGGCTTTCGGGTCGATAACCTATACGACAAGCACATAAAACAAAACCGCTGTGTGTACAATGGTTTATTTATGATATACATTTAAGCCACAATCGCTTCAATAAACTATACTTAAGCTGCTGCCACCTTATTTAGTCGGCGTTTCATTTCCCCTTTAAGGCTTCGGCCTATAGCACCTGGGACTCAAGTTCTGGTCAACCGAGATGTGCACCCCCCACGGTCAGACCAGCCTATGCCCTTGCTGATCATAAACTGAAGCATGGTCATCCAAAAGCCAATGACCAATAAAAAAATGCACATATTTTGAATTACATTTTAATATAAAATAATATTATTAAAAACAATGGCATTTTTATTATTAAAACCAAATGTCTTAATATTAATATTAAAGCAGGTGTCATTAAAAATAATTCTTTAAAAGTATAATTTTTTAGTTGATTTCATTATTATTTGACTGGTGTATTGATTGAGGAAATACATTGATTTATTTTATAAAAGAGGTTTCACCATTGTTTTGTTTAATATCTTATTAAAAATCCTGTCGAGAGATCATCAACATTTATTTGTACACTTTCGGAGGGGGGGAGGGTCAAAAAAAAAGAGTACTCTCTGTACACTTGGGAAAATGTTGAAAATGTTGAACCGCCCCTTACCATCCATAATCATGTGAAAAAAAATTAGGACACTCTATTAAATAGTCAACTCTTTAAGAGATGTTCATGTAACAATGTCTAGTCTTGTTTTTATTTATTTATGGAAAATAAAGTTATTTAACTGTAATTAAACCATATCAATTAACATTTTTACTCATCAAACAAAATATATGAACAAAATGCATATTTTAAAGGAGGAAAAAGATTAGGACACCCTACCCTCTAATAACTAGTGTTACCCCTTTGGCTGAAATACTTCAGTGAGATGCTTCTTGTTGCCATCTACCAGTTTCTGACATCAACCTGAGGAAAGTTTGCCCCAGTCCTCACTACAGAATTCTTTATTTCCCTGGAATGCTATATTTGGGTTCGGCTAAATTTGTCTTCTGTTCTGGTGTGCAAATAATTCAAGTTTAGGCTCATCTGTTCAAAGTAGAAGACGTTCCAGAAGACCTGCTCTTTGGTAAACTTCAGTCAGGTCTTAATATTCTTTTTAGAGAGCAAAGTTTCCGCCTTGCACATCTCCCATGAAGGTCATACTTGTGTCGTCTTTCCGATAGTAGAGTCATGCACTTTCACATCGGCACTAATAAGAGCCTGCTGTAGCTCCCGTGATGATATTTTAGGACTTTTTATGACTTCTTTTAGCATTTTGCGTTCTGCTCTGGGGTGAACTTGCTTGGACGGCCAGCCCTGGGCATGGTGGCAGTTGTTTTGAATGTCCTCCACTTGTAAACCATTTTCCAGATAGTGGGTTTGGTAAATGTCAAATTTTTTTGATACATTTTTTTAAACCCCTTGTCAGACTTACAAGCAACCACAATGTTCTTCTTGAGGACCTCACACAGCTCTTTAGATCTCACCATGGTGCTCAGCCTCACTTCAACATGGGCACACCAAACAAAATGGCTGAGGTTTAAATAGGGCGAGCCTTCTTCAAAATGCTGGGTAACGATGTTCGGATCAGGTGCACTTGATCTGATACACCTGTGGGTGATAATAGATATTTTAAGTGAAAAAATGTATGGATTTCCTATTTTTTTCCCTCCATTTAAATACACTTGGTTGTTCATATCGTTTGCTAGATGAGTAAAAATGTTAATTTATATTGTTTGTTTATGATTAAATCACTTTCTTTTCCAGAAATAAGTAAAAACAAGATTTGACATTAACTGAACATTTCTTAGAGTTGATTATTTAATGGGGTGTCCTAGTTTTTTCACAATTTCACAGCTAACTTATAAACTTAAATGTGATGCTTTTGAGTACTGAGATGCCATTCTCAAAAATTTAAAAATAAAAATAAATTCTGAAGTTCACTCTTCCTGTTATCTTCTTTGTGTAATAATTTTAGCTCAATGCCTGTCTGTCTAAGCGATTATTTTTTTTTTTATTATTGTTTCACCCTGTTGTGGAAGGTTAGGTCACCCAAACTGAGTTGGACCGCTTGAAGTCTAGTTATAAGCAGTTGGTGCGGGATGCAACCCAGGCCAAGAAGAAATATCAGGAGACAAATAAAGGTTGGTAAAGGTTGGGTATGTTGTTCATTCTCATTTCCTTTTGCAGCCTGGGTTTCCACCACTTCCATTCTGAATGCCAAATACTATGCAAATACAGACGCTCCCTGATTTACATTTTTAATTGGTTCCGGACGGCCGAACGCAAGTTGAAAGTGAAGGTAAGTTGTTACAGTGACGTATGACATGTGACGTATGATGCTCATACTGTACTATACATCCACAAATACCATTACCGTATCTCATAAAACACCCCTGAAATCAATTATTATAAACATAACATTGTAAAATAATATCAAATATATAAAATAATCCTTCCTTCCTTCTTTTCGGCTTTCCCTTTCTCGGGAGTCGCCACAGCGAATCATCTGATTCGCACATTTGATTTGGCATAGATTTTTACATCGGATGCCCTTCCTGTCACAACCCTTTGGCAAGGGACAGAAACACGCTGACGGCTTTGCAGCTACTCTATAAAAAAATGTCAGCAATGGTTCTTTTACATGCCTCACACCATAAACAGTGAGAGACATGGCCCACCTTTGATAACCCTTAATTTCAAATAAGTCACTTATTTATACCAAGTCACTTTACATGAAGCTTAATACAGTCAATCAACGCTTCCAATATGTGAGGCGCTCAATACCGAAAGTAGTGTACTTGCAAAAGTAGTGTACATGCTGTGGGTTGTACAGACTTATGGTCTTTTAAGTGTACAAGGGTGCCGTTGAACTCGATTAGAACACAGCCTGCACTGATGTAAATCCCAGCAAAGCGGAGAGTTCTTTCTTTTGTGTAAGTAAGTAAGTAAACTTTATTCAAGAGATGCATACAAAGAACAAGTACAAATCCTAATGAATATTAATATAAAAATAAGTATACACTCTTAGGATTCTGCTAAAAGATTATAAATATCTGTAATTGTTCTGTAATTTGTGGATTCGGATTTTCATTTTACAACTCTCTTTGCTTAACTGAGTATGCATGGTGGATTGTGCCGATCTGAGCAGATAGTTAATTCATCGCTGTGTATGAGACGTGCACCCATGCTAGTAGGCTTACACTTCTGACCAACAATATTTGTCTTAAAACAAGGGTAACACGCTATATATATATATATATATATATATATATATATATATATATATATATATATACATACATACATACACACTCAGTCTGTAGTTTGTAAACATTGAATGCAGCGTCATTACGTCAGCGTACTACTTAGGTACGTCTAAACTCAAAATTTGACTTTTGGGGGGGGGGGGCATAAAACGGATGAACGTAAGTCGGGGAGCGTCTGTAATACAGAAGTAGACACGTACAATTAAATGAAAATCCTTTATTCAGAGTGGAAATGAAGAGAACGTGGTTATGAAAACATCGCACCTACATTTATCAAGTCCGGAGACATCAAAAAGATTTTTTTTTTAATCTGCAGGTCATATATAATTTTTAAGTGTTAATGGCAATGCTTTGAATGGTTAGTGTACTTCAGAAATTTCAGTTTCTTTCTTAAACATGTGCTTTTTTTTGTCCCCTCAGACAAAGGTCGTGAGAAAGCCAAGGAGCGATACATCAAAGCCACACTGAAGCTTCATGAGCACCACAATGAATATGTGCTAGCAGTGAGGGCAGCTCAGGTGCATCATCAGCAGCACTTTGGCCGCAGCCAGCCAGCGCTGCTCACAGCTCTGCAGACGCTACAGGAGGAAATGGTGCTTATACTGTGAGTCATAACCTAGTGATTACATGTGTAGTATCAGTAGTTAGCTACCTGTGAGTTTCAAGTATGTTTAGAAAGTCAGAGAAGTATACACAAAGATTTTTTTTTGATTCTAGATTATACTACACCCTTATGTGTATATATAATATACAGGGATCCCTCACTTTCCACGGTTAATTGGAACCGAGACCCTCCTGTGACCGTCGAACCCCGCGTGTGTTTATGTGACAGGAAGCGTATCCCAAGGAAATCAGCTGGTATGTGGGTTGAAGCATAGCTGTCAACCCCTAAGATTAAGTGAGAAGCAGGGGTCTCGGGAGCGCAGCCCCTGGTGAGGTCCAGGGCAAAATTTTTGATTTTAAGGGTGATTTTTAAGCCATTTCATACAAGTTTTATATGTAATGATTATACACAGACAGAGGGGAATGTCTGATTTTATGGTAAAGGATCCCACAGCCAGAAGCAGAAAGAGAAGCTGTATGTTTACGTAAAAGACATAGCCAATGGCATTTGCTCGCATAAATTACATCCTTTAAAAAAATAACAAAAAATAAAATTGTGAAATAATTGTATTAATGCATGAGATTTTAGACACCTTGCGTGAGAGATTGAGGAAGCGATGAAATGCGTGAGTCTCATGCTTGATGCGTGAGAGTTGACAAGTATGTTGAAGCTTTTTCATTCTGTCCGTTTGTGTTTTACTTGCCAGCTCTGCTTGGCTTCTTACCCATGAGCTGATCAAAACGAGGGAAATTTACCTCTTTACCCAAAAACAACTCGCACAGGCTGTTGCATATAATCCAATAAAATTAGAGTTTCAAGGTATCAGCCATGCCCACACACTGTAGTACAGAATGGATTGGCTCTCCGCTGCACGCCACAGCGACAAGTGGCATTGAAAATAGATGTATAGATTTGAAATGAGTGAGATTTATTTATGTTTTTCTTTGATGGCTTTTTTTCTGTATTTTTATTTAAAGGACAGCGAAATTATGTATTGGTTATTCTGTTAAGAAAGGCTACCTGATTTGTCTGAGAACCAGATGCAGTCATCAAAAGAGCCATATCTGGCTCGCGAGCCATAGGTTCCTGACCCCTGAACAGGCTCACGGGCAACTCATGTTGACCATGTTGGTGACCCCTGGTCTACATAAACAGATACAGAATGAATTCTTTCAGTCGGTGATATGTGTAGTGTTATCAACATGTTAAACAGTAGAATTTAAATGTATAACAGTGGCTGTTGTTGCGATATGGAGGAGATGCACAGTTTAATGGCCACAGGAGGTAATAATTTCCTGTGTTCTTCAGTGGTGCATTTATGTGGTATCAGTATGTCTCTGAACCTGCTCCTGTGATTGATCAGCAGGTTTTGAAGCAAGTGGGAGGTACTGTTCAATATTGTCTTTATTTTGGACAACATTTGCCCTTCTGACGCCACCGTCAGAGAGTCCAGTTCCGCCCTTGTGGATCGGTTTTTTTCAATGTGTATACATCTGCAACCCTCAGCATATATATATATATATATATATATATATATATATATATATATATATATATATATATACACACAGTCTTATGAGTTATGAGCCAAGTTTCATCAAAGATATTCAAAATTACACAACTTGCATAGATTGGTACTGGGTTTTTTTTGTACTTTTGCTTTGGCTGAATGTTGAAATACAAAGGTACTTAAACTGAATAGAACTGTAAATTTCTAATGAGAAACCCCCTTCAAACTTCTGCTATTTTTTCTGTCAGTTGTAGGAGTAATCAGTTAACTGGGCTACTATAGTGTCATCCATAATACCATAAAAAATGGGAAGTGGTTGCATGTGTTGAAAATCATGAATAAGCACATTTATGCTTTTTTTTTCTCCCCTAACCCCAGGAAGGAGATTCTCCAGGAGTATTTTGACCTGTCCAGTTTGGTCCAGGATGAAGTGGTGTGTGTTCATAATGAGATGACAAATGCCCTTAAAGCCATTGAACCAGAGAGAGAGTATGAAAGCTTCATTCAGCAGAACAGGTAGAGGTTTGTTCTGTGCTGGGTTCTCCAGTTTCCTGTAAATGTGTTCAGGAGGCCTGGTTAGCCTTTACCAGGAAGAAACTTTATTCTGTGTTCAATTTCACAGATGACATTTTGCATTTTTAACACTACTGAGTCATCAGTGATATATCAGGTCATTATTAAGAACTGACAACAAGTGAAAGAGCAAGATTTGAGTGTGTAAATTCATAATTCTCCAAATGTCAGTGCTTTAACTACTAATTTTATAAAGACTGTTCGTCCAAAATAATGTGGTATTATTCGTAAGGTGATGACAACCCTGATCTACTAGTCAAAAATGAATTCACTGAGCAAGACGTGTGCTTGCATCTGGTAATGATTAATTTTGCTTTGTACCAACTTCATCTACATCACCTTAGATAAAACACGTTATTTATTCATTCATTCAAGTATTCATTTTCTAAGCCACTTATTCTTAATTGGGGCCATGGGGGGGTTAGCACCTTTCTCAGCTGACTAGGGGGGTGCAGTAGACTATCACAGGGCCAGCACTTACACAACCATTCACACTCACACCTAGGGGAAATTTGGAACAGCCACACCCAAGACTGAGAATTGAACCCAGTCCTTCTTGCTGTGAGGTAGACGTACTAACCACTCCTCCATATATGTGAGCCACTCCACCGAAAGTAGGCTTTTGTGTCCAAAAATATAAAATGAGCATTTTACACAGTCAGATAGAGGAGGCCCAAAGCTGCAAAATGCAGCAAAAAGTTTGTCAATACATTGAAAACTGACCGAGCATACCATTTCTTGTGTCAGCATTCAACTAAAAATTTCAGAAGACGTTTTAGAGAAAAATGAGCACAAAGATTGCCCTTCTTCCAAGATCATTCGTCCTTAGCAACCAAACATTTCTATGCACTTCAGCCATATAAACTTTTAAAAAACATTTCTAGGAAGACTTTTATGAAGAGATGATAAGAGAACTCATCCTCATTTTAATCTGACACGCACTTTTTAAACCCATCAGTCACCGTGTTAACCCCCAAAAATTAACAAAAAACGCCCTTTTTTTTCAATTCTGTTTATTCCAATAAGATTAGTACAGACGCTCCCCGACTTATGTTCATTCGTTTTACTTTTTATTTATTTATTTATTTATTTATTTTTAATTGTCAAATTTTGAGTTTAGACATACCTACGTAGTACGCTGACGTAATGACGCTGCGTACATTGTTTACAAACGACAGACTGAACTGAAATATATATTAATACTGAATACAGCTAAATTGAAAAAGAAGACCAACAATTTGAGAGTTAATAAAACTCTGAATTTATTTTAAACGACATTGTCATAACGAAGTTATTTATTAATAAGAAAAGTACTTCAGTACTTCTTACTATTAATGCAACTTCTGGTGCTGCATGGTTTTGCTGATGGCTTTGTATCTGGTTGATACTTGGTGAGGTTTAGCTTCATGCAAGCTTTAGGCTTCTATCTGTTAAACGTGACCACAGGGTAATGTTTTTCAGGTGAGAAGGACTGCTCACATGCATATGTAGAGATATGGTCAATACGGCAGGACTCACACGCTGCAGTGTTTATCTGACAGGAAGCACATCCCAAGTTTTGGCAATCAGCTGGTCTGCGGGTTGAAGTTTTTTCATGTCTGTCCATTTGTGTTTGCTTGCCAGCTGTGATTGGCTTCGTGGAAATGAGCTGATCAAAAAATTTTACCTATTTACTCAAAAACAACACGCGCAGTCTGTGGCTGTTCTTGTCATCTAATAAAATTAGAGTTTCCATGTATCGGACCTGCCCACACACTCGAGTACAGAAAGGATTGGCTCTCTGCTGCGCACCACAGTGACGTGGAATTGAAAATAGATGTATAGATTTAAATGCGCTATATTTATTCATCTGTTTTTGTTTTATTTGATGGCTTTTTTTATATTTTTATTTAAATGACAGTGAAATTATGTATTCTTTATTCTGTTAAGAAAGACCATCTGTTTTATCTGAGAGCCAGATACAGTCATCAAAAGACACATCTGGCTCATGAGCCATAGGTTCCCGACCCCTGAGTTAAGGGCTTATTCAGTGTTTGTCACTATTTTCTTAGTAGTACTTGGTGCGTATCTGGGGAGGGAAAAAAACCAAATAAATTATCTTATCCACCAGCATACATTGTGCTTTTTGTGGTAAAATCAAGTTTTTGTTCTATGCTTTCCAAGATTTCCTTGTTAACTACCACCTTGTTGACACCTCTGTTTATAATCTCTCACTCACTTACTCCTATTAGGAAAAAGTCTCTCAGTTGATATGAGAAAGAAACAATGAGAGGAACCCAGGCCCAAAAGGGAAACACGTACTCATTTGGGTGAAACCATAAAGATACAAATTATATCAGAGAGATTCATTACAGTCCAAAATGTAGTCCGGTTGGTTATACAACAACTCTAAATCCTAAATGATTGTGGGGGGGGAAAGAGTTTCTTTGGAATGTGGGTCGAAACCGGAGTACTTGGAGGAAACCCAGGCAAGTGCAGGAAGAACATGCACACTACACAGAAGTGTCTGAGCCTGAGACTTGAACCCAAGACCCAGTTGTTAGGGAAAGTGCTAATTACCACACCACACTATTTATAATTTAAATACTTTGTATGTAAAATTGTATATGTAGTCTTGATGGTACCCCAAAAGGTAAAGTCCGTTGGGCTTTTTACACCCGAGCCATAGTGGCTCATTGGACTGGTGCTTATCCCCAGTTTCCATAGCGTGAAGCGACTAGGAGTACAACTCCTCCTGGATGGGACGCTATTCCATCACAGGTTACCTTCAGGGTATTTATACTGCTGGGTGAACAGAGGCACACTTGTGGTTAAAACCCTGCCCAGGGGTCTTAGCATAGTGAGGGGTCTAACTGGGATTTAAACACACAAGCTCCCAATCATGAGCGCAGCACCCTAAAAACTACACCACCAGCCCCACGATGGTACCCCAAAGACAACATATAAAATTGTAGGACAGTGTGCAGCACTAATAAATTACATTTAGGAAGTATCCAACGAAGAAAATTTCTCCTTCATGGTTCTTTCTGTGCAGTGTGTGCGCACAGGACAAATCCACTGGTGAGAGCACTGAGGAGAAGAATGAAACATGCCACGCCTCATGATGGAAACACCTAGCGTTATCATTATGAATGTAAACAGTGTACATGTTGTTAGTTCACAGTACTCAACTAGCTTGTTAGACTTTGTAATGTGTCTGCCAGGCTTTGGCGAGAAATCCAATCATGCACATTGAGCGCACTGGCAGAGTCATTGCAGATAGGCAAGTAGGAGTGTAATCAGAAAATATAGACTTTTACAACCTTGTGCCTGCACAGATGTGATTATTAGAGCATTTAATTTATTCATTACTATTAGGATGCAAAGGGAATTTCAATAAATGTAACCAAAAATGTTTTTTTAAATCGTGGTCTGTCACCTGCTTTTACAGATGAAGGTAGTGATGATATGGGTTTCCAAGGCTGGTACTGAAAAGATGACGATATAATACCAAACCATAATCACCAGAGTAAAATATACAAACTAGACAGCAGTGATCGCAACAGGAACATGAAACCTGATCAGGTGCACAGATTAGAATAGAAACGAACCTAAAATGAAAGCCAAAACAATGAAGCCATTTCACTGCATGAATGCCATTTTTGTAAATGGTTATACCGTTAACCTGATATTCGCAATATAATGTTTCAAGTTTGCATATACAGTCGGCCCTCTACTTACGAAAACCTCTGAATATGAAAAATCCAGGTCACGAAAAACATTTTCCTAAATTTTCGCCCTCTGCATACGAAACGAACTCTTCTTACGAAAAGCGTCAAACACGCTATTCAAAAATTCAAACAATGCACGAGTTGCTCTCTCATTGGCTGTCTCCCAACATCCCGCCCCGCTGGCCTTCCATTGGCCAAGAGGGAGCTGAAGTGTACCCATACTTCCTGTACCCATACTTCCTGTTTGTCACACGTGTGAAGGAGAGTTGGACAGGACTGTTGGCTCGTGAGTTTTTTGAGAGTGATCATTTGCAGCGTTATATGTCGTTATCCATCATGGACCCCAAGAAAGTGATTCCCGGTGACACCGAAAAGAAGAAGCGGACTCCGTTATCAATCGAAGTGAAGCAGGAGATAAAAAAACAGTGACGGAGGCGATTATTTTGGAACGATATTGAAGCAGAAGGAGGCATTAAAAGCGGAGATACAGTGACGGAGGTGATTTATTTTGGAAAACGCAATCACCATATTTAAGGACCTCGTGAAGGGGGGTGGGGTTGATGGTTCTTCAGACCAGCAACCCGCGGACTTTAAAGCGTCGCATGGGTGGTTCGAGAGATTAAAAAAAAGGTAAATAATTTTCTTTTACTTTTAACACATATTTCATACAAAATTGGTGTACTTTTATAATTTTTAAAGAGTTTATGGCGTACTTTTGGGAGCCTTTGGAACGAATCACACGTTTTACATGTAAAATGCACCTCTACTTACGAAAACTCCAGTTTACGAAAAAAAGGCACTGTAACGGATTAATTTCGTAAGTAGAGGGCCGACTGAACAGGTAACAATGGAATATCACTACCGGCAATGGAATTCTTGGGCTTGGAGCCCTCTCAATATTACACTTTTTAAAGAAAACATAGAAGTATTGCATATAAACATTTAGTTAGAATATAATGCAGAAAAACCCTATATAAATAAATAAAACATATTAGCTAAAATAAGTTAAATGTGTACATATACAGGAGAATAAATACAGAACACTAAAAAACACTGAAGTGGGTGTATTGCAGAGGTTATGGTGTGTGCATGTGTAGTGCAAAATGTGTGCAAATTCTCCAGTATTTCAGCTAATTATTTCAATTATATGCTGCGGTTTTATAAACAGTGATATTCATTTAGTAGTGTCAACATTCTTCTTTTCCTTTTGGCATTTTCCCTTTTTCAGGGGTCGCCACAGCAAATCATCTGATTCGCTTGTTTGATTTGGCATAGGTTTTTACGTCGGATGCCCTTCCTGACACAACCCTTTAGCAAGGGACAGAAACACGCTGACGGCTATGCACTCTTTACGAAAGTCAGCAATGGTTCTTTTACATGAATCTCTCACCATAGACAGTGAGATACATGGCCTGCCTTTGACAACCCAGTTAGCTGAGGTGGTGGTGGTGGTGGGGGTGTGTGTGTGTGTGTGTGTGTGTGGGTGGGGGGGGGGGGGTCGGCAGTGACAACCTTGTGGAGAGTGGGACTGTTAAATCCTGTAAATTTATTTCACAGCTCTGTCCTGTATTTATGCATACTTTGTGAACTATGTTACCAAAATGCAAATTGCAAACATCAATAAATTTGTGGGGTAGCTTGAAAAACTCAGAAATAAACTGCAGATAAACCTACACAGTTTTCTGAATTGGAATATATTTCCTTATATCCATGTATTTCAACCAGTGTGAACATTTTTCATCCCTCATACATTTGTTTAACCCCTTAGTCCACAGGATCATACCGAAAGATCTAGGTCCCATTTACGTCTGATCACATTCGTTATTCATTCCGTTTCTAAGCCGCTTAATCCGAAACATGGTCCGCGGATACCTATCCATCTATCAAGACAGACTCTTTACCAAGGCAGGGTACACCCTGAACAGCTTGCCTGGCTATTGCAGGGCCAACACACATACAATCATACAGTGAGGACCTCTGATCTTTCAAACAGTTACTGTAATTCTGCTTTAAATAAAACATTCCGTCTGTGTCGTGTGTGTGTGAGAGAGAGAGAGAGAGAGAGAAGGAAGCTTAACTCTAGGTTTTAGTTTACTTTTTTAAGTTGTTTTAATTCAGTAAATGTTTAATAAATGTGGCGCATTTGAGCTCATCTGGAATTCCGATCCCTCAAGGAATCAAGTTAAAGTTGAGTTTGGATCTTTGATCTGTCAAGCAGGAAATGCACATCTTGTGGGCGTGGCCCACAGCACTACAATAAACATTTAATGTGTATACATAGTGTGTGTGAGAGAGAGAGAGAGAGAGAGAGAGAGACAGGTGTGTGTGTGTGTGTGTGTGTGTGTGTGTGTGTTAATAAAAATGTTTAATAATGGTTTAATTAATAAATATGTTAATAAAATGATTTAATATGTGAATAAAATGTTTAAATGGTTTAATAAATAATTTTCTTTTACTTTTAACACATTTCATACAAAATTGGTGTACTTTTATCATTTTTAAAGGGTCTTTGGAGCCTTGAAACGAATCAGGCATTTAACATGTAAAATGCAACCCCAACTGACGAAACTCCCGCATTACGAAAAAGGCCCTGGAACGGATTGATTTCGTAATCGATTTCGAAGCCGACTGTACTTCGCAATGGTTTTTTTTTTTTTGTAAAAGGTTCTATACAAATGAATTGTATTAAATTAAATTGCATTAATTTAGAACAGCCAATTGGCCTAATGTGCATGTCTTGAGACTTTGGGAACAAACCAGAATATCCAGAGGAAACCCACACTAGCAATGGGAAAACATGTAAACTCCACCAAAAACCTATTCACTGAGCTCAGGACCCTTTTGCTGCAAGGAAGACATCGTCAACTTAGAATTAACAAAGTATATTTGTCACTTGAATGAATAGCAGATAGACCTCGTTAATACTTGGTTGACAACCACTATGCCATCACGTTGCCATCATGAACATTTTGAAAACCTACTGAAAGCATAACTAAATGTTTTTAGGTTTTTAGCTCTCAAACCCATGCTACAGAAACAAAGTTTCCACAAGCTCTCAGGTTCACAAGCCCCACCAACACCATCACACGTGCGCACACACACACACACACACAGTTATGTTGGGGGGGGAAAAGGGGTCATCTTCCTTATTGGAAAATGCTTTACTGTATGAAGACTGTTCTTGTGTGCAGAGTTTTATACAGTTATTAATGTAGTTAAGTGTCAAAGTCATACTTTTATAATCATACATATTCAAACTGATCATTGTCCCAGCTCAGGGAAGTAAACTGTCTGATGGTAACAAGGAAGAAAAACCATTGATGCATGTATCTGCTGTTGATAAAAATCTGTGGTACATTAGTGATTGTATGAATTAGACTATATGGATTGTTCATAAGCAAAGAGCATAGCCAGTGTTGTTCTGTCCATCAGCCCGTCTCCAGAGCTCCAGTACTGAGGTAATCTTCCTGTGTGTGTTTGTCTGCTACTCGCTGGTAGACTGAGAAAACACTTATTCCATATGCTTTGTGGAGCCTGCTCTCCACCTAGTGCAGGAGGATGGAGTAACTCCAGTTGGAAAAAGACAATTTTATAGTAGCTTCCACTCATTAATCATAATTTAAACAGCAATTGACTGCTCAAATACTTACAGTTGCTTATTTTTACTTCTGTCAATACATTATCTTTGAACACTCGTGGCTCATTTTTTTTTTTTTTTTTTTTTGCCTAATACACCCTACTCCCCCAGTGCAGCTAACTAAGTTATTCAAGGCCAGCCATTTATCAGACTCTCTATGGTGAGTGACATTTAAGAGAAACATTACTGTCATTCAAAAGGAGTAGGCCATTGGAATACTGTCAGTGTGTTTCTGCCCTGTGATGGCCTGACGAGCTGTTCAGGGTGTACTACACCCTTGGTAAGAGTTACCTGAGACGGGCACCACCCTCCTTGAGACCCTAATTAAGATTTGACTACTTAAGCTATTCCGTAGTGCCACTTTTAACAAGCTAAAAAAAAAATACTTTAAATAAGCTCAAGCTCTATACAGTATGGGGAAATCAGACTGAGCCTAATAGAGACCAAGACCTGAGATTTCTCTGTATGGACCAAGCAAATGAGGTTAATAAGTAACATTTTATATGGCACTTTAAAGTGTCTATCTTTTTATTATTATTATTATTATTATTATTATTATTATTATTATTATTGTTGTTATTATTATTATTATTATTATCTTCAGGCGCTTTGTTTTTCATTCAGTTTGAGCCGATAACTCCAAACTG
Organism: Plotosus lineatus; assembly: GCA_024760905.1. Classification (NCBI taxonomy): domain Eukaryota; kingdom Metazoa; phylum Chordata; class Actinopteri; order Siluriformes; family Plotosidae; genus Plotosus; species Plotosus lineatus. Next base: position 28,736,954 of record CM045737.1, on the reverse strand, counting down.
TCCTCTTTTGAACAATGCGTGTTCAGCCGTATCTTGTGAGGGCTGTGGAGTTTCATAAACTTTTAAAGATTATTTTGTTTCATCCATGGCAAGAATATTTATTTCTTAAGGGTAAAGCATGGCATGCTGTAATAGAAGAATGAAGTTATGTCAAGTTTCAAATAACCATCACATCCTAAAGTCTTATTTTTCTGTATCAATTTGCCAATCCTAAAAAAGGTTTATAAATTAAATAAAGACCAATTCTACATTTTGTCCATTATAGTAATGCTTTATGTTCTGAGCTAAAATATCCAGAGATTAATATGAGCCTTGTATGTGGTTATAATCCAATTAGTGTTGCTTAGATTCCAGTAAAAATTAACGAAGAACACGCACACCAAAAAAGCTCACGCTCAGACAGGGTGGAAAACTTTGGCCATAACCATGAACTGACGTAAAAAAAATAAATAAAATAAAATCATTCAATTGTTTGTGTTATAGCAGACAAAATTATTGGAACTTTTATCAGAATATATTTGGGATTTCTCTTCAAGTTAATAAGACAATAAATAAATAAATAGTCTTCCATTCTGAAGACTTTTCTCTAACTGTTATAAAGCACTGACACTGAAGGCTTATTAAGAACCTGCTGAAAATATATATGGGGTTGTCCAATTTATACAGCATGCCAACAACCTTTAAGATGCAAAATATGTGTTGCTGTGAGGCAAACAAGAATGATACAAAAAAAACAGAAATCTTGGTGTATATTTCTTCTGGGTACTCTAGTTTCCACAAAGTTCAGAAACATGCACATTGGCTAATTGGCTGCTCCAAATTGCCCCAGGTGCGGATGTGAGAGTGAATATTTTTTTTTGTTTTTTTGTGTGTGTGTGTGTGTGTGTGTGTGTGTGTGTGTGTGTGTGTGTGTGTGTGTGTTGACCCTGCAATGGTTTTGCGAACCTTTGCTCAGTGTCAGTTGAGACAGGCACAGCCTCATTGTGACCTTACAGTAGTAGGATTAAGCAGTTCACAAGTGAATGTGTGAGAAAGGAGTGAGACATCCAGATTATAGGTTACTTTTTTATAGTTGTGTGTGTGTGGGTGGGTGCGTGCGTGCAGGTCAAGAGCTGAGGTACCAGTGTGCGTGGAGTTTGACAGCAGCCTTCTGGAAGATACCGACCGTTTAAAGCCAGAGGAACTGGAACTGAATGAACTTACTGTGGAAGGAATACAGCACCGGTATGTACTACCTCATATACTACAGGAACGTGGCGTCTATAAGTGATCAATCGCACATCTTTGTGCATGAAGTGCATCCAGTAAATTAATATAGTACTGCACATAGACCTATTAATAAAAATAAATGGGACACATGTTCGCAATTCATTAGCTTCACTGCCTAATACACATGCGGAGCTAATGAGTGTGCAATATTCATACTCCGTAACATTTACTATGCCCAGTATTGTACATCAGCACACAGTATACACTTGAATATTTTTTGTGTGCACTACAGACAAGAGTAGTGATAAGCTTGTATTATACATATGCGTCTTTTAAAACACTTTTAACGGTCCTTATCATTAGTGTATACCACCATAGACTTTAGTATTATTATTATTATTATTATTATTACTACTATTACCGTATTCTACGTAATAAGCACCCTGCTCCAATAAGCGAAACACCCGCCCCCCCCAACCCTCCAGGGTTTTTATATTGCGTCTAATAACCGCTCATGTGCACTGGGGAAAAAATGGTAGATTTAAGATTGGTAAAACTTACCAATTTTATTCGCTCAGTCTCTGTAACCGTAAAATGAGGCGTTCACTTCCTGTAAAAGTGAGTTTACACAGTACTTCAAGACCCCCTGCCACTGGGGAATGTCTATAAAGTTCATCAGTAACAACACATTTGATTGTTCCGCCATGCTTTAAAAAACAGAAAAATATTTTGCTGTGTTCTCTTGGTAAATGTCCAACAACCGATGAACCATTAGAAACTGTTACAGCAAAACTATCGGATGCTCTGAATGAATGGAGCGATGAGCCAGATATGGACCTATCAAAGTGATGAGTATTTTTCACCTGATTCTCCTGCTCACTAGCTTCATAAATTTAAAGATGTTCCTGGCCATGTGCTTTTGTTTATGTTCATGGTGATTGGTTCAACTTGCCATGTGCTAAAGTTGACATTCCTGTTGATTGGTTCAACATGCCATGTGCTAAAGTTGACACTCTGATTTGGCTCATTTTACTTGGGAAAATGTTTAAAGGAGAAGTACCGGGAGGGAAGAGTAAGGGAAGGAAAAGTCTTTTTTTTTTTTTTTTTTTTTAATTTTTGCTGTTTGCTGTTTTTCAACTTTCATGTAAGTAGTTTAGTTGATACCATAATATGAATAACACAAACACCAGTAAAACTCTTTTATTGTTCTGTTGTTGTTCATGTTTTCCATCTCAATGGTAATAAGCACTTACAGTTCCACTCCGCTGGTAAACATTTAAATAAGCGCCCACCCACTACAATTTTTTTTAAGTGCCCTGGGCGCTTATCACATTGAATATGGTGTTATTATTGGTATGAATGTACTGAATTGGTGATACACACTGGTAAAAATCATTGTGTACAACACATCAGTGCCAATCAGATTTCACTACACACATGCGCTATCAGAGGGTACCACCTTAATGTACTTAGCCTGCACGACCTTTTAAGTGCATATTCATGTTCACTACACAGATTAGTGTGTTCCACAGGGAACTGTATTTCTGTCTATATTTGTGTGGTCATGACCTGAGCCAGAAAGAGTATTTTTTAAACACCCAAATACTGGAAAACACTGGGAAAATCCCCAGAGATAGAAATGCTCAGCAATCTTTGTGAATTCTGGCTCTGACAGTTCCAGTTTCTCAACCTCAGCAACCTCTCTTGATGTCATGATCTTTTTCAGTTAACACTGTGCAATGTTTTCTTATACTGTGCACTTATTATCTTTGTTTTCCCACAATTCATTTATGTGCTTATATATTTATTCATTCATTCATATGCCAAACTGCTTAATCCTATTAGGGTCATGGGGACTACATTTACTAGGGAAGCCAGCTGACACTAGGCAAAGGCGGGTATATCCTGAATAGCTCACCAGTCGATTGCAGGGCAACATACACCCACAGTTATTCACACTCTCACCTGGAGTAATTAAAAACAGCCACTTAGCCTAATGTGGATGTGTGGATCATGGGAGGAAATTGAGAAAATAATTGAGAAGCACTGCCCTAGACAGATGCTTCCTAAACCATTCCAGCATGTTGTCGAAACTATGATTAGTGTATCCTTGTTTATCTGTTCATTACAAATAATTTATTTGTATCCAGTTATATTTTTGGTGTATAACATATATATATATAAATTTATTATTTGTCAGCAACTGCATCATGAACTGCATTAATATTACAGCATCTTCTTCTTCTTGTCCTTTCGGCTTTTCCCTTCAGGGGTCGCCACAGCGAATCATCTGCCTCCATCTCACCCTATCCTCTGCATCTTTTTCTCTTACACCAACTGCCTTCATGTCCTCCTTCACCACATCCATGAATCGTCTCTTTGGTCTTCCTCGAGGCCTTCTGCCTGGTAGTTCCAACCTCAGCATCCTACTACCAATATACTCACGATCCCTCCTCTGTACATGTCCAAACCATCTCAATCTAGCCTCTCTGACTTTGTCTCCAAAACGTCTCACATGTGCTGTCCCTCTGATGTGCTCATTCCTGATCCTATCCATCCTCGTTACTCCCAAAGAGAACCTCAACATTTTCATCTCTGCTGCCTCCAGCTCTGCCTCCTGTCTTTTCCTCAGGGCCACTGTTTCTAAACCATACAACATTGCTGGCCTCAACACTGTCTTGTACATTTTTCGTTTCATTTTTGCCGATACCTTCCTATCACACATCACACCGGACACTTTTCTCCAACCATTCCAACCAGCCTGCACATGCTTCTTCACCTCTTTTCCACACTCTCCATTGCTCTGGCTTGTTGAGCCTAAGTACGTAAAGTCCTCCACCTTCCTTATCTCTGCTCCTTGTAACCTCACCGTTCCTGTTGGGTCCTTGGCATTCATACACATGTATTCTGTCTTACTGAGGCTAACCTTCATTCCCCTCCTTTCCAGGGCATACCTCCACCTCTCTAGGTTTTCCTGCAATTGTTCTCTCCTCTCACTGCTGATCACAATGTCATCTGCAAACATCATAGTCCATGGAGATTCTTGCCTAACCTCGTCTGTCAGCCTGTCCATCACCATAGCAAACAAGAAGGGGCTCAGAGCTGACCCTTGATGCAGTCCCACCTCCACCTTGAACTCTTCTGTCACATCGACAGCACACCTCACCACTGTCTTCCATCTCTCATACATGTCCTGCACCACTCTAACATACTTCTCTGCCACTCCAGACTCATGCAATACCACAGTTCCTCTCTCGGCACCCTGTCATATGCTTTCTCCAGATCCATAAAGGTACAATGCAGCTCCTTCTGACCTTCTCTGTACTTCTCTATTAACATCCTCAACGCAAACACTGCATCTGTGGTGCTCTTTCTTGGCATGAAACCAAACTGTTGTTCACAAATGCTGACCTCTGCTCTTAGTCTAGCTTCCACTATTCTTTCCCATAACTTCATCGTATGGCTCATCAACTTTATCCCTCTGTAGTTGCCACAACTCTGCACATCTCCCTTGTTCTTAAAAATGGGCACCAGCACACTTCTCCTCCATTCCTCTGGCATCTTCTCACTCTCTAAGACCTTGTTGAATGTTCTTGTCAGGAAATCTACTGCTTACTCTCCTAGACACTTCCATACCTCCACTGGTATGTCATCAGGGCCTTTCCATTCTTCATCCTCTTCAATGCCCTCCTCACTTCACCCTTACTAATCTTTGCTACTTCCTGGTCCTCAACAGTCACCTCTTCTACTCTTTTTTTTTTTCTCTCTCTCTCATTTTCCTCATTCATTTTCAACACTCTCATCCACTACTACTTTGCAGTCATTGACTTCCTTCAAATTACATCACCTACACAAGATGTAGTCAACCTGTGTGCTCCTACCTCCGCTTTTATAAGTCACTCTATGCTCCTCGCTCTTCTGGAAGAAAGTATTTACCACAGCCATTTCCATCCTTTTTGCAAAGTCTAACAACATCTGTCCTTCTGCGTTCCTGTCCTGGATATCCAACCTGCCCATCATTTCCTCGTCCCCTCGGTTTCCTGCACCAACATGTCCATTGAAGTCTGCCCCAATGACTATTCTTTCATCTTTGGGGGTATTGTGCATCACTTCATCTAACTCACTCCAGAATCTCTCCTTCTCTTCTAGCTCACATCCTGCCTGTGGGGCATAAGCACTAACAACATTGAACATCATGCCTTCAATTTCTAACTTGAGACTCATCACTCTGTCTGGCACTCTTTTCACTTCTAGAACATTCCTGACAAACTCCTCCTTCAAGATGACTCCTACTCCATTTCTCTTCTCATCCACACCATGAAAAAACAGTTTAAAATTAATATTACAGCATAGTAAAGGTTAATAATATTATGCCTATAGTCAAGTCTTAAAAATGCATAGTTATTTTCCCACTTTCCATTGACTTTTCAGGCTCACTGCTATTGAGGAGGAACTTCTCACCATAGCATCAACTCTGGGAACACAGCAGGCCACTGTTAACCAGCTGGAGATGGAACTAGAGGCTGAAGAGGGCTTGGATCACGCTGGCCAGAGGTGAGCTTACAGTGCTTAATTTTAAACAAAGTGTTACTCATTCACGTGAAAATACTGCATGAACTGTAAATCTAAGGGGATGTATTGTGTTTGAAGTTCCTCTTATCAATGATGAAGTGTTCTCATGAATATTTAAATTTGTGGATTGACGTTCCTGGCAAATATTGTTTTTGTCTTGGATTATATAGATGGTTGGCTTGAGAGCAGTTTCGTAACTATTACTGACTTTAAGATTATTTTCAGACAGAACATTTTTAGCTAAAGCGCTTAAGTAGGCATTTCGATTAACTGTAAACAAGAGTACTGAATTATTCAACAGTCCATCTGTGCTTCCACTTATACCATCAGTCACATGTTTCAACACCCTGTATTATTCCACATAAAACAGAATTTAATGGGGGTTTGGGAATCAAGATATGAAATTTTGTTATTTCATCATTGGAAAAGGAGCTCCAGCACTATCTGTGAGTCTTTTCTTTCAGCGGAATTACTCTCTAAGTGCCCGTTTGTTTAATAAAGAACTTATTAGAATCTGAGAGCAGCTATTTTAATAACCACTGATTAGCATCTGTGCCCTTCATTAGTCTTCATTAGCCACTTTAAATTGGATAGACATACCTTAGGCAGTCCACACATTCCAGCTGAATGTTAAGAATTTGTGCAAAGGCCAAACATTGGCTCTCTTGCAGTCCTTTGATATAAACTCACAGCCTTCTAGTAATTGCTAAAATATTATCATCTTGTTGACTAGGGTATACCAGTTCAGCAAGCGAAACGCTCTGGAGGACAGCAGGCAACAGGTGGTGATATCAATGGTGGCTCGTGCCAGGCTTGAAGCGCAGCGGAGGATGCTGACTGATAAACTACAGAACCTTGGCAACAAAGATGCACCATCATTGGGCTTGGACGATGATCAGATCTCCTGCACATCTGTGAGTCAGTTGTTTTTAGACAGCACAAAAAACTCTTTCGGTTTGTCTGAGAAGCCTTTGACAGGCCGTGGGGAATGTTTTTGATAATCAGGGTTTTTATACATGAAAAGATTTGAAACAGTGGGTGTACGTAAAAATGAATTGGTATTGTTTTCTTTAAACCCAGACATTTTTCGCCCATTATGACAAGGCCCATTATTCAAATATCATTCCTCAAATTTTGACCAAGTCTGCTATTCCAACAAAGACGCAGTTATATAGGGATTGTGTAACAGTAAACAAATCCATTACATAATGATTGCTCTGTTCTGTCACTGTTTTTACTGTCTATCAATATGTAAATATTTTGAGCACCCACTCTGTGTAGAGGCCAATCCTAACACTTATACACTATAGTTGCGTTCTTATTCCACTTCCTACATGATTTATATTCTTTCACCAGGACATCCAAACTATAGCCTAGCATCTCATTTGAAGATGCTTGTGATTATTTAAAAATAATGTTATGGTTTTCAGTTAATCAAAACTAAGCTCTTGCATTGCAGTCAAATACGGTCAGCTACATAAGTATTGGGAAAATAAATATGTTTGAAGTGAAGTGGTCAATATGTAAGTAAAGTGTAGATCTTCAGCAGTTTTATATAAGAGGTTTAGGAAGTAAATTGCATTAACTTTTCAGGAATTCTAGCCATCTTTATACAGAGTTTGCAATTTTCACAGGTTTAACAGTAATGGAATAAATTATTCATTAATTTTCTAAATGGCTTCTGAATAATTACATTACTGAGTCTCATTTAAAATTTGAAAAAAGGTCATTTTTTTAGCCTTGAAAAATTTGAAGGCCATATTGTGTGGCTTTCTTTCAATTTTAAGGGATGGTGTTTTGTTGAATGATGCCTCCTGCTCCACATGATTTTGAAATACCGCAAGTCAGCTATTTTGTTTTAAGCATTATCCAGTCAAGATAATGTCTACTATCTTTAAGATAATGAGCCAATCAGATCATGACTTTTCCATGTTGCGTATATTAATGCAATCCCTGATAACAAACCAATCAGATTGCATTCTTCCCTTGTAGTATATACATGGTAGATGTAAAGAAAGAAGAAATAATATAGAATATTCTTATTCTTTTTGGCTTTTTCCCTTTTTCGGGGGTTGCCACAGCAAATCATCTGATTCGCATGTTTGATTTGGCATAGGTTTTTACGTCGGATGCCCTTCCTGACACAACCCTTTAGCAGGGGGCAGAAACATGCTGACAGCTATGTAGCTACTCTTTACGATAGTCAGCAATGGTTCTTTTACATGAACCTCTCACCATAGACAGTGAAAGACATGGCCCGCCTTTGATAATCTGGTTAGCTGCACTGGAGGGACAGTGACAACCTTGTGGAGAGTGGGACTCGAACCCCAACCAGTTTATTATTTAAGATGGTCAGTAGTCATTGACTTTTGTTTATTTATTTCCTTGTTTGTTTGTCTAATCCTTAATAATAAGAAAAAGGTTTACCCCAGTCTAATTCAAACCATACCTGGTTAATATGCAGTCCATGCTCAAATTTGAACCTGAACAACTACACACAAGATATGAATTGAAATGTTTAGTTTTTTTATCTATTTGAAATATGTTTTTGTCCAATGTGCTGCAAAATTGAGATTAATCAAAGCATAGAACTGAGAAGATGATTATTAAAAGTCTTGCACAAAGAGCTAACCATGAATCTTCCTGCAGTCCCTCATGCATTAGTGGGGAACTTTAACTACTGAAATATTTAATCTTTTAATGCATCACCCTACGGCTTGTCTTTACCAAGCTAAATAGCTCCTGGGCTTTCTTCAGACATCTCTCTCAAGACTGAAAGCGTAATGCCATTATCTGATCATATTGAATCACAGTAAAAGGACGTAGTTCTCCACACAAAAGACTCAAAAATATGGCTTTTTTTTTTTTTTTCCGCTGTGCATTTTTGAGAACCTGACACATTAAACATAACCTTTATAGATGTACTGTGTTTCAGCTGAGCATCAGCAGCAGCATAAAAAGAACCCATTCCATAGAGGTGTGTTGGCTGAAGAGTTTGGCACCTGACTGCCCTTTGGATTTATTGTTTCTGTAACATAATGCTGAATCCTCCACAAATAAATGTGGCACTTAAGATATGTTTGCTCTACATTATTTTCTCATGACTGTGACTTACACAGCCTTTACTGCCTCCCACTGTGCTCCATTTCCTCCATTATTACTTTAGGATAGAGTTGTGTATCTTCACCAAAAAGAGAAGCTCCTGAAGCAGTGCATGAAAGAAAGTCATAATTTAAAGACATTAAAAAGCCCGTGGATACCTAATTGTGTGTGGAAAAAGACAATTATAGGTTCCCTCTCAAAGGATGGTTTGAAGTTTCCGCTGTGTATACCCATGAATAAACATGAGTCACTGTTGATGAAGATAAAACATTTTAGGCTGTTTTATAACAATCAGACTTTTTTGTTGGTCATGTTGTACCTGTAGCAAGTGCAAGATCCTATCCTCCATCATATGTCTTTCTTTTATTAAGGAGCATGAAAAAGACGTCAAGGTCTCCAGTGTAGACAGCATCATCAACCACCTGAGCAGCCTATTCATACCCAAGTACACTGTGAGTAAACTTTTTTTATGGTTTACTGCTGTTTCAGTAATGTTAAGACTTTGGAACAAACTATTTATTTAACAGTACAAAAAGGAGAACAAATATGATCATGTGACATATTGCATGAAATTAAACATAAGTAGAAATATAAATTAATAAAATGCTTTAAGCAATTTGTAGTGTTAACTCGCTGTCTTATTTTGAAATAATCTTTGAAATCAAGACTCAGAATAGGTAGGAAAGTCTTCTTTCTTTTTTGTATGGTTTTTCAAACAGACATTTAAAGGTGGTGCATCAGATGTTCCTCCACATTAACCACCTGAATCTATTCAGAATATTAAGGAATGTCATGAGAATAACTTTCATGTGTAACTGGACTCCTAATGGCAGAAATAGGAATAGTACAGTCAGCCCTCTACTTACGAAAACCTCTGAATACGAAAAATCCAGGCTATGAAAAACATTTTCGTCCTCTTGTTACGAAAACAAACTCTTTTCACGAAAAGCGCCAAACGCGCCATTCAAAAATTCAAACGCGCCATTCAAACAATGCACGAGTTGCTCTCTCATTAGCTGTCTCCCAACATCCCGCCCCGCTGGCCTCCCATTGACCAGGAGGGAGCTGAACTGTACCCATACTTCCTGTACCCATACTTCCTGTTTGTCACACGTGTGAAGGAGAGATGAACAGGACTGTTGGCTCGTGAGTTTTTTTTGAGAGTGATCATTGCAGCGTTATATTTCGTTATCCATCATGGACCCCAAGAAAGTGATTGATTCCCGGTGACACAGAAAAGAAGAAGCGGGCTCCGTTATCAATCAAAGTGAAGCAGGAGATAATAAAAAAAACAAAAGTGCGATGCGGTTGAGCAAAATTGCAAAGGAGTATGGCCGAAACCCCTCTACAATCGGGACGATATTGAAACAGAAGGAGATCTTAAAAGCGGAGATACAGTGACGGAGGCGATTATTTTGGAAAAAGCAACCGCCATATTTAAGGACCTCGTGAAGGAGAGTGGGGGTGGGGGTTCTTCAGACCAGCAACACCCGGACTTTAAAGCATCGCATGGGTGGTTCGAGAGTTTTAAGAAAAGGTAAATAATTTTCTTTTACATTTAACACATATTTCATACAAAATTGGTGTACTTATATAATTTTTAAAGGGTTTATGGGGTAGTCTTGGGAGCCTTGGAACGAATCATGCTTTTTACATGTAAAATGCACCTCTACTTACGAAAACTCCAGGTTACAAAAAAGGCACTGGAACGGATTAATTTCATAAGTAGAGGGCCGACTGTATATAGAAATTGTAATATTCACTGTTATCTTCCAATGTACTGTTGTGTAGAGGTGTGTGTTTTTTCTAATGTTTCCAGGTGCCTCCTGTTCTGACTCCTGTACCTGAGATTGAGAAGCCTCTGGATCAACAGTGTTGGTACCATGGTGCCATCCCACGTGTCGAAGTCCAGGAGTTGCTGAAGAATGATGGGGACTTTCTGGTCAGGCAGAGCCAGGGTAAACAGGAGTATGTACTGTCTGTGTACTGGGGTGGACAGTGTCGCCACTTCCTCATTCAGAACACAGAGGTACGTGTGTCTTTCCCTTTTTTTTTTTTTCCCCCTTTGTAGAGTACGGTATATACTGTACACATCAGTCCAGGGTTTCAGTAAATGAGGTGGACAGCAAAGTTTTTATTGCCGGGTTTTTTATGGAATTTATGGTCATAAACAAAATTCAGGGAATTTTTTTATTCATCCATAAAGAAATGCACTTTCAATAATTGCTATTGGATAGTCTCCAGTCAGAACACATCCAGTGCAAGACAATAAACCTTTGTGGACTTTCAACATGATTATGGTAACTGGTTAGTGTGCTATAACAGCATCAATACTGTCGAGTTTATGCTTTAATTGTATAATTCTTTCTCTCTTCCCCATTCCTCTCCCTCTCTTCCTCTCCTCCTCTCTCTCACTGTCTCGCTGTCATCTTCTCTCGCTCTCACTCTCACTTTTTCTATCCTGTTCTCCCTTCCTCCCTATCGTTCTCACTCTCATTTAATTTACCCTATGATGAACGTTTTGACCATTTTAGATAGATCCACAAGTTTGTACTAAACCAATGTAGATAAATAAAGACTCAAACTTTCCAGCAAAAATTTCTCAGTTGATCAACTACATCAGAGTAAATGATGTATGAATTTTATTGTGATTTTTGCTTAGTGCAAACTTTCCATATTCTTCATGCGTATGTGTTTTTGTAAATGCAGGGTGTATATCGTTTGGATGGTGAGGGTTTTCACACTATACCACTGCTCATGAATCATCTTCTCAACTCTAACAGAAATGTCACTAGGAGGACAGATATCATATTGAAAAGACCCATCGCGAAGGTAACACTCCGCAACAAGGATCTTTCTTTTGTATTGATTGATTGATTTAGCATGTTTATATGTGTGTTGGCCTATGAAAATCTGCTGTGGTTGCTCTAATGCTCATCTTTTGGCCAAAATGATTTTTCTTCCTGTCAATCACTAACACCACAGATTAGAAAACCTATTATTTCACCAGAACAACGTTATATATATTTTAGTCTTGCATGCCAGAATCGTATACGGGGATTCCTCACTTTCCACGGTTAATTGGGACTGAGATACCCATGCAACCATCAAAATCTGTGAGGTAGGATCACCCCCCCCCAACCCCCCGACTGACGTATATGTACATGTATATATAATATCAATATATACATATTCAATGCTATAGATGCTTATAATAACAAACATTAAAAAACCAACAAGATGTAAATAAAATATAAATACACACACATACAGATGGTATTGCATGAGAAGACGACGACACACATACATACGCGCGTACACACAGATGCAACATTGTAACTAGTTTTGATGGGAGATTTTGATTTGTTTTTTGTTGGTTTGTGGCTTTTTGCATAATTGGCCTTGTTTTTGTGGCATTTTCCTTAACTTTTCCCCCTATTCGTCCTTAATTTCCTTATTTTTTAATTTGATGAATATTTATTAACAAAAAATGAATACAGTGATACCTCTGCTCACGAACATAATTGGTTCCCAGAAAGTGTGTGTAAGGCGAAAAGTTAAATTCCCATAAGAAACCATGAAAATGAGAACAATCCGTTCCCAGGTCCCCATAAAACATAATTTTCTACTAAATAAGCCTTAAAACTACACAAAAATATACCTTATTTTATGTATAATAAATGTGCTATTGTATTGTAATTAAAGAAATAAACTGTACTGTATAATAAAGTCGTTTTATTTACCTTTGTGATGGTAGTTGACGGCTTGATGGAATGGAGTGGGAGGAGGAGGGAGGGAGGGACTTACTGTTTGGAAGGAGTGTTTGGAAACGCCTACTGTTTGGAAACACCCTTAGCCACACACGCACCCTTAATAGCTTCCTTGTTCTTAAGGATGGGAACAATGGTAGACTTAGCGTACTGGTACTGGGACGCTGAGTCACACAAACGCACACCTCGTTCGTGTTTTTCAATGATCTCCGCCTGTGGTGGCGTCTTTTTCGGTCCCATAATAGCAAAAGTACACTCAATATGGTCCAAAATGTCTAGCAAACACAAACCACTTCCGCATTCAAAGAAAGGGGGTGACGAACTGTGACGCCATGAGCGTGCGTCAGCTTCTCGTGGCCGCCACCGTGGCGCTGTTCGACCGCGTGGTTTGATTCGTCCGCTGAAAACTAGTTCGTCAGCAGAGACTATATGCTCGCAAATTTAATGTTCTTGAGGCGAAAAGTTCGTGAGCTTAAGCGTTCGTCAGCGGAGGTTTTACTGTAATATGAATAAATAAATAAATAAATTGAGCATCATGCATGCCAAAGAACATTGTATTATTTCATATTGTACTGCATCCCATTACTAACTGAGAATGTAAACAATGGTTAAATTTGTGTTTGACTACCACATTCTCTCTGATTCATTTGTCTGTTTTCTGTCATAATTTGTCTTCAAGGACAAGTGGTGCATAGAGCATGATGACGTTATCCTTGGCCAAAGTATTGGGCGGGTAGGTACACAGATCAATTTTGACTGTTTATTAGCAATGTCATTTGAAGATGTGAGTGGATGTTTTGAGTAAGTGAGCTATCCATATAATGCCTTTTAAGAGCTATCCGTTAGCAGTGTTAAGTATCCCAGCACTGAGCCAAGGCAATTTTACACAAGCAATTATACTCATTAAATGAATGCCAAAGACATAAACCTTCTAAGTTTCATGTCAGTGGCAGATGAAGTTTGATTCATTTATTTATTTTTGTTTCAGTATTTGTGTTTATAATAATGGTGAAGGATACAGGTACATATTTAACATGGACAAATGCATATTCTGAATCCATCCATCCATGCATTCATTTGTTAAGCCGCTTGTCGTAGGACTGCCGGTGCCCATCTCAGCTGACACTTGGCAAAGGCAAAGTGCATTCTGAACAGCTTGCCAATCTATCACAGGGCCAACAGACCCACAATTATTCACACTCACTCCTGGGTCAATTTTAACAGCCAGTTAAACTAATGTGTATGCATTTTGAGTATGGGAGAAAAATGGGGTAACTGGAGAAAACCAATGCAAGCACAGGGACAGAATAAGGCTCCTAAACCCCAACTGTTCTCCACGCACTGCAGTGTGTGTCAGCCCATTGTTTTGAGTGTGTGTGTATGTGTGTGTGTGTGTGTGTGTTCGCTGTTTACGTGTGTGTGTGTGTGTGTTCGCTGTTTACGTGTGTGTGTGTGTGTGTGTGTGTGTGTGTGTTTGTGTTCGCTGTTTACGTGTATGTGTGTGTGTGTGTGTTTGTGTTCGCTGTTTACGTGTGTGTGTGTTTGTGTTCGCTGTTTACGTGTGTGTGTGTGTGTGTGTGTGCGCGCTCTCACTTTGAATGCTTAAATGCAGAGCCAAGATTTCCCTTGTGTGAGATATTACACCACTGTGCTGCACATATTTAAACGAAACCTCAAAACTAAAAATAAGAACTTGATAGATGGATATAAGGAGCTATTCAGAAATTCTGCACGGTGCATGAATTTGTGGTGCACATATTAAAACTATGGCCTTAACTAACCATGAGGTCCCAGAGAAACAGACCATAGTAGCTTTTAAGGGTTTGGTTAGGTTTATTTTGTGAGTGCAGTATGTAACAAAAAGTTCGTGGACCACCCTCCCCCGCATATGGACCCACCATCTCACCCGCATGTGGGCCTTTCCAAAAAACCATTGCCAGAAATGTGGAAGCACATAATTTAGAACGACTTTGTGTTAAATTGTAGCAGTACAATTAAATTTCATTGGAACAAAGATAGCAATATTTATTCCAGGATGGTAATGCCCAATGCACAAGTTAGGGTCTATGACAGGGGTCGGCAACCCACGGCTCTTTCACCTCTCTGGTGCCGCTCCGTGGCTTTTCAAAATAATGTTGTACTTTACAGGGGGCCGACGGGTGCAACACGAACATCAACAACTGCAAAAAGAAAATGCCACTTATTTACTCACATCGGAAGCACTTCGGGCTTCCAGAGAGTTAAACCAGCTTTCACCTGAATGATGGGAGAATCTGCCTAAGATATTTATTTGGTGTGGGCAGGGTGATTTTGTGTGCATGTTCTTGTGGACATGCCGATCACATCAGCTACATTGAGAGTCTCACTGTTTTTGATCTGCTATGTTGGTGGATTTCCAAATTCTTGTGCTCGTGGCAAGGAGTGTTCTCACTTACTTTTTATACCCAGTCATGTTGCCATTGGATCTCATTAGTGGTAATTGGTCTTCCAGCTGTTCGTTATACAGATGCTCCCTGACTTACGTTCATCCGTTTTACATTTTTTCGATTTTACGTTTTTTTTTTTGTTTTTGTTTTTTTTTTAAAGTTACATTTTGAGTTTAGACGTACCTATGTAGTGCGCTGACGTAATGACGCTGCATCCATTGTTTACAAACAACAGACTGAACGTGCCCCTCCTTCTTCCCAGCTGTTATATATATCGTTATATATATATATATATATGTGTGTGTGTATGTATATATACACACACACATATATACACACACACACATATATATATATATATATATATATAGCGTGTTACCCTTGTGTTAAGACGTCGTCTCTGTGAACTTTGTGTTTACACTGTTTTGCGGACTTTTGTAACCATAAGCAAATATGGTTGGTGAGAAGTATAAGCCTACTAGCATGGGTGCAAGTCACATACACAGGGATGAATTAACTATCTGCTCGGATCGGCACAATCTACCATGCATACTCAGTTAAGCAAAGAGAGTTGTAAAATGAATGAAAACCCGAATCCAGGAAAGAGAACTCTCCGCTCTGTGATTCACATCAGTGCAGGCTGTGTTCTAAACGAGTTCAACAGCACCCTTGCGCACTTGAAAGACCAGAAGTCTGTATAACCCACAGCAAGTACACTACTTTTGCAAGTACACTACTTTCTGTATTGAGCACCTCACATATTGTAAGCATTGATTGGCTGTTTTAAGCTTCATGTAAAGTGACTCGGTATAAATAAGTGCCTTATTTGAAATTAATGTTGATATTATTTGATATTATTTTGCAATGTTATGTTTATAATAATTGATTTAGGGGTGTTTTATAAGATACCGTAATGGTATTTATGGACGTATAGTACAGTATGAGTGTCATACGTCACACGTCATATGTCACGGTAACAACTTACATTCACTTTCAACTTAGGTTCAGCCATCTGGAACCAATTAAAAACGTAAGTCGGGGAGCGTCTGTACATGAACTTGACTTTTCCGTACTCTTATTGTTACCTGTTCCAACTTTTTTGAGATTTGTTGACACAATGAAATTTAAACTCAACATATTTTCCCTTAAAATGATACATTTTCTCAGTTTAAACTTTTGACCTGTTATCTATGTTCTATTTAGAATAAAATATTGAAATTTTGCCCTTACACATAATTGCATCTAGTTTTTACTCACAATTCGTATAGTGTGTGAACTTTTTTTGGGGATCCAGTTTGTATATTAGCTTCTCGTGTGAGATTCTGTTAAACTGTACTTATTTTCAAATATTGGGTTATAGAGATTCTTTGACCAGCTCCTGCCTCATATGTATATAACCACCATAGTCCTCCCCAGGCCCTTGCACACTTTCTTTTTTTTTTTAATTATGTAATGCATACAGTAAGTCTCAGAGCTGGAGGTAAAGTGACACTTCAATTCCAGAGAAGAGGATAACACTGAAGTTAATATTTGAACAGCCAAAACATAATACACACTTCCCCTCAGGACTCTTTCAGAAGCTCAGTCCTCTCTTCCTCCAGATTGATAGAATATGCATTACCAAAACAACACTAACAACCCCCATCTCCCTTCAGCCAATCAGCAAGCAACAGGGTGCATCTGTTCAGTGCATGAGCACAAATGCCCCCTGTTGTTGGGTGGAATATTGTTGTGCAGCTTGCACTAAGAGGCTTTGTTTGTTTCTTGTTGCCAGAGCCAAGGTTGTGAACAAACACCAGGGTTTTTTTCAGTGCAAGCAGAAAGGACCGACGATAGGCCATGAGGAGACCACTTATCTTCAATTATGCTTATTATGAGTGTGATGTCAGTCCACACAAATCTATTGTGACACTTTAATTGGCCACTTTTACTGATTGTGTGTGTGTGTGTGTGTGTGTGTGTGTGTGTGTGTGTGTGTGTGTGTGTTTAAAGGGAAACTTTGGTGAGGTGTTCAGTGGTCGTCTGCGTACAGACAACACACCAGTGGCGGTGAAAGCCTGTCGTGAAAGCCTTGCTATAGACCTCAAGAATAAATTTCTCATGGAAGCTCGGTATGAACACATTCTCTCTGACACACATACACACTCGCTCATAAACACACTCATTCAATCTGTGACTGAATCTCACTATGCTTCTGAAGGATTCTGAAACAGTATGATCATCCAAATATAGTGAAGCTCATCGGTGTGTGCACACAGAAACAGCCCATCTATATAATCATGGAACTGGTGCAAGGTAATCAAATGGTGTAAATATCACTGTGGTTACCATCTTAATGTTTTAGCAACCTTATCGAGGGCGCTTAAATCTGTGCTGGCAGGGGGAGACTTCCTATCCTTCCTCCGTACAGAAGGACACAACCTGAAGCCAAAGATGCTGATTAAGATGGCGGAGAATGTTGCATCTGGCATGGAATATCTGGAGAGCAAGAAGTGCATCCATCGGTGAGAATGATTACCAGTATTTCATAAAACTGCAGGGAGAGAGAAAGCATGGGAAATGTTGACTATGGGGTGTACACTGCACATAATTTATGCTGGTTTTTCTTTTGATTATACACTTTCTGAGAGATTGTCAGAATCTGAACTATTTAAGGGTTAAGTAAGGTCAATTTAACAACATGACATAATGTTAACAAAGAAGCTTTGCATGCAGGAAGTGAAGCAAAAGCTCAGCAATGGCTTAAAATGTACTTTATCTCCTTGAGAACAAGGGCTTCTGACTGTAAACCCAGAGCTTCTGATCTCGGTCACAAAAGTATAAAAAACAGATTGGCCTGTTCATGGCTGCTTGCAACTATATTTAGTTGAGTTATTTCACTCAATTCTGTACAATTGAAGTCAAAGTGCAATTATTCTTGTCACTAGAAGATTTAAAATCAAAGTATATATATTGTCATTGCTATTTCACTGTGCATTTACAATAATCTTACATTAACTGCTTTCCAACTGTTAGCTCTCACTCAAAAAGGAAGTTTGTTTAGTTTCAATTTTGTAATCAAATATGCAGAAATATGACATCTGTCACAACTGTGATTTTCTTGAAGTAGTTTGAGCTGATTTGATCAGCATGTTGCTATATCTCCGAGTAAGCCTGCATTGTGAACAAATAATTTTAACCTCTGCAGCTGTGCCCGTGTCATTGATGTATGAAAGAAGTGAGCAACAACGACTAATTCAACATCTAAATATACATTATCCATCATCTGTGTGTACCTGTCCAAGCCGAAGTGTGTAGTAGTTACCAAATTGCTGTCAAAATTGTGCAATGAGTGGGAATTGGCAGAAACAAAACTGGGTTAAAAAGAACAAAATGTAAAACTGCTGATAGTTTATACAAAGGAACAGACATGAAAGATTAGAAAAGCAAGAGATAACCAACTTTTTATTGTGTCGCCTGCCAGTGAATCTGGAGTACATATGGTGATCATTTTGAGTTGTCCTGTGCCTGTCATCATTAATTTGCACCTTCTCCTACATCTGTGAATGGAATTTTAAGAAACTTTCACCTCTCTCACTGTTTATGGTGAGAGGCATGTAAAAGAACCATTGCTGACTTTCGTAAAGAGTAGCTGCAAAGGCGTCAGCGTGTTTCTGTCCCTTGCTAAAAAGGGTTGTGACAGGAAGGGCATCCGCCGTAAAAACCTCTGCCAAATCAAACGTGCGAATCAGATGATTCGCTGTGGCGACTCCCGAGTAAAAGGGAGACAAGGAAGACAGACAATCCTGTTACTTTTATGGGTAACTGAATTTGGATGAGGTTCTTCATAACAACCCAACCCGGCATCTGAAGTCAAAAAATGCTATTAGCCGCTAACTGGAATTCAATACGTTTTATGTAGAAAGTAGGAGCGTTGAGAATCTATGTTAAAAAAACATGTTATACAATCACTGATGGTCTTCTGTGGCGGGTCCTTGAATAAAGGCATGTCAAGTGATTTTTTCCCCCCCCCCCACCATTTATGTTATTGACTGACTGAATCTTGCATAAAGCAGCCCAGTCAGAAATACATGAATAGTTTAGCACAGGGGTCACCAACCTTTTTGAAACTGAGACCTACTTCTTGGGTACCAATTAATGCGAAGTACAGTCGGCCCCCAACTTACGAAGACCCCTGTGTACGAAATCCCTGGGTGACAAAAACAATTTTCCTGTGTTTCCGTCCCTGAGACACGAAACAACCCCCTCTTACGAAAAGAGATTCAAAATTCAAACGCGCCAATCAAAATTTCACACGACGCTCGAGTTGCTCTCTCATTTGCTGTCTCTCGACATCCTGACCCACTGGCCTCCCAGATAGAGACAGAAGGAAGCTTCACTCTTTTTTAGTTTAGTTTTTTAAGTTGTTTTAATTCAGTAAATGTTTAATAAATGTGGGTGAATTTGAGCTCATCTGGAATCCGATCCCTCAAGGAATTAAATTAAAGTTGAGTTTGTCAAACAGGGAATTCTCTTTTAATTCACATCTTGTGGGCGTGGCCCGCACAGAGAGAGAGAGATGGAATAATGCTTTAGTTTTTAGTTTAGTTTTTTTAAGTTGTTTTAATTCAGTAAATGGTCAAGCAGGGAATGAGTTTTGAATTCATGTCTTGTGGGCGTGGCCCGCGGCGAGAGAGAGAGAGAGAGAGAAGGAATAATGCTTTAGTTTTTTAAGTTGTTTAATTCAGTAAATGTTTAATAAATGTGGGTGCATTTGAGCTTATCTGGAATTCCGATCCCTCAAGGAATCAAATTAAAGTTGAGTTTGTCAAGCAGGGAATGCGCTTTGAATTCCATGTCTTGTGGGCATGGCCCACAGCGCGTGAGCGTGAGAGAGAGAGAGAGAGAGAGAGAGAGAGAGAAAAAGAGAGAGGTGTGTGTCTGTTCATAAAAAATGTTTAATAATGGTTTAATTAATAAATATGTTAATAAAAGGGTTTAATATGTTAATAAAATGTTTAAATGGTTTAATAAATAATTTTCTTTTACTTTTAACACATATTTCATACAAAATTGATGTACTTTTATCATTTTTAAAGGGTTTATGGGGTCTATCCAGTCCAAAGACTGGAGCCTTGGAACGAATTAGGCGTTTAACATGTAAGATTCGACCCCTACTTACAAGATCCCCGCAATACGAAAAGGGCTCTCGAACGGATTAATTTCGTAAGCTGGGGGCCGACTGTATTACCAGGTCGATAGGCACTTCTGAAATAGAAAAAATTGCTCAATTTACCTTTAATAATGTTATAATGTTCATCTATGTGAAGATATTGATTTGATTTTTTTTTTTTTTAAGTAGCAAAAAAATTAGATGCAGCTCACTGGAGAGTGGCGCTATGGAGCTGCGGGCCTGTTCTAAAACAAGCAGTGAACAGGCCCGCAGGCGGCTCGTTGTCCTTGCGGGCACCAAAATGGTATCACATGTCAACCTGTTTTCCAACAAAGACAATAAGCCTGAACCTTAATTTGGTCATGTTTATTTTATCATATTATGTTCTGTCTTTATGTCTCTCGTTCATTGTGTATGATCTGATTGTCTTTCTCTTCCACTGTCATTCCCTTTCTTTTATGGTCGATTAACCATACACACACTCTGTTTCCTGCAGCGACCTGGCAGCAAGGAACTGTCTGGTAGGAGAGAAGAGTGTGGTGAAGATCAGTGATTTTGGCATGTCACGTGTGGAACAGGAAGGCGTGTATTCGGCGACCAGTGGAATGAAACAGATCCCAGTAAAATGGACCGCACCAGAAGCCCTCAACTATGGTACAACCATATATAGTTAAGGATTTTCCACATTCGAAACAGGGGAAGGGGTTCCAGTGATCATTATTAATCTTTGATATCTTCTTTTCCTTTCGGCTGTTCCCTTTTTTCTCAGGGGTCGCCACAGCTAAGTATCACGTTTGATTTGGCATAGGTTTTTACGTCGGATGCCCTTTCTGACACAACTCTTTAGCGAGGGGTAGAAACACGCTGATGGCTATGCAGCCTACTCTTTGTGAAAGTCAGCAATGGTTCTTTTAACATGTCTCTCACCATAGAGTGAGAGACATGGCTGGCCTTTGATAACCCAGTGAGCTGCACTGGGGTGTTGGGGGGGGGGGGGGCAACCTTGTGGAGAGTGGAACTCGAACCCCCAACCTTAGGATCAGCGATCCAGCACCCTTTAGCACCAGGCCACCACTGCTCCCCGATTCCAATCTTTGATGTATGGCACAAAAAACATTCATAGAAAACAGACAAAATCCTCATAGTTCACAGTGAGCAAGATATTATAGACAGAATAATCCACAGCAGATGGTTTGGATCTTTTGCAAGTTTTAATGCCTCTTCAGAAAAATCTGTGGAGTGTCTGCCTTCCAGTCTGTGTTTACCCGTACTGTCTCTCGGCATGCTTGTCCTTACGGGAAGATTTACAAATTTAGTGATCGGCAGATAATTATTAGTGATTGTTTGCTGCCCTCTGGTGGTGTTTTAGGGCGCTACACCCATGAGAGTGACGTATGGAGTTTTGGAGTTCTGCTTTGGGAGACGTTCTCTAGAGGCGTCACTCCATACACCAGCATGAACAATCAGCAAACCAAGGATGAAGTAGATAAAGGTAAGACTACTGCACACCTAGCCCTCACCTAAATTTTTCTAACAACAGCTGTATCAGGAAGCTAGCTGTGTGTAGGATTTATCCTCAGAAAGATTCAAAACAAATTTTAATCTGGTCTTTCAAAAATATCTTGATGTTCTGAGGTACATATCATAGACACATTGTATATTTGTATCTGAGCCGAGTACCCTCATATTTCATTTTATATAGATCACAAGGTTTAATATTAGGTCGTACAACCCCTGGCAAAAAAAAAAAAATCTGGAATCACCTGTTTTGGAGGATGTTCATTCCGTTGTTTAATTTTGCAGAAAAAAAGCAGATCATAGATATGACACGAAACTAAGGTCATTTCAAATGGCAACACAAGAGATTGAAACAAACGAATTTGTTGAAACATGAAATTGAAACAAAGGAGAGGATTATCAAACTTCTTAAAGAAGGTACATTATCACACAATGTAATTTGGTTGGACACTTTTCTTATCCCAATTGAAAGGATGTTTTGGGATGATGAAATCATTTTTCAAGATGATAATGCAAATTGCCACAGAGAAAAACACTGTTCAAACATTCCTTGAAGAAAGACACGTAAGATCAATGTCCTGGCCTGCAACATCTTTTGCAACACTAAGTGATGATTCACCTTCTTTAAGAAGTTTGATTATCCTCTCCTTTGTTTCAATTGTCATCTCTCTCTCTCTCTCTCTCTGTCTCTCTTTCGTTGGAGCCATGATTCATGTCAGTCCATTCAGTGCAACAGCTCTCCAGGGTGTAATCGCTCCTGTTTAACTGCAGACTAACGAGCAGACCTAATCTGATACGGGTGTTAGTTTTGGGAATGGAAATTTACATAGTGATTCCATATTCTTTCCTCAAAATTGAGTGATTCCGTAATTTATTTCCCCCCTGCTTGGGCTACAAAATTAACTGTTACTGACTACTACATGTTTTTTTTCTTGATTTCTTTTAGTGTTTCTTAAAGCTAGAAAGTTGCCATTTGAAATGACTTTAGTTTTGTGTCATGTCTGTGATCTGCTTTTTTTCTGCAAAATTAAACAACTGAATGAACATCCTCCGAAACGGGTGATTCCATAATTTATTCCAGGGGTTGTATTCCATAAAGACATCATCTCCACTTAAATGTGGTCATTTGACAGCATTTGTGCAACAAATTGTATTTCAACATCAAAAGAATAAACAAACTGCAATTCATTGCAAGCAACAACAATAACAAAAGATTATATAATTGTATTTACTGGTGAGCAATAATTTTAAATGCACTGAAATCGAAAGTGAATGGCACTTATTATTTAATTACAGCGGTACTTGCCATGGGGCAGGATTAGGATGTGTATTACATAACAAGTGAACAGTCAGTTCTCGAAAATGTGTTGCAATCAGGAAACATGAGCAAGAGTTAATACCTGATCAACTCTGACCAGGGTCTGATTGTGATGAGTGGATGATTGGGTTGGAGCATGACAAATTACCAGTTCTTGTGGGATATTCCCAGTTGGCAGTGATTGTTACCAACCAAAAGTGGTCTAAGGCATGACAGCCAGTACATTAATGACATCGTTGGGTGCTCATGTCTCACTGATACACCAGAGGAGCAAAGGGTAGTCTGATTCAGTACTATTGCAAAGCTCATATGGTACAAATAGCTGTATAATTTACAATGTGAACGAATCTGAAAACTCTAGGAAAATACTCCAGTTTTACCACAGGGGGCATAAGTGGCCAATAAATTCAGAATTTTTTTTTTACATTTCATGTTGATAAATTACCAAAAAGCTCACACTAACATAATCTTACAGTCAGTGTTAACACCTTTTCTTGATGCACTGCACAAACATTCACTTTCTGCTTTAAGAAACAAAGTATGTGTTTTTATTAATATTTACTGAACTGTTAGCCCTCACTAGGACTGCTCATATGCCTCTTTTTCATCCCCTTCTTGTAATGAATATTTATATTTTCATGACTGATTACTCTTGTTTGTAGATCCAACTGCATGCATCAAGTCCTGAGAGTGCTCACTGAACAGATGTTTATTGCATGACTGTGAGGTGTAATTACTTTGCACCCAGTGGTCACAGTCTTTCGGATCACTTTTCATAAATAAATAAATAAAATTAATTCAAATGTTGGGGAAATCACACTTCCATAGCAAAGCTTTAGGCAAATGAATTGTTTTTACCAACACACGTGTTACTGTTTTACCTCAAAATGATATTTGTATGTAGACCAACCATGGAAAAATTTAAAAGTACAATTGGGGACTGTCCATGAAATACGTAGGCATGGCTCAGGTGGGAGGCGGGGTGTGACTCGTTTGCGTACATGATGCATGCAAACAGGAGGGAGTTTGCCAGCAAATGTGAATTGTACACATTATATTCACTTTATATATGCATTATATAATGCTTTGAAACATATACACAATCCCGACTAGCAACATATTTTTATCCTGAGATAATTATTTATTTTTGCATCTGCCTTTTGTTATTCCAGGTAATTTCTTAGGCAGAAAGTTCCTTGTTGTTAACAGGCTGTACCAGAATTTAAAGGACCAACATGTGGTTTATTAAAACTAAGCCTGCATACTGTTCACTGTCTTGAGGTCGACCCTTTTTTCAGTCAGTTTCTATTCCATTCGATTTCTCCTCATTCGTAAGTAAACCATGAAATATTAAAACACAGGGATACATCCCTCCCATTTGATTCATTGTTTTTTTCCGTGGTTTCAAGTGACCCAAACAGCATTAACATAGAATATCGATCAACAAACGAATAAGTATGCATTGTGATACAAATAACAAGTTTATTTGTCTGTTTTGAAAGCCACAACACATTTCATTAGATTTATGCATACGTACGCTACGGCCACGATCGCTAATGCATGCCATATGTATACATAAGGTAAAAGGTAAAGTCTGTTGGGCTTTTTACACCCGAGCCTAGTGGCTTATCAGGCCGGTGCTTATCCCCAGTTTCCATAGCGTGAAGCGACTAGGAGTTCAACTCCTCCTGGATGGCACGCTGTTCCATCGCAGGTTACCTTCCCAGTATATTTTTATTGGTACCCATTTATACTGCTGGGTGAACAGGGGATTTGAATACTCAACCTCCCGGTCATGAGTGCAGCACTCGAACCACTACACCACCGGCTCCTGTATACATAAGGGGGAAGGGGTAAATTTTGCCAGGTTTTATGCGTACGTACTTTATGGACGGTCCCCAATTCCTCATCATTCTGGTGATGTGTGTGTATGCATATATACGCGCATATATGCATACATATGC
Source organism: Plotosus lineatus (assembly GCA_024760905.1). NCBI lineage: Eukaryota > Metazoa > Chordata > Actinopteri > Siluriformes > Plotosidae > Plotosus > Plotosus lineatus. The sequence continues at coordinate 28,711,923 of CM045737.1, read as the reverse complement.
ATGTATATGTCTTTTCCTTTCGCTTTTCCATTTTTCTCAGGGGTCGCCACAGCGAATCATCTGATTTGCATGTCTGATTTGGCATAGGTTTTTGCGTCGGATTCCCCTCCTGACACAACCCTTTACCAAGGGACAGAAACACAATGACGGCTTTGCAGCCAATGTGTGTGTGTGTGTATGTGTGTGTGTGTGTGTGTGTGTATATATATATATATATATATATATATATATATATATATATATATATATATATAAAAAATATATTCAACGTAATAAGCACCCTGCTCCAATAAGCACCCCCTCCAGTGTTTTTCATCTTACATCTAATAACCGCCCATGTGTACTGAGAGCAAAATGGTAGATCAAACTTACCAATTTTATTTGATCACTCTCTGTAACCGTAAAATGAGGTGTTCACTGCCTGTAAAAGTGAGCTTACACTGTATTTCAAGACCCCTGCCATTGGAGAATGTCTATAAAGTTCATCAGTAACAACACATTTGATTGTTCTGCCGTGCTTTAAAAAAAATGAAAATATTTTGCTGTGTTCTCTTGGTAAATGTCCAACAACCAATGAACCATTAGAAACTGCTACAGCAAAACGATCAGATGCTCTGAATGAATGGAGCGATGAGCCAGATATGGACCTATCAGAAAGTGATGAGTATTTTTCATCCGATTCTTCTGCTCATTAACTTCATAAATTTAAAGACGTTCCTGGACGTGTGCTTTTGTTTATGTTCGTGTTGATTGGTTCAACGTGCCATGTGTTAAAGTTGACATTCATGTTGATTGGCTCGGTTTTACCTCCTGGAAAATATTTCAAGGAACAGCACTGGGAGGGAAAAGTAAGGGGTCTTTTTTAATTTATGCTGTTTTCTCTTTATTTTCAACTTTCATGTAAGTAGTTTGATTGATACCACGAAATGAGTAACACAAATACTAGTAAAACTCTTATCGTTCTGTTATTATTTATGTTTTCCACCTTGATGTTAATGAGCACTTACCGTTCCACTCCGCTGGTAACCGTTTAATAAGCACCCACCGACTCCAATTTTTTTTTATCACATCAATCACGGTGTATAAAATGTTCTCCCTAATTTTGTCATATCAAATTCCCACCCAGCAAGTATTGGCTTACCTGCCACACGAACACCATCAATCAGGGACACGTGAAAGCATGCACACACCCCCTCCATAACATGCAATGCTAGCCACCTGCCTCTTTTTGAACTGAGGTGCATGCACTTGGGCACAGTCTAACACACTCGGACGGAAAGCACTATCCACTGCTCATATGAATGAGTTCACAAACACGCATGATTTCCTGGCGATCGCTGTGAGATGACAAGGAAGTGAGTGTATGCCATCCCTGCCGTCTGTGAGGGCTCGGCTAGTTAGCTCCAATGGACTTTTGGTCAAGGATGGCCATAGCATTGTGATGATGTAAAGTATATTTCTGGTTTCTCAAAACTGAGGTGGCAAACTATAGTGTAAGGCAGGGGTCGGGAACATTTTTGAACGAGAGAGCCAACAGTCGCACATTTTAAAATGTTATTCCAAGGGAGCCATATTTAAAAAAATAATAAAAAAAAAACTGAATCCAACTAAATGGAAAAGGAAGACCAACAATTTTAGAGTATAATAAGACTGAATTTAATTTTTATCTATATATATATTTTTAAACGAAGTTATTCAATATTATGTGAAGTACTTCTTACTATTATTGCAACTTCTGGTGCTTCATGGTTTCGCTGATATCTTTGTAGTCTGGCCGCCCGACAGTACAAAGACACCCGTCACAGGGCCCAGGTTGGCCTGAGCGGAATGCAGTTGATTCTTTTCCTTTGTGAGTGAATTTTACAATCACTCTGACTGTGGTAATACGAATCCCAAGGCTTTGTGCAGTCGAAAGTCCTCAGCCTGACTCAGAACACGCCTTTGAAAATCAGAAAACTACTTTTGTTCCAAACAATTGATATACTGTCATCTGAAATTTATTTATACATACATATACACATATATACACATATACACACATACACACATATACACACATATACACACATACATATATACACATATATATATACATATATATATATATATATATATATATATATATATATGTATATATATATATATATATATATATATATATATATATGTGTATATATATATATATATATATATATATGTGTATATGTGCACCCGGAGGAAACCCGCACAAGCACGGGGAGAACATGCAAACTCCACACAGAAACACCCAGGCCGGGAATCGAATCCGGGCCTTCTTGCTGTGAGGCGGACGTGCTAACCACTACGCCACCGTGCCGCCATACACATATATATATATATATATACACACACATATATATACACATATATATATATACATATATAAAAAATAAAATATTTAGGCACTGCCTAAAAGCAGAGCTCCAAAAATTGTTTACACGAATTGTCAGTATAGAAGCAAGCATAATAACTTCTTGTCTATTCAGTAATGTTCTGAAATTCAAGAAGAAAAAAACATTTACTTGAAAATTTTCTGAGACGTGTATTCAGCGCAGACAGACAATATATTTTCGTACTATTTTTCTACATTTATTTGGTTGCCTGTGTGGACACCTGAACACAAGATCCAGCTCATGGCTTTACAACATTGGCATCAGTGTAGACCTTCAAGGAGCTCTACTAACAGTGTATTAACAAACAGAAGTTTCTCAGATAAAGCTCTGTAATGATGGTGTCTATTTACTTTTGATATGTCTCTCTGTATTGATCAGGGACGTTTTGATGTTTCATGAAAAATTCACTCTAAATATGATTTCTGGCATATCATAAGTCTTGTCTGTTTATCACAGGTTATCGCATGCCAGCTCCCAATGACTGTCCAGATGAGATCTACGCCTTGATGAGTCGCTGCTGGCAGCATGACCCAAGAATGCGTCCTTCCTTTCTAAAAATCAGGGCAGAGCTCCGCAATCTTTGCATCTGACACACAAACACAAGTACATCTCCTAAGCTGTGCTTTTTGATACATATGCATAAATGGTGTCTGTCAAAAACAATTTTGATATGACTGTCTCTCGAATGTATATTTTTGCTTCTGGGACATTTTAGAACTTTTATAATGTATTTAAATTGAAATCTTACTTTAACTTATGATCATGGTGTGTACACAGCATTGGTTTGCCTCTAAATAAAGTCAGTGTTGTGATGCAAAGATAAAATCTGTAGATAAAATCAGATATCACATGAATCTTATCTAACAGTCTTTGACATACTGTACATATGGTTTTTTAGAAGGTGATGTACTCTGTGCATCAGGGCGAACAAATGACCACAGCTCTTTCACAACCCCGTCCCTATCCCCATCAGACGCAAGTGTTCCAACCTATTCTCTTGACATTGAGAAATTTGTGCATTTAGTGTCATAATGATTGACAAATATGTGTCTCATAATCTGTTAAGTCACATCACAAAGGCTGATATTTTGATATAAAGCTGACACTTGAAAACCTTGAATGAAAATACCTCATTAGTGTGTTTAAAATCCATAATATTTTCCCGTCTATGCATTTTTTAGTTATAAGTTGTTAAAAATGAAAAAAATTATATATCTAGTGTGGTGTGATGCAGGGTGGAGTATGAACCTGGGGAACATGCTTTTCTGGAACAGTGTAAGAGAATTACGTGTAATTGCACCTCCACTCCACGAGTTGGCACTGGCACTCTCATCTCGCTATGGTGTAGCGTTTTTTTCACACATGCAAACAATATGAAGTGCAGTAAACAACCCCTCAAGAAACAACACGGAGATTTTTCTAACAGGAATGAAGAGAAAGGTGGAGAGAGACGGAGATCTTAAGGTGTAAGAAAGGTGATTGAGTTTAAATAAGGATGTATTTTTTAATTTCAGGTACATTTGGTGCACTTTAAACCTTTTTTTATTACATATTAAAAAACAATGTCAATGAGGTTTTTCTTTATTGCCAGTTTAACTAATATATATATATATATAATTTTTTTTTTTTTTTGAATGTTATGAAAGATACAATGTTATGCAGAGGTATACTAATAATCTAATAGCCTTCTTGTCCTTTCGGCTTTTCCCTTCAGGGGTCACCACAGTGAATCATCTGCCTCCATCTCACCCTATCCTCTGCATCTTTTTCTCTTACACCAACTGCGTTCATGTCCTCCTTCACCACATCCATGAATCGTCTCTTTGGTCTTCCTCGAGGCCTTCTGCCTGGTAGTTCCAACCTCAGCATCCTACTACCAATATACTCACTATCCCTCCTCTGTACATGTCCAAACCATCTCAATCTAGCCTCTCTGATTTTGTCTTCAAAACGTCTTACATGTGCTGTCCCTCTGATGTGCTCATTCCTGATCCTATCCATCCTCGTTACTCCCAAAGAGAACCTCAACATTTTCATCTCTGCTACCTACAGCTCTGCCTCCTGTCTTTTCCCCAGGGCCACTGTTTCTAAACCATACAACATCGCTGGCCTCAACACCATCTTGTACACTTTTCCTTTCATTTTTGCCGATACCTTCCTATCACACATCACACCGGACACTTTTCTCCAACCATTCCAACCAGCCTGCACACGCTTCTTCACCTCTTTTCCACACTCTCCATTGCTCTGGATTGTTGAGCCTAAGTACTTAAAATCCTCCACCTTCCTTATCTCTGCTCCTTGTAGCCTCAGCATTCCTGTTGGGTCCTTGGCATTCATACACATGTATTCTGTCTTAATAAGGCTAACCTTTATTCCTCTCCATTCCAGGGCATACCTCCAACTCTCTAGATTTTCCTGCACTTGTTCTCTGCTCTCACTGCAGATCACAATGTCATCTGCAAACATCATAGTCCATGGAGATTCTTGCCTAACCTCGTCTGTCAGCCTGTCCATCACCATAGCAAACAAGAAGGGGCTCAGAGCTGACCCTTGATGCAGTCCCACCTCCACCTTGAACTCTTCTGCCACGCCGACAGCACACCTCACCACTGTCTTACATCTCTCATACATGTCCTGCACCACTCCAACATACTTCTCTGCCACTCCAGACTTTCTCATGCAATACCACAGTTCCTCTCTCGGCACCCTGTCATATGCTTTCTCCAGATCCACAAAGGCACAATGCAGCTCCTTCTGACCTGCTCTATTAACATCCTCAAGGCAAACACTGCATCTGTAGTGCTCTTTCTTGGCATGAAACCACTGTTGTTCACAAATGCTGAACTCTGCCCTTAGTCTTGCTTCCACTATTCTTTCCCATAACTTCATCGTATGGCTCATCAACTTTATCCCTCTGTAGTTGCCACAACTCTGCACATCTCCCTTGTTCTTAAAAATGGGCACCAGCACACTTCTCCATTCCTCTGGCATCCTCTCACTCTCTAAGACCTTGTTGAATGTTCTTGTCAGGAAATCTACTGCTTCCTCTCCTGGACACTTCCATACCTCCACCAGTATGTCATCAGGGCCAACTGCCTTTCCATTCTTCATCCTCTTCAATGCCCTCCTCACTTCACCCTTACTAATCTTTGCTATTTCCTGGTCCTCAACAGTCACCTCTTCTACTCTTTTTTCTCTCTCTCATTTTCCTCATTCATCAGCTCTTCAAAGTACTCTTTCCATCTTCTCAGCACACTTCTGTCATCAGTTAATACATTTCCCTCTCTGTCCTTTATCACTCAAACTTGCTGCACGTCCTTCCCATCTCTATTTCTCTGCTGTGCCAACCTGTACAAATCATTTTCTTTCTTTACTTTCCAACCGAGCATATAAGTCATCATACACCCTCTGTTTGGCCTTTGACACCGCTACCTTCGCCTTACGCTGTGTCTCCCTGTACTCCTGTTTACTCTCTTCGGTCCTCTCAATGTCCCACTTCTTCTTAGCTAACCTCTTCTTTTGTACACACTCCTGCACTTCCTCATTCCAGCACCAAGTCACCTTATCTCCTCTCCTTCCAGATGACACACCAAGTATTCTCCTACCGGTCTCCATGATCACATTAGCTGTTGTTGTCCAGTTATCTGGAAGCACTTCCTGACCACCCAAAGCCTGTTTCAACTCCTCCTTGAAGACAACACAACACTCCTCCTTTTTCAGCTTCCACCACTTTGTCTTCTGCTCTGCCTTTGCCTTCTTCACCTTCCTCACCATCAGCGTCATCCTACACACTACCATCCTGTGCTGTTTGGCAACACTCTCACCTGCTACTACTTTGCAGTCACTGACTTTCTTCAAATTACATCGCCTACACAAGATGTAGTCTACCTGTGTGCTCCTACCTCCACTTACGTCACCCTATGCTCCTCTCTCTTCTGGAAGAAAGTATTCATCACAGCCATTTCCATCCTTTTTGCAAAATCTACCAACATCTGTCCTTCTGCATTCCTCTCCTGGATACCAAACCTGCCCATCAGTTCCTCGTCCCCTCTGACAAATAATGCTATTTATAGTCGCTCACTGGGGGTGGGGGGGTGGGGGATATTTTTTTCTTCCTGGGGGGGTGCCACAGAAAATACTTGAGAAGCACTGATCTAATGACACACTGTGCATTCAGTGATCAGATATACACGTTTTGTTTTTATCTGCACGAAAATAATTAACTTTATTGCTTGATAGATGTTCCGAAGGTAATCTGAGCGGTTTTACACATGTATTCCTACGTTGTACCGCAGTCTTTCCGTGTCTGTTCCGCACATGCCATGAACGTTCTGAAAGTGTTCTGAATGTACAATTTTCCTTACAAATGCCGAAGCTACGCGCCTTTCCACCACGATCATTGCATTCCATGCGCCAGTGAAATGGGGCCATATGCCAAATCAAACATGCGACCCCTGATAAAAAGGGAGAAAGCCGAAAGGAAATCTCTCCCATGAAATGGAAATGGAGAGCAGTGGTGCCCTGGTGGTATAGGGTGCTGTATCTGTGTATCAGTGCAGCTAACTGGGTTATCAAAGGCTGGCCATATCTCTCACTGTCTATGGTGAGAGGTTCATGTAAAAGAATCATTGCTGACTTTCGGTAAGAGTAGCTGCAAAGCGGTCAGCCTGTTTCTGTCCCTTGCTAAAGAGTTGTGTCAGGAAGGGCATCCGACTTAAAAATCGATGCCAAATCAGTTGTGCGAATCAGATGATTCGCTGTGGCGACCCCTGAAAAAAAAGGGAAAAGCCGAAAGGAAAAGATGTTTCGAACAAATCAGTCAAGTTGCAAGGGGAATTATTAGGTTTCTTTCTGAGCTGATGACAAATACTGTACTAGTAGTTTGGGTCATCATAAACAACGGATTTTCCTTCGGTACCCACTTTATCCTGTTAAGAGTTGTGGTGGATCCAAAGCCTATTCCAGAAGTGCAGGGATCAAGGTGGAGGCACACCGAATGGAATGCCAATCCATTATCGGGCAACCCACATCCCTCCAATATTTTATCATATCCATTTCTACTCGTGTTTTTAGAAGCTAAAAGTTTCAGAACAACTTTCTTTGTTTGCTATACAGATTATTTGTCGGAAGTTATCCTGCATATTTTATACGTGCACCCAGCTATAGTAACCAGCACACTTCGGTCATCCCTCTCTGTCCTTTATCACTCTAACTTGCTGCACGTCCTTCCCATCTCTATTTCTCTGCTGTGCCAACCCGTATAAAGCATTTTCTCCCTCCTTACTGTCCAACCTAGCATACAAGTCTTCTGTTTGGCCTTTGACACTGCTACCTTTGCCTTATGCTGTGTCTCCCTGTACTCCTGTTTACTCTCTTTGGTCCTCTCACTGTTCCACTTCTTAGCTAACCTCTTCCTTTGTACGCACTTCCTCATTCCAAGTCTCCTTATCTATTTTCGGTGCAGAGGACACACTAAGTACTCTCCTACCTGTCTCCCTGATCAAATTATCTGTAGTTGTCCAGTCATCTGGAAGCACTTCCTGATCACCCAAAGCCTATTTCAACTCCATCTTGAAGACAACACGACCCTCTTCCTTTTTCAGCTTCCCCCACTTTGTCTTCTGCTCTGCCTTTGCCTTCTTCACCTTCCTCAAAATCAGAATCATCCTGCACACCACCATCCTATTCTGTTTGGCAACACTCTCACCCACTACTACTTTGCAGTCATTGACTTCCTTCAAATTACATCGCCTACACAAGATGTAGTCTACCTGTGTGCTCCTACCTCCGCTTATGTCACCCTATGCTCCTGTCTCTTCTGGAAGAAAGTATTCACCACAGCCATTTCCATCCTTTTTGCAAAATTTAACAACATTGAACATCACACCCTCAATTTCTAACTTGAGACTCATCACGCTGTCTGACACTCTCTTCATTTCTAGAACATTGATGGCAGTCGTTGTTAACCCAGGCCTCAACCAATCTGGTCTGGAATTCATTTTTATGATGTGCATAGTAAATCTTGGCACATATTTTACGCTGGATGCCCTTCGTGACCTGCATTTATCCAGGCTTGGGACTGGTGTGAGGCTGAACACTGTCTTGTTCTGCATAGGTGTATTAATCCTAATTTTATAGACAAATAATACTATTTATCGTCATTCATGGGGCGGTGGGGGGGCGTAAAGTATTTTTTTCTTTCTAGGGGGGGTGCCACAGAAAATAATTGAGAAGCACGGATACATACATACACACATATATATATATATATATATATATATATATACACACACACACACACAAGTCCTTCTCAAGAAAATAGCATATTGTTATAAAGTTCATTATTTCATGAAATGTACTGATAAACGATAAACATTAGACTTTCATATATTTTAGATTCATTATACAAAACTGAAGTAGTTCAAGCCTTTTGTTGTTTTAATATTGATCATTTTGGCAACAAAGGAAAGAAAAACCAAAAATCCCGATCTCAAAAAATTAGCATATTTAATCCGACCAATAAAAAGTGTTTTTCATCCAAAAAGTGTCAACCTTCAAATAATTATGTTCAGTTATGCACTCAATACTTGGTCGGGAATCCTTTTGCAGAAATGACTGCTTCAATGCGGCGTGGCATGGAGGCAATCAGCCTGTGGCACTGCTGAGGTGTTATAGAGGCCCAGGAAGCTTCGATAGCGGCCTTCAGCTCATCCACAGTGTTGGGTCTGGAGTCTCAACTTTCTCTTCACAATATCCCACAGATTCTCTATGGGGTTCAGGTCAGGAGAGTTGGCAGGCCAATTGAGCACAGTAATACCATGGTCAATAAGCCATTTACCAGTGGTTTTGGCACTGTGAGCAGGTGCCAGGTCGTGCTGAAAAATGAAATCTTCATCTCCATAAAGCTTTTCAGCAGATGGAAGCATGAAGTGCTCCAAAATCTCCTGATAGCTAGCTGCATTGACCCTGCCCTTGATAAAACAGTGGACCAACACCAGCAGCTGACATGCCACCCCAGACCATCACTGACTGTGGGTACTTGACACTGGACTTCAGGCAAAATGGCATTTGCTTCTCCCCAGTCTTCCTCCAGACTCTGGCACCTTGATTTCCGAATGACATGCAAAATTTGCTTTCATCTGAAAAAAGTACTTTGGACCACTGAGCAATAGTCCCGTGCTGCTTCTCTGTAGCCCAGGTCAGGGGCTTCTGCTGCTGTTTCTGGTTCAAAAGTGGCTTGTGCACAATGGCTCTGGATGTTTCCACTCCAGACTGAGTCCACTGCTTCCACAGGTCCCCCAAGGTCTTGAGTCGGTCCTTCTCCACAATCTTCCTCAGGGTCCGGTCACCTTCTGGTTGTGTAGCGTTTTCTGCCACACTTTTTCCTTCCCACAGACGACCCAATGAGGTGCCTTGATACAGCACTCTGGGAACAGCCTATTCGTTCAGAGATTTCTTTCTGTGTCTTACCCTCTTGCTTGAGGATGTCAATGATGGCCTTCTGGACAGCAGTCAGTTTGGCAGTCTTACCCATGATTGCGGTTTTAAGTAGTGAACCAGGCTGGGAGTTTGCAGGTGTTTAGAGTTAATTGGTTGATTCAGATGATTAGGTTAGTAGCTCGTTTAGACTACCTTTTCACGATATGCTAATTTTTTGAGATGGGCATTTTGGGTTTTCATGAGCTGTACGCCAAAATCATCAGTATTAAAACAATAAAAGCCCTGAAATATTTCGGTTGGTGTGCAATGAATCTAAAATATATGAAAGTGTAATGTTTATCAGTACATTACAGAAAATAATGAGCTTTATCAGAATATGCTAATTTTTTGAGAAGGACCTGTGTATGTATATATATATATATATATATATATATACACACACACACACACAGTCAGGGGCAGTGGTGGTCTACGGCGCTGGATCGCTGATCCAAAGGTTGGGGGTTCGAGTCCCACTCTCCAGAAGGTTGTCACTGTCCCCACAGTGCCGCTAACTGGGTTGTCAACGGCGGGCCATGTCTCTCACTGTCTATGGTGAGAGGCATGTAAAAAGAACCACTGCTGACTTTCGTAAACAGTAGGCTGCAAAGTCGTCAGCATGTTTCTGTTTCTTGCTAAAAGGGTTGTGACAGGAAGGGCATCCGATGTAAAAATCTGCCAAATCAAACGTGCAAATCAGATGATTCGCTGTGGCGACTCCCGAGTCTGTCTGTCTTCCTTTCGGCTTTTTCCCTTTTACACGGGAGTCGAAAGGAAGACAGACCGACATTTTATTTATTTATTTATTTATTTATATATATTTTATATATATATATGCATGCGCACACAGTTATCACTTGCCACTTCGCGATTTGAGCATCGCGGTCTTGGTACATCACGGTATTTTAATAAATTCAAAAAAAATTCATAAAAAATTCAAAACTCGTGCTGAAACTCACAAGCAAGCACAAGGCATGCTGCATCCATTGTTTCCAAACGACAGACTGAATGAAGTGCCCCTCCTCCAGAGTTCAGGCAGGAACCACCCACTCAACTCAATCTCGCAAGCTGACTGGTTTAGACATGTGACGCTGTTGCTTCCCGCTCACTCAACTCAATCTCGCAAACTGACTGGCTTAGACGCGTGATTTTTTTCTAACTGTATAGTGTTTGTAAACAGGGGCAATGGTGGTCTAGTGGTATAGGGCACTGGATCGCTGATCCAAAGGTTGGGGGTTTGAGTCCCACTCTCCACAAGGTTGTCACTGACCCCCCCAGTGCAGCTAACTGGGTTATCAAAGGCAGGCCATGTCTCTCACTGTCTATGGTGAGAGGCATGTAAAAGAACCATTGCTGGCTTTCATAAAGAGTAGGCTGCAAAGCCATCAGCGTGTTTCTGTCCCTTGCTAAAAGAATTGTGACAGGAAGCGCATCTGACGTAAAAACCTCTGCCAAATCAAATGTGCGAATCAGATTATTCACTGTGGCAACTCACGAGAAAAGGGAAAAATCTGAAAGGAAGAAAGAAAGAATATATATACATATACAGTCGGCCCTCAAATTACGAAGACCCCTTTGTACGAAATCCCCGGATGACGAAAAACATTTTCCTGAGTTTCTGTCCCTGAAATAAACCCCTCTTACGAAAAGAGATTCAAACACGGCAATCAAAATTTCACACGACGCGCGAGTTGCTCTCTCATTGGCTGTCCCTCAACATCCCGTCCCGCTGGCCTCCCAGATAGAGACAGAAGGAAGCTTCACGCTTTAGTGTTTTAAGTTGTTGTAATTCAGTAAATGTTTAATAAATGTGGGTGCATTTGAGCTTATCTGGAATTCCGATCCCTCAACGAATCAAATTAAAGTTGAGTTTGTCAAGCAGGGAATGCGCTTTGAATTCACGTGCGAGAGAGAGAGAGAGAATAACACTTTAGTTTTTTAAGTTGTTTTAATTCAGTAAATGGTCAAGCAGGGAATGCAGCCATGGGGGGGGGCACAAACCAGTGTCTCTCCCTCATGCCGGTCCCAAGCCCGGATAAATGAAGAGGGTTGCGTCAGGAAGGGCATCCGGCGTAAAACAAATGCCAAATAAACTATGCGAATCACAAGAATGAATGACATACCGGATCGGTCGAGGCCCGGGTGAACAACGACCGCCATCAGTGCCGTCAACCAACAGGGTGCTGATGGAAATTGGACTACTGTTGGTCGAAGAAGGAGAGGCGGGAGGCGTGTCCGTTGCCAGAGAGAGAAGAGGAAAGGCAGGAGTCTAGGACTGAAAGTAGGGACTTTGAACTTTGGAACTATGGCAGGAAAAGTTAGAGAGCTGGCTGACATGATGCAGAGGAGGAAGGTGGACATACTGTGTGTTCAGGAGACCAGGTGGAAAGGTAACAAGGCTAGAAGCATAGGAGCAGGGTTTAAGCTGTTTTATCATGGTGTGGATGGGAAGAGAAATGGAGTCGGAGTCATCTTGAAGGAGGAGTTTGTCAGGAATGTTCTAGAAGTGAAAAGAGTGTCAGACAGAGTGATGAGTCTCAAGTTAGAAATTGAAGGTGTGATGGTCAATGTTGTTAGTGCTTATGCCCCACAGACAGGATGTGAGCGAGAAGAGAAGGAGAGATTCTGGAGGGAGTTAGATGAAGTGATGCAGAGTACCCCCAGAGGTGAAAGAGTGGTAATTGGAGCAGACTTCAATGGACATGTTGGTGCAGGAAACAGAGGGGACGAGGAAGTGATGGGTAGGTTTGGTATCCAGGACAGGAACGCAGAAGGACAGATGTTGGTAGATTTTGCAGAAAGGATGGAAATGGCTGTGGTGAATACTTTCTTCCAGAAGAGAGAGGAGCATAGGGTGACTTATAAAAGTGGAGGTAGGAGCACACAGGTAGACTACATCTTGTGCAGGCGATGTAATTTGAAGGAAGTCAGTGACTGCAAAGTAGTAGCGGGTGAGAGTGTTGCCAAACAGCATAGGATGGTGGTGTGCAGGATGATGCTGAGGAAGGTGAAGAAGGCAAAGGCAGAGCAGAAAACAAAGTGAACAAAGTGGTGGAAGCTGAAAAAGGAAGAGTGTCGGGTTGTCTTCAAGGAGGAGTTGAAACAGGCTTTGGGTGGTCAGGAAGTGCTTCCAGATGACTGGACAACTACAGCTAATGTGATCAGGGAGACAGGTAGGAGAATACTTGGGGTTTCATCTGGAAGGACAGTAGACAAGGAGACTTGGTGGTGGAATGAGGAAGTGCAGGAGTGTGTACAAAGGAAGAGGGACATTGAGAAAACCGAAGAGAGTAAACAGGAGTACAGGGAGACACAGCGTAACGCAAAGGTAGCAGTGTCAAAGGCCAAACAGAGCGCGTTTGATGACTTGTATGCTCAGTTGGAAAGTAAGGAGGGAGAAAATGATTTATACAGGTTGGCACAGCAGAGAAATAGAGATGGGAAGGATGTGCAGCAAGTTAGAGTGATTAAGGACAGAGAGGGAAATGTATTGACTGATGACAGAAGTGTGCTGTGAAGATGGAAAGAGAACTTTGAAGAGCTGATGAATGAGGAAAATGAGAGAGAGGAAAAAAAGAGTAGAAGAGGTGACTGTTGAGGACCAGGAAGTAGCAAAGATTAGTAAGGGTGAAGTGAGGAGGGCATTGAAGAGGATGAAGAATGGAAAGGCAGTTGGTCCTGATGACATACCTGTGGAGGTATGGAAGTGTCTCGGAGAGGTAGCAGTAGATTTTGTGACAAGAACATTTAACAAGGTCTTAGAGAGTGAGAGGATGCCAGAGGAATGGAGGAGAAGTGTGCTGGTGCCCATTTTTAAGAACAAGGGAGACGTGCAGAGCTGTGGCAACTACAGAGGGATAAAGTTGATGAGCCATACGATGAAGTTATGGGAAAGAATAGTGGAAGCTAGACTAAGGGCAGAGGTCAGCATTTGTGAACAACAGTTTGGTTTCATGCCAAGAAAGAGCACCACAGATGCAGTGTTTGCCTTGAGGATGTTAATGGAGAAGTACAGAGAAGGTCAGAGGGAGCTGCATTGTGCCTTTGTGGATCTGGAGAAAGCATATGACAGGGTGCCGAGAGAAGAACTGTGGTATTGCATGAGGAAGTCTGGAGTGGCAGAGAAGTATGTTATGTCTTGAGTGGTGCAAGACATGTATGAGAGAGGTAAGACAGTGGTGAGGTGTGCTGTCGATATGACAGAAGAGTTTAAGGTGGAGGTGGGACTGCATCAAGGGTCAGCTCTCAGCCCCTTTTTGTTTGCTGTGGTGATGGACAGGCTGACAGATGTTAGTCAAGATTCCCCATGGACTATGATGTTTGCAGATGACCTTGTGATCTGTAGTGAGAGCAGAGAACAAGTGCAGGAAAATCTAGAGAGGTGGAGGTATGCCCTGGAAAGGAGGGGAATGAAGATTAGCCTCAGTAAGACAGAATACATGTGCATGAATGACAAGGACCCAAGAGGAACGGTGAGATTACAGGGAGCAGAGATAAGAAAGGTGGAGGATTTTAAGTACTTAGGCTCAACAATCCAGAGCAATGGAGAGTGTGGAAAAGAGGTCAAGAAGCATGTGCAGGCAGGTTGGAATGGTTGGAGAAAAGTGTCCGGTGTGATGTGTGATAGGAGGGTATCGACAAGAATGAAAGGAAAAGTGTACAAGACGGTGGTGAGGCCAGCGATGTTGTATGGCTTAGAAACAGTCGCGCTGAGGAAAAGGCGGAGGTAGTAGAGATGAAAGTGTTGAGGTTCTCTTTGGGAGTAACGAGGATGGATAGGATTAGGAATGAGCACATCGGAGGGACAGCACATGTAAGACGTTTTGGAGACAAAGTCAGAGAGGCTAGATTGAGATGGTTTGGACATGTACAGAGGAGAGATAGTGATAATAGTATTTTTTAGTAATTGGTAATAGGATGCTGAGGCTGGAACTACCAAGCAAAAGGCCTAGAGGAAGACCAAAGAGACGATTCATGGATGTGGTGAAGGAGGACATGAAGGTCGTTGGTGTAAGAGAAGATGCAAAGGATAGGGTGAGATGGAGGCAGATGATTCGCTGTGGCGACCCCTGAAGGGAAAAGAAGTCAAGCAGGGAATGCGCTTTGAATTTCATGTCTTGTGGGCGTGGCCCGCAGCGCGAGAATAAACATGTGCATTGTTGTGCGTGTGTGAGAGAGAGAGAGAGAGAGACAGACAAGGGTGTGTGTGCGTGTTAAAAAATGTTTAATAATGGTTTAATTAATAAATGTTCATAAAATGGTTTAATATGTTAATAAAATGTTTAAAATGGTTTAATAAATAATTTTCTTTTACTTTTAACACATATCATACAAAATTGGTGTACTTTTATCATTTTTAAAGGGTTTATGGGGTTTATCCAGTCCAAAGACTGGAGCCTTGGAACGAATTAGGCGTTTAACATGTAAGATGCGACCCCTACTTACGAGATCCCCGCAATATGAAAAGGGCTCTGGAATGGATTAATTTCGTAAATTGCCGACTGTATCTGGGTATGAAAACTCTTGGTTATGAAAAACATTTTCCTAAATTTGTTTCCTCTTTTTACAAAAACACCCTCTTTTTTACGAAAATTGCCAAACCCTTTATCTGTCATGGACCCGGAAAATACTGAAAAGCAGAAATACAGTGACTGAGGTGATCATTTCGGAACGATATTGAAGCAGAAGGAGCATGGAAACAGACTGCTCCGTGGGACAAGACCTCCGATCTTGCAAGGAAGCAAGTTAATATTTAATCAGGATCTCTGATCTTTCAAACAGGTACTGTAATTTCACTTTAAATACAATTTCTCCGTCAGCCCCAAGCCGCGTGTGGGCGGAGCCCGCATTCGGCAAAAAACACCAGAGTTTTGTGTGTGTGTGTGTGTGAGTATGAGAGAGAGAGAGAGAGAGACGGTGTGTGTGTGAGACAGAGAGAGAGAGACTGCGTACAGCGTCAGTCAGAGATGAAAGGAGGCTTAACTCTCTTTCGAGAGAGCACATTGCAGCTTTTTCATTTTTTAAGTTGTTTAATTCAGTAAATGTTTAATAAATGTGGCGCGCTCCGCTGAATGTGAGCAAAACGCGGCTCATCTGGATCCCCAATCCCTCAAGGAATCAGGTTAAAGTTGAGTTTGGACCTCCAATCTGTCAAGCAGGAAATGCGCTTTGAATTCCCGGTCAACCTGCATGTGGACGGAGCCTGCATTCAGCGGAGCGCGCCACAAGACACATTTAATGGATATTGTGTGAGGGAGAGAGAGAGAGAGAAACATAGACAGTGTTGTGTGTATATGTGCATAAATAAATGTTTAATAATGGTTTCATATGTTAAAATGTTTAAATGGTTTCACACGTACGTCATACATATTTAATACAAAATTGGTGTACTTTTATCATTTTTAAAGGGTTTATGGGGTCGTCTTGGGAGCCTTGGAATGAATCAGGCATTTTACATGTAAAATGCGCCTCTACTTACGAAACGTCCGTATATATATATATATATACACACACACACATACACAGTGAGTCGTCGACTTACGACCTATGCAAGTTAGGTCTGATCGACTTTACGACCGCAAAAGTGGTGACGCATGATTTATGGCAATGCAGTGCGAGTGTTGCGTATGACAGTTGTTTGCGCTGCCGGCAGCAACAGCATCTTAAAAGGCCAAGCAGGAGATGGTGCAGCTTCACTTTCTAACTGCTCAGAGCAAATCTATTCATCTACTTTCAATGCCATGTCACTGTGGCGCGAAGCTGAGAGCCAATCCTTTCTGTGTGGGCGGGTCCGATACCTTGAAACTCCTTTTATTGGACTCACACGCAGTGTTTAAGTGACAGGACGCGCATCCCAAGTTTTGGCAATCGGCTGCTCTGTGGGTTGAAGTTTTTCAATGCCTGTCCATTTGTGTTTGCTTGTCAGCTGTGCTTGACTTCATGGTAATGAGCTGATCAAAACGAGGGAAATGTATCTCTTTACAGAAACAACACGCGCAGTCTGTGGCTGTTGTTATAATCCAATAAAATTGGAGTTTAAAGCTATCGGACCCGCCCACACAGTGGAGTACAGAAAGGATTGGCTCTCCACTGCGTGTCACCGTGACGTGGAATTGAAAATAGATGTATAGATTTAAATGCGTGTGATTTATTCATCTGTTTTTGTTTGGCGTGAGTGTATTTGGATGGAAAGTCGACAAACGACTGGTCTGCCAGAACCAAACGCTATAAATGAAGTCGAAGACTCACTGTATATATATATATATATATATATATATATATATATATATATATATATATATATATATATATATATATATATATATATTATATACATATACATACACACACACACACACACACACACACACACACACACATACATCCACACGCACACACACAAACAATAGGCCCTCGATATTCGCGGGAGCTCGGTTCCGGCCCCTCCCGCGAATGAAGATAATCACGAGTTCTGTACCCGGAAGTAAAACCCCATGTGTCATATTACATGTGCAAATGATCAACCGGAAGTAAAATACTGTGCATCTACTACATGCGCCAAAATATTCTTCTTAAACACATTCTATAGACAGTCTTACTCATTAATACAGTATTAATGCAGTAAAATCTAGCAATGATTTAAGAAAAACTTTTTAATTTTGTACCGTGATGTTTTTTCATACAATATATAAACATGATACAGCATACTTTATATATCTATATCAGTGGTTCTTAATCTTGTTGGTGGTACTGAACCCCACCAGTTTCATATGCTTATTCACCGAACTCTCGTGGAGCCGGTGGTGTAGTGGTTCGAGTGTTGGGCTCATGATCAGGAGGTTGCGAGTTCAAATCCCACTGTGCTAAGACCCCTGGGCAAGGTCTCAACCACAAGTGTGCCTCTGTTCACCCAGCAGTATAAATGGGTACCAGTAAAAAATATATATACTGGGAAGGTAACCTGCGATGGACTAGCGTCCCATCAAGGAGGAGTTCACGCTATGGAAACCGGGGATAAGCACCAGCCTGATGAGCCGCTCGGCTCGGGTGTAAAAATCCAAACAGTTAATCAATCAAATTCACCAAACCCTCCTTTATTGAAAAATAAAATGTGTTTTTTTTTTCAAATTCAAGACACAGGTATATATGTTTTTACTGGGGCACCAAAATGAACCGTGCATTGACATCACCGTGTTCAAAGAACAAAACCAATACAATGCATGAACTCCCCCATCACTTACATTTTTTATGTGAGGTGCGCATCTGAGTGCGTGCGCGCATGCGTCTGTATGTGTGTGTATTTGTTTTTTTTTTTACATCTTGTGCATTATTTTTGAACATTTAATTGCTATGATAAGCATTTATAGGATTGAATTTGTATTTATTGATCTTATATACATGTACGTATACGTCAGTCAGCGGGGGTAGCGAATCCTACTTCGCAAATCATGCAGATAGGACGCTGACTAGCATCAGGTTCCGCTATACTGTATATGTGAATCCATGTTGTACGTATTCGTCCGACCACTTTCTTTATTTGCTCAATATAGTATGGATTAAAACATTCAGAAAGAAATCACACGACGTTCCATCACAACAGTCACACGCCGACTACTGAGCGCACCAAATTTCCTGCAGCACAGATTGGCCAAGCAATGTAGCGTGATCACCTGCAGCCAGTGATGGCCAAGCGGGGTGTGCGTCTTGACCTCCACCGAACCCCTGACACTAACTCGCCAAACCCCTAGGGTTCGATCGAACTCAGGTTAAGAACCATTGATCGATCTATCTATCTATATATATTATATATATATATATATAATACATACATACACACACACACAGTATGTATATTTTGTATGCATAATATATTATCCAGTTAAGCTTTATGATGCCACTCGCTTCTGAAGAAATAAGACTTTCTCCAGAAGAAACGACAGTTTCCTCTGAAGTGCCTGAAGATAATCAGCTGAACTGTTGTAAAGCTGTAGTATTAATGTCTTTTTCAATTATTATTCCAGTACAGTGCCCAAGTTAATGTTTATGATAAATGGTTCGAAGCCACGGAGCAGCTCTGCCACACCCCTCAGCCGGAGCGGATAGTCGGAGAACACAGCTGTCAAAATCAAAGTCCCCCAAAAAGAACATAAAAGGACATGCAATGTCATAAATTGGAGAAAAACAAAATGATAAACATGCTACACCACAGTACATAAAATCACACACACAAAAATTCTAAAAATTAACTTAAGTACTGTACTGGAATAATGATTGAAAAAGACTTTAATACTAGAGTGCTTTCCAATGTTTATTTCTCTTCAGGCACTTCAGAGGAAACTCGTTTCTTCAGGAGAAAGTCTTATTGCTTCAGAAGAGACATCCAACGTCATTACTTTTTCTAGCGCTTCGCCAGAGAAGACGCACAGCATTTCAGTATCATCACAGAGCTTAACTGGTCATTAAAACACTCCAGAAAAAAAGAGGCTCATTGAAAGCTTATGTGTGAATGAGGAAAAGGGGGCGTTACATCATCTCAACCAATCAGCAGGAAAGAGAACAGCCATTGGCTGAATTTGAGTGACGTGACAGTCGTGCGGCAGTCCGCAAATACTCAGTGAGTGCAAAACCGTGAATAGTCAAGGTCCTACTGTATGTGTGTGTGTATATATATATATATATATATATATATACATATACATACATATATATAAATAAAATATATATGTGTACAGATGCTCCCCAACTTACGTTTTTCATTGGTTCAGGATGGCCAAATGTAAGTTGTTACAGTGACGTATGACTATAGTCTGTCTGTCGGTCTTCCTTTCGACTTTTTCCCTTTTCCTCGGGAGTCGCCACAGCGAATCATCTGATTCGCATAAATACCATTACCCTCTCTCATAAAACACCCCTAAATCAATTATTATAAGCATAACATTGTAAAATAATATCAAATACTATCAACATGAATTTCAAGTCACTTATTTATACCGAGTCACTTTACATGAAGCTTAAAACAGCCAATCAAGTCTTACAATATGTGAGGTGCTCAAAACCGAAAGTAGTGCACTTGCTATGGGTTATACGGACTTCCGGTCTTTCAAGGGTGCCGTTGAACTCGTTTAGAACACAGCCTGCAGTGAGGTGAATCATCAGCAGAGCGGAGAGTTCTCTCTTGATTCGGGTTTTCATTCATTTTACAACTCTCTTTGCTTAACCGAGTATCCATGGTAGATTGCGCCGATCCGAGCAGATAGTTAATTCATCTCCGAGTATTAGACTTGCAAAAAACTTGATGTTCGTGAGGCCTGGGTGAACACAGAGAGCAGACAGCCGAGGTGTAGTCACTGTGCAGATATGGCTGAAAGCCAAAACAATCGCCGGGGAATTGAATACTGAAAATTTCCACGGTGGACCATAATGGTGTTTCAGATTTATAAAACGAAAAGCCTGTTCATCAAGATGTGGACAACTCTCTCCGAGGGAAGAAAAAAGCAAATTTCCACTGTCAGTGGATCTTAACAGCATGGAGGAGTGTGAAAGAATCCACCATCATCAACGGGTTCTGAAAGGCCAGACTGCTGCGTGAAGAGAGCATCACTGCTTCAGAGGCAACGTTTCCTCGAGATGAAAGTGACAGAGAGCGACACCGACAGAGAGACTGAAAAGGTACCAGTACGTGACGAAGATTTTCTGGGGTTGTTCAATTCGGACACTGAAGAGGACGACTTCAGTGCGCAGGAGGAAGACGAATAAGTGACTTGTGGCTTCAGTGGTTTGGTGTTCAGTAGTTTCAATACTCAGTAGGAAGATGAATAGTGACTTGTGGTTTCAGTGTACTGGAGAATGAAGCGACTTTAATAGTGTAGTTGCACAGCTGCGCCTTAACAGTGAGTGGTTTGGTGTTCAGTGGTTTCAGTACGCAGGAGGAAGAAAAATAAAGTAACTTTGTTTTAGTGCACAGGAGGAAGATGAATAAAACCAATGACTTTTCCGTTTTGTTTGATCGGCACTTTTACTGCTGTGTTACAGGCACTGTTTGGAAACAATCAGTTCAGGTATACGAATAAATACTTATTTACGTAAAGATTTTGTACCATATCTTATTTTTCATCCAGGATATCAATGTCTTATAGTCCACTGCAGCTTAAATGTGACAAAATGGTATTTCTTTTAAATTTAAGTGAGTGCGGCATATATTTAGGTATGCTCTATAGTCTGGAAAATACGGTGTATGTATACATACACATACACATAATATATGTATATATACATACACTAGGCCCTCGACATTCGCGGGGGTTCGGTTCCAAGCCCTCCCGCGAATCGAGATAATCCGCGAGTTCTGTACCCGGAAGTAAAACCCCATGTATTACGTCACATGCGCGAATGAGCAGCTGTAAGTAAAATACTACATCTCTTACATGCAGTAAAATATGCTTTTTAAACACATTATATAGAAAGTCTTACTCATTACAGTATTAATGTAGTAAAGTGTAGTAATGATTAAGAAAAACTTTTCAATTTTTACTCTTATTTTTATAGATAAAATATAAACATACAGCATATATTGTTGTAAAGCACTCGTTTTAAAGTCTTTTTCAATTATTATTCCAGTACAGTACCTCAGTTAATTCTTAGAATGTTTGTGTGAGAGATTTTATGTTCTGTAGCATGTTTAACAAATGATACCAAAAGGATAAACTTTATTACGCTTCATGTCCTTTTACATTGAACTTGGAGTGACGTGTCCAAGATGGCGCTGCCTAGAGGGAAATGTCTCGGGGTTCTCAGAGTCAAATTGTTTGTTTGTTCGTTTTAATTTGTATTATTTGTTTGTTCATGTTTTGCACTATGCTCATCTATGATCGGTCGACCCTACTACAGCTATGAGCAGCTTCAGCTTCGGGCAACTAAGCACGCAACAACTATTTTCTATCTCTTCTATGCTATGGGAGCTCCATGCTAGTGGTTAGCTAGCGGTTACCGACTAAGCCCAGTTGGAGTTCTCAGAGGCTTGGTTAGCACTTCCGGCCATACTACTTGAAAATGTTCAGTCCCTTTGAAAAAAGATGGACGAGCTTCATGCTCAGATTGCAGCACAGAGGGATCTGTGTTTCTGTGAAACATGGCTCGAGGAGAGTACACCCGATAAGGCGATTATACCAGCCGGCTACACAGCCTTCATCCCCTGCTATCCCAAACGCCGGCGTCATCGTTCGGACCCTTCCCCACCTGTGCTTCTTGTCCGTTGGGGTGCGGCTCGTACTGAGCTGCCGACCATAGCATTTTAGCTCTGCTAGCCGCATTCCGGCTAACAAGCCCAGTTGAGCGTGCTTAGTTATATAAGCCCAAAGATACTCCGATCTTATAGCTGTATAGTGCAAAACATGAACAAACAAAACAACAAATAAAATTAACAAATTAAAATGAACCATAGCATGCTAGCTCCTTAGTTATATATGCCCTTGTAGCTGTACCGGGCATAGTGCAAAACATGAACAAACAAAACAAATAAAACAAATTAAAACGAATGATAGCATGCCTAGCTCCGCTAGTAGCATGCTAGCTCTGCTTAGTTATGCACGCCCTTGTAGCTGTACCGGGCATAGTGCAAAACATGAACAAACAAAACAAATAAAACAAATTAAAACGAACAAAGAAACAATTTGACTCCGAGAACTCTGTAACGTCATGAACATGAACTTAGGTACTGTACTAGAATAATAATTGAAAAAGATTTTAATACAACAGTTAAGAAAAGGAGAAACATCCAGTGTTTTTTTTTTAATGCTTAGCCAGAGAAGACCAGCGTTTGAGTGTTATCATTAAGCTTAACAGGTAATTAAAACACACAAAAAAAAGAGGCTCATTGACAACTTGTGCGCGAATGAGTACAAAGGGCGGGATATCAGCTCAACCAATCAGCAGAAAGGAGGACAGCCATTGGCTGAATTGAATCACGTGCCGGTTCCTGGGCAGACCGCGTGTACTCAAACCACGAGTGCAAAACCGCGAATAGTCAAGGGCCTACTGTGTGTGTGTGTGTGTGTATATATATATATATATATATATATATATATATATATATATATATATATACACACATACATACACACACACACATCTACATACATACATATACACACACCTACATACATACATATACACACACATTATATATATATATATATATATATATATATATATATACATATATATATACACATACACGCACACTAGTCCTTCTAAAAAAATTAGCATATTGTGATGAATTTCATTATTTTCTGTAATGTACTGATAAAAATTAAACGTTCATATATTTTAGATTCATTGCACCCCAACTGAAATATTTCAGGTCTTTTATTGTTTTAATAGTAATGATTTTGGCATACAGCTCATGAAAACCAAAAATCCCTGTCCATCTTCCTTTCGGCTTTTTACTCGGGAGTCGCCACAGCGAATCGTTTGATTTGGCGGAGGTTTTTACGTCGGGTGCCCTTCCTGTCACAACCCTTTTTAGCAAGGGACAGAAACACGCTGACGGCTTTGCAGCTACTCTTTACGAAAGTCAGCAATGGTTCTTTTACATGCCTCTCACCATAGACAGTGACAGACATGGCCCGCCTTTGATAACCCAGTTAGCTGCACTGGGGGGGCAGCGACAACCTTGTGGAGAGTGGGACTCAAACCCCCAACCTTTGGATCAGCGATCCAGCACCCTATACCACTAGACCACCACTGCCCAAAAAATCCCTATCTCAAAAAATTAGCATATTTCATCTGACCAATTAAAAAAGTGTTTTGAATACAAAAAAGTCAACTTTCAAATAATTATGTTCAGTTATGCACTCAATACTTGGTCGGGAATCCTTTTGCAGAAATTATGCTTCAATGCGGCGTGGCATGGAGGCAATCAGCCTGTGGCACTGCTGAGGTGTTCTGGAGGCCCAGGATGCTTCGATAGCGGCCTTAAGCTCATCCACAGTGTTGGGTCTGGTGTCTCTCAACTTTCTCTTCACAATATCCCACAGATTCTCTATGGGGTTCAGGTCAGGAGTGTTGGCAGGCCAATTGAGCACAGTAATACCATGGTCAGTAAACCATTTATCAGTGGTTTTGGCACTGTGAGCAGGCGCCAGGTCGTGCTGAAAAATGAAAATCTTCATCTCCATAAAACTTTTCAGCAGATGGAAGCATGAAGTGCTCCAAAATCTCCTGATTGCTAGCTGCATTGACCCTGCCCTTGATAAAACACAGTGGACCAACATCAGCAGCTGACATGGCACCCCAGACCATCACTGACTGTGGATCCTTGACACTGGACTTCAGGCATTTTGGCATTTCCTTCTCCCCAGTCTTCCTCCAGACTCTGGCACCTTGATTTCCGAATGACATGCAAAATTTGCTTTCATCCGAAAAAAGTACTTTGGACCACTGAGCAACAGTCCAGTGCTGCTTCTCTGTAGCCCAAGTCAGCCGCTTCTGCCGCTGTTTCTGGTTCAAAAGTGGCTTGACCTGGGGAATACGGCACCTGTTGCCCAGTTCACTGCTTCCACAGGTCCCCAAAGGTCTGGAATCGGCCCTTCTCCACAATCTTCCTCAGGGTTCGGTCACCTCTTCTGGTTGTGCAGCGTTTTCTGCCACACTTTTTCCTTCCCACAGACGTCCCACTGAGGTGCCTTGATACAGCACTCTGCGAACAGCCTATTCGCTCAGAGATTTCTTTCCGTCTTACCCTCTTGCTTGAGGGTGTCAATGATGGCCTTCTGGACAGCAGTCAGGTCGGCAGTCTTACCCATGATTGCGGTTTTGAGTAATGAACCAGGCTGGGAGATTTTAAAAGCCTCAGGAATCTTTTGCAGGTGTTTAGAGTTAATTGGTTGATTCAGGTGATTAGGTTAATAGCTCGTTTAGACTACCTTTTCATGACATTCTAATTTTGGGTTTTCATGAGCGGTCTGCCAAAATCATCAGTATTAAAACAATAAAAGACTTGAAATATTTCAGTTGGTGTGCAATGAATCTAAAATATATGAAAGTTTATTTTTTATCAGTACATTACAGAAAATAATGAACTTTATCACAATATGCTACTTTTTTGAGAAGGACTAGTATATATATACACACACACACACACACACACTATAGCAAGAGAGTGGCTGAATGGAACACAGACATTAATGATCGCAAGTAAAAGACTTAACAAATGTAACAACAATAATTTAAGTGTCCATAGAACAGAACTCAAAGCTGGATCATTCTACTACAATTATAAGGGTTTCCCACAGCATTGCTGTAATGGCTATTGTAGATACTAGATGCAAGTTCCTGTATGTTCATGTTGGGGTATGGGGTGGTGCTTTTGGTGGAGGACCTTAGAACTATGCTTTGCATGAAGCTGTCGAGGACAACCATGCAGGACTGGTTGGACCAGTTCAACTCATTAAATGATAGCAAGCCTGTGCGATCTCATTTTGTAGCCAATAATGCATTTCCATGATCAGTGGTGGTTACTTCAAAAGAACTTATGTCATTTGCTCTGCATACAGACATGGGACAATGCTATAAATTCTTTACTGTTGCAACGTTTTCAGGAAAAAAGTGTTGTATTTAATTGGACAAGTATTTATTTTGTGGTCAGAAAAAGAAGGAAAAAAAAAAACGAGGTAAAAAAGACACGATGCTATTGTACTGTTCAGTACAGTACATGTTACATTGTTTACAAATCACAGTTTTTAATTTTGGCATAACAAACCACCTTTTTATATTTTGGGGTTATAAATGAATTTCACAAACTGCTGTCCCAAAACACTTCATCTGCATCAAATCTAAAATGTATATACACTGTACTTCGTTCTGACATCTTTTCTAATATTTAATTGTAGAACCAACACTCATTATGAAATAAATAACCCTGTTGTTCCTATATTATTTAGTATTTAACTATGCTTTATGAACAATATGTTTGTAGGGAAATTGGTCTGATAAAGCAACTGCTGAAGATGAATGAATAAAACTGTACATTATGTATAAATGTATCACTACATACATAACATACAGAAAATGGCCTGTACATGAGGTTTTCTTGGCACGAAATGAAATTTGGTTTCTAGCCTTCAGCTTGATATATAAATGCAAACAAAACTCTGCCATACCTGTATTTCCAGGTCATACAGAGATACCAGGATTCCACAAAATATGCAACACACCTTCATGTCACTCAGCACCCTTTCATCATGAAACTCTTCTGATTGACATTTATTCAACACATTAAACAATAATGAATCACCTGTTAGAAGTTCACTTCGGTGCATTTTGTGCTAAAATGCTTGTACATACAGATGATATACCTTTTGTTATAGTGTTTCAAACACTGTATTTCAAGCATGTTGCTTCATTTAGGGTTTTTAAATGTGAACAAAAGCTCCAGTACCTGCCTTCATAGCAATAATAGGCGTCTTAACTGATTGTGCTTGCTTTATCCTTTCCCTTGAAATATAAAAGGACCGAACGAGCATTGGTCACAAAATTATCTTTTAATTGCATGACAACTCTGGTTTAGTTGAGAAAATCTCCTCAGTTTGGCATGTTGTGTGACATCTGTCATGAGTTATGTTTATCCAAGTTACATTCTCTTCTTACAAGCTGGAAAAACAATGCAACAAAAGCAGCTGAAATGGACAGTGTTTGTGTACATGTGTACAAATGATCGCAAATACTCCGAGACAAATCACATACATATTAAAATCTGTTTACCAGCTTAATGTAATTTATATTGATATCACCAGCACATCCTCATACTGTCGCCATTTGTTACCTGTCAAAATCAGCTGACAATCTTGAATTCCTTTCTGCCTCACCTCAGTGTCACCTGATTGTTTGTGGCAGGCTTCCCCAAAAATGTACATTCTATTCCTATTCTAGTCATACTCACTTACACTGTAGTGCAAGATGATGATTTAGAACAATGACTATACTGAATGACCAGATTATTACGTCATGTGACACATATACTCTTCTGAAAAGTCTGTTCAGTATATTACCAGAAATGAATCAAAACTCAAAGTATGTGACATCTTAAAAGGATTCTAGAAAACAATGGGATTAGTTGTAATGCTCCACAGGCCCAAAGACATCGGAAATTGGCTCTGGCCTTCAGGCCTGATGAATAACCAGTGTCAATAATAGATGAATAATCTTTTGTCCAAACTAATGGATAGGTGGTGTTATTTGTAGAATAAATTCAATTACGTAGATGTGTCATTGTAGGGTGTTGTGGGATATGACTAAAATGCTGAAATGTTTTTAAATTTATCATGAAGAATTTACAGAAGTGGTTTTCAAAGTGGAAATGGCAAAATACCCTAATTAAAGTTATTATATCTGAGACCTTATACACTCGTTTACTGGTAACTTACATTAAATAAATTTCGAACCTAATGCATTATGTCAGTGTATAAAGCCAATGATTTGGATGAATATCAACCTGTAATTTCAGTGATCTGTGATGCAGTTTACAGTACTCTTTTCTTCGAAACCTTTGCATTGAGGTAAGATGAGATTAAATCTAAAAATATATTCTCAAGCATTTTTGCAACACATTCTAGGTGGATTCAGAATTTGGAAATCAACGTATTGTTTATGAACTTGGTACAAGTTGTATTTGACAATGGACATGATACCTGATGTGCATGATAACATTTCAGAATAACTGTGTAAATATATATATTTTTGCTGTTGTTTTATTCAGGTTATGTTGGTTTAATCTGGGTCAATACCCCTATTTCACTGGAGCGTGGCAGACTTGCAGAAGCAAAACCGTAGTCATCCTACAACATTCCTCAGTCATGCCATCATCTTCCATGTCCTTCCGTACGATTCCGGAGGCATTCCTCCTCTTCCGTCAGGCCAAAATTTTCCGTGTTTAAAAGCACGTTCACGGAAAATTTTTCCGACAGTGTTCCCTCACGTTCCGCACTCCTTCGGCTCAGTTCTGTTCAGTGATCGTCCCTTTTATTCCGCAAGTCTTCCGTGAACGTTCCGTGAACATTTCTCCTCCTCCTTACGGGTGGTCAAAAGTGGCCACAGAATCCCCACGGAATACTCGCGGAAGGTTTGCGGAATGGTTACGGATAACACGCAAGACTTGCGGAACACTCGAATCCACTATAAATTATTCTAGTTCATTCACTTTAAAACATGAACAAGAAAACAGAAAAAATAAAGTTATCACTGTGGTTTCGACTTGTGTGCATGATTTTTAGTCTGGGATGATTGAGGTGCAAATAAAAGGAACGTATTGACATTATTGAGATTAAACATTGACATATGTTAAATTTATCGTAAGTTCTAAACATATTGCACATTAAAAACATATGGTAAATTACAAACAAATGTTTCATTTTAAATTTATTGAACATTATAAACATACATTATTAACATAGCATGAATGAGAGAATGAGCTTCCTTGATCATTCTGCGTATTTACAGGCAGAATCAGGAGCAAATCCTTTGATCTTTGCCAATTGTTCTGAAGGTGCAATTTTCTGTAGGTTTTTGACCCATTTTCCGTGTAAAAATGTCAAAGCTCCTCCATAGAGTGCGTTCCGCGTCTTTCCGCCGTGATCCTTGCATTCCGCACTCCAGTGAAATAGGGGTATAAACCACATCCACATAGGACACTATGAACAACAAGTGACCATGCAAAGTCATATGAATACAAACCTGTGATTTGCCTTTGCTTGATTGCCAGAAGTGCTGCTGTCGGAAATGAATCAGCACTTATTGACCATTCAGAATCAGAATTGTAGAAATGCTGTGGTAAAAATGAAGATAACAGTAATCTCCAACTCAGGAGTTCTTAACTTTTCTTCTCCAATTCCCCACGTTTTAGTGAGCCAACTCTCCATTTCCCACCACAGCATCAGTCTTTGACGAATTCAATTTTAATCCATGCAGTGTTTAGTATGGAAATATACGCTTTGCTATTTTTGTGCCATTTTACGGTCCTTAATTTTTGTTTGCATATATTATATTTTTTACGAACAGTTTTCATATGTATTTTATTTCCATGTGATAAGATTTGTTTTTTTCTCAATTTATTTGGCCCATAAAAACATACAAAAAAATAAAAATGCAACACTAGACGCATACAGGTTAATGAGACTTTTGCATTTGTTATGCATTGACGAGTGCCTCAATGTTCGGTTCCACTTTTGAAATGGCGCAGCGCAAATCAGATTCAAGGTCAATCAGGCAGTTTCGTGATTTGGTTTTGATCTCAACCATGCTCGAAAACGCTGACTCGCACAGGTACGTGGAGGGAAATGCAACCAGTAGTGTGAGCACCGCCACAGCAACGCGAGGATACGAACCATGCATAGTGTGGGTGGCAAAACTGCAAGTCCTCTTCGATGCTTTGGTCGTGGACATATCGAACGAAGACAATTAGTTGAGACAAATTTGCAACATCCACGGTCTCATTTAGCTGAATTGCAAAGACGGGAGATGCTTTGACTTTTGCCAAGAGCTGCAACTTGATGTTGCACAACATGTTGAAGATGCGGGACTTGACGGTGTCGTTGGACAGAGAAACTTGCTTCATCATCGACACCGCAGATTCGCCAAGCAAAATGCCAGCGCACGACACGGCACAGCTTTATGAGTGTCTCTCTGATGCTATGTGGCTTCTTCGCCTTCGCCACCAGCATACGATGTGTGTACTATCGCTTTCGACTCAGTTTGAAATTTCCCACCCTGGTCCATCCTCATTTTCTTCAAGTGGTTTGCTTTCAATTCAAAAAACTGCCTCTCCTTGCCAACGAACTCGGGGTGTACATTGAAGAGGTGCTTCTTCAGTTGAAGGGGTTTCATCGAATCATTGCTGAGCATTTTGTGGCAAATGACACTGCGGCAGCTGCTCATTATGTCCCTCCAAAAACGTGAAGCCATAGTCCAGGTAATTGTCATCGTACTTTCTTTTCGGCATCTCGATCTTTGGGGTATGTATCTGTGGGATAAGGAAAAAAAATTCTGCAAGCTCCGCACTCGGAGGATCTCAATCGAGAAAACGATCGGTTTTCAGCACTTCTGATGTTATATAGCCTGGGAATGTCCAATAAAGATGTGGTTCTTTAACTTGCTGTACCAATGAACAAATGGTTCATTGATACAGCTTAGTCACAGCGGCACCTGTTGCTGAATATTAAACTAATATTAACAAGGGCTCCCTCAAAAATTTCCATGACCATTAAAGCTTAAATGAAAGGTTGCAAAATACAGGCTAACTAGGTCTGTGGAATCTACACGTATAGTAAGTCAACAAATTTTGAAGCAGTGGTTCTTCTGTCCAACCGGTCATT
This sequence comes from Plotosus lineatus, assembly GCA_024760905.1. Classification (NCBI taxonomy): domain Eukaryota; kingdom Metazoa; phylum Chordata; class Actinopteri; order Siluriformes; family Plotosidae; genus Plotosus; species Plotosus lineatus. The sequence goes on along the minus strand of CM045737.1, from coordinate 28,681,667 downwards.
CCCCACTTGGCAACTCCGCCATTCCCCACCAGTGAGGAATTCCCCACAGGTTAAGAACCACTGCTCTAACTTGAAAATTACCTTCAGGAGGAACTGCAGGAATTCTACATATTCTGAATAGAAGAGAAGGATGATAAATGATAGAAATACAGCATACCGGTTCTGTATTCGGAGTTATTCTGCATGGGTGTACTGGACTTCACTCTGTTCTTGGTTGTAATATTTTGGAATGTGGAAAGAATGTACCATGGAAGAGCACATGATACATTACAAAAGGAGGGAGAAAGCAACATGAGCAGCATGGTGGCATAGTATTGCAGCAAGATGATCCATGGTTCAAGCTCTGTGCCCCGTAAGTGCTCCAGTCTGCTCCCATGGCCCAAAAACATTAGGTTTATTGGCTGTTCCAAATTGCCTCGAGGTGTGACCACGAGTATCAATAATTGTGTTTGACCATGTGATGTACTGACAAGATGTTCAGGGTTTAAATTCCTTATTCTTTTCATTTTTTTATCTAATTAATCAGTTCTTTCACTTTAGTATTAACAGTACAGGGATCATGGGGTAAATTCTCCTGGCATGACACCACATGATCACATGTGACACCAGTAATTGTAGGAATGCTGCCCTGATAAAGATTTTTCTTCTTCAGACGTCACTCACTGTTCTCTCCTAGTCTATGTAGGAGAACCTGCTTAAACTGTGCCTAAACTGTCACAGTGACTGTCACAACTGTCTCATTCATCATTTATCTTAAAAGACATCTCAAATAATCAACTAGGCTATCAGTGACTTAACTGTTATCTGATTTCCGAGAGAAGGAGAGACATATGTCCATTAAAGTATTTCAAGGAGGATCATCAAATCACAAGTAGAAACACAAGCATATACAGTAATACAAACACTTGACAAGAAAACACCGACTGATTAAAGCAGGGGTCACCAACATGGTGACCGCGGGCACCAGGTAGCCCGCAAGATCAACAAGAGGTGCCTGCGGGCCTGTTCACTGCTATTTTTTAGAACAGGCTCCATAGTGCCACTCTCCATCGAGCTGCATCTAATTTTTTTTTCTATTTTTATAATCAAATCAATATCTTCACATAGATGAATATCATTAATTATTAATAATAACAAAATTATAGGTAAATTGAGCAAATTAGTTATTTCAGAAGTGTGTATCGTCCTGGTCACCCGTCACATTAATTGGTACCCTAGAAGTAGCTCTCGGTTTCAAAACAGTTGGTGACCCCTGGATTAAAGGGACATGATTCACAGGTTTAACAAGATCAACAGACTGGACTTTTTTTTTTTCCAGCTGTACAGTCCATTCAATTTTAAAACTCAAACACTTAAATTTACCATTGTTTTTGTGCTGTTGTCTATGCTGTTTTTGTTTGTCAACCAATGCTATTATCTCAGTTTCCAAAATCATTCACGGGGATAATTTTTGGAACCAAGTATCACTGATTGAATGCAACATAAAATGTATACAACATACAGCAACCAGTGCACTTTGAACCCCATTTTGCATGTTGCAGAGTCGGATTTAAATGGGCCTATCTCCACTTTTCACAAAATGTTAATCCAATTGAGTCTCAACCCACCATGTATGTATGTATGTACTGTATGTTAGTGTGTATGTGGAAAACAGGTCACAGTCCAGTAATGATTCAACTACTGATTTTGTGAATGTACCTTTTTAAAAGGTTTTCACCAATCCACAATGTATTTAAGTGGCCTAGTAGCATGCACAGCCTCTGGGTTGGGTGATTGCTACAAAAAGGTTGAACAATCTTGTTTGCTTAAGTGACATCTAAACAAGCAGCTTGGTCTATTGTCAGGTCAGGTGTTGCGGCACCTGCTACCGTTAAACATATAGTCCGTTACATCTGTTTCAGGTCGAACGGCCGGTGACTAAACCAGCCCCCCCACTTGGAGTTGCTCCAGGTGTAGAAGGTGATCGTAGACATCCTGGCAGTGCAATGTTTTGCAAAATAAAATATCTATCACAAGGTCTATGGTGTACCAATCCAGGAGAGGAGTGTGTAGCTCCCTATAAAATGTAGATCAACAGACAGAATTTCCAGTGAGCTGCTGCAGCACTCAGGGGCTTCAATACATCTTGGAATGTCATTGCCTGATGAATAAGCACCTGAGCAGCTGAGAGAGTGAATCTAGTGCCTGCCATGACTAGTTTTACTTCTAATCAACTTGTATGCAGTTCAATGAAATATGGTCAGGAGGGGGAAAAAAACAACCCTGAAACCGGCTCGAACAACACCTGGAAAAACAAGGTTCTCACTGTTCACTTCCTTTTCCGAGTGGCAGTGAAAAATAGACAACGAGTCCATGTTTCATTTAGAGTCAAATGCAAAATCTACACTGCCATAGTATTGTGTTCTCTCCTTTATGGATCAGAAACAGGCCATCATTAACAACGACCGCCATCATTACCAACGACCGCCATCAGTGCTGTCAATCAACAGGGTGCTGATGGAAATTGGACTACTGTTGGTCGAAGACATCGAAGAAGGAGAGGTGGGAGGCGTGTCCGTAGGCAGAGAGAGAAGAGGAAAGGCATGATGGATGTAGTGAAGGAAGACATGAAGGTCGTTGGAGTCAGAAAAGAAGATGCGGAGGACAGGGTGAGGTGGAGGCGGATGATTTGCTGTGGCGACCCCTGAAGGGAGCAGCCGAAAGTAAAAGAAGAAGAAGAAAGAAGAAACAGGAACGATGTACTGGGTCTAGGTTCTGAAGCTACATACCTATATAATAGAGCACCTACGTGAAATCATGGGAATAATCTCAAGTGACAAGATCATTAATGAGGAAGTGCTCAGGAGAGCCGTCTTGCCATTATTGTCGGCCATATTGTAAAAATCTTAAGTGGCTTGATCATGTCCGGCGAATGCACAATGACAGGCTACCCAGACAACTGCTTTACTCTCAGCTCTGCACAGGAGCCGAAAAACCAGAACACACAACTCCGATTTAAGGACACAACAAAACGAAACATGAAGACGAGGGATCAGATTGGAGAGATGCTAGACAACATACCAGACTTGGCCAATCTGGAAGCGGATGATGAGGAGACCATGATTCAGAACAGTCTTCACCGGCTTGACGGACTGCACATGATAATGTGTGTCTGAGCAAAAAAAAAAAAAAAACAACCATCCATTTACTGCAGGATACAGTAGACCTACATAAGTACATAAAGAAATCCCAGTGAAGACGACATGGAAAGAAGCCCCATACAATGGAAAAGTTCTCTGCAAGAAGGCTTTATGTCTTTACCTGAAATTAATTTTTTTGCCAGTCTGCAAATGCCTGCAATTTTTTAAAGGCTAATTTATTTTGCATTCATGCTGCTGGTGGCAGATTAGTGTGATGTCTTTACTAAAAAGCAGAAACAAAATTTTATTAGGATTGCTCACTTATTCGTTTACGAAATAATACCCTCTGAAAGGCTACATAACAGCAATACAACCCCTATGCAACCATGAGAAAGCACGATAAACATCGACACTCAAGCTCCCTTTCTTCCTCAGGACAAAACCATTCGCTCATTAATTTGTCAAACCAATTTGTCATACTAGGGTCACAGGAAGGCTGAGTTTTATCAAAGGTGGAGTACACTCAACAGCTCACAAGTCAATCGAAGCCAACACCCATACAACCCCTGCCTCGAGAGAAGGCTGAGAAAAGCCCGTCTCCCTTCACCCGTTATCACAACCATCTACAAAGAGATTATGTTCAGTATCCTGCACAGCTGCATTTGCTTTGTAATTGGTTCGGAAATTGCACCATCTCAGATCACAAAACCCAATAGCAGATGGTGAGATTTGCTGAGAAGATCAATGGACACTTCTGCCAAGCTTTTGATCTTTACAACCAAATGCTATAACAGCTTCTTCACCATTTCACTTCCTCAGCAAACTCAAACATATGTTGATTCCACACTCATTTTAATATTTCACTTGTTTTGTAAAGTTGTTACTGGTACTGTAACTTCTATAATTTTTTAAAACAGTAATTTATAATTATTTCCTCCTATAAGGTAATTGCTATCATTATTGAGTATTGGTCTGTCTCCAAACTGTCTGTGGCAGTTGTGCTGTCTTTGCATCATACTGACACATGCACCCTTATTATTACTGTACAGTATGTTACTTTTATGTTTCTATATGGAGGTTTGCAGTTCACATTATTTGCACACTTTGTACATTTGTACTTCATATTGTAGTTTTTGTAGTACTCTATGTGGCAGATCTGACAATAAAAGCAACTTGAATTGACTTGACTATTCACGCTCACACCTAGAGGTAATGCTGGACAGCCCGTTAGATCAATGTGCCATAGGACACCCTGCACAGGGAGAATATGAAAACTCAATACATAAACCCCCTTGTCAAGCATGAGACACAAACCAAACACTTTCTTGCTGTGAATCAGACATGCAAACCATTAAGGTGCTACGCTACCCAAATAAATGAAGCAATCGGTAAATAACAATCTATATTCTGTCTTACCTCTTTTCAGTAGATTTGCTTCAGATATAATTCTGCCATCGTTTTTACTTATTTTCGTAAAATGTATTTGGGTTGTTTAAATCTATATAGCAATAGTGCACACAACTGCCTTGAACTTGCAATGCAGTAGAGCACAGCTGAATCACACGTAAACCTGGAAAGAAAAATATCAGCCTCACAGTAAATGGAAAAAAACAAAACTATTTCTCTCAAAAGGTCACCAATCCATAAATTAATTCATTTTCAGTAACATTCGCAAAACAGCACACACCAAGTACACCAGTACTGAAGCTGAAAGTAAAATGGCAAAATAAACTACAGAAGCTCCCTGCAGGGCAGAGGTGACTGGGTTACTCCAAAGGTCAGCAGTTCAATCCCTGCTGTCACCACTGTTGGGCCCTTGAGCAAGGCCCTTAACCCTCAACTGCTCAAGTTGTATAAAAAAAAAAATGATAACCAAGTCGCTCTGGAGTCTGCCAAATGTAAATAAACCTTTCTGGTAATCAGGTATGATTTTAGCAACAATTTCTCTGTGCTTTTAAAGTAAAGCATAAAATATTACAGGGCTAAATGGCCTTTAACAAAAAAACAACAAAGAAAAAAAAAAGAAAGAGAAAGGAAAAAAAAAAGTTACAAAAATCAGCACGCCAGTCATTTATTTTTATTTTATTTCTCTTAATTTCCTGGCAGTTGACAAAGAAAAAAAAAAAACAGCGCTAGGTGCCTTTATCTTGAGCATTTTTAAGTGCAGTAATACTTGATGAAATTGAGTGCAGATATTTTTTAAAAATCTTTTTTGCATCTTTAAATTTTCAGGTTATAAATGCACTTATAGGGCAGTGGTGGCCTGGTGGTACGGTGCTGGATCACTGATCACAAGGTTGGAAGTTCAAGTCCCACTCTCAACAGGTAGTCACTGTCGTATCGACCGGCCATGTCTCTCACTGTCTATGCTGTGAGGTTTATGTAAAAGAACCATTGCTGACTTTCAACAAGCGTAGCCTGCACAGCTGTCAGTGTGTTTCTACCTTGTGATGGCCTGGCAAGCTGTCCAGGGTGTAATCTGCCCTCACCCGGAGTTGGCTGGGATGGGCGCCAGCCTCCCTGCAACCCTAATTAGGACTAAGCAGTTACAGAGAATGAATTAATTTACTTATTTCATAAATCAATGCAGTCCTTTTGCTGAAAAAAATGTGTAAGACTCAAGAAACTCAACTCAAGAAAACAGTGATAACTTCCATACTAATCATTTTGTTCAGTTAATAGATTCAATAATCAGAAAACGTCTTCAAAAATGTTTTTTTTTTTAATACAGTTCACAGGTAGCAATATCATCTATTGTGATCCAAAGTTCCTTTCAGATAATCATCAAAAGTGATGTCTGCTGACTTGTTTTTGTTTTTTTCTTTTTTGTCTGCCGACTTCAGTCATGTGAAAAAGGTACACCTGAAAAAGCCAAACAGGTGATCAGCAGAGACACACCTCTAAAAATTCATCTATAAATAGCTTTGCATTCAGCGTCTGTTTCTGCACACTCCTGCTTGAACCTTATTCTGCCTTTGGATTTCAGTTGCAGTCACAATGGGAAACTGTTGGCATAGCTGTCGTAAAAACACTGATATCCGGATCAGCCTGCCAGCTGTTTGCTTCGTCTGGCAGGCTGCAATGATCATCCTGTTTGGGGTTTTTGTACGTTATGATGAAGAGTCTGACGCTCACTGGATCGAATTCAGGCAGGAGAATAATATTACAAGTGATATTGAGAATGATTTTTACTTCAGATATCCAAGTGAGTATGGATTTATTTTAAAACATTAACAATTCATTCGCATTCTTTAAAGAATATTGTTTTATCAAATTGTATCTATATTATAATGATTAATAAAGATGAGCCACTATGGCTCAGGTGTAAAAAGCCCAAATATTATGTCGGCAGCATTCTTCCTTCTCTATATATTGTATACAAAAAACACCTAAATACTTAAATATTCCTTTCTATAATTCAAATTACTTTTTTTTTTGTAATTTATAGAATGAAATTCAGTTAACTATGTTTCACCCTGCAAATGACCTGTGAAGGAATCTGAAATAATAAATATGCTACCGTGATTTAATTGATTTTATTTGTTATGAGCTGAATATAGCTTCCATTTCTGAGCCCTGATTAAATGATGCACTGCAATATCCACACCTCTTTCTCCTCGTTTCTTTTGTCAAACAGGTTTCCAGGATGTGCACGTCATGATCTTTGTAGGTTTCGGCTTCCTTATGACCTTTCTGAAGCGTTACAGCTTTGGTGGAGTGGGCTTCAACTTTCTTATCGCATCTTTTGGGCTGCAGTGGGCCATACTGATGCAAGGATGGTTCCACTCACTGGATCATACGGATGGCAAAATTAAGATCGGCGTAGAAAAGTAAGAATTGGCCTGACTCAGTATTATAAATGCATTTAGAACCTGAAATGCCCATCTGTGCTCAATGTGTCAAGACTTTCAATAATAATAACAACCTACTATTATTAAGTTTGTTTTCTTAACGTGTAGGCTATTTTTCTATCTTCAGTCTCATCAATGCAGACTTCTGCGTGGCGGGGTGCCTAATTGCGTACGGAGCTTGTCTAGGAAAAGTCAGTCCTGTACAGTTGATGGTTTTAACTCTGTTTGGAATCACCTTATTTGCAGTTGAAGAGTACATCATCCTTCATCTTTTGCATGTATGTTCTACCAATTGACAATTGTATACAAGATTAATGAACATAGTTTTTATAATAAAACTGGACTAAGCATAATTTCATGTATATTTGGTGAGGCCACATGCTATATACCCAATAATATATATTCTAGAAATTCTACAAAATGATGGCTATTGGATTGTAATTTTACTACAGGTTAGAGATGCTGGTGGTTCCATGGTCATCCATGAATTTGGAGGATACTATGGCTTGGCGATATCCTGGGTGCTCTATCGACCGAATTTAAACCAGAGCAAACGTCTCCATGGATCCGTTTACCACTCAGATGTCTTTGCTATGATTGGTGAGAAAAGTATTCATTTGCAAACTGAGAATTTTTATAAGTCGAAGACCTTACAACAAAAACGACAATTTTCTTTTGCTCCAGGCACTCTCTACCTCTGGATGTATTGGCCCAGTTTCAACTCTGCCATTTCAACTCATGGAGATGGTCAACACCGTGCAGCTATCAACACATACCTGGGTCTGGCATCCTGCGTCCTCGCCACCTTCATGGTATCCAGTATTTCTGCCAAGAAAGGCAAATTAGACATGGTAATCTTAAGCTTCACGGACTGGATTTGACACCAAGCATTCTAGACCATGAGTAGAGGATATTCAAAATCATGACCGGTAAAAGATACAACATGCATCATTTCTGTTAATTAGGTCCATATCCAGAATTCCACTCTGGCTGGAGGTGTGGCATTGGGAACAGCAGCTGAATTTATGATTCAGCCCTATGGCTCACTTATTGTTGGCTTCCTTGTTGGGATACTTTCTACCATTGGCTACCTTGTGTTTAGTGTAAGTGTTACAAGAGGATACATCTGACTGTTCTATCAAATATAAATTGTTTTATTGTACCATTAAAGTACTTGGTTCTACAAACAGCCATTCATGGAGAAATACTTGAAGATCCAGGACACTTGTGGTGTCCATAATTTACATGCTATGCCAGGTCTCCTTGGAGGAGTTGTAGGGGCGATTACAGCTGCTGCTGCCAGTGATGCTGTCTATTCAGAGCAAGGGTAGGTGTACTTGAAAACACAAATTTTAAAACGTGTTAAGTAAAGTTTTTTTTGTTTGTTTTACTGTACAACAAATAAGGATACCATTATTATATTCAATTACAGATTGGACAACTTATTTGGATTTAGCGGTAAATATGAAAACAGAACTACAAACATACAGGGAGGCTATCAGGCTGCTGGTATTGCTGTAGCTCTTGCCTTTGGACTAGTAGGTGGAACAGCAGTCGGTGAGTAAATTTTATTGAAAGTAAACACTTCATAATTTGTACAAAAGCAGACAAAACACCTTTAAACATATCGAATTACCATTGTCCAACCAATATCTTTAGAGTACAAAAATTAATTGCACAAAAAAATAACAGTGTAGAATTTTTATCTGGCTTCCCCCTTAAAAAGGTACCCATTTACTTACCAGGTATATTAAATAATTTTTATTACTCTGGATTACAATGTTCTCTCTCGGAAATAAAATAGTTTCAGTGCCAGTATCTTTGTGAAACCATTTGCTTACTCATTTACACAAATATCAGTGACCCCTGCACCAGGTATAATGATTTGAGCAAACATTGACATCTTTTTTTACTTCTCTTGAAATCATATGCCTCCTTCTGTTTTAACACGTGATCCCAGACTGAGTTTTTTATGAATCAGCGTTGAACTGACTCAAGATTTTTCCTCTGGTCATGTGGTTGCTCTTGTAAACAGACAGAAATAAACAAGACAAAACAAATACTTATACCGTAAACTGTAGTGGTTTCACCAGGAAACATTTATATAGAATATATATATATATGTGTGTGTGTGTGTGAAACACATCTGTAATTGTTATTGGCTTCAATATCTGCAGGTTTTATCTTGAAATTGCCTATCTGGGGTGACCCAGCTGATGATAACTGCTTTGATGATGAAGTGTACTGGGAGGTGAGTTTTATAGCAGAACTCAATTGCATTCCTTTTTGATTTGTATCGGCCTTTACTACATATAGGTGGCCATTTGCATTTGTTCAGGTACCTGAAGATGAAGAAAGTATCCCTCCAATCTTGGCATACAGTGACCACTTTGCCAACAAGCATGCTGACACACATATGTAAGTAAAATGCAGAAAGGTTTATATTAAATGCATTTGTCATTTTCAATAGGCCTCATTATAACACTCGAAAAAGCCTCATAAATCTGCAATTTGGTATTGATAGAAATGTTGCAAATCTGGAAAAAAAGATCATATTTATGTATGTAAATGGCCTCATTTAGCGAAAAATTGATCAACTTCACACTGTTGCTCTATTGTGTGTTGCATAATCTCTATTGTGCTGAAAACCATTGGTGAGGAATTTCTGGTTTTCCACTGCTCGAGTTACTTGAAAACATAAATACAACTCATCTCTCAGATGAGGGAACCATATTTTGAAAAGGGTTTTTTGTTTTTAGTTTTATCTTGATCAGTTATGTTATTGCAATTTTTTTCCATAAAATAATGTCAGTTTTCTAAAGTATTCTGTATCTTATCATTTTTAGGTCAGAGTCCAACTTCTCCGTAGAGCAAACCTAATCACATCTGGAAAATGGCACAGAGGTGACGCAGTTGCAATCAGTGCTCAATGAAAAATTATGGATAAAGCCGTGGTACTAGAAAATCTTTAACGATTTGCTTGATTTAAAAGCCAAACCGAGCAAACCCAGTTCAATCGAAGTACTGTACTTGTGAATACCAGGTGTCATATCTGTAATAACTACTTATTTTAACATTTTGAACTATGTATGTAAATAAGTCACACACAGATGTATGTTTGATCATTGGCTAATGAAGGCTTTTCATGAAAGAATAAGCATATTTTTAAAATTATATGTACAAAGCTGGAGTTGTCTTTTTATGCTCTCCAGAATTTAAAGGTTGAGGCCATATAGCTAGCTGCCTTTTATGTTTCATATTTATTCATATTTTCTTCTTTTAGTACGTTTTGAGTCTTGTAAATTTGACAGATTTTATTTAATGACTTATGCATGCATTATTACCTGTTGGCATCAAAATAAAATATGAATTTAAGTGTAATTTCTTTTTGTTGCTCATCATGCAAATATGCAGCCCAAAACACACATGACCAAGAATGAATTTTTAATTTGAGGCAGTGTTAAATACTTTCCAGGTTCCTACTGTATGCAATGAAATACAAGACCAAACGAAAAGTCAGCACATTTAGAAAACACTGCATTTGATGTGCATTATCTATACATTTCCAATGTTTTCTGATGCGAGGCTGTATTCTTGTAAATCACACACAGTTCATTCACATATACATACACTTATTACAGATTTTTATTAAAAAAGTCAACGACATACTGAAGTACATTTGATAACATTCCTCAGTTAACGGAACAGTTCTGAAGTAATCACACAGCCTTTGAAAAGCCATACATCCTGTAGGTTGTACAATATAGCCTTGCTTTCCACTGTTCATGTTTTATTATTGGTCACTACTTCTTTTTGACGGTGTTAGCATGTAATGTACAGTGATACCTCAGCTCACGAACATAATTGGTTCCCAGAAAGTGTGTGTGAGGCGAAAAGTTCGTCTTCCGAACATTTATTTCCCATAAGAAACCATTAAAATGAGAATAATCCGTTCCCAGGTCCCCATAAAACATAATTTTCTACTAAATAAGCCTTAAAACTACACAAAAATATACCTTATTTTATGTATAATAAATGTGCTATTGTATTGTAATTAAAGAAATAAACTGTACTGTATAATAAAGTCGTTTTATTTACCTTTGTGATGGTAGTTGATGGCTTGATGGAATGGAGTGGGAGGAGGAGGGAGGGAGGGACTTACTGTTTGGAAGGAGTGTTTGGAAAGCGCCTACTGTTTGGAAACACCCTTAGCCACACACGCACCCTTTATGGCTTCCTTGTTCTTAAGGATGGGAGCAATGGTAGACTTAGCGTACTGGTACTGGGACGCTAAGTCACACAAACGCACACCTCGTTCGTGTTTTTCAATGATCTCCGCCTGTGGTGGGGTCTTTTTTGGTCCCATAATAGCAAAAGTACACTCAATATGGTCCAAAATGTCTAGCAAACACAAACCACGTCCGCACTCAAAGAAAGGGGGTGACGAACTGGGACGCCGTGAGCGGCGTGCGTCAGCTTCTCGTGGCCGCCACCGTGGCGCTGTTCGACCGTGTGGTTTGGTTCGTCCGCCGAAAACTAGTTCGTCAGCAGAGACTATATGCTCACGAATTTAATGTTCTTGAGGCGAAAAGTTCGTGAGCTTAAGCGTTCGTCAGCGGAGGTTTTACTGTACCTCCTAATTTTTATAAAACCGTGTTGGAACTTGAATGAACCACTGATCTGAAACTACACTGCTTGTATAGTTTCAGCTCACAAACTATTTGGCAGTTTTCAAACTCCGTCAACTTCTTGATTTCCCCCCCTCATATAACTCACTGGATTCGATCTTTTAATGTAGCATGCACCAGATACATTTTCAGAGAGCTTTCTTTAATACGGTTTATTTCGTAATGTGTATTAAAAATATATATTTTGAGAGCATCGACCTGTTTTACACAACATAGATGACATCATCCTTGGCTGTTTGAAGGTAATCCAACTACTGCTTTAGCAGGATGCAATAATTTAAACTCAGCCTAGATACAATGGGTTCTACTTCACTCCTCCTAACTTATTAATGAGGGTTGAAAAACAGCTGAACAGCATTTTGTACAAACAGAATTATACTGATATCCTTCACAAAGTCACAAAATAACTGGGGAAAAGTGAAGAGGCCTTGTTTTTCACCGTTATGTGTGATAGCATCCAGTGTGAACAGATCTACTACTCCAAAAGTGGAAGGCCTGTATGATTTTGGCATGTTTGTGTGACTTTATAATTCAATGCGAATCAAAGAATTTCATACCGGATTGGTCGAGGCCAGGGTTAACATTGAACGCCATCAGTGCTGTTAACCAACAGGGTGCTGGTGGAAATTTGGACTACAGTTGGTCGAAGAGGGAGAGGCAGAAGACGTGTCCGTAGGCAGAGAAAGAATAGGAAAAACATGAGTCTAGAACTGAGAGTAGGGACTTTGAATGTTGGAACTATGACATTGAGGTTGAACTATGAGGAAGGTTGACATACTGTGTGTTCAGGAAACCAGGTGGAAAGGTAGCAAGGGGTTAGACTCATCACTCTGACAGACACTTTTCACTTCTGGAATATTCCTGACAAACCCCTCCTTCAAGATGACTGCTACTCCATTTCTCCTCCCATCCACACCGTGATAAAACGGCTTAAACCCTGCTCCTAAGCTTCTAGCCTTGCTACCTTTCCACCTGGTCTCCTGAACACACAGTACGTCAACCTTCCTCATAGTTCAACCTCAATGTCATAGTTCCAACATTCAAAGTCCCCACTCTCAGTCCTGGACTCATGCCTTTCTTCTTCTCTCTCTGCCTACGGACACGCCTCCCACCTCTCCTTCTTCGACGTCTTCGACCAACAGTAGTCCAATTTCCATCAGCACCCTGTTGATTGACAGCACTGATGGCGGTCGTTGTTAACCCGGGCCTCGACCGATCCGGTATGGAGGTAATACTTTTGATTTGCATTATAAATAATTGGCATTGGTTTTACGTCGGATGCCCTTCCTGACACAACCCTCTGCATTTCTCCGGGCTTGGGACCGGCATGAGGGGGAGAGACACTGGTTAGTGCCCCCCCCCCGCCGCCGTCTTCGACGAACAGTAGTCCAATTTCCACCAGCACCCTGTTGGTTAACGGCACTGATGGCGGTCGTTGTTAACCCGGGCTTCAACCGATCCGGTATGGGATTTGTATTTTTTACTCGCATGTTTTATGTGGCATTGGTTTTATGTCGGATGCCCTTCCTGATGCAACCCTCTGCATTTATCCGGGCTTGGGACCGGCGTGAGGGTGAACACAGTCTTGCGCCCCCCCCCCGCATTCTTGCAAAATGTACAATAAAAGAATTAAATACATATATTTTATTGAACTTTGTAATTATACTTTGCAAATATATGAGAAATTAGCATTTGATTCCTGCAACACCCATACCAAAAGTTGAAATGGAGGCATGTTTGGCATTGTGTTACATCACCTTATATTTTAAATCACCATTTTAAATTGTTACCTCGGGATAGTATTTGTTTGTTGCAGAATTAGATTTCCCCTGTATGCCTCCTTGACTTTTTTTGGTGACTTTTCTTCTACATGCAATTATAAATTTTCAATAGGAACTACTAGTTTGGCACCTATGTATAGGCATAGTACAACTTAGAAGGAATATGAAGAGAAGTGAAATGCTTTCAGGTAGTTGAAAAATATTTAATATATCGTGCTTTTAGTCTGATGTCAGCAGAGGAAACACTCAGATGGAGTAATACTTTGGAAGATTAAAAACAAGACTTGCTACTTCATTCTGAATCCGTTACAGGGGTTGAGTGGCATGAGGGCTCATGATGTAAAGAAGAAACCTGTGTGCAGAAGAAGTAAATTCTCTATTCAGTTGAGGGACACCACTGGAGAATCCGCATGGAGCAGAGTCTGTTCTCTCCATGTTATATTTGATAGATCACTGCCAGTTATATTAAACCCCCAGTGCAGTTAACTGGGTTATTAAAGGCGGGCCATGTCTCTCACGGTCTATGGTGAGAGGCATGTAAAAGAACCATTGCTGACTTTCGTAAAGAGAAGCTGAAAAAAGCCGTCAGTGTGTTTCTGTCCCTTGCTAAAGGATTGTGACAGGAAGGGCATCCGACGTAAAAACTTATGCCAAAATCAAATGATTCGCTGTGGCGACTCCCGAAAAAAGCCGAAAAGAGAAGACTGCCAGTTATATTAAAAACAAAACACAGTATGCCTTTGTACTGTAGCACAGTGCTATTTACATCTAACTGCAGCGTTCTTATTCCCCAAACTCTTCAGCTGTCATGGACACCGGTTTTCTGTGTTATTGACATCTATTCTATGAACTGAATAGATACCTGGTCCTCACAGTGATGAGCAACTTCATAGGAATCTTCTTTTCATCAAAGATAATGAAAGGTGTGTTACTCTAGGATGTCTGTGCTGCTGCTCAGTACATATGATATAGTATATAGAGCATGAGCAATAACAGTTAGAGTGGATCTGCATCTAGCCCATTTATATTGATTATAGATAGTATTTGAGAGACAGACCATACACTCGGAATATAAAGTCAAATTCAACTTTAGATGGAGCATTGAGTAACTTAAAGCAGCAGGTAAAATGTTAATTAGTATGTTAAATGCTAAATTACTGTTGTCAAGACAAAATTTGTTGTGCCGGATTTTTGAGTGACCTCTCACCGACTAGACAGCTACTGTATGTTGGTTATTTTAATCAAAGTACCCTAAAAAAGAAAAAAAAAAAAATTACTGGTTTAAAAAAAAAAAAAAGTAGCACGTAGCACTCAGTAGCTTTTACCTCACCACTATTTCTAAAAATCATGATTCTCTTATTCATACACCTGCAGTGAACTACTGTACTATTTATTCATTTATTTTCTGAACTGCTAATCTTATTTAGGGTCGTGGGGAGACTGGCGCCCATCTCAGCCGAGCCAGGTCATCACAGGGCACACCTTTTCTCAAATGCAATTCTAGAGGATTGTTCTGTTCAGCATTGTGTTCCATCACAATATATTTCTATGGCCTAAACATGGTTATGACCGAGCAGGAACCATAGGACCTATTTGTATTATCTTGGGCATTTGTCTACCTTACTTCAAGATCTATTGTTACTAAGGTACAATTAACAAAAAGGTTTGACTTGCGTTATTTCTGGACAACTTTACTTTTACTTTCAGTGTGCTGCATTGTGGTCCGTCACTATGATGTTTTCCTTTCGGCTGTTCTCTTCAGAGGACGCCACAGCGAATCGTCTGCCTCCATCTTCTCATACACCAACTGCCTTCAGGTCCTCCTTCACCACATCCATGAATCGTCTCTTTGGTCTTCCTCTGGGCCTTCTGCCTGGTAGTTCCAACCTCAGCATCCTACTACCAATATACTCACTATCCCTCCACTGTACATGTCCAAACCATCTCAATCAATCCTATCCATCCTCGTTACTCCATCATCTCTGCCTCCTGTCTTTTCCTCAGTGCCACCGTTTCGAAACCATACAACATCGCTGGCCTCATCATCTTGTACACTTTTCCTTTTATTCTTTTCGACACCTTCCTATCACACCGGACACTTTTCTCCATCCATTCCAACCTACCTGCACACGCTTCTTCACCTCTTTTCCACACTCTCCATTGCTCTGGATTGTTGAGCTTAAGTACTTAAAATCCTCCACCTTCCTCATCTCTGCTCCCTGTAACTTCACCGTTCCTCTTGGGTCCTTGTTGTTCACACACATGTATTCTGTCTTACTGAGGCGATTCAGTCATTCCTCTCCTTTCCAGGGCATACATCCACCTCTCTAGATTTTCCCTGTCCTGTTCTCACTACAAATCACAATGTCATCTGCAAACATCACAGTCCATGGGGAATCTCATCAAGCCTCTGTCCGTCAGCCTGTCCATTACCATAGCAAACAAGAAGGGGCTATGAGCTGACCTTGATGCAGTCCTACCTCCACCTTGAACTCTTCCGTCACTCCGACAGCACACCTCACCACTGTCTTACATCTCTCATACATGTCCTGCACCACTAACATACTTCTCTGCCACGCCAGACTTCCTCATGCAATACCACAGTTCCTCTCTCGGCACCTTGTCATACGCTTTCTCCAGATCCACAAAGGCACAATGCAGCTCCTTCTGACCTTCTCTGTACTTCTCTATGAACATCCTCAAAGCAAACACTGTCACTTTCTAATAAAATTTATAATTATTGCATCATGCTATTTATATGTAAATTGTTTTGTATGCCCTGTGAAAGTTAACTCACAGGGAAGTTGAAGGGACTGGTTATTTCTCAGGACTTTTTATGACTCTGTGGTAGCCTCTGCAATCCTCTACGCTGCCATCTGCTGGGCCCCGGGCAGCACAGAGCGGGACAGAAAGAGACCGAACAAGCTGGTCAGGAGGGCCAGCTCTGTCCTCGGCTGCCCACTGGACTCTGTGGAGGAGGTGAGTGAGAGGAGGATGGTAGCAAAGCTCACATCCATCCTGTTCAACAGCTCTCACCCACTGCACCAGACTGTAGAGGAGCTAAGCAGCTCCTTCAGTGGACGACTGAGGCATCCTCAGTGCAGGAAGGAGCGCTACCGCAGGTCGTTCATTCCCACCGCTGTCAGACTGTACAACGCCACTTTGTAACTGTCTGTGAAAATACCGGTTATGTGCAATAAAAACCCCGTGCACTTTATCAACCACATCTACCCCACTGTGAACCATATCAACCCATCTACTCTGCACTCAGATACATTACACTTTAATATAGGCCAGTCTATAAAGTTGCTCCATTCTTTTCTCCATTCTTTTCTTTTATTGTTTAGTAATTTATACTATTTATGTATCTATTTATTTATTTACTTACATAATATATATGTATGTGTGTATGTTTGTACTGTATCTATTTTTGCACCCCCTACTGATAGTACCTCAAGAGCCTGTAACAGTGAATTTCTCCATTGTGAGATTAATAAAGCTGTATCTTATCTTATCTTATCTTCCTGACTTCTGAACGGAGTTGTCCTTGGACGTTGATAATACCCTATTTAATTCCGTGTATTTTGACCTAGATTGTATGCCTTCATGCACACCTAATTAGTGAACTTCACTACACAAATATACATTCCAAAACTAAAAAAAAAAAAAAAGCTATATTTGTGTTATTTTCTATAGTGAACATATAAATAAAATAGTAAGCAATCTACCTTACAAAAAAAAACTATATGCAGCTGAAGTCCTTGTCCAACTAAATTTGAGAAGCTGCAATTCCACTGTCAATCAAAAAAGATCCTGCCAGTATGATATTTCCTCCAATCAGCACCATCCTCAACATAATGACCCACCCACTCTTTAGAGACTTCCAGGGAAGTTGAGACAACAAGAGCAGGACGTTTTTTGCACACATTTATCCAACGAGCCTCTTGTGTTGGTGCACTTAAAATAAAGCTTATCCTGAATATCACAAGATGGGGGGGGGCAGACTCAAATTTTACAGAGCACACTGGTTTACCAATCAACTACCTGAAGACTCAATCAGTTGTTTAAATGAGCCAAGTTAGGTATGCTGCTGCTTGGTTAAAGAAAAAGCCTGCAGCCACATGGCCCTTTCATCCTGCACACACACTATCTGATGCTGTTTGGCAACACTCACCCACTACAACTTTGCAGTCACTGACTTCCTTCAAATTACATCACCTACACAAGATGTAGTCTACCTGTGTGCTCCTATCTTCGCTTTTATAAATTTAGTATGATGCCAAAAGCTTTTTTTGAGTTGCACAGTTCCTGAAAGAATCTTATCTTACATTCACCTCTGACAACAGTACCGTACATGTTTGCCTAAACCAGTGCTTCTCAGTTATTTTCCCTCTAGGAAGAAAACATTTCACACACACACCCCACCCCACGAGCGACTATAGTATTTGTTATTAGTACACCTCTGTATAACATTGTGTCTTTATCATCATTAAAAACAAAAATATAAAGCAGTTCAACTTACAATAACATTGATTTTTAATCTGTCAAAGAAAAGATTCAAAGTGCACCAATGTGCCTGAAAAAAAAAAAATCCTGATCTTAATATTGCCATCTCACCACCTTTCTTTGTTCCTGTTACAAATGTTTCAGTGTTGTTTCTTGAGGGGTTGTTTACTGCACTTCATATCGTTTGCTCGTGCAAAAAATCGCTACACCATAGCGCGACAATGAGAGCGCCACTGCCAAATAGTGGAAGGGAAGTGCAATTACATTTAATTTTTGTACACCATTCCTGAAAAGCATGTTCCCCGGGGTCATACGCGCTCCACCCCATACCGTGCCCCCCAAGGGGAACGTGCCCCACTACTTGGCGAAACTTAAGTGATATTTTAGATTAAAGAATATCTTCCGCAAATGGTGCGCTGCTTAAAAAAAAAGAGAAACTGCACAAGTTGTTGTTTTATTATTATTATTATTATATATATAAAACATGCAGCCGTGGGGGGGGGGGGCACTAACAAGTGTCTCCCCCCTCACGCCATTCCCAAGCCCGGAGAAATGTAGAGGGTTGCAACAGAAAGGGCATTTCTCATGCAAATGATCAAAACAAAATTCATACCGTCTCGGTCGAGGCCCGGGTTAACAACGACCGCCATCAGTGCTGTTAACCAATAGGGTGCTGGTGGAAATTGGACTACTGTTGGTCGAAGGAGGAGAGGCGGGAGGCATATCCGTAGGCAGAGAGAGAAGAGGAAATGCGTGAGTCTGGGACTGAGAGTAGGGACTTTGAATGTTGGAACTATGCAAGGAAAAGATAGAGAGCTGGCTGACATGATGCAGAGGAGGAAGGTGGACATACTGTGTGTTCAGGAGACCAGGTGGAAAGCTAGCAAGGCTACAAGCTTAGGAGCAGGGTTTAGGCCGTTTTATCACGGTGTGGATGGGAAGAGAAATGGAGTAGGAGTCATCTTGAAGGAGGGGTTTGTCAGGAATGTTCTAGAAGTGAAAAGAGTGTCAGACAGAGTGATGAGTATCAAGTTAGAAATTGAAGGTGTGATGTTCAACGTTGTTAGTGCTCATGCGCCACAGGCGGGATGTGAGCAAGAAGAGATTCTGGAGTGAGTTAGATGAAGTGATGCAGAATACCCCCAGAGGTGAAAGAGTGGTCATTGGGGCAGACATCAATGGACATGTTGATGCAGGCAACAGAGGGGACAAGGAAGTGATGGGCAGGTTTGGTATCCAGGACAGGAACACAGGAGGACAGATGATAGATTTTGCAAAAAGGATGGAAATGGCTGTGGTGAATACTTTCGTCCTGAACAGACAGGAGCACAAAGGGTGACTTATGAAAGCGGAGGTAGGAGCACACAGGTAGACTACATCTTGTGTAGGTGATGTAATTTGAAGGAAGTCAGTGACTGCAAAGTAGTAGTGGGTGAGAGTGTTGCCAAACAGCATAGGATGGTGGTGTGCAGGATGACGCTGATGATGAGGAAGGTGAAAAAGGCAAAGGCAGAGCAGAAGACAAAGTGGTGGAAGCTGAAAAAGGAGGAGTGTTGTGTTGTCTTCAAGGAGGAGTTGAAACAGGCTTTAGGTAATCAGGAAGTGCTTCCAGATGACTGGACAGCCACAGCCAATGTGATCAGGAAGACCGGTAGGAGAATACTTGGTGTGTCCTCTGGAAGGAAAGTAGATAAGGAGACTTGGTGGTGAAATGAAGTGTAGGATTGTGTACAGAAGAAGAGGTTAACTAAGAAGAAGTGAGACACAGAGAGGACAGAAGAGAGTAAACAGGAGTACAGGGAGCGTAAGGCGAAGGTAGCGGTGTCAAAGGCCACAGAGGGAGTATGATGACTTGTATGAAAGGTTGGACAGTAAGGAGGGAGAAAATGATCTATACAGGTTAAAGCAGAGAAATAGAGATGGGAAAGACGTGTAGCAAGTTAGAGTGATAAAGGACAGAGAGGGAAATGTATTGACTGATGACAGAAGTGTGCTGGGAAGATGGAAAGAGTACTTTGAAGAGCTGATGAATGAGGAAAATGAGAGAGAGAAAAAAAAAAAAAAAAAAAAAAAAGAATAGAAGGGATGACCGTTGAGGACCAGGAAGTAGCAAAGATTAGTAAGGGTGAAGTGAGGAGGGCATTGAGGATGAGTGGAAAGGCAGTTGGCCCTGATGACATACCAGTTGAGGTATGGAAGTGTCTAGGGGAGGTAGCAGTAGATTTTCTGACAAGAACATTCAACAAGGTCTTAGAGTGAGCAGATGCCGGAGGAGAAGTGTGCTTGTGCCCATTTTTAAGAACAAGGGAGACATACAGAGTTGTCGCAACTACAGAGGGATAAAGTTGATGAGCCATACGATGAAGTTATGGGAAAGAATAGTGGAAGCAAGACTAAGGGCAGAGGTCAGCATTTGTGAACAACAGTTTGTTTTCATGCCAAGAAAGAGCACCACAGATGCAGTGTTTGCTTTGAGGATGTTAATAGAGAAGTACAGAGAAGGTCAGAAGGAGCTGCATTGTGCCTTTGTGGATCTGGAGAAAGCATATGACAGGGTGCCGAGAGAAGAACTGTGGTATTGTATAAGGAAGTCTGGAGTGACAGGGAAGTATGTTAGAGTGGTGCAGGACATGTATGAGAAATGGAAGACATGGTGATGGACAGACGAGGTGAGACAAGAATCTCCATGGACTATGATGTTTGCAGATGACATCGTGATCTGTAGTGAGAGCAGATAACAAGTGGAGGAAAATCTAGAGAGGTGGAGGTATGCCCTGGAAAGGAGGGGATTGAAGGTTAGCCTCAGTAAGACAGAATACATGTGTGTGAACGACAATGCCCCAAAAGGAACAGTGAGGTTACAGGGGGCAGAGATGAAGAAGGTGGATTTTAAGTACTTCGGCTCAACAATCCAGAGCAATGGAGAGTGTGGAAAAGAGGTGAAGAAGCGCATGCAGGCAGGTTGGAATGGATGGAGAAAAGTGTCCGGTGTGATGTGTGATAGGAGAGTATCGGCAAGAATGAAGGGAAAAGTGTACAAAACTGATGAGGCCAGCGACGTTGTATGGTTTAGAAACAGTGGCCCTGGAGAAAAGACAGGAGCCAGAGCTGGAGGAAGCAGAGATGAAAATGTTGGTTCTCTTTGGGAGTAACGAGGATGGATAGGATCAGGAATGAGTACATCAGAGGGACAGGACATGTTAGATGTTTTGGAGACAAAGTCAGAGAGGCTAGATTGAGATGGTTTGGACATGTACACAGGAGGGATAGTGAGTATATTGGTAGTAGGATGCTGTGGTTAGAACTACCAGTCAGAAGGCCTAGAGGAATACCAAAGAGAAGATTTATGGATGTGGTGAAGGCAGACATGAAGGTAGTTGGAGTAAGAGTAGAAGATGCAGAGGATAGGGTGAGATGGAGGCAGATCATTTGCTGTGGCGACCCAGCAGAAGGGAACAGCCAAAAGGAAAAGATTATATATATATATATATATATATAGGCTGTTCCCAGAGTGCTGTATCAAGGCACCTTAGTGGGACGTCTGTGGGAAGGATAAAGTGAAAGAAGGGCGGATTCCAAACCTTGGGCGACCTGTGGAAGCAGTGAACTGAGTCTGAAGTAGAAACATCCAGAGCCACCATGGACAGGGCGTGTGCAGGAAATGGGCTACAGGTGCCACATTCCCCAGGTCAAGCCACTTTTGAACCAGAAACAGCGGCAGAAGCACCTGACCTGGGCTATAGAGAAGCAGCACTGGACTGTTACTCAGGTGGTCTAAAGTACTTTTTTCGGATGAAAGCAAATTTTGCATGTCATTCGGAAATCAAGGTGCCAGAGTCTGGAGGAAGACTGGGGAGAAGGAAATGCCAAAATGCCTGAAGTCCAGTGTCAAGTACCCACAGTCAGTGATGGCCTGGGGTGCCATGTCGGCTGCTGGTGTTGGTCCACTGTGTTTTATCAAGGGCAGGGTCAATGCAGCTAGCTATCAGGAGATTTTGGAGCACTTCATGCTTCCATCTACTGAAAAGCTTTATGGAGATTAAGATTTCATTTTTCAAACCACTGGTAAATAGTTTACTGACCATGGTATTACTGTGCTCAATTGGCCTGCCAACTCTCCTGACCTGAACCCCATAGAGAATCTGTGGGATATTGTGAAGAGAAAGTTGAGAGATACCAGACCCAACACTGTGGATGAGCTTAAGGCCGCTATCGAAGCATCCTGGGCCTACGTAACACCTCAACAGTGCCACAGGCTGGTTTAACATCTATACTAATGCTGCCAGACATCACAGATGACAATTTACTCTCCTTTTCCAGAAATTGTGTATTCGACGTTCTCGTCAATAACAGTCATTAAGTTTATTTATAAGGTTGTGGAGATAAATTCAGCATGCAGTAAATCAGAAGCAGTAAGTAAACCGGAAGTTAACGTGTGACAGGCACTGCGCATGCGAAAGCTCAAGTTGACCAATCAGTGTGCTTGTTTCAGATATTTCTTAGCAACTCGCCTGCATTGTTTACGAGCATATCTTCATAACCTTTAATTTATTTCACTGAAACAGTATTTTAATATCAAAACAGTATACAAAATGCAAAGACCACTTCACGACCGTTCTTCTGGTGTACGCATTATAGTACGTCTTGAACCGAACTCTGAATAGTTGCAACAAAAACCAGTAAGTTTGCTACTGTTTTTGTCTAGTTTTATGAGGGTACTCGCCAGAAAAATGGAGGGGGAAAAAAAATACATTTTTAGTGAGTTTTAGTCGAGTTCACATGACCAAATGATAGCTGAATACTTGTTTTAATAGTTTACGCAAAAATCCGAATTTCGATAAAAAAAAAAATAAAAAAAACCCACACTTTCACTTCTCTGGCCCTTATCTCAAAAGTGGTCTGTGCGACAAGGGCCTACTTTTGGTGGAGCGCCTCATTAACTAATTAATATATAAATATATATATATATATATTTTTTTTTTTTTTTAGATAGATATATATATATATATATATATATATATATATATATATATATATATATATATATATATATATATATATATGTTTTTTTTTTTTTTTAAACACACACAAAATCGGCCATCTACTTACAAAATTAATCCGTTCCAGAGCCTCTTTCGTCGCCTGGAGTTTTCGTAAGTAGAGGCGCATTTTACATGTAAAACGCGTGATTCGTTCCAAGGCTCCCAAGATTACCCCATAAACCCTTTAAAATGACAAAAGCACACCAATATTGTATGAAATATATATTGTTTCCTTGAGGGATCGGAGGTCCGGATGAGCCGCGTTTTGCTCACATTCGGCGGAGCGAGCCACATTTATTAAACATTTACCGAATTAAACAACAAAAAATAAGCTGCAAGTTGCACTCTCAATAGAGAGTTAAAGAACACCTGCCTCCTTTCATCTCTGACTGACTCTGTAGGCAGTCCTGTGTCTGTCAGGGCAAGTGCACCACATTTCTGCTCAAATCGGTCATAAAAACGGTCTTCATTCCTTGTTGTTTCACTTGGTTGTCTCGTCATGTAAACCCATAATCATTACCAATGAGCTGTGTTTAAGACGAGCCCTCTCAAATAAACTCACGTAGCAATAGTACAACTCTCCTTTATGCGTGTGACAAATAGGCATGGGTACACTATTATGGAGATTCAGAACATTTTTATGAACTAAACCAAACAATATTAAACATTAGTGACATGCTCCGTCAAGTGCGGGAGGCGTCGCGGCCAACACCGGAGCTTTTGTGGCAGAACGCGGCTTGTCCGGACTTCCGATCTGTCGAGCAGGCAAACGTGCTTTGAACATTCGTTTAGTACTCAACATTCATTTGTTTGCTTGAGGGATCGAAGGTCCGGATGAGCCGCGCCCCGTTTCGGGGGCTTCGGTGTCGGTCGTGACGCTGCCCACACTTGGGTGCTCAGTGGCGCGCTCTGCTGCAGCCGACGCTGGAGCGTTTAAAGTCTGCTTCTGCTTCAATATCGTCCCAATTGTAGAGGCGTTTTAGCCGTACTCCTTTGCAATTTCACTCAACTGAATCCCACTTTCATTTTTTTAATCATCTGTTTTACTTTTATTGATAACGGAGCCTGCTTCTTTTCAGTCTCACCGGGAATCACTTTCTTGCTGCTCATGATTAATAACTCTGCAATAAGCATGCTCAAAAAAAAACAACTCACAAACCTGTACACAACTGTCCTTCATGCGCGTGTGTCGAGCAATGGGTCGAAGGCACACGAAAAGCGTTATGGGTACAGTACTGTATTATGGAGATTCAGCTCCCTCCTAGCCAATGGGAGGCCAGTGGGGGGGGGGGGGACAACCAATGGGAAAGCAACTCGTGCATTGTTTGATGGCACGTTTGAATTTTTACGATGGCGCTTTCGTAACGTGAGCTTGTTTCGTATCCAGAGACAAAAATAAAGAAAATGTGTTTCGTAACCAGCATTTTTCGTTTAGTAAGACTTTCGTAAAGTGAGGTATCACTGTACAAGACGCTCCCCGACTTATGTTTTTAATTGGTTCTGGACGGCCAAACGCAAGTTGAAAGTGAACGCACGCGAGCTGTTAGAGTGATGTATGACGTGTGACGCTCATACTGTACTATACATCCATAAATACCATTACTGTACCTCATAAAACACCCCAAAATCAATTATAAACAAAATTGTAAAATATCAAATAATGTCAACATTAATTTCAAATAAGTCACTTATTTATACGGAGTCACTTTACATGAAGCTTAAAACAACCAATCACGCTTACAATATGTGAGGCACTCAATACCAAAAGGAGTGTACTTGCTGTGGGTTATACGGACTTCCGGTCTTTCAAATGCGCAAGGGTGCCGTTGAACTCGTTTAGAACACAGTCTGCACTGATGTGGAGCCAGCAGAACGGAGAGCTCTTTCCTGGATTTTCATTCATTTTACAACTCTGCTTCACTGAGTATGAATGGTAGATCGCACCAATCCGAGCAGATAGTTAATTCATCTCTGTGTATGAGACTTGCACCCATGTTAGTAGGCTTATGCTTCTGACCAACCATATTCACTTAGTGGAGAAAAAGTACACAAAAACGGTGTAAAAACAAAAGATCAGAGACTACATCTTAACACAAGGGTAACACACTATATAAAATTGAACTGGGAAGGAGGGGCACTCAGTCTTGCTCTGCCCTTGCCCAGAGTTGGCCGAGATGGGCACCAGCCTCCCCATGATCCTAATTAGGATTAAGCAGTTCAAAAAAAAATTAATGAATGATGAGGATAGAGCATAGCCCTCAACACCTTTTACAACCTCAACAGTTCACCTCTGGGCCAACACTCGCACAAATCACTCACATTCATGTTCACACTCACGCAATTAAGATCTTTCAATTAGCCTTTTGGGAGTGTCTTTGGGTTGTGAAAGGAGATCAGAACACCTGAAAGAAATCTAAAAGTACAAGGAGAGCACTACTGTTTTTAAGATGCAGTGTCTTGCTGAGGCAAGACTGGCAAATTAACTCTGAATGGTATAGTGACTACCCTTGTTCTCAAACAAAGAGCAGCCAGGCGTTTGGGCACAAGAATTTGTATCTAAACTTTTAACTTGTACTGCATACTCCAAGTTTTATTTTCATTTACAGATTATTCTCAGAAGGGCTGGCCAAGGTAATCTAGATAAACTGGTTCTCTGTGACAAATTGGCAAGATGTAGCACAGTAGACCTCTATTCCCCAGTGATTCTTGTTTTCATCTTTTGAGTTTCAGCTCAACTCTAGGAATTTTATTGTGCAGGTACACAAGAAGTCCAGGACAGATAATTGGGAAAATTCCCATCACAGTTGTATGTATCATATGAAACTCACCTGTTGTGCGATTGAACATTAATGACTGCATTTTCCATCACACAACAGGTGACGTATTTGAATGGAATTTGTCTGGTACAGTCATTATCATAAGTGAGGTAGAATTCTGGCTGAGAGGGCCAAAATGGGGTTATACTCTTCTCCAGAATGCTACCAAGCTGGGCAAGTTAGAGAAGGCATTTTTCCTCCAACCTCACCTGTGATAATGACCGTACCAGACAAATAAATTACATTTCAGCCAAATACCTCACCTTGTATGCTAAAATTGGCATACTATCTGGGAGTCCATAATTTTATTTATGCTTTATTATTATTCTAAATCAAAAATATTTAGATTATCCTGAAAGATTGATTGATTGAATTATCTAAATTCTCAGCTGATATTGGACTGTGGGAGGAAACCGGAGTTCCTGTAGGAAACCCATGCATGCACACAAACAACATGCAAACAAAAACACCCATGCCTACACTGGGACTTGAAACAAGGACCGACTAAGTGAACCAGTAGTGTCACCTTTGCAACAGTACTGCGGCAGCCAAATTAAAAAAAGTAAAAAGGTTAAGTTTATTGTGCTCTTACAAACGAGACTTGTTCATCTGGCCAGAGCTAATTTCCTTAGCGTGAAGCAAATAGGAGTTCAAGTTCTTCTAGACACTAATCCAACCCAGGTTACCTTCCCAGTATTTTTACTACATAATTATTACTAAATAAAGATAAAAAATTGTGAGGGGAGAGTATTTGAAATCAAAATATTATATTGTAAGTAGTCAATTTACTGTTAACAGTGCACCTAACAAATTATGATGTTTATAGGACAAGGAAGATAATGTGCCAATAAGTGAGCATGCACAGAATAGAACTATTAATTAGTAATGTTCACTCAGTGTATTCAAGTGATCAGCTCATTTCATTTTATTGACACATAAGCCATATAACCGAGCTGAGCCTAGACCTGACAAGTAGCATCTCGTACTTAGCCTCTCAGAATAATGACTTGCAAGTCATAACTACGAGTTGATAATTATGAGATGCCAAGCTGACCCCTTCTTTTCTAGTGGCAGAAATGGGCTACCATAGATCCAGTGTCGTCCCCCCAATACCTTCTCAACCAGCCTTGCAATGGCCTAGTGAGCTGTCGAGGGTGTACCCCACCCTCACCGGGAGTCAGCCGAGATGGGCGCCAGCCTACCTGCGACCTTAAGTAGGATTAAGTGGTTCCGAAAATTAATGAATTTCGACCATAAAGGCAACAGTTCAGCATTATATTTACAGGTTTCAATAATGTGTTGAGCGGTTATTAAACAAGTAAATTCAACAATTTCCTTGTTGTTTAATTTACTTGATGCAGGCCAATTAATTTGACAATTCTCAAACACAGTAGCATCTTTTTTCACAACCATGGAATACATAGTCCTACATGGAATATGCATTTCATCAGTTAGGGTTCACTGTTGGCAGCTAAAAAAATATTAATCACTGAAGTAATTCAATAAAAGTGGTCACTTTTTGCAATCCAAATGGTAGTAAGGTGTTATATTACTGATGCCAAGGTTGGGGGTTCAGACCCCACTGCCAAAGGATGTCACTGCCCCCAGCAGCTAACTGGACTATCCAAGGCCGGTCATGTCTCACCGTCTGTGGCGAGTGGCTGCAAGAGAACCTTCCTTCAGGAATATTTTGTAAGGATTAAGGTGCATAGCCGTCACTGTGCTTCTGCCCTGCGATGGCCTGGCGACCTGTCCAGGGTGTAATCTGCTCTCCCCCAGAGTCAGCTGAGATGGGCACCAGCCTCCCCGTGACCCGAATTAGGATTAAACAGTTCAGAAAATGAGTGATATATGAACCATTTAAATAGTTTGGAAATATTTTTCTAAAGTCAGGGAAGATCAGTTTGAACGAAATGTGTATAATCATCAGACCTACATGAGGGTCTTATCTAAAAATAAATTATATAATAACAAGCTGAAAGATTAATAAACAATTTTCTGGATAATGTATGGCATATTTAGACAATTTATGGCAGCTGAATTTGGGTAGAAATTATGACAACTCCTTTTAAGATTTCCTTCTCTGGATTTAATTAGACAAACTTAAAATGTCCCATCACGGCAGTCTCGCTGTGCACAAAGTCCATAAAGACATGGTTTGCTTATGTTGGTGTAGAACAGAGGTCACCAACATGGTGCCGGCAGGCACCAAGTCGCCCGCAAGGACAACACGAGTTGCTCAGGGGCCTGTTCACTGCTATTTTTAGAACAGGCCCGCGGCTCCATAGCACCACTCTCCATTGAGCTGCATCCATTTTTTTTTTATTAAATCAATATCTTCACATACAGGTCCGTCTCAAAAATTAGCATATTGTGATGAAGTTCATTAATTTTCTGTAATGTACCGATAAACATTAGACTTTCATATATTTTATATTCATTACACACAACTGAAGTAGTTCAAGCATTTTATTGTTTTAATATCGATAATTTTGGCAAAAAAAGTAAAGAAAAACCAAAAATCCCCATCCAAAAAAAAATTAGCATATTTCATCCGACCAATAAAAGTGTTTTAATACAAAAAGTCAACCTTCAAATAATTATGTTCAATTATGCACTCAATACTTGGTCGGGAATCCTTTCGCAGAAATGACTGCTTCAATGCGGCGTGGCATGGAGGCAATCAGCCTGTGGCACTGCTGAGGTGTTACGGAGGCCCAGGATGCTTCGATAGTGGCCTTAAGCTCATCCACAGTGTTGGGTCTGATGTCTCAACTTTCTCTTCACAATATCCCACAGCTTCTCTATGGGGTTCAGGTCAGGAGAGATGGCAGGCCAATTGAGCACAGTAATACCATGGTCAGTAAACCATTTAGCAGTGGTTTTGGCACTGTGAGCAGGTGCCAGGTCGTGCTGAAAAATGAAATCATCTCCATAAAGCTTTTCAGCAGATGGAAGCATGAAGTGCTCCAAAATCTCCTGATAGCTAGCTGCATTGACCCTGCCCTTGATAAAACACAGTGGACCAACACGGCACTCCAGACCATCACTGACTGTTGGTACTTGACACTGGACTTCAGGCATTTCCTTCTCCCCAGTCTTCCTCCAGTCTCTGGCACTTTGATTTCCAAATGACATGCAAAATTTGCTTTCATCTGAAAAAAGTACTTTGGACCACTGAGCAACAGCCAGTGCTGCTTCTCTGTAGCCCAGGTCA
This sequence comes from Plotosus lineatus, assembly GCA_024760905.1. Classification (NCBI taxonomy): domain Eukaryota; kingdom Metazoa; phylum Chordata; class Actinopteri; order Siluriformes; family Plotosidae; genus Plotosus; species Plotosus lineatus. The sequence goes on along the minus strand of CM045737.1, from coordinate 28,652,647 downwards.
GGCGCTTCTGCCGCTGTTTCTGGTTCAAAAGTGGCTTGACCTGGGGACTGCGGCACCTGTAGCCCATTTCCTGCACACGCCTGCGCACAGTGGCTCTGGATGTTTCTACTCCAGACTCAGTCTACTGCTTCCACAGGTCCCCCAAGGTCTGGAATCAGCCCTTCTCCACAATCTTCCTCAGGGTCTGGTCATCTCTTCTGGTTGTGCAGCGTTTTCTGCCACACTTTCCTTCCCACAGACGTCCCACTGAGGTGCCTTGATACAGCACTCTGGGAACAGCCTATTCCCTCAGAGATTTCTTTCTGTGTCTTACCCTCTTGCTTGAGGGTGTTAATAGCTTGTTTACTGTACCTTTTCATGATATTCTAATTTTTTGAGATAGGGATTTTAGGTTTTCATGAGCTGTATGCCAAAATAATCAGTATTAAAACAATAAAAAGACCTGAAATATTTCAGTTGGTGTGCAATGAATCTAAAATATATGAAAGTTTAATTTTTATCAGTACATTACAGAAAATAATGAACTTTATCACAATATGCTAATTTTTTGAGAAAGACCTATAGATGAACATCATTAATAATAACAATTAAAAGGTAAGTTGAACAAATTTGTTATTTCAAAAGTGTGTATCGACCTGGTAGCTCTTCGGATTAATTGGTACCCAAGAAGTAGCTCTCAGTTTTGAAAAGGTTGGTGACTCCTGGTGTAGAAAGTGATGTCCTACAAACACATCTGGTTGTGATCCGGTGACCACATTCTTTAGCCATGTGCTAGGAGAGATTGAGGTTAGTTAAAACATGAGTTGTTTTTTTAAAAAACATCAGCTTCTGCATTATTGCAAAGTTAAATTTGTGAAAAGTTGCAAACTCTGCCATTAAACATGAATATGTTCCATGTGCAACCCCCCCCCCAACACACAGACACAAGTTAAAAACATTTTTTCTTAGAAATGAAAAAATATTTTAGGTCCAAGTTTGTTAAGTTGGAACATTTGATAGAGAATATTTTGCTCTCCGAAATATTTTACTAAAAAAATAATTGATAAACAATCCTTCATAAAACTATAGGCTCAACGATTCATTCTTTCAAAGTCATCAGCTGCATGGGCATGAGAGGACAAATTTATAAAATGGGTTCCAACTAAACTAGGACTTGCCTAAATGTGGTGTTGACTAATCAAATTGAATGGCTCCTGTATTAAACTCATCTTGTCCGATCTGTGTGGCTTTCATCATTGGATTCGGAAGAGCAATGTGTGCCATTCATAATTGCCCATACTCAACAGCATTCTATTTCAAAACCTGTTCCTCTAAGTGTTATCATTCTTCAAATGCCACTTCTGAAGTGATCAATCAGGCAGTAACTGCTTTTGAGGTACAGCACTTAGGGTGGGTGAGAAATTAGTAACTTCAAAAAATACCAACAGGTGGTGCTTTGGGCCAAGTTACAACGGAATTCCCCAATCATTTTTTAAGTCGCTTAATCCTACAAGGAAGCTGGCGCCTATCTTAGCCTCCCTGTAGACTCTACACTTTCATCTCTCTCAGTCTGCAATATCAAGTTGAATTCTCTCTTTACTTAGCGAGAGGTTACTGGATACAAGACTACCAATATTTCTAATATATCACACCCTCATCTTCTGTGTCTATGAACAGGTGTACCTACATTAGTACATGAGCACAGACGGGACATACAAACTCCACACAATAACAACCAAAGCCAGGACTTGAACTAAGGACCTTCTTACTTTAAGGCAAACATACTAACCAATCTGCCAACGTGCCGCCGCATGGCCGAAACACACACCTAACATACATATATAGTCTATCTTCACCTGAAATCAGATACATTTTAATGGTGATGAGCTTTTCCAAATGTTATTTTCTGAAAGCTGTTTGTATTTCAACCTGAAATTGTATATAAAATTTTACATGTTAAACTTAATATTTAAATCATATGGTATACAAAAACAGTCACATGACCACATGTGAAAATGAAGTCAAGTTAAGAAACTCAAACAATATTGTGGGGAAAATCTCACATGGATGTGATTTGATTGAATACAAGAGTCACAATATTCTGCAAGTGGGTATATTTCTGTCACCCTCACCTAAGTCTATGAGCAGGAATGTATTGTACAGTAGGCCCTTGACTATTCACGGTTTTGCACTCACGGTTTGAATATTCACGGCCTGCCGAGCAACTGTCACGTCATTCAAATTCAGCCAATAACTGTCCTTCCTGCTGATTGGTTGAGATGTAACGCCCCTTTTTCCTCATTTGCACACAAGTTTTCAATGAGCCTTTCTTTTAGAGAGTTTTAAATTACCAATCAAGCTCTATGATGCCACTCAAACGCTGCGAGTCTTCTCTGGCTAAGCGATAGAAAAAGGTAATGACCTTGGATGTCTTTTCTGAAGAAATAAGACCGTTTCCTTTGAAGTGCCTGAAGAGGAATCATCCTCTGAAAGCACTCCAGTATTAAAGTCTTTTTCAATCATTATTCCAGTACCCAAGTTAATGTTTAGAATGATTGTGTTTATTGTTTTGCTTTGTTTATCCAATTTATTACATTTCATGTTCTTTTTGTTATGGTCTGTGTTTTGGGGGGGAACTTTGATTTTGACAGCCGTGTTCCCAACTCTAACTGTCTGCTCTGGCTGAGCTACTCCGTGGCTCACATCTGAATTTCACTCTTCTCATCTACTCTCAATAAACACAAGCATGCTCACCTCTGCACCAGAGGATTAAATCTCATCAGGTCCCTGCTTGTTTGTACTGTAACTGTCCAACACAAACTGTTTTCTGCCCACTCCAGCTGAGGGGCGTGGCAAAATGCAGTTCATACCTGAATCCAGTCCTACAAACAAATCACACGCTTACCCCAGTTGAAGCGCACTGCTAATGTGTTTCCCCTTTGAATAATAAGTCTACTCTGCCATCTCACACTGCCTCACAATAATGCAATATATCCCTCTAGTGGCCATTTTTGAAAACTACAGTACTGTATGGTTTCAGGAAAATGTTATATATTAAAAAAAAAACACACACACACCACACACACACACAGTGGTGCCTCACCTTACGAAAGTCTCACCGAACAAAAAAAAGCATTTTCCTAAATTTTTTGTCTCATGATACGATACAAGGTCGCGCATCTTAAAAATTCAAAACGCGCCATTCAAACAATGCACAAGCTGCTCTCCCATCAATGACGTTCAACATCCCTCCCCGCTGGCCTCCCATTGGCTAACAACTGAGCTGTCGTTTATATCGCCTTCACTCAAGCGCCATCTTGGACAGATCCACCTGATGCCATCTTGGACAGGGATCCCATTGGCTATTATAGAGCTGAATCCACCATGATGCTTCTCGTGTAAAAGGGCAGTTACTGTTGTTTTATGGTTTATTTCTTGGCTCAGGCTTTTAGCCTTCCATAAATTTGTAAGATTATAACTCCACTAAGAAGACATGGTCAACACGTGCGTGCGCGCGCACACATGAATAAACAGGCTCGAGTGATATCACAAAGGAATATGACCAAACCAGTCTACCATCGGTACGATATTGAAGTAAAAGGAGGTCTTTAAAAAAGGTACGCTTTTATAATTTTTAAAGGGTTTAGGGGTGCCTTTATTGGGAGCCTTGGAACGAATCACGTGCTTTACATGTAAAATGCAGGAATTTTGTAAGATGAGGTACCACTGTATGTGTGTATTATATTTTTATTTATATATATATATATATATATACACATATATACACATATATATATATACACATATACATATACATATACACATATACACATATATATATATACACATATATATATATACACATATATATATACACATATATATATATATACACATATACATATATACACATATACATATATATATATATACACATATACATATATATATATATATACATATACATATATATATATATATATATATATATATACACATATATATATATATATATATATATATATATATATATATATATACATATATACACATATATATATATACACATATACACCTATAAACATACACATATATATACACCTATACACATATATATATATACACATATTATATATATATATATATATATATATATATATACACACACACATATATACATATATATATATACATACATATATATACACAAAATAATATTTAAACATTTAAAATACTATGTATCCATTACATGCGCTAAAATATGCTTCTTAAACACATAGTCTTACAGTCTTACTCATGATACAGTATTAATGTAGTAAAATGTAATGATTAAGAAAAGCTTTAATTTTTACTGTTATATTTATTGATGCTAAAATAAACATACAGCATACACATAAAGCACCTTTCGGTGCATTCTCTTTATAAACATACAGCACTGTAGTTTTCAAAAATGCCCACTAGAGGAACATACTGTATTGAATTAGGCATGACACGACTGAATTCAGGTATTAACTGCATTAAGTCCGAGCAGCTCAGCCACACCGCCCCGCCCCCTCCAGCCGGAGCCAAAGTACAAAACAGAGTTTTAGAGTGATAGAGTAAGAGGCAACGGGGCAATGTAAGATGGGGTAATGGGGCAGTGGTGGTCTAGTGGTATAGGGCACGGGATCGCTGAACCAAAAGGTTGGGGGTTCGAGTACCACTCTACACAAGGTTGTCACTGTCCCCCCCAGTGTGGCTAACTGGGTTATCAAAGGCGGGCCATGTCTCTCACTGTCTATGGTGAGAGGCATGTTAAAAGAACCATTGCTGACTTTCGTAAAAAGAGTAGCTGCAAAGTCGTCAGCGTGTTTCTGTCCCTTGCTAAAAGGGTTGTGACAGGAAGGGCATCCGACGTAAAAACCTCTGCCAAATCAAACGTGCGAATCAGATGATTCACTGTGGCGACTCCCGAGTAAAAGGGAAAAAGCCGAAAGGAAGACAGACAGAGTAAGAGGCGTTACAAACCAAACAAGCGGTGATGTTGATGTGAGTTAATCCTCTGGCGCAGAGGTGAGCATGCTTTTGTTTATTGGGAGTAAACGAGAATAGTGAATTCAGGTGTGTGTGCTCCAGAGCAGCTCAGCCACGCCCCTCAGGAAGTAAACAGTGAGAGGCATAGCGCCTAAATCAAAGTCCCTCAAAACACTGACCATAACAAAAAGGACATAAGAACAAGAAATGTAATAAATTGGATAAAAAAAATGAGAAACATGCTACAACACCCAAAACATTTTAAACATTACCTTATGTCATGTACTGGAATAATAATTAAAAAAAGACTTGAATAGTGGAGTGTTTTACAACAGTTCAGTTATTCCTCTTCAGCAATGACGTGACTTCAGAGAAAACTATCGTTTCTTCCGGAGAAAGTCTTATTTTTTCCAGAAGAGACATCCAATCTCATTACCTTTTTCTGGCGCTTAAGTAGGCATTTGAGTGACATCATAGGACTTGACTGGTAATTAAAACACACTAAAAAAGGCTCATTGCCAACTTGTGCATGAATGAGGAAAAAGGGGCGTTTCATCACCTCAATCAATCAGCAGGAAGGAGGACAGCCATTGGCTGAATTTGAATCACGTGCGAGCTGCTCGGCAGTCCGTGAATACTCAAACCATGAGTGGTCAAGGGCCTACTGTCCGTCTTCCATTGGGCTTTTTCCTTTTTATTGGGAGTCGCCACAGCGAATCATCTGATTTGCACATTTGATTTGGCAGAGGTTTTTACGTCGGATGCCCTTCCTGTCACAACCCTTTTTAGCAAGGGACAAACACGCTGACAGCTTTGCAGCCGACTCTTTACGAAAGTCAGCAATGGTTCTTTTACATACCTCTCACCAAAGACAGTGAAAGACACGCCCGCCTTTGATAACCCAGTTAACTGCACTGGGGGGGGACAGTGACAACCTTGTGGAGAGTGGGACTCAAACCCTCAACCTTTGGATCAGCGATCCAACACACATACAATACTAGTCCTTTTCAAAAAATTATCATATTGTGATAAAGTTCATTATTTTCTGTAATGTACTGATAAAAATTAAACTTTCATATATTTTAGAGTCATTGCACACCAAATGAAATATTTCAGGTCTTTAATTGTTTTAATACTGATGATTTTGGCATACAGCTCATGAAAACCCAAAACCCTATCTCAAAAAAATTAGCATATTTCAGCCGACCAAAAAAAATAAATAAATAATAATAAAAAAAAAGTGTTTAATACAAAAAAAGTCTACCTTCAAATAAATTATGTTCAGTTATGCACTCAATACTTAGGCTGGAATCCTTTTTCAGAAATGACTGCTTCAATGTGTGGCACGGAGGCAATCAGCCTGTGGCACTGCTGAGGTGTTCTGGAGGCCCAGGATGCTTTGATAAAAGTCTTAAGCTCATCCACAGTGTTGGGTCTGGTATCTCAACTTTCTCTTCACAATTTTCCCACACATTCTCTATGGGGTTCAGGTTAGGAGAGTTGGCAGGCCAATTGAGCACAGTAATACCATGGTGGGTAAACCATTAACCAGTGGTTTTGGCACTGAGCAGGTGCCAGGTCATGCTGAAAAATGAAATCTCCATAAAGCTTTTCAGCAGATGGAAGCACGAAGTGCTCCAAAATCTCCTGATAGCTAGCTGCATTGACCCTGCCCTTGATAAAACACAGTGGACCAACACCAGCAGCTGACATGGCACCCCAGACCATCACTGACTGTGGGTACTTGACACTGGACTTCAGGCATTTTGGCAGTTCCTTCTCCCCAGTCTTCCTCCAGACTCTGGCACCTTGATTTCCAAATGACATGCAAAATTTGCTTTCATCCGAAAAAAGTACTTTAGACCACCTGAGCAACAGTCCAGTGCTGCCTCTCTGTAGCCCAGGTCAGGTGCTTCTGCTGCTGCTTCTGGTTCAAAAGTGGCTTGACCTGGGGAATGCGGCACCTGTAGCCCAGTTCACTGCTTCCACAGGTCCCCCAAGGTCTGGAATCAGCCCTTCTCCACAATCGTCCTCAGGGTCTGGTCATCTCTTCTGGTTGTGCAGCGTTTTCTGCCACACTTTCCTTCCCACAGACGTCCCACTGAGGTGCCTTGATACAGCACTCTGGGAACAGCCTATTCGTTCAGAGATTTCTTTCTGTGTCTTACCCTCTTGCTTGAGGGTGTCAATGATGGCCTTCTGGACAGCAGTCAGGTCGGCAGTCTTACCCATGATTGCGGTTTTGAGTAATGAACCAGGCTGGGAGTTTTTAAAAGCCTCAGGAATCTTTTGCAGGTGTTTAGAGTTAATTGGTTGATTCAGGTGATTAGGTTAAAAGCTCGTTTAGAGTAACTTTTCATGATATGCTAATTTTTTGAGATAGGAATTTTGTGTTTTCATGAGCTGTATGCCAAAATCATCAGTATTAAAACAATAAAAGACCTGAAATATTTCAGTTGGTGTGCAATGAATCTAAAATATATGAAAGTTTAATTTTTATCAGTACATTACAGAAAATAATGAACTTTATCACAATATGCTCATTTTTTGAGGACTAATATATGTGTATATATATATATATATATATATATATATATATATATATATATATATATATTAGTCCTCAAAAAAAAATATATATATTATATATATATAGTGTGATCTTTGTGTTTACACTGTTTTGTGAACTTTTGTAACCCTAAGCAAATATGGTTGCAAATATTGTTGGTCAGAAGCATAAGCCTACTAACATGTGTGCAAGTCTCTAACCATCTGCTCGGATCGGCACAATCTACAATGCATACTCCGTTAAGCAAAGAGAGTTGTGAAATGAATGAAAACCCAAATCCAGAAAAGAAAGAACTTTGCTGGTGATTCACATCAGTGTAGGCTGAGTACTAAACCAGTATTCAACGGCGCCCTTGCTCACTTGAAAGACCGGAAGTCCCTATAACCCGCACTTTGTCTCAAGCACAAAATACGTAAACTACTTTCGGTGTTGAGCGCCTCACATATTGTGAGCATCGGAACTATTTACTAGCAGAAAGATGACATAGTGAATGTTAAAGGTTATATTTGATAAGTAAATTTAATTAAAATTCATCTATTTGAAATTAATGTTGATATTTTACAATGTTATGTTTATAATGATTTAGGGGTGTTTTACGAGATATGGTAATGGTATTTCTGGATTTATAGTGCAGTATGAGCGTCATACATCACTGTAACAACTTGCGTTTGGCCGTCCGGAACCAATTAAAAGCGTAAGTCGGGGAGCATCACACAAAAATATATATGCTGTATAATGTTTAGATTATCAATAAATATCACCGTAAAAATTAAGTTTTTCTTAATTATTACTACATTAATACTGTATTAATGAGTTACACTGTCTATAGAATGCGTTTAAGAAGCATATATTTTAATGCATGTCATAGATACATAGTATTTTACTTCCGGTTGATACTTCGTGCATGTAATATGATACATGGGGTTTTACTTCCGGGTATAGCACTCGTGGATTATCTTCATTCACGAAAGGGGCCTGAACCAACCCCTGCAAATAAGGGCCTACTGTACATACTTTTATACACAAGCATAATGAGGACTTGCAAACTCGACACAATAATGCCCAAGGCCGGGACTCGAACCCAGTTCCTTCTTGTGAGGCGGAAACCCCCTTACAGAAACAGAGCACATGGAAACCCCCATACAGAAAGGCCCCAATCACCCATGAGGCTCAAACCCAGAACCTTCTCGCTTTGAATTTAGTATCTTCTTTCTTCTTCTTTTCCTTTCGGCTTTTCCCTTCAGGGGTCGCCACAGCGAATCATCTGCCTCCATCTCACCCTATCCTTTGCATCTTCTTCTCTTACACCAACGACCTTCATGTCCTCCTTTACCACATCCATGAATACTCATGCCTTTCCTCTTCTCTCTCTGGCAACGGACACGCCTCCCGCCTCTCCTTCTTCGGCGTCTTCGACCAACAGTAGTCCAATTTCCATCAGCACCCTGTTGGTTGACGGCACTGATGGCGGTCGTTGTTAACCCGGGCCTCGACCGATCCGGTATGTCATCCTTTCTTGTGATTCGCATAGTTTATTTGGCATTTGTTTTACGCCGGATGCCCTTCCTGACGCAACCCTCTGCATTTATCCGGGCTTGGGACCGGCGTGAGGGAGAGACACTGGTTTGTGCCCCCCCCTCACGGCTGCATTTCTCGCTTTGAATTTAGTATACAACCACAAAACTCCCCCTAAATCATATTCACTTTTATATAATTATAAACTTTTCTACATATTTTGTGAAACCTAAAGATATTTCAACAAGAAATTGTACATAAATTTCAGGTGTGGTCAATGTATAACTTGAATCATAGAGTATATAAAACAGCCTATATGATCACATGTGAAAATGAATTACCTAGGAGAAACAAGTTTAAAAAAAAAAAAACCTGAAAATGACTGTTGTAAAAATAACATGCTACAGTGAAGTTGAATACAAATGTGTGACGCAACTTTTGAACATGATTGTAAATGTAAAATTATACAGATTTATCATTGTGTGTAAAGAAAAAAAATTTTTTTTAATATTGGAGGGGGGTTTATTACATGTGAAAAGTGAATTGTCAATGAAAAAAATCTGGTTGAAATGTTTCTCAAATATTATGTGTAAAATCATAAATATGTAGGCTTTTACTGATAAATCCTTTTTGAATAAATGTATAAAACGACTTATTTGTATGAAAAAAGGCCAAAAAAATACGAGCATGTCACTTTCTTTAATCTACCACACGGTGGGGGTATATAGCCAATGTCCACTAATCGCAGAAGCCAAGTACCCCTGAACAAATCCATTGCAAAGCTAACACAGACACTAACAACCATTCACATGCAACAGTGTGCAGAGGAGCCAGTCAGCCCCATGTGCAAGTCTTTGATCTATGGGAGGCTATCAAGGTACCCAGAGGAAATCCACACAAGCATGCAAACAACATGGAAACCCCATACAGAAAGGTCCCAGTCACCCATGAGGCTCAAACCCAGAACCTTCTTGCTCCAGATTTGGTACATAACCACAAAACTTACTACCTCTCTCTCCCTCTCCTTGCAATACAAAAAAAAAAAAAAAAATTCAAAACCACAATTAATTTACACAATTTGATTATGGTGAAGCACCATGATTTATGTAATATGCTACATCGTTTGATAGAGCAAAAAAGGGCGAGTTATATTCAGTATTGCACAGAAAGCCAAAGCACTAAATTTCCGTAAAATGACTATTGAGTACTTTTTGCTCGCTATTTGGTGGCAAAAATGTACAGTTCATGAATTCCATTTACAGTAGTTATTTATTTAACAATTATGATGTGGTGTTTAGCATTCTTACCTTGCAAATGGCAACATTAAGTTGCTCATAGGTGTGAACTAATGATTGCGGAGATCTTGTAACCCATTTGGGTTGCAAGTGGCAGTGCACTCAATGATTCAGAATGGTATACACTAGGGGTCCACAAACGTTTTCCTGCAAGGGCCACAAAACTTTTCCCCTTCTCCGATATGGGGCCGAGGTCAGTTTGTAACAAAGTGTGACCATCACAGGGCTGCCTAAATGTAAAAATTTATTGTTTTCCAGTAAGCCACGCATAATCAAATATTGGTAACCCTTTCTGGGACCTTCACAGAAAAAAAGTCAGGAAATTTGAAAAAACAAAAACCCCACGCTGCTTGCTATCAGTTGAGCAACCCGAAAACTGCCTGAACAGATGACCGGTTCAGCAGAGCCTGGCATACAAATGTAGTATTCTCCTGAGCCAACAGTCCACTTTAGGTTTAAGAGTTTGTCTACTTGCAAGCGATCATACTTGTCTTTGTGATGGGATTCAGAGTGTTGTTGCAGATTGTATTCTTTGAATACCGCCACTGCCTCTTGACAGATGATAAACATTTTCTTTGCACTGAACAAAAAAAAAATAAAATAAATAAATAACCATTTGTTCACTGCAGGTTAAATACCTGCATTGTGAATCAATTTCTCTCCTTCATAATCTTTTCACCATTATTCCGTTCTATTTGACAGAGGAGAGTCTAGGACTTTTGGATTGGAGGGGGGGGGGGTTCAGATAGGGCCACAGACAGCAGAAAGATGGAATAGAATCTCATGTTCGAGGTGTGTATTAGTCTTGATTGTGTGGCCAGACTAAAATAGTAATCATAAGGCATCTCCAGTTGGAATTAATCTCCAATAACATTTACATGCAGATATCGCAACAACTGATCAAAATATTCGGCCAACTCAGAAATGCTATTATGTATGTACTTTTTAATTTTGAGGAGGAATTATTTGTTACAGTGAGATCGCCACGGAAATTTTATTTGATGTTAAGACAAATTTTTGAAATGTTATGATTTATGAATGCACAAAACCCTTTTCCTGCCTCATAAATCATTGATTAATTTTCTAATACACAATGTGTAATAAGTAAATTTTGACAGTTAGGAAACATCAGTTGTATTGCCAACAACTGAACATACACTGCAGTAACATGCATGCTGTAAATATGCCTGTTTTAAAAATGGGTAATCTTCGTAAACAAATACATGACTGATAAATTTAGCATTTTATTTTTTATAAAATGCAACCTTTTCTTCGCCGCGTTATCGGTCATGATTTTCTGCACAATGGATTTCTGTTAAGAAAAACTTGGTGCAGAAGTTTATGCAGGCTGTTTGTCTGATTTATTGTTCAAGGTTATTTAAATAAAGTTTGGTTTTGTGGTATGTCAGCCTTCTAGCACACATCACTCTCACTCGTTTTCCAAACCACTTAAATCCTATTAGGGCCACAGAGAGGCTGGAGACCATCTCAGCCGAAACTGGACAGAGGAACACTTCACACTGAAAAGCTTGCCAGACCATTGCAGGGCCAAGATGCAACCATGTACACTCACACCTAAAGGCAATCTGGAACAGACAATAAGATCAATGTCCATATTCTTTTTGATGCAGAAGGAAATCAGATTGCCTGGAGGAAACCCACAATAGCGCAGGTTCATACAAACCTCATTGTGAGGCAAGCACGCCAACCACTATGCCACCCTGCTAGTCAGAAACGGACTCAGAAAATTCCTCATTTTATACTCTGACCTGAATAAAACTCAGTGAGTGAGTGAACTGCTTCTAGCTTGTAAAACTATTCTCAAATGTATTTGATATCAGCTCATACAAAAATCAGTAGATAACAGCAAATGAGTTTTGAAGAGTAACCAACGTAATAGCAATAGAGGACAAATTGGCAAATAAATATTTAAGGATATAAAAAAAAAAAAAAATTTTTTTTAAAGTGTTTAGTTTTTCATTCATTTTCTAAACTGCTTAATCCTAATTCGGGTCGTGGCAATAAACATTGGTACAAAAGATCATGCATTCATTCATTTTCTGAACTGTTTAATCCTAATTAGGGTCATAGGGAGGCTGGTGCCCTTTTCAGCCAACTCTGGGTGAGGGTACAGTACACCCTGGATAGCTCATCCGAGCATTGCAGGGCAACAACACGCCAACAACTATGCAGCTACTCTTGACCAAAAGGGTTTTTTTTTTTTTTATTTACACATCAACCTCTCACCATGGACAGCAAGAGACATGGCCAGCCTTTGATAACAGTTAGCTGCACTGATGAGACAGCAGTGACAACTGTTGACAGTGGGACTTGAACCCCCAACCTTAGGATCAGTAATCCAGCACCTAACCACCCAGCCACCACTGTCTTTTTTTTTCGCTCCTGATATTAATATGGTCCCAAGTGGTTTGTAGTAAAGCCACAAACCTACAATTTGCGGGTAATGGGTGCTTTCCAGACTCCGTTATATTCGTTTTTGTCTCTCGGTCACGGCAAGGGATTCACGATATGTTTTAAAGTGATCACCTTATTGTTTTGCGCTTATGACAGCTGTTCAGCCTCTGTGTGACTAGTAAACTGTGTTTAATTCAGTGCATGGGACATGGTGGAGGTCGAAGGGCAACTGGCTCAACGCCACCCTCCAGCCTGCAGCCTTTACGCATATACATTCTGCAGGGCCATGTCTTTTTAGAAGGTAGGGGATTACACCAGTGATTCTAAAGTACGTGTATTATGTGATCAGAATGCTGTCATGTTTTGTGAATACTGTAGGTTATGTACTCTGATATGTTAAAATGGATAGTTCATAAAATATTTAAATGAAAAATTATGCATGACTTAAAAAGAAACAAAATCAATAAATATGATAAACTTTATTTTAACATCAGACTCTGATAATTAAAATATTCCGTCTCAATATTAAATTGAATTCTCAAGTAAATCTTTTGTTGTTAAGCCTGTTGGTCACCCTCCGGTCCTACTCAGTTTCACTATTCTTATGGAAATCAACTCTGTAGAGAGGTCAAACAGGGTCATTTTCTGATCAATCCCCATGACATTTTAATGGACTTAAAATACACATTGGGGTTTTGTGAAAATGTGACAGCCAATTTGTAAGTGGCTATTGCATGCATTTGAGAATACAAGTAATATTTGTATTTAAGGTTAAAAAAAAAAAGTGATGAAGCAAGACATATTTCAGGGAAAATAAACATTGGTACAAAAAGATCACGCATTCATTCATTTTCTGAACCGTTTAATCCTAATTAGGGTCATGGGGAAGCTGGTGCCCAATTCAGCCCACTCTGGGTGAGGGCAGAGTACAACCTGGGCAGCTCACTAGGCCATTAACACGCTGACTGCTCCGCAGCCTCCTCTTGACGAAAGTCGGCAATGGTTCCTTTACGTGCCTCTCACCACAGACAGACATTATACCCCCATTTCACTGGAGCACGGAATGCAATGATCGTGGCAGAAAGGCGTGGAACGCAGTCTATGGAAGAGCTTCGGCATTTTTACAAGGAAAATGGGTCAAAATCCTACGTAAAATTGTATATTCGGAACACCTTCGGAACGTTCACAGCATGACTACGATACAATTTAGGAATAAATACGGAAAAGCGCACGGATTAACTGCAGAACAAGTACGAATAGCTACGGATTGAAAAGGAAGATTTTCTGATAATTCATGGATCGTTCACAGAAAGTAAGGAAGTCGAGGAAAAACTACAGCACTAATCCATTTGAGAAGGAAGAGCTTCGGAATGAAAGCAGAACGATTACGGTGAACACGGAATACCCGGTGTAACCACGTTTTGATACGGAAAAAGATCAAAGAATTTGCATCTGATTCTACCTAAAATTCACGGATTCAACCAAGGAATCTCATTCTGCCAATCTGTTCCTATTATTTTCACCCTCAATAAAATCATTCCTAACTACCCAAAAAAAGCACAGACGTCAAAACCACAAATGATAACTTCAAAACTTTATTACATATTAAACATTAACAAACAGAAAAATAAATTGAAATCAAAAACAGTGTCACAGTTCACTGGCAGAGTTTGAGTCCTAAGTCACCACAAAACTGTCTGAGCACACCGGAAATGTTTGATGGGCTGGGCTCACTCCCACTTGTGTCTCTAGCCGCAGGGGTGGTTGCAGGTGTCGAGGTGTACATGTAACCTGAGGGCAACTGACTGGCCTGCTGGGTTGTGGTTGCTGCTGTCCTGCAGACGATGATCGTTGTGGGCACTGTTGTGTTGCCCTCCTCGTGTCTTGAGGTCCCCAAACAGACACAGACATGCGTGGACCAGACAGATGCGTGGGCTACTACGTCGGTGGGGGCTGTCAGTAGTGTTGATGCCACTGGTGGTGCAGAGGTGGTGATTGATGATGCTGAGAAAGCTGCTGGTGGTGTTGCTGTGCATACTACTGAGGCTGGAGCTGCTGCGAAGGAAGTGGTTGCTCCTACAGCTCCATAAACTCTTGCCTTCTTGCTTGGGCCAATAGCGACATCAACGAATGAAGCTACAGCCGACTCAGCATCGACTTCTTGAACAGGCTCTTCAACTGGGTTTTCCGCTGTTGGAGACCATGGCCTCTTGGTAGTTGTCCTTCTCTTGCGTTTCGGTATTGTAGAGTCTCTCGAAATGACTGGTTATTTGTCTTTCGTGCCTGTATTTATAGTCGAAGTGAGTTCCATGAGTGTTCCTTAACTCCTCCATGCGGTCCTTAACTTTTCCGTAAAAGTTCTGTATGCATTTCTTGACCATTCCGCTTTGTTCCGTGTAATGTTCATGGATGTTTCTCAGTGTTTTATTGTTCCGTATGTATTCAATGAGTATTCCGTGTAGATCCGTACATGAACACGGCTGTTGCATGACTGCTTTTGACCAAACGGAAGAGGAGGGAAGACTTGCGGTTAAGTTACAGAGCATTTGCGGAAATGACGGAATGTTTACGGAAGGACTACAGAACCAAAAAAGGAACACTAACGGAAAAATTCTTTGTTCACAGACGATTTTGGTCTGCAGGAAGTGGAGGAATACGTACAGAATAACATGGTAGATGAGGGAATAATTGTGGAACACTTGCGGATGACCACAATTTTGCTTCTGTAAGTATGATGTGCTCCAGTCAAATGGCCGTATAAGAGACATGGCTGGCTGCATTGGTGGTCAGCAGTGACAATGGAGCCTTGAATCACCAACCTTGGGATCGGTAATCTGTTACCTTCTCACCAGGCTTCTACTGCCCAGAAAAGAATCACCCTTCTTAATCATAGTCACACTTCAGCAATGGTTGTTTTACATGCCTCTCAACATAGACAGTGAAAGACATGGCTAGCCTTTGATAACCCAGTGAGCTGAACTGATAATATAAAAATACCCTATTCGACGTGATAAGCGCCCAGGGCGCTTAAAAAAAATTTGCGTGGGTGGGAGCTTATTAAAATAATTACCAGCGGAGTGGAACAGTAAGTGCTTATTACCATCGAAATGGAAAATATGAATAATAACAGAATAAAAGAGATTTACTGCCATTTGTATTATTCATTTTATGGTATCAACCAAATTCCTTACATGAAAGCTGAAAACAGCATAATTTAAAAAAAAAGAAAGAAAGGGTCTTTTTTTTTAGGTGCTGTTCCTTTAAATATTTTCCCCTGGTGTAAAATCGAGCCAATCAACATGAATGTCAACTTTAGCACATGGCACATTGAACCAATCAACACAAAAGGTCAAGTTTAGCACATGGCCAGGTACTTAAACTTATGAAGTTTGTGAGCAGGAGAATCTGGTGAAAAATACTCATCACTTTTTGATAAGTCCATATCTGGCTCATTTCTCCATTTATTTAAAGTATTCCATAGTTTTGTTGTAGCAGTTTCTGATGGTTCATCGGTTGTGGGACATTTACCAAGAGAACACAGCAAAATATTTTTGTTTTTTAAAGCACGGCAGAACGATCAAATGTGTTGTTACTGATGAACATTATAGGCAGGGGTCTTGAGATACCGTGTAAACTCACTTTTACAGGCAGTGAACGCCTCATTTTACTTACCGTTACAGACACTGATCGAATAAAATTGGTAAGTTTGATCTAACATTTTGCTCCCAGTACACATGGGCGCTTATTAGTATTTAAATATGCAGCATATATTGGTTATCGTCTAATGAAATCAGACTGGAGACTATATGCACAATGTATTTTTTTCCCCTTCGAAACACTATCCTCAAGTGTGTTAGTCTATGGATATCAATCTTTCGATTCTCATTTCATTCTCCAAATCACCTCATACTTTAAGCCCAACAGGGGCTGAAGGCTGGGCAAAAGCAGGGATGAATCCTGAACAGCTTGATAGACTACCACAGGGTCAACACACCTACCCACACAAAACATTTGCACCTGGGGGGGTAATTAAAACGATCCTTTTAACCTGTGTATATTTTGGATTGTTTCAACTCCATAAATACCCAGAGGAAACCCATGCAAGAACATGTAAAACACACAGAAAAGTCTAAGACTATCATTATTGATACTGCATGTGTTATACTATGCAGTCTCTTTCTAGAATGATCACTTAGTTTAACCATACAGTAGTCAGCTTATACCATTAGTGGAAAGGTTTTATTCATTCATTCATTTTCTTCTTCTTTTCTTTTCGGCTTTTCCCTTCAGGGGTCGCCACAGCGAATCATCTGCCTCCATCTCACCCTATCCTTTGCATCTTCTTCTCTTACACCAACGACCTTCATGTCCTCCTTTACCACATCCATGAATCGTCTCTTTGGTCTTCCTCTAGGCCTTTTGCCTGGTAGTTCCAGCCTCAGCATCCTATTACCAATATACTCACTATCCCTCCTCTGTACATGTCCAAACCATCTCAATCTAGCCTCTCTGACTTTGTCTCCAAAACGTCTTACATGTGCTGTCCCTCTGACGTGCTCATTCCTAATCCTATCCATCCTCGTTACTCCCAAAGAGAACCTCAACATTTTCATCTCTGCTACCTCCAACTCTGCCTCCTGTCTTTTCCCCAGGGCCACTGTTTCTAACCCATACAGCATCGTTGGCCTCACCACCGTCTTGTACACTTTTCCTTTCATTTTTGCCGATACCCTCCTATCACACATCACACCGGACACTTTTCTCCAACCATTCCAACCTGCCTGCACACGCTTCTTCACCTCTTTTCCACACTCTCCATTGCTCTGGATTGTTGAGCCTAAGTACTTAAAATCCTCCACCTTTCTTATCTCTGCTCCCTGTAATCTCACCGTTCCTCTTTGGTCCTTGGCATTCATGCACATGTATTCTGTCTTACTGAGGCTAATCTTCATTCCCCTCCTTTCCAGGGCATACCTCCACCTCTCTAGATTTTCCTGCACTTGTTCTCTGCTCTCACTACAGATTACAATGTCATCTGCAAACATCATAGTCCATGGGGAATCTTGTCTAACCTCGTCTGTCAGCCTGTCCATCACCATAGCGAACAAGAAGGGGCTGAGAGCTGACCCTTGATGCAGTCCCACCTCCACCTTGAACTCTTTCTGTCACACCGACAGCACACCTCACCACTGTCTTACATCTCTCATACATGTCCTGCACCACTCTAATATACTTCTCTGCCACTCCAGACTTCCTCATGCAATACCACAGTTCTTCTCTCGGCACCCTGTCATATGCTTTCTCCAGATCCACAAAGGCACAATGCAGCTCCGTCTGACCTTCTCTGTACTTCTCCATTAACATCCTCAAGGCAAACACTGCATCTGTGGTGCTCTTTCTGGGCATGAAACCAAACTGTTGTTCACAAATGCTGACTTCTGCCCTTAGTCTAGCTTCCACTATTCTTTCCCATAACTTCATCGTATGGCTCATCAACTTTATCCCTCTGTAGTTGCCACAACTCTGCACGTCTCCCTTGTTCTTAAAAATGGGCACCAGCACACTTCTCCTCCATTCCTCTGGCATCCTCTCACTCTCTAAGACCTTGTTAAATGTTCTTGTCAGAAAATCTACTGCTACCTCTCCTAGACACTTCCATACCTCCACCGGTATGTCATCAGGACCAACTGCCTTTCCATTCTTCATCCTCTTCAATGCCCTCCTCACTTCACCCTTACTAATCTTTGCTACTTCCTGGTCCTCAACAGTCACCTCTTCTACTCTTTTTCTCTCTCATTTTCCTCATTCATCAGCTCTTCAAAGTACTCTTTCCATCTTCCCAGCACACTTCTGTCATCAGTCAATACATTTCCCTCTCTGTCCTTTATCAATCTAACTTGCTGCACGTCCTTCCCATCTCTATTTCTCTGCTGTGCCAACCTGTATAAATCATTTTCTCCCTCCTTACTTTCTAACCGAGCATACAAGTCATCAAACGCGCTCTGTTTGGCCTTTGACACTGCTACCTTTGCCTTACGCTGTGTCTCCCTGTACTCCTGTTTACTCTCTTCGGTTTTGTCAATGTCCCACTTCTTCTTAGCTAATCTCTTCCTTTGTACACACTCCTGCACGTCCTCATTCCACCACCAAGTCTCCTTATCTACTTTCCTTCCAGATGACACACCAAGTATTCTCCTACCTGTCTCCCTGATCACATTCGCTGTAGTTGTCCAGTCATCTGGAAGCACTTCCTGACCACCCAAAGCCTGTTTCAACTCCTCCTTGAAGACAACACGACACTCTTCCTTTTTCAACTTCCACCACTTTGTCTTCTGCTCTGCCTTCGCTTTCTTCACCTTCCTCACCATCAGCATCATCCTGCACACCACCATCCTATGCTGTTTGGCAACACTCTCACCCGCTACTACTTTGCAGTCACTGACTTCCTTTAAATTACATCGCCTGCACAAGATGTAGTCTACCTGTGTGCTCCTACCTCCACTTTTATAAGTCACCCTATGCTCCTCTCTCTTGTGGAAGAAAGTATTCACCACAGCCATTTCCATCCTTTTTGCAAAATCTACCAACATCTGTCCTTCTGCGTTCCTGTCCTGGATACCAAACCTACCCATCACTTCCTCGTCCCCTCTGTTTCCTGCACCAACATGTCCATTGAAGTCTGCCCCAATGACCACTCTTTCACCTCTGGGGGTACTCTGCATCACTTCATCTAACTCCCTCCAGAATCTCTCCTTCTCTTCTCGCTCACATCCTGTCTGTGGGGCATAAGCACTAACAACATTGACCATCACACCTTTAATTTCTAACTTGAGACTCATCACTCTGTCTGACACTCTTTTCACTTCTAGAACATTCCTGGCAAACTCCTCCTTCAAGATGACTCCTACTCCATTTCTCTTCCCATCCACACCGTGATAAAACAGCTTAAACCCTGCTCCTATGCTTCTAGCCTTGCGACCTTTCCACCTGGTCTCCTGAACACACAGTATGTCCACCTTCCTCCTCTGCATCATGTCAGCCAGCTCTCTACCTTTTCCTGTCATAGTTCCAATATTCAAAGTCCCTACTTTCAGTCCTAGACTCATGCCTTTCCTCTTCTCTCTCTGGCAACGGACACGCCTCCCGCCTCTCCTTCTTCGACGTCTTCGACCAACAGTAGTCCAATTTCCATCAGCACCCTGTTGGTTGACGGCACTGATGGCGGTCGTTGTTAACCCGGGCCTCGACCGATCCGGTATGTCATTCTTTCTTGTGATTCGCATAGTTTATTTGGCATTTGTTTTACGCCGGATGTCCTTCCTGACGCAACCCTCTGCATTTATCCGGGCTTGGGACCGGCGTGAGGGAGAGACACTGGTTTGTGCCCCCCCCTCACGGCTGCATTCATTCATTCATTTTCTGAACCGCTTAATCCTAATTAGAGTCACAAGGAGGCTAGTGCCCATCTCAGCTGACTCTGGGTGGGGGCAGAGTACACCCTGGACAGCTGGCCAGACCATTGCAGGAAAGGTTTGTTAAATGCTGTTTGCTCATTACCTAAATTTAAAACAAACAATGAACAACCCTGAACACTCGTGTTACTCAAGCCATCTCTGAACAATTTTGTAATGTGGCAGGTTCTATTTCATGCTAGAAGGTAATGCAATAGAGAATATCATTGCCATGGGATGGTGTACATGGTCAGCCACAATGTCTAAATCAGTGGTAGATGTAAAGTAATATTCAGAGTAATATCCACATTAATACTGGAACCCAAGGTTTCCCGGCAAAACACTGTACAGATCACTGCACTGCTTCTACCAGCTTGCCTTCTTCCCAAAGTGGATCCTGGTGCCAACTCTTGACTAAGAAGGTAAATGTACATACACTTGGCATTCCACATAATGTGAAAAATAAAACATGATTCAGAAGACCAGTTCACTTTCTTGCAGTGCTCTAATGGTTCAGTTTTTGATACTTATGTGCCCAGTGTACAAGTTTTTGATGGTAGATGAGAGTTAGCAGGGGCACTCAAGGCTTTGCAGCTCCACATACAGCAAGCTACACTTCGTGTTCTGACATAATTCTATCATTAATAATTAAGCTGTTTGTGCTCTGCAGATCTTCTGTGGGATTACTCCAGACAGGGTAGCGTTCACTATGTACTGAACCTTGGACACTAATGTTGCCAGTTCACCTGTTGT
Source organism: Plotosus lineatus (assembly GCA_024760905.1). Lineage (NCBI taxonomy): Eukaryota > Metazoa > Chordata > Actinopteri > Siluriformes > Plotosidae > Plotosus > Plotosus lineatus. The sequence continues at coordinate 28,631,657 of CM045737.1, read as the reverse complement.
CCTTCCTTGGTCAATTGTTGGGAGGCACTAATCACTGCATACCAACAAACACTTTGCTGTTTGAGATTATCTGATTCAGTAGTCTACTCATCACAATTTATCCCCTGTCAGAGTCACTTAGTTTCTTAGACTTATTTATTCCTCTTGCTTTCAACAATTTTTGAGAACTGATCGTTCACTTGGTGTCTAATATATCACGAGTCTACTGTGATGAGATTAAAACTGGGTTACAATTTTTTTGCAAGTTGTCCATGTTTTTTCAAATAATTAGGACCATTTTGCACCGCTGAATCCAAAAATATCCATTTCTGCCAATCAGTTCAGGTTTTTCTGCTAGCATGATTCATTTATTTTTTTTAAATCTGATCTTCTGATTAAATCAGTGCGTCTGAAATAGTGGGGCGCAGTATAATGCTGGGGGGGGGGGGGGGGGGGCAGTGGGATGCCTGGGGAGCAGCTCTGACCCTGGGGAACATGCTTTTCTGAAATAGTGTATGAGAATTAAGTGTAATTGCACCTCCACTCCACTAGTTGGCAGTGGCACTGTCACGCCATGTTGTAGCTTTTTTTGCACAAGCAAAGGATATGAAGTGCAGAAAACAATCACGAGAAACAACAAATTTTCTAACAGGAATGAAGAGAAAGGTGGAGAGAGATGGATATATTAAGGCATAAGTTGAATGAGAAGAATGAACTTTATTTCAGGCACATTGGTCTTTTGTTACAGATTAACAAGCAATATTAATGAAGTTTTTTATTATTGCAAGTTGAACTATATTTCTTTTTTTTTAATGTAACATGTATTTTAATTTGTCCTCGTTGCTCATGGGGTGGTCGTGAAACATTTCTTCCTAGAGGGGGCGCCACAGAAAATAATTGAGAATCACTGGAGTAAATTGATTATTTTTTGTGACATTATCAGTTGATTTTTTAACATTTTTCATCCAAAAAAGGTTTGAGGTAAAACATTTAACAGAATGTAATTATTAAAAATGTTAAACTTCATTTTCTGTAAAGTGAATAATAGATATTGATAAAAGTACATGTAAATTGAACATCATCAATGTTATCATCGGGCAAAATTCAGAGCATGAACTTCCGTTTCGTCAAAACCCTCAAATGCTCAGCAGCAGGGATGTCCGCGTCCCTGTTACCTGGAGTCCATCTCTTATGTCCTGATGGAATCTCAGCCCCCTACCCTCATTGATCCCAGATTCTCAGGAAACATTGATATGCGAGACCAAGTAACGCATTTTGATGCTCATGTTGCATTCAAGGCTTCTGAAAGCAGTCAGCTTATTAGTGACAGGTTCTGCGGTTCTTGGCCTTGTTGTTGCCAAGAAAGTTCGATCCAAACAAAAGACTTCCATGCGTACAGTTCCACTTCATTCATTGAGTTTTCAAACTCAGGATCTCTAATGAACTGATGGATTTGAGGACCACCAAAGATGCCAGCTTTCAACTTCTCTCTGGTTAATCCTGGAAAAGCATGGCACAAGTGAAGCAGCCACCATCCTTGGCTAGAGCTTTGGTGAACGGCTTACTCAATCCAACCTTAATGTGCAGCGGTGGGAAGAGTATCTTGTCTGTCTACCAGAAGATTGTTGAGGACATTCCTTGCTCTGCAAGACATCAATTCCTCCCACACAGGCCAGTCCTTCTTTGTGTAATGCTAAACAGTGTCCCTACCATCCCACATGCGTACTGTTGTCCCAAAAAAAAAAAAAAACACCATCTTCAGGACAACACAAATAAGCCACTCATTTGGACATTAACAAAGTTTCTCCATCAAATACTTCGCCGCTTCATACTTCTTCAGTGTAGTCGAGCAAGCAAGGGGTACAGAGGTAAACTGGTTGCCGTTGTGACGCAGAACACATTTCAACGATCGCTTGCGGCTGTCAATGAACAGTCTCCAGTCTTTTGGTTCATACTGCTTCACTCAGGCTTGTGCAGAAGCTGAGCAATGTGTACGGTCATAAAATCCTTCTCGTCAAAGAAAAAAAAATGGATTCACTCTTGATGTCTGTTGTGGTAAAAGGTGATATGAGCACTGTCAGAGAGGAGGTTCTTTTCCTTCAATCTGGATGCCAATAGCTCGGCAGAGGATTTTGATCACTGAGAAACTAGATCGTTTGGCTCCTTTTGGAAAAAGTATGTAGAGCATCATCGTTAAGAACCACTTCTCATGTCACCGAGTAACCATAACATTTAAACCAGGGGTGTCAAACTCGTGCCACAAAAGGGCCATGTGGCCGCAGGTTTTTGTTTCAACCAAACATCAGCACACCTGACTTGGCTCATTCAAACAACTGATAAGTCTTCAGGTATTTGATTGGTCAGTCTCTGGACAGAGCACACAGATTGACCAATCAACTGCCTGAAGATTAATCAGTTGTTTGAATGAGCCAAGTCAGGTGTGCTGCTGCTTGGTTGAAACAAAAACTTGCAGCCACATGGCCCTTTTGTGGCACATCCCTGGTTTAAACCAATGTTTGTTAATGCACTAAACAACCAGCTGTAAAAGTGGAAGAAATTGACAATTTGAAAGTTAAGATATAGAAACCCCAGAAAACCATAACAGTCGATTTGGAAAACAAAATGACTTCTGATTTTCTGGGGTTTGAATGTGCCAATCCATCATATAGCCAATACACAACCACTCACACCTAGGGGCAATTGAGACTATTAAATTAGCCCAAAGTGTATGCTTTTGGATTGTTGAACCCGAAGCACACCCACACAAGCATGCACACTGCTTGCAAACTCCACACAAACACACTTGCTGGGCATGGGACTCGTAGCCAGGTCCTTCATGTTATGTGGTAGAAGTTCTGACCATTACACCAGTGTTTGAGCCAAGGCACACTTTTGTTTTCTTTGGGGGGGGACTTTTGAGGCACACCACCAGATGAAAATGTTAAAAAATTAAACTCTGTAACCTATATTAAGGCATTAATTTTTGAACAGGAAACAAACACAAAAAACTATTTCTACTCACTCCGTGTGAATCCTGGGCCTGTGTGGATGAACAGAGCTGATATCCTGACAGGAATAGAAGAAAAACACACCAAGCTTTTCCTCAACAGTTCTCATCTCATATCTCTCTCGCTCGCTCTCTCTCGTTTTTATGGCAGGCAGGCTTCAAAAGCATACTTGGCACGATACCACTGTTGGATATTCTTTCACCACACACCAGTAGTTTCATCTCCAGTAAACGAATCCAAATGACGGATCTCGTTGCATTGCCTCGCACTGGACGCTTTGCTCGACTTAACAGTCTTTACTTTCTTTTGACCTCCACTCATACTAAGCCCTTCATCTGGTACCGAATTTTGTCCAGTTCGGACTTGGTATTTTTCCTTTTCAAAAATTTTTCCATCATGGTCACCGTTGTGTCTTGCTAATCACCGCCACCTGCCATCATTCACGCGCCACTAACCCACTTGTTTCAAAGGAAAAGGCAGTCTACAACTAACTACTGTACCTGCTTCCCCCTACAGGCGAAGAGTATTTACTACATTATTTTAGACCAATTAGGTGAAATTGGATAATTTCCCAAGGCACACCTGACTACAGAAGATCTCACGGAACACTAGTGTGCCGCGGCACAGTGGTTGAAAAACACTTCATTACACCACTGTACCTCCAACCATAATGCATACTACATAATATGGACTAATTTATATTACTGAGCAGGAAAAATTTGCGACAAAGTATCTATCAGCTCTATATAGTCATCTTTGAAACTACTGGAATGGCAAGGCCAATTTATGTTTTTGCAAAACAGTGAAAATATTTGTGTTTGACATGAATAGGATGTAATATAATTCAATGTCCAGACCGCAGTCCCCAGGCAAGCCACTTTTGTACCAGAAACCGCGGAAGAAGCGCTTGACCTGGGCTACAAAGAACCAGCATTGGACTGTTGCTCAGTGGTCCAAAGTACTTTTTTCGGATGAAAGCATATTTTGCATGTCATTCGGAAATCAAGGTGCCAGAGTCTGGAGGAAGACTGGGGAGAAGGAAATGCCAAAATGCCTGAAGTCCAGTGTCAAGTACCCAGTCAGTGATGGTCTGGGGTGCCATGTCAGCTGCTGGTGTCGGTCCACTGTGTTTTATTCAGGGCAGGGTCAATTCGGCTAGCTATCAGGAGATTTTGGAGCACTTCATGCTTCCATCTGCTGAAAAGCTTTATGGGGATAATTTAATTTTTCAGAACGATCTGGCACCTGCTCACAGTGCCAAAACCACTGGTAAATGGTTTACTGACCATGGCAGGCCAATTGCGCACAGTAATACCAACTGTCCTGACCTGAACCCCATAGAGAATCTGTGGGATATTGTGAAGAGAAAGTTGAGAGACACCAGACCCAACACTGTGGATGAGCTTAAGGCTGCTATCGACGCATCCTGGGCCTCCGTAACACCTCAGCAGTGCCACAGGCTGATTGCCTCCATGCCACGCCGCATTGAAGCAGTCATTTCTGAAAAAGGATTCCCGATCGAGTATTGAGTGCATAACAGAACATCATTATTTGAAGGTTGACTTTTTTTTTTTTTTGTATTAAAAGAACTTTTTATTGGTCGGATGAAATATGCTAATTTTTTGAGATAGGGATTTTTGGTTTTTCTTTACTTTTTTGCCAAAATTATTGATTATTAAAACAATAAAAGGCTTGAACTACTTCAGTTGTGTGTAATGAATCTAAAAGATATGAAAGTGTAATGTTTCAGTACATTACAGAAAATAATGAACTTTATCACAATATGCTAAATTTTTTTAGAAGGACCTGTGTGTGTGTGTGTAATACAGTATATGCATCTATAACAATTGGCTTTATCAAAGAGCCCATATCCAAAGCACATTTTTTCCTGTTTGATTATGGATTAACCATACTGCAGTGGCTCTCTGAAGAATTCTCCAACTGTGATCTTCACATGAAGAAAGTCAAGCAAGACTTAAAAAACATGACAGAGAGGATATGCAGGTTTTTGGGAAGGCTTACAAGAGTACAAACGAGATGGACAGCGGGAGTCTGTATTGGGCGGGCCAGTATTTGGAGTGTGGGGTTTTTTTTTGTTGTTTTTTTCTGCTTCTTTCCCATGGGGAGGAGAAAGAACATGAAGCATCAAATTAAGTGAGCAAAAAGCGAAGGAGTCTAGGTCAAATCTCCTCTCCTTAATCAAGCATGTCTGCAGGGGCTGTAGAGAGGGAGGGACAGCAAGTTTTGCATGGAATGGCAGGGGCTGACCCTGTAACAGAGATGTCCTCGTTAATCCCCCCTCCTGACCCTGTGCGACAGGTGGGCTGACCCAGCTATAGTCTAACCTGAAAGAAACTACTAGCTAAGGGAGAGCACCCCGAGTTTCCACACTTGGATCACATAGCTTAGATGCTGTGTGTGAAACCACTTGGTCTTCTATTGTCCCGCAAGGCTGGTCTTCTCTTAAAAGCTGTAGAAAGCCTGTAATCAGATTAAAGATCGCCTCGAAGAAGGGGGCTAGTTTTTTCCCCTCTCTCCCTCTCTTTTTGGAAAAGGGGAGGGAGATTGCAGCCCCACTAATCAGTACCTGCCATTGAAGTGCAGGAGAGGAGCTAAATAACTCAGCAGGGAGTGTGGGCACAAGGGGCCTCACGGACAAATTGGCCTGTTGTTGGTGGGGTATAATGGTGGGCTATGAGTAGGGGGTGAGAGAAAGGTGGCGTCTTTTATGCACCAGCCGTTCCCCTCCTGACCTGATAATTATATCACTTTGAGGGTTTGATTGGTATAGGATGATTGGTACATCTGTTCATACAGATCTTTTGACAGAGAATTGATATGGATGGTTATTTTGCACCAAAAAGTTGCTAAGTTGTTTTTTAATTTTTCTTTTCTTTTGCAAAGAATAGGGCAGTGATCCTTGTTGGTAAATATCCCAGATGTTTTGACTAAATAATCAAATATAACCATTTCTTCTTTAAAAGAGTACATTTACTACTGTGAGGCATGTAAATCTGGACCAAATGATCCAGGGAGTTTAAGTTATCCAACAAGGAGTTGGAACAAATTCAGAACCAGAGTTTTCTGAATTACATTTTAAACCTTATTCTTCTCTCAAATACCTCTTGGGACTCACATCCTTGTGTATGGTATACCAGACATGGAGAAGTATGCTGTTTCAAAGCCTCCAATCTTGTCTATTTTGTCATACTAATGGGTATATTGTCTCATTAAAGACCCTTTCTTTTTTGTCTTTTGCATGCTGGTTTTCTTAAATTTCTTTTCACTTCTACTTTCTCTTTATGTTCATTCATTTTCTTTCCAACTCGGGAACTTTGGTCCTTGTTAAAACTCAATCAAGCCTGTCCTGATGTGACATGAATCCATTTGTAAGGATCACCAGATCTGGCACACTGGAGCATGACCCTATGGACAATGATGAGGGTAAATCCATATGTAATGTGTCAGAAGAAATAGTTGACTCATTAGAAGCATGGGTTTTGTTGATTTGGAAACAAAAGTAGAGCTATCAAGCCTATAATGAAAGGAATGGTGGTCGAACAATAGGGAAGGAACGTGCGGTTCTGATTGAAAGATCCATCTAATTAGAGGATCCACCTGCATTGCATCTCGCATAAAAAAGAGTGGGAGGGATTTAACAAGACTCCCTATAATGGTGACTAATTTCAAAAAGCTGATTATTTGCCTTTTCAGCCAGTTGAAGAACTTGACTGACAACTTAAAGAGCAAAGGAAGGGAGACTTGTTCAACCGTATGATGAAGCAATAGTGAATGTTTAAAGCACTCAAAAGAAGGTCTGCATTTGAAATCTATAGAGTGGAGATGACTGATGCCTTGTATGAAGTCATCATGGAAATACTTGTGGTATACGAGATGTAATCTTGCCCTGTGATGGTTTTAGACTGTGCTAATTTAACTTCCTTTTTGCTCATTAACACATCTACTGCTGGTCTCACACCTTCTTTCACAGGATTGTTCATCTGTTCCTCGGTTCTTCTCAACCCAAGAGATCTTGAGGTGATGATGGATAGAATCAATAGAGAAAAGCATCTGCTCGCCATAAAGAGAAGGCAGCCTTTCCTGCCCAAGGCACTAAATTCCCACTCCCAGTCAAGACGGAGCACCAGAATAAGGAGATGAAACCACATCGGGCTAGAATTACAACTAATGATGAGGTGAAACCAGTGATTTAGAGCTAGTTCTGCTAAGCCAGTTCTCTGACCAAAAGGTTGGAATAAAAATGATTGGCTGATCCTTTTAATCAATCCACTCAGTTCTCTGACATGGACAGACAGAGATTAGCTTTCTCCAATGGCCAGAAGAAAGGGGAGGCTGCTTGACTGAATAGAGAAAAGTAGGGAGGTGAGATTTGGGCATGGGTAAAAAGTGCCTGCAATGAAACAAAAGGGATCAGACATGGACTGCGCCCCTCCTTCTGTTTCACCACCTGGTTGCTTTGTTTGTGGTTTTAAACCAGGATGCAAGGTGAGCTCCATCTTGGCCTGTTTAAAAATCACAGAAGAAAATGCATAAAAGTTTGTATAAAAGTTTTGTCCATCCAATTTTTTTGAATGAGAATACAATATAAAATAGAACTCGTCTAGTGTGAGCATAAACACCGTGGTACAAAGTGTGTGCTCGATAAAAGGGGCCTTTTTTCTATTTTTCTCTTCCATCTAATTCTTAATGTGATCTTTATGATAAGTGTGAAATAAAAACAGAAGCCCTTCAACTAGTGTTTGATACATTTTTGCATATGACTTAAATGCAACGAGAACAACTTTATTCCATATTTCCTGTACTAAATAAAGGATTCGCATCCATCCCCATGCTTGTTTTCCTATTTGTTATTCATATTCAATGAAGGTGTTACTTGCAGGAAGTCATCTGTATGCACCTCAGCAAGTAAGTTGTTTTAGAGACTCTCTGAGATCTTAGCAATAAAGGAAACATATTTGCAGTGATCTTATCCACCAAGTATCTGCCCCTTTCTTCTCCTCATTTGAGAAGATTGAGTTGAACTACAACAATTGGGGAAAGGGACTTTTTTTCCGTGGAAGAGGATGGTGTCTTTTCAGAAATCCATGGAAAGGCCTTTCTCAGCTTCTGGGCTCTTGTTGCTAGGTGTGAAACCTCCACATCTCTCTGCTGTTGTTGCTAGGGATGACGCCTCTGTGTCACTTGATGGTGGTTGCTAGGCAGGACAGGAAGCAGAGAAGTGCATGTTATGCCTTAGACTGCTGTGTTACATTTTTCCAGGCTTGTACTTTTTCAGACCCCAGCTCATAGACAGTTTGGTTGTGTTTTGTATGGGACCAGAATCTCTGTTGTTACTGTGTGGACATTGCCAATTAAAATGCCTTTAAATATGGCAGGTAAAATCTGGGTGTGTCTAACCTCATCACTTCCTGGCCTGAAATGCATGCCCCCAAGTCTATCCAGGCAGTGGATTTTTTTGGATTAATTTGTGTCCTTGAGTGCTTCTGTCAGTAATAGATAATTTCTGTAGTAACTCATGTACTAGGATTTGTTGTGAAAATGTCCCACACTCTTTGTCTGCACTATTTAAAAAAATGTGTTTACTCATAAAAGGCATAATAATCATTATTTTTTCATAAAAGAACACCCGTTTGTGTGGTGTTGTCCACTTTAACAGCCATCAAATGCTTATTTGATATGAATAAATGTTGCAACTGCTCTTTCAAAAACTGTTGCCACAAATTTGGAAGCATACACTTGTCCAGGAGTGACAAGATGCTTACCATAGCTACCTCACAGCAAGAAAGTTTTCTGGGTTTTCCAGATTCCTCCCATAGTTCAAACGAATAGCTAATTGGCTGTTCCAAATTGCATGTGGGCATAAGTATGAACGGTTGTGTGGGTCTGTTGGCCCTATGATAGACTAGGAATCTGTTCAGAGTGTACTCCACCTTCACCCAGAGTCAACTGAGATAACAGTATGAATAATCGGGTTGACAAATAAATAAATCAATTGTATTGGATATCTTTGTATTTCCCCCAGTGCAAGTAACTCAGAATCAAAGGCTGGCCATGTATGTCACTGTCTATAGTGTGAAGCTGTAAAAGAACCATTGCTGACTTTCGACAAGAGTAGGCTGCATAGCCTTCACTGCCCTGTGATGCCCTGGCGAGCTGGCCATGTGTACTCTGCTTTTGCCCAGACTTGGCTGAGATGGGCACCAATCTCCCCATGACCCTAATTAGGATTAAGCGGTTCAGAAAATGAAATAATGAATGAGGATATCTTTGTATTTCCCCCCAGTGCAACTAACTCAGTTATCAAAGGCCGACAATGTCTCTCACTGTCTATAGCAGGGGGTCGGCAACCCAAAATGTTCAAAGAGCCATATTGGACCAAAAAATTAAAAACAAATCTGTCAGGAGCTGCAAAAAAAAATAACACGCTGATATAAGCTTTATATGAAGGCAACACAGGCTGCAAGTGTATATTAGCCTACTATCAAAATGACTAAGTAGGCTACAAATATATAATGAGCATTCATGATTAAATGTTTATTTTCTGAATTTGTGAAGTCATGTTTTTTAGTGTGTTTTTAATTATTATTTAAGCCCTATGATGCCACTCAAACGCCCTGCATCTTCTCTAGCTTCTGATAAGGAGCCTAAGAGATTTATTTATTCATAAATAATATCACAGAATAAAATTTGAAAAGTTTTTACTTAATCATTACTAAATTTTACTACATTATTACTGTATTAATAAGTATGACTGTCTATAGAATGTGTTTAAGAAGCATATTTTAGCACACGTATCTTTATACATAGGGTTTTAAAACCACGTCAATAACTTGCATCAGCAGGAAGGGCCAGAACCGCACAACCGCACAACCTGCCTTGCAACGCGTTGTGCTGAAACGTGTGTCGCAGGCTATGCCGCAAATCTTCGTTGACAGAAATGTTGAAATGTAGGACTAATATTTCATCCACTGTAGGAGGAAACCAGAGTACCCGGCGGAAACCCACGCAAGCACAGGGAGAACATGCAAACGCCAAACAGAAACGCCCAAACCGGGAATCAAACTCAGGGCTTCTTGCTGTGAGGCAAACATGCTAACCACTACACCACCGTGCCAAGTGACCCTAATAGGGATTAAGTATTTCAGAAATTTAATGAATGAATGAATGAATTCAGAAAATGATGAATGAACATTCTAACATTACAGTTAATTTTTTTATTTCTGAGGTGAACTAAGGGGCTCAGATTTCAGATCGTTCCAGTAGCAAGTGAGATCCATAAAGACAAGGTCAGCTTGGCTGGATTGGAAGTGCTCAATTTCCACAGAGCCATGAGTTCATTAAAATTCATCTTTCAGGACAAACTTTAATGCCTGTACTATAGATTGACTTGTCCAACATCAGTGGCTGATCTCTGTCAGCACCATTAATGCTCAAATGGCTGAATAGACAAACCCTTATACTCCTGCACCAAAACCAAGTGTAATGCCTTCTCAGAAAGTGTAGACCTTTATCACATCAAGGTGAGACTGAGTCTGGAATGAGATGTTACAAAACCATGTGTATGATGCTGAGACATACATAAATCTTTGACCTTAGTAAACTTGGAATGTATGGTAAACTGAAATATTTGGGTTGGATTGGTAAACTGAAATAACTGAATCCTAAGTAGTGCCCCTACCATTGATGTGTATCATAGTCCCTAACAAAATTTCAGAAATGGTCGATATAAATATGTTTGATAAATAATTATAATATATGTACAATTCGATGTAAGTACACCAACATAACACTTAAATACATGAACAAATTAAGATTATCCAAGTATTTCCACACATGTTTGTATTAAGGTCAGTTTAAAACTTTGTATGCTGTCTTTTCAGTTCAGTTCATTTTCTGTAACCGCTTAATCCTAATTAGGGTCGAGGGAAGGCTGCACCATCCCAGCCAACTCCGGGCGAGGGCAGAGTACACCCTGGACAGCTCGCCAGACCATCGCAGGGCGGAAACACGCTGACGGCTTTGCAGCCTACTCTTGTCGAAAGTCAGCAATGGCTCTTTTACATGTCTCACACCATAAACAGTGAGACACATGGCCAGCCTTTGATAACCCCGTTAGCTGCACTGGGGGACAGTGACAACCTTGTGGAGAGTGGGACTCGAAACCCCAACCTTAGAATCAGCTCTATGGCACTAGACCACCACTGCCCTATAGTGTCTTTTTTTATTTAAAAATCTTTCCAACATTATTAGTTTTTGATTTGTTAAAATTATGGTTTTAATTAATAAAAAGTTAAAATAATAATATGTTTTTGGTAAATAGTTTTTTGATTATACTGTCATTGTCTGTTGCCTTATGAATTCACAAATCAGACAACCTAGCAAACTGAAGTGAGACACATTCCCTTTCCTTTAATACAAACAGGTTTAACTGGTAAGTATCTTTAGGTCATTAAAGAAACAACCCACCCAGGTAGACTGAAAATGTCTGGGGTAGGGAGAGGCTGTACCATTCCCATGCATCTAAATCAGAGTTTGCATTGAAGCCACTGCATACTCACAGAGCAAAGCTATAAAGCACGAGGACTGGGGACCATTGTGCTCTGGCCATGGATCACAATCAAGAGCTGGCCTGCCTCCATTTATCACTGCATGCATATTCATACCGCCACATGCAGTACTGTGAAGAAGTCATGGGGCCCCTTGGGGCTGCTGAGAGTGATTCTAGGGGGCTCCACACTCTTACTGAACTATAAGTGCACCACAGAGGGGGTAACTCTGTCACGACAGCCACGTAATGCACATCATGTCTGGGAACGCACAACGGCTACATACCAGTTGTGTCAGAAGGGGATGTGTGTAGTGGTTACATTGTTCCTCATTTCGACTGTCTGGTAGCCACTGTCTGATCAGGTCAGTTTCTGTCTGTCATCTGTATGTGGTGTGTAGAGATGTACTCCAGACAATGAAATCCAAAGTCAAGTATAGGTAGTCCTGACAATATTGTTAAAACTAGAGAATTACACTCATGCAACATATTGAACATTTTTGTCTGATTGAAAACATCCTTCCATTATCCCATCTGTATATATTGATGCACAATGTGAATGCAAAACCTTAACATTTCAGTAATATACATGCAAAATTTGTCAGTAATGTAATAAAGCTAGAGTCTCCGTAGCAAACTCATTCATTTTCTGAGCCATAATTTATTCATTCACTTTCTGAACCACATAATCCTAATTACTGTCACAGGTAGGCTTGCACTAGCCAACTTTGGGTAGAGTACACCCTGGACAGTTTGCCAGGCCATCACAGGACAGAACCCGCTGATGGCTATGCAACCTACTCTTGAAGAAAGTCAGCAATTTTACATAACTCTCACTATAGACATTGAGAGACATGGCCGGCCTTTGATAACCCAGGTAGCTGGACTGGAAGGACAACCATTGACAGTTGGGCTTTAACCCCCAACCTTGGGATCAGAAATCCAGCGCCTTACCACCAAGCCATCACTGCCCTCTGAATCAAGCTAGTTTAGAAAAATAAATATTTAAAATTTGAAGGAAATCGTTAAAGAAAAAGCCTGTTTCTATGTCTATGATCTGTACGCATACATACAGGTAAACTAAAAATTCTCATATATATACACACACACACTCCTTATCCTAATCCTTTTCATCCTCATTCCACTACTATAACACATTCAATCACTTTTGTGATTCTACTTGTAATCTTTTACCTGAGAGGGTTGCAGGTCTCATGCTGAACCTGTTGCAGGAAATACATCCATGTATGCTTATATTGACAACTAGGGGCAATCAGGAATATTTAATTAGTCTAATGTGCATGTCTTTGGAATGTTGGAAGCAACTGGAGCACCTGAAAGAAATGCATGCAGGCACAGGCAACCATGCAGACTCCACACAGAAACACCTTTGCCATCCAGATCATTCTATTTTCACCTTCTTGCTATGAGATGAAAGTGCTAAACACTAGGCTTTTATGCCACCTTGGGACAATACCTTCTCCAGGTATTCTGCTTTCTTCACACTGTCTAAAGACATGCGTATTTAATTGGTGATTTCAAATTGATCTGTATTTATGAGTATGAATGGTTGTAAGTGTACTGGCCCTGCGATGGACTAGTGAGCTGTTTAGAGTATACCCCACCCAGTGCTGTCTGAGATAGGTTCTAGCCTCCCTGCAGCTTTTGTAAGATAAAGCTTTTTGCCAAATAAATGAATGAATATGTGTTTTAATTGTAATTAATATTTGTTCACAGCCCTGTTAAGGCTGGACAGGACAATGTTTCCAAGTACACCAGGTAATCTACAGCATTTCAAATTGGTGCACTTGGAAACATTGTCCTGTTGCATGATTCAATTGCGGCCAAGCTTAAACTGTCAAAGAGAGGCTTCTTTGCCTGTAAGATACTTTAGTATAGCTGATTATCAACTAATCTGGTGCTTTTGATTTGCGTGGCTGATGATAGATAGATAGATAGATAGATAGATAGATAGATAGATAGATAGATAGACAGACAGACGGACAGACAGACAGGCATACTTACTTACTTAATTACTTATTTACTTACTTTTACTTTATTTATCCCAGAGGGAAATTCACTTTTTTTTTCTAGACATTACACGCTTACCTCTTGTGTCTAAGAAGTAGGGTTGTACTTGATTTATACACAGGGCTTGTGCATGGTTTAATTATTGTAATATCCATTTAATCACTTGCTGACCTGCTTAATTATACTAGGGTTGCAGGGAGGCCAGAATCTATCTCTGGTGACTCTGTACAAAGGTGGAGTACACTCTGAACAGCTTGAATGTACTTTGCAAGGAAAACACACACACGATTATTTATACTCACACTCACACCTGGAGCAATTTGGAACATCCGATTAGCCTAATGTGCATATTCTTCTTTTCCTTTTGGCTTTTCCCTTTTTCAGGGGTCGCCACAGTGAATCATGTGATTCGCATGCTTGATTTGGCATAGATTTTTATGTCGGATGCCCTTTCTGACACAACCCTTTAGCAAGGGGCAGAAATACGCTGACGACTTTGCAGCCTACTCTTTACGAAAGCCAGCAATGGTTCTTTTACCTGCCTCTCACCATAAACAGTGAGAGACATAGCCAGCCTTTGATAACCCAGTTAGCTGCACTGGGGCATGTATTTATGTTTTCCATCTGTGGGAGGAAACTGAAGTACCTGCAGGGAAACCATATCCATACATTATCTGCATTGTTTATTTATCAGGGTCATGGGGGGTCTAGGTACGCCCTGGACAAGTTGCCAGTACATCAAAGAGACAGGTAACCATTCAGAGTCACATCCACAAATGTTGAGAATTTATAGCAGCCAGTTGTCCTAATGTGTATATCTTTGGTCCATGGGAGGAGAAAATCCAACTAGATCAGGGGTCAGCAACCCGCAGCTCCGAAGCAGCATGCGGCTCTTTCACCTCTCTGATGCAGCTCCGTGGCTTTTAAAAATAATAAATGTGTACTTTATGGTGGCTGACAGCTGCAAACCTACTTCATCTGCAAAAACAACTGCAAAAAGAAAATGCTGCTTATTTACTCACAACAGAAGCATTCCGGGCCACCGGAAGTGAATCAAACCAGTTTTCACTTGAATGACGGGAGAATCTGCCTAAGACAGAGTCCTGCAACGGTCGGGTACCCCCAGGTACCCAGCGGGTAACCTTGAAGAACAATGTTTTTTTAGGGTTGAAAATTACATTGATGACAAACAGACTCAGCAATGACATTTTACTTCTACCACTTCTCAAAAAATCACAGTGTGGCTGAAAAAAACATCTGTGCTGGAATAGAGCCAATTTGAAAGAGGAAAAAGGATGACAGCTGCTTCATTTGCACTCCACAAATAAGACAATTAAAATCTCATCATTAAAGGGAACTAAATAGACATCATAGGATTTCCTTAAATTAATGAATTAGTTGGCAGCACAGTGGCATAGTGGCTAGTACATCCGCCTCACAGCATGAAGGTCCCGGGTTCAATCCCCAGCTCGGGTGTTTCTGTGTGCAGTTTGTGTGTTTGCCCTGTGCTTGTGTAGATTTGCTCTGGGTACTTTGGTGTGAGTGTGGGTATAAATGTTTGTTTGAGTGTTGGCCCTGCGATGGCCTGATGAGCTGTCCAGGGAGTAACCTGCCCTTGCCCAGAGTTGGCTGAGATGGGAACCAGCCTCCCCATGACCCTAATTAGGAATATGCAGTTCAGAAAATGGATGGATGGATAATGAATTAGTTGAAACCATTATGCTGGGTTTGCACTGCAGCACCAGACAGAAAGAGGGCACTCAATTCCCAGCACAAGAACATATAATGAATACAGTATATTGGTGATGAATCAAAGACAATGAGGAGAGGATGGGAGAATCTCAGGCAGTGTGCAGTGTGTGTGTGTGTGTGTGTGTGTGTGTGTGTGTAGAGGGGGGCGGTGTTTGGGTGAAAGGCAACAGCATGAGTATTGTTGCAGGCCCCCTGACTCGCCACCATCAAGAGCCTTGAGGTTCCCACGGTCTGCCCAGCAAACAAACGCACCTCGCTTTTCTTCATCTTGCTTCTCACTGATGTCATTAATTACCATCAAAATGTGCACGGCAGTGAGTGAGTGTGTGCATGTGCCTATGTAGGCGTGCGTGTGTGTGTCTGTGTGAGAGGGAAAAAGAGACTGAGGGAACTATAAAGAAAAGGGCCATTGTCTACAGTGAAATAAAGAAATCTCCACTGAACCATTGTAAATGACCAAGGCAGGAAAGTGGCCCAAAATGCAGCATTTGGTGAGTTATAGTTGGGCTGTCACATCATGTCAAGAGCCCACAAATGCTGATGTCTGAACCTGGCCTGCTTTGCATTCTGCAAGACAGTATATACCCTTGTGATTTAGCGTACCCCTGATCCTGTAACCCTGGTTCGTATTTTAGTTATAGTTCGATCGAAAATAAATGATCTTACGTTATGCTGACTGTGTCTTTCTGCTGAGGAGCCATGTATCTGCACATGTGGTTTTTTAACAGAAGTCTATTAACTAGCTTGATGTGTTTTTCTGGAAGAGCAGATTTGCCTGTTACTGTCCACCTTGTGAAAAGTGGCAAACCTCCAATTGGGCATTTCAAGTGCCCATGCAGTATTGTATATTGAAATGTGTGTGAAATGACCCAAGCCTTCAAGCAAGTTCTCATTATGTCTGGGTTGCATTATGAAGGGGATGACATGAAACACTGTCCTGTTTCGTTGTGCCGTGCATGGACTGTCAATAAATGTTTTTCGGGGTGCAGCCAGTTGAAATGATGAGAGTCTGCACCATCAAAGTCCCTGCAGATAATTGCACATGTTTGTTCTTACTAAGGACATTCAGTATTAATTGGAAGCTCTGAATGGCCAAAGCGGGCAATGCAAAGGGAAATGTTTGTGCTTTGTTTCACAGTACAAAGCTTGGAGGAAGCTTTGCTGGGGTACTGAGTTGCACTCTGGCCTTCTGCTCCTGCCTCCTGACTGCTGCCTTGTTCTACTATTCAACCCGGGAAACCCATAAACTTTTTAATGAAAATGGTTATCAGAAGAAAAGAAAGCATTTTCCCTTTCTAATCCCTGCTGAGCATTTGAGTAAAAAGTTCCTTCTTTGGTTTAATTATGTGACACCAAAAGTAATAAATTCAGCAAGAAAGGTTATTTCTGAGAAAAATAGTTTTGTCACAAGCTGTATGGATGCATTAGACAGAAAACAGCTACACTGAGTGTGTGGTCTCTGTTGCCACCAGAGGGTGCCACAGTGGTATGCCATGGCAAGAGATTGGCAGAATGTGCCAGTGTGTCATTTGTGACTTCTACAGTACACACTGGCACCTCACCATATACCTAACTCTGTCTCAGGTATACTTCAATATTAGGACTAACCCTAAATAATCATGTACGATTTTGTTTTGATGTAATGTAATGTACTCTTAAAAGTTTTTATTATACTAGCTTGGTGCTTCTCAATTATTTTCTGTCGCCCCCGCCCCCCCAGGAAGAGGAGAACATGTCACGCCCCCCCACTCCCCCACATATAAATAGTGTTATTTGTCTAAAAATTGTTATAAGTAGTCCTCTGCATAACACTGTATCCTTATTAAAATTATCAATACAAAAAAAGAAGAAATATAGGTCAACTTCCAACAAAGAACAACTAACCATTTTTTTGTCTTAAAACTAAAAGATTTATAGTGCATCAATTTGCCTGAAATTAAAAAAGTATCCTTACTTAAACTGTAAACATTTTTGACCAACATTTTGAACTATTTGATACTGTTTATTTAAATTAAATAAAATCAATAAATAATAATAAATTCAAATTGATCAGCAACATTAACTCAGGAGCACAATATATAAAACACTTTAACCTACAAAACAAAAATGAATAAAACAATTTGTATTATTTTTATTTATTTATTTACAGTATTTATTTATTGTCAAAATGATGAAGTCCAGATTAATGGTACAATGAGCACATTTCGCAGTGCACAGCTTTTCGAAGCTGGGTTTAAAGCAGGATACTGAACTCTCAGCTCCTGCTCAATGCTGAACTGGACTTATTTTCACAGCGGTGACCTCATCTAGCATGACAGAGACCGTGTGTGCTGCAGGCAGGATCAGTTCTTCTGAAGTGCTGTGGGGTTTTCTGCACCGAGCAAACACTCCACCTTATTTGATGCTAACAGAGCTCGCTGGTTTGCTGGAGTATCATTCACAAAGCGGGATGGTTGTGGCAACATTCGGCACGTTTACGCTGAAAAAACTCATCACATGATCGGGGTGTGACGTCTTTAAGTGACGCCTGAATTTATTTGGGTTCATACAGCCCGCAGCCAATGTTTTCAGACACAGTAAAGGTCTTTCCTCGTTTCTCAGCGCAGCACAGTGAAGCCAAGTTCTACATCCGCTTCATCATACCTCCTCAACTTAACTTCCGGGAGACTTTTGTTTCTCTCACCGTCTCCGTCTCTTACCATAAATGTTAAAAATTTCCACAGTGGGTTTATTCACTTCACTTCTTATTTTACTTGTGAGCACACTCAGACAGCGAGGAAGCCACTGCCACCTGCTGTCATGGATGTACAATTACACTTTATTCTTCTTCTTCTTCTTTTCCTTTCGGCTTTTCCCTTCAGGGGTCGCCACAGCGAATCATCTGCCTCCATCTCACCCTATCCTTTACATCTTCTTCTCTTACACCAACGACCTTCATGTCCTCCTTTACCACATCCATAAATCGTCTCTTTGGTCTTCCTCTAGGCCTTTTGCCTGGTAGTTCCAGCCTCAGCATCCTATTACCAATATACTCACTATCCCTCCTCTGTACATGTCCAAACCATCTCAATCTAGCCTCTCTGACTTTGTCTCCAAAACGTCTTACATGTGCTGTCCCTCTGACGTGCTCATTCCTAATCCTATCCATCCTCGTTACTCCCAAAGAGAACCTCAACATTTTCATCTCTGCTACCTCCAACTCTGCCTCCTGTCTTTTCCCCAGGGCCACTGTTTCTAACCCATACAGCATTGTTGGCCTCAACACCGTCTTGTACACTTTTCCTTTCATTTTGCCGATACCCTCCTATCACACATCACACCGGACACTTTTCTCCAACCATTCCAACCTGCCTGCACACGCTTCTTGACCTCTTTTCCACACTCTCCATTGCTCTGGATTGTTGAGCCTAAGTACTTAAAATCCTCCACCTTTCTTATCTCTGCTCCCTGTAATCTCACCGTTCCTCTTTGGTCCTTGTCATTCATGCACATGTATTCTGTCTTACTGAGGCTAATCTTCATTCCCCTCCTTTCCAGGGCATACCTCCAGCTCTCTAGATTTTCCTGCACTTGTTCTCTGCTCTCACTACAGATTACAATGTCATCTGCATACATCATAGTCCATGGGAATCTTGTCTAACCTCGTCTGTCAGCCTGTCCATCACCATAGCGAACAAGAAGGGGCTGAGAGCTGACCCTTGATGCAGTCCCACCTCCACCTTGAACTCTTCTGTCACACCAACAGCACACCTCACCACTGTCTTACATCTCTCATACATGTCCTGCACCACTCTAACATACTTCTCTGCCACTCCAGACTTCCTCATGCAATACCACAGTTCTTCTCTCGGCACCCTGTCATATGCTTTCTCCAGATCCACAAAGGCACAATGCAGCTCCGTCTGACCTTCTCTGTACTTCTCCATTAACGTCCTCAAGGCAAACACTGCATCTGTGGTGCTCTTTCTGGGCATGAAACCAAACTGTTGTTCACAAATGCTGACTTCTGCCCTTAGTCTAGCTTCCACTATTCTTTCCCATAACTTCATCGTATGGCTCATCAACTTTATCCCTCTGTAGTTGCCACAATTCTGCACGTCTCCCTTGTTCTTAAAAATGGGCACCAGCACACTTCTCCTCCATTCCTCTGGCATCCTCTCGCTCTCTAAGACCTTGTTAAATGTTCTTGTCAGAAAATCTACTGTTACCTCTCCTAGACACTTCCATACCTCCACCGGTATGTCATCAGGACCAACTGCCTTTCCATTCTTCATCCTCTTCAATGCCCTCCTCACTTCACCCTTACTAATCTTTGCTACTTCCTGGTCCTCAACAGTCACCTCTTCTACTCTTTTTTCTCTCTCATTTTCCTCATTCATCAGCTCTTCAAAGTACTCTTTCCATCTTCCCAGCACGCTTCTTTCATCAGTCAGTACATTTCCCTGTCTGTCCTTTATCAATCTAACTTGCTGCACGTCCTTCCCATCTCTATTTCTCTGCTGTGCCAACCTGTATAAATCATTTTCTCCCTCCTTACTTTCCAACCGAGCATACAAGTCATCAAACGCGCGCTGTTTGGCCTTTGACACTGCTACCTTTGCCTTACGCTGTGTCTCCCTGTACTCCTGTTTACTCTCTTCGGTTTTTTTCAATGTCCCACTTCTTCTTAGCTAACCTCTTCCTTTGTACACACTCCTGCACTTCCTCATTCCACCACCAAGTCTCCTTATCTACTTTCCTTCCAGATGACACACCAAGTATTCTCCTACCTGTCTCCCTGATCACATTCGCTGTAGTTGTCCAGTCATCTGGAAGCACTTCCTGACCACCCAAAGCCTGTTTCAACTCCTCCTTGAAGACAACCCGACACTCTTCCTTTTTCAACTTCCACCACTTTGTCTTCTGCTCTGCCTTTGCCTTCTTCGCCTTCCTCACCATCAGCATCATCCTGCACACCACCATCCTATGCTGTTTGGCAACACTCTCACCCGCTACTACTTTGCAGTCACTGACTTCCTTTAAATTACATCGCCTGCACAAGATGTAGTCTACCTGTGTGCTCCTACCTCCACTTTTATAAGTCACCCTATGCTCCTCTCTCTTCTGGAAGAAAGTATTCACCACAGCCATTTCCATCCTTTTTGCAAAATTTACCAACGTCTGTCCTTCTGCGTTCCTGTCCTGGATACCAAACCTACCCATCACTTCCTCGTCCCCCGTTTCCTGCACCAACATGTCCATTGAAGTCTGCCCCAATGACCACTCTTTCACCTCTGGGGGTACTCTGCATCACTTCATCTAACTCCCTCCAGAATCTCTCCTTCTCTTCTCGCTCACATCCTGTCTGTGGGGCATAAGCACTAACAACATTGACCATCACACCTTTAATTTCTAACTTGAGACTCATCACTCTGTCTGACACTCTTTTCACTTCTAGAACATTCCTGGCAAACTCCTCCTTCAAGATGACTCCGACTCCATTTCTCTTCCCATCCACACCGTGATAAAACAGCTTAAACCCTGCTCCTATGCTTCTAGCCTTGCGACCTTTCCACCTGGTCTCCTGAACACACAGTATGTCCACCTTCCTCCTCTGCATCATGTCAGCCAGCTCTCTACCTTTTCCTGTCATAGTTCCAATATTCAAAGTCCCTACTTTCAGTCCTAGACTCATGCCTTTCCTCTTCTCTCTCTGGCAACGGACGCGCCTCCCGCCTCTCCTTCTTCGACGTCTTCGACCAACAGTAGTCCAATTTCCATCAGCACCCTGTTGGTTGACGGCACTGATGGCGGTCGTTGTTAACCCGGGCCTCGACCGATCCGGTATGTCATTCTTTCTTGTGATTCGCATAGTTTATTTGGCATTTGTTTTACGCCGGATGCCCTTCCTGACGCAACCCTCTGCATTTATCCGGGCTTGGGACCGGCGTGAGGGAGAGACACTGGTTTGTGCCCCCCCCTCACGGCTGCATTATGTACAATTACACTTTATTCTAATACAGCAAAAAAGCATGTTCTCTACATCCAACCTCAATTGACATCAGACTTGCTAGCCAACCTTTGATGTGTGCTTCGTCTACCAAGTCCTGGTACTTCGCTACTTTCAGCTCGTGAGAATTGTCGAATCTATCCTCCCAGGGGACTGTAAGCTCGAATATGTGGATGATTTTCTTCTACCATGATAGTAGCAGCATATCTGAGTGCTTTGTAGTGACTACTATATCACTTGCAAATTCTAGCTTCTTCTGCACATCCACAAGAAGCTGCCAGTCAGAGGCTGTAGACATAAGTGAGCTTAATGTTGTAGACCTGCTGGGTTTGATCTTCTCACCTTCTTTCAGGAGCTGTACAAACTCTACTATGTCCTGTTTTTTTTTTGGCGGTTTGCTTCCATTCTTTGCTGATCCACTACTGCTGCAATTTCTGTATGAACATTGTGATGCCTCCATCTGTACCTCCCTTCTCCTAGAGCTCTTGGACATGCTCTCAGGATGTGATTCAGAGAGCAGTTGTTCCCTTTACACAGAGAGCATGAAGCATCTTCTTCTTTTCCCCAAATACACAAGTTAGGAGGTGTTCGAAGCAGGTCTGACACTGCACGGGGTAAGAAGCTGAGCTGTCCTTGGTCAGTAGTCCATAGGTCCTTTCAGGTTAGTGGGCGTTGGAGAGCTGACTCCCACCTGGTTCAGTTACCTTGGTTCCCTAAACTGAATGCCCTTACAAACCTGTTGTGTTCTGCCTCCTTTCTAGTCTGCTGCACAATCATGTCTCTTGTATTGTTGTCTGTTGTGCTCCAATGGCTCTCCCCATAGTTGCCAAGGCCCAATCTTCCTTTACAAATTGCTCCTACTACTTCTTGGTGACGTAGGTCTTCCTCTGCCACTAGGACTGCTTTATGTGGATTCTATTTCTTGCCAGTCTTTACAGCCTCTCCTGCATGATGCACTAGTATGTCTTTGGATAAGCGCAGTGTAGAAATGGCTTGCACTTTTGCGGTCTGGAATTCCTCAGTCACAGATAACAAGGGTAAGGTAAGCTTGGCAGACCTGCTGTTTTCCTCATTCATCAGCTCTTCAAAGTATTCTTTCCATCTTCCCAGCACACTTCTGTCATCAGTCAATACATTTCTCTCTCTGTCCTTTATCACACTAACTTGCTGCACATCCTTCCCTTCTCTATTTCTCTGCTGTGCCAAACTTTATAAATCATTTTCTCCCTCTTTACCTTCCAACCTAGCATACAAGTCATCATACACCCTCTGTTTGGCCTTTGACACTGCTACCTTTGCCTTACGCTGCTTCTCCCTGTACTCCTGTTTACTCTCTTCGGTCCTCTCTATGTCCCACTTCTTCTTAGCTAACCTCTTCCTTTGTACACACTCCTGCACTTCTTCATTCCACCACCAAGTATACTTATCTACTTTCCTTCCAGAGGACACACCAAGTACTCTCCTACCGGTCTCTCTGATCACATTAGCTGTAGTTGTTCAGTCATCTGGAAGCACTTCCTGACCACCCAAAGCCTGTTTCAACTCCTCCTTGAAGACAACAAAGTCTTCTGCTCTGCCTTTGCCTTCTTCACCTTCTTCACCATCAGCATCATCCTGCACACCACCATCCTATGCTGTTTGGCAACGCTCTCACCCACTACTACTTTGCAGTCATTGACTTCCTTATTCACCACAGCCATTTCCATCCTTTTTGCAAAATCTATCAACATCTGTCCTACTGTGTTCCTGTCTTGGATACCAAACCTGTCCATCACTTACTCGTCCCCCTGGTTGCCTGCACCAACATGTCCATTGAAGTCTACACCAATGACCACTCTTTCACCTCTGGGGTACTCTGCATCACTTCATCCAACTCATTCCAGAATATCTCCTTCTCTTCTAGCTCACATCCTTCTATCCATCCTTTTCCTTCTCTTCTAGCTCACATGTAGGGCATAAGCACTCACAACATTGAACATCATGCCTTCAATACTTGAGACTCAATACTCTGTCTGACACTCTTTTCGCCTCTAAGAACATTCCTGACAAACCCCTCGTTCAAGATGACTCCTACTCCATTTCTCTTCCCATGCACACCATGATAAAACAGCTTAAACCCTGTTCCTAAGCTTTTAGCCTTGCTACCTTTCCACCTGGTATCCTGAACACACAGAATTCCCACCTTCCTCCTCTGCATCATATCTAGCTTTTCCTGTCATAGTTCCAACTTTCAAAGTCCCTACGGACACACCTTCCACCTCTTCTTCTTCAATCAACAGTAGTCCAGTTTCCATCGGCACCCTGTTGGTTAACAGCACTGATGGCGATCGTTGTTAACCTGGCCCTTGACTGATCTGGTATGAAAGTCATATTGATGGTATGCATATCAAATGTGGTGCAGGCTTTACGTCGGATGCCCTTCCTGACTCAACCCTCTATATGTATCCGGGCTTTACACTGGCATGAGAAAGAACACTGGCTTGTGACCCCCACCCCACGGCTGCATTAGTTCATATATACATATGAACTACATTATAACTACTACATTATATACATTATTGAAGGACAGTGGTAGCCTGGTAGTAAAGGTGCTGGATCACTGATCTTAAGGTTGAGGGTTCGAGTTCCTTTTCTCAACAAGGTTGTCAATGTACCCCCAGTGCAGCTCACTGGGTTATCAAAGACCAGCCGTGTCTCTCACTGTCTGTGGAAAGAGGCATGTAAAAGAGCTAGTAATCTATCCAGTTTAGTTATTTAGGTTATGTGAATTGTATAGAATATGACTGATCCTCTACCTTGGTCTTCAAAAATCTCAGTAAGCCACAATTTGGTCATTTTAAGAAAAAGTGAAAAAACGAATTAACTGAGGGATTTAGGCCTCAATTATTTAAAAAGCAATATTAGAGCATGATTTTAATTATGTGTTATGTTTTGTGGGCTATATGTTTTTCTGGGAGCAGTGGTGGCCTGGTGGTAAAGGGCACTGGATTGCTGATCCTAAGGTTGGGGGATCAAGTCCCACTCGCCACAGGGTTGTCACTGTCCTTCCAGAGCAGCTAACTGGGTTATCAAAGACTGGCCATGTCTCTCACAGTCTATGGTATGAGGCATGTAAAAGAACCATTGCTGACTTTCATAAAGAGTAGGCTACATAGCCATCAGTGTGTTTTTGCCCCTTGCTAATGGGTTGTGTCAGGAAGGGCATTCGAAGTAAAAACCTAAGACAAATCGAACATGCGAATCAGATGATTCGCTGTGGTGACCCCTGAAAAAAGGGAAAAAGCCAAAAAGAAAAGGTGTTTTTCTATGATTTACAGTAACTTTTCACTGGACACTACTATGTTTTACCTTATCACAACTCCATCAGTTTGATCATGTAAAACCTAGTAAACTTAGTTATGTCAAAATGTCCAAGGTGCTTTTCAAGACCAGGGCAGATGTGTAGGTCAAGATGTGTTCTGATGACTGAGTTTCATTTTTGGGCAGCACATTGGCATATTGGTATATATTTATGTCTGCCTCACATCAAGATGTTCCTGGGTTTGAGTTCCATATGTGGCTGCTTCTGTGTGGAGTTTGCTTGCTATTTCCCTGCAGTAGGTTGTTGCTTTTTGCTGCTGTTAAAAGAGAAAGCTTTCATTTGTCATTTTCCCATAAGACAAACAGCAGGAGATGTTCTCAGAGCTTTTTTTCAGAAAGGATTATATGCGATGAAAGTAATGTATTTGGAATATGACTCTTTGGAGTGCTACAGATTTACTGTTCGACAGTAATGGAGTGCCTGAAATAAAATGTCTCTTATTAGAAATTGTTGTAGGAACTAATTATGTTTTAAAACTAGAAAACAGATCGAAAAACAAAGCAGATTTTAAAAATTTGTTTCTCAAATCGATGTAATACTACTAAAAATGAAGTCTCTCTCTCTCTCTCTCTCTCTCTCTCTCTCTATCTATTTGTATGTGTATCTATATATGTATGTGTGTGTGTGTGTGTGTGTGTGTGTGTGTGTGTGTGTGTGTGTGTGTGCGTGTGTGTGTATACAGTACTGTCCAAAGGTTTTAGACACCCTATTTTTTTGCATAAACTTTACTAAGGACTTTTTATTTTCTAACTTGTACATCAGCAAGTGAGTACAAGAAACAATTTACATTTCCAAACATTAGTTTTTCAGCACAAAAAGAAATGTTGCGTAAAAAAATCTCTGTGCATATTACATATAAGAGACCACTTTTCAGACAAATATATAATGAAGGCTGCTGTGATTTAAATGCAAATAAAACATCAAATGTGATACAGTAGTCACATTTCCAGGAGAACTGTTGTTGTAAGTGACAGGGGAGATACTGTATTTGTAAAAATGCGCAAACCTTTCATGATTCTATTCTTTTCTTTTTTTTAAGTCATCACATCTAACATTGAATAAGTTATATTTATTACTACTACATTTAGTACTGTGCTTTTTCAAATTTTTTCTTGAGATATTTAATTTAATATAAATTAAATACAGTATAAGGCAAATTTGTTCTACACCATTCCTTTGCAGTACTCATATATATATATATATATATATATATAGAGAGAGAGAGAGAGAGAGAGAGAGAGAGAGAGAGAGAGAGAGAGAGAGAGAGAGCGAGAGAAAGAGCTGTGAATTTATGGATTAAGGGATTGGATCTGTGAAAGTAGAGAGGTATTATAATAAGAAATATCTGAAAAAGAGTGCATGAAAAAAGCAGTAAAGTATTGTGGATTGTTTGACATCTTTTAAATACATATATAGAGATATATAAATGAAGTTTTATCTACTAAGACTGAATAAGTACCCTTATTCAAGGTTTTCTTGTGATATATTTAATTTTAATATTCTGGCCAACTCAGGCCGCAGTGTGTGTGTGTGTGTGTGTGTGTGTGTGTGTGTGTGTGTGTGTGTGTGTGTGTGTGTACAGAAATCAAGAACAATCTAAAACTTTTTTATATCTTCCTTTTCTACAACCTTCTTTTTTTCTTTGCCATCTTGAAAAAGCAAGCCCAGTGTGCCTGGCACCTGGGAGGCACAAGGCAACATTTCACCCCACTGAGACAAGAGTTATGGCTTTCTCCCCAAGTCTCAAATGCCACCACCCCATGCCAAATCCCAAACCTTTCAGCCAATGTTTCCCTGTTTTTCATTCCCTTATTTCTCAATGCTGCACAGGAAGAAGCATTAAAGAAGCAAGAAAAAGCCCAGTTCACAAATCAAAACATTCCCCGCTGGTGAAAGAAACCTGATTGGAGACTATTTTAACATTCTGCGCAAGCCACCGAACACTGAACACTGATGCTGAACCTTTCTGTGACTGTGACAGACGGCAAGACAATGAATCCACTGTGCGACTTCCTCTTCTTTAAATGTTTCCTCATACTCTTAGAAAAGCAAGACACCACCCCTTAATCCGTGCCCAAAATGAATCACTGAAGGGTTCAGTGCCGTGTTTGCAAATATGGTTTAGGTTTATTAATGGACTAAACACTGGCAACATGGAATATCTTTTAGAATTCAATGTTGGTGATATTCTTACATTCCTCAAACTCCTGCAGCCTGAAAAGAAAAGCTGTGGTTTTGACAGCACAGAATTTACCTTTACTTCAACATTGCCTCAAGTATTCATCTCTCAATTAGTACTCCCAAGTAGAAAAATGTGACGAGGAATACGCCAGAAGGGTGGAATTCTATATGCTGTAGTTTAATGCAATTAGAAGTATTCTTTATATTGCTGCTAATTGTGAGATGCTCCACCGAATGTAGGCGCTTGTCGCAAGTGACGTATGGTGCTTGTGAGACAAAGCGCGGCTTACACGGACTTCCGATCTTTCAAGTGAACATGTGAAGGTTGAGTACTAAACAAGTATTCAACGCGCACTTGCTCACTTGAAAGATCGGAAGTCCTTATAAGCCGCGCTTTGTCTCCCAAACACCATACGTCACTTGCGACAAGCGCCTACATTCGGTGGAGCGCCTCACAATTTATCTTGATAGAGCCTGATTACAAATGGGGCAGTGGTGGTCTAGTGGATAGGGCGCAGGATCGCTGATCCTAAGGTTGGGGGTTCGAGTCCCCACAGGGTTGTCACTGTCCCACCCCCAGTGCAGCTAACTGGGTTATCAAAGGCGGGCCATGTCTCTCACTGTCTGTGGTGAGAGGTTCATGTAAAAGAAGCATTGCTGACTTTCGTAAAGAGTAGCTGCAAAGCCATCAGTGTGTTTCTGTCCCTTGCTAAAGGGTTGTGACAGGAAGGGCATCCGACGCAAAAACCTATGCCAAATCAAATGTGCGAATCAGACGATTCGCTGTGGCGACTCCCGAGAAAGGGAAAAAGACGAAAGGCACAGAAGAAAGAAGAAGAGCCTGATTACAAATCTTTCAGCTCTTTCAGTATAGCTATATCAGGCGGGAAGTGAGGAATCAAAAATCAGAGGGCAAGTGCGACAGTAAACCAATCATTGAGGATGTAGAGTGATGAGGACCAACACGGAGCACATTTAACACTGATAGAATGTCACAAAATGCTATAAGCATTTTATACCGCAGCAGTTTGCCGGTTATTGCACATTTTCATTCGTTATTGATACTCATACTGTTTAATAGTTTATAATTTCAGTTCATGGTGCACAATATCCGTGAAAAAAGTTCCTTCCTATTATCACTTACACTATAGCAGCGAAAACTCACAGACCAATACAGAGCACTGGAATGCTCGGTTTCTGCCATAAGTGTTTAAATCGGATTTTTATGTACAAAATTATTCACTGTATTAATGTTTAAATGTTTTCTTTTTTGTTACACAGTCAACTTTGTGGCATACTGGTTAGCATGTCCACCTCACAAAAAGATGGTCCTGGGTTCAAGTTTCGGGTCTGGGTATTTGTGTGTGGCGTTTACATGTTCTCTTCATGCTTGTGTAGGTTTCCTCTGGGTGCTCTGTTATCCTCCCACAGTCCAAAGACATGAACATTTGACCAAGTTGCAGTTCCGAATTGCCCCAGCTGTAGATGCGAGTGTGAATGCTTGTGTGTTCCCCTGCCGTTCCCTGTCTGGCGAGATTTTCAGAGTGTACCCTGCTTTCTACCAGCATTGATTGCAATATTCTCCAACCCCTCGGGGACCCTAAGGAAAGTATTATTGAGCAATTTGGCAAATGACATGGGGTGAACACGAGTAAATAAAAGTATGAAGGACAGCACTATGGTACAGGGATTAGATCTCACTCACTATTTCACCCAGCACCAACTGTCTTATCAATAATCTCAGTTAACTTCTCACCCTGAAAAGGTTTTCAAACTGGGCTCGGGTGTAAAAACCCAACAGACTTTACCTTACCCCCTTACCTACCATGTCCAGTATACTCACTACAAGTCCCCGAAAAAGTGGTCAACAAGTGACAAACCCATGAACAGATTCATATAAAAGTTTTATTTGAATCACAGCTGGAATTATCTTCAAATTCAGAAGATAACAAAGAATTCATCAGCCCTGTGATATAAATAAATATCTTTCCACCTCAAACACTGTAGTTCTCCCAAAACCCATATAACTGAATGTTGTCTATCATTGTTTTCCCTGTAACCGTTTTCAGGTTAGGAACTATAAAGAAGCACGGCAGATTTTATACCTAATGCAGTAGATGTTGCCTTTGGATTTTATAACCAGTTGATTATTGATATTTCTCTGTAAGAGTCAATGGCAGTTCAAGATCTCAGGTTACACTGTATCATTACACTTTATCACTACATCTTTAGTCCGAGAGATTTCCTTTCGGCTTTTTCTCTTTATCCGGGGTCACCACAGCGAATGATTCGCATGTTTGATTTGGGTAGGTTTTTATGTCGGATGCTCTTCCTATCACAACCCTTTATCAAGGGACAGAAATACGCTGACGGCTTTGCAGCTACTCTTTACATGCCTCACACCATAGACAGTGAGAGACGTGGTTGGCCTTTGATAACCCAC
>CM045737.1:28589847-28599847 GCA_024760905.1 Plotosus lineatus | reverse complement strand
GGCTACTGTACAAAATACTATTTAATTTCACAGATGTGATAGGCCTGTGTTGGCTTACAAGCTGTGGTATGGTAGAGGTTTGTTAAGATTTATGATCACTCGTTTTGTTCTACAGCACTGAACGCCATGTGTTAGTAAAGCTCGGTTTAAAGCTCGGTTTTTCTGCCCAGAGATGTGGCCTTTTCCCTCAAGTCTGGTTCCAGACAGCAGTGGCAAAGTGCTCCAGACGGGGGTGGTTGTGATTGCAGTGTGTGTGTGTGTGTGTGTGTGTGAGTGTGTGTGTGTGTGTGTGTGTGAGTATGTGTGTGTGTGTGTGTGTGTGTGTTTGGGTGTGTGTCTGTGATTGCATTGTGCAGCATGCAGTGTCTACATGCCCAGTATATTGTGATTGTTGTTCTTCACATATTCAGAACGCAAATTTGAATTGGCTGGCCGCTGTGACGCACACACCTTGTAAGGGACTTGACCTTAACTTATTAGTTGAAATTTATACTTTAGGTGTACTTATTGCACTTTTTCTTTTTTGAAATATTTGAAATACCACCCCCTGAATAATATAGAATAGATTACTTAGAAAAATGTCACTAAAATATATATTATCATTGCTGTTGGTTTTATAAACGTTCAACAAATTATATATACTGTGTGTGCGGATATATATATATATATATATATATATATATATATATATATATATATATATATATATATATATATATGTGTGTATACACAACCTAATTATTTTAATAAACCAATGTGCTGACTGAGGCATCGCATATCCTTAAAGTAAACCTAATGTTAACCTAATTTAGATTATTATCATTTTTTATATGTTTACATTTTGTAAAGCAATACGAACTCATGCTTTATTAACTTATTCCAAGAGGCTTCAATGATGTTCAAAGTCTAAAACAAATTGTGAATGGACGAGGATAAAGGCTGTCATGGCTTAAGATATATTAAATTACCATAATTAAGAATTTATGGTTCTAGCTTGTCAGGGAGAGGCTGGGGAGTTTCAAAGTCGTGCTATTCATCGTAAGGAGAAAGAGAGTCAGGAGGTCGCGGAAGTTCAGAGGACCCATTTCTTTTCTTATGCTAACATGTAGCACAGCCTCTAATGCTTACTGATTTGGAAGATATAAATGATGGCACAATGATGCATTGGTTCTCCAGACTAGACGAGCACCTCTGTAGCTAATTTGTGCCCTGAATCACATTCACTCTGAGACTTAACAACTATTATTTATTTACAATAGGCTAGCAATGCCAATTCTTACACAGTATTTAATTTTTTTTTGAAAGGTCACAGTCACTATACTTGGCAGTAAACACACCACAATAAACTTCTGGTCTAAGCATATGAACTTCAAATTTTTATACTTCATAGGCAATAACAAGATCAATGTTTCAGTTGATTTCTTAAACCCAACACTTATGAATTGTCGACCAAAATTTCCAAACAAACAAATAAATGGCGGCATCTCTTGGTGAATCATACAAGTGTATTCCAGTACTTACAAGTAAGTACATACAAGCAGCATTCCAGTGTTTTAATCTGGGGCTGACTTCTGATTTGTCTTTTTTTTATTTTGATAAATATCACAATTAGAACCTCATCATAACACCAAAATATAATAGACTCGTGTTCGATATTCCCTAGACGATTAATTTCTGTATGCTATTTATAATAAATGCACCCTAAAAGCTTTTTTTTCATACAATAGTAGCAATATCTATTTATCTCTCTTATGACAAGCAGAAAATCTGACTAGAATATAAGAATGAAGACAAATGATCGTCAAGGGCCACACGCAGAGCAGCTCTCAATCAGCTGCACAAATCAAGAACATTCACACATTCTGGGCCATATGAGTTTAATTTAAAATGTTAAAAGCTATAATAAATAAATAGAAAGATAGATAGAATACAAACACTGTTAAAACTCCTCTTTTGAGCGAGGATATGAAATATGAAATGCGATATAATGATTATAAAGTGCTCAGGGTTGCATTTTTGTGGTTGGTTGATCTCTACGAGTCCATAATACATGAGGATCAGCCTAAACTGTAAAAAAAACCCATATAAGATGTTTTGGAGACAAAGTAAGAGAGGCTAGATTGAGATGGCTTGGACATGGACAGAAGAGGGAGAGTGAATATATTGGTAGTAGGGTGCTGAGGTTGGAATTACCAGGCAGAAGGCCTGGAGCAGGAGTTCCCAACCAAGGGTTCTTTCACCCCTGGGGATCCGAGACATCATTCCAGGGGTTGTGAGAAGCAGAGCTGTAACTTTTGAAATAAATATCTTCTTTTGATAAAATTTAGTATGATTCGACATTATTTATCCTTGAACAAAGTATAAAATGTAGGGGGTGAGAAGTCGGAGCAAAATCTTTTTAGGGGTGCAAGAGTAAAAAAATGGTTGGGGACCACTGGCCTAGAGGAAGACCAAAGAGGAGATTTATGGATGTGGTGAAGGGGGACATGAGGGTAGTTGGCGTAACATAAAAAGATCCAGAGGGTAGAGTGAGATGGAGGCGGATGATTTGCTGTGGGCGATCCCTGAAGGAACAGCCAAAGGAAAAGAAGAAGCCTAAACTGTTAAAAGAAAAAGAAAAATCTGTTTTTTTTTTTTGGTAAAATATTGGCAGCTGTGGTTCCCAGAATATCCTTACATTTACGGTCAGACTGTTTTTTAACAATTACAGTAAGTGAGTAATGGTATTGCTTATTCTACAGTTCATTCATTAATTTTCTGAATCCCTCACTACTTGTCTTTACAAGAAATTAATAAGCATTGCAATATTGGCAACTCAAATTCATTCATACATTTTCTGAACCACTTAATCATAGTCTGGGTTGTGGGGTGCCTGGTGCCCATCTCAGCCCACTCTGGGCGAGGGCAGGGTATACCCTGGACAGCTTGCCAGGTCATCACAGGGCCAACACTCGCAAAACCATTTATACTCAGACTCACACGTAAGGACGATTTGGAACAGCTGATTAGCCTAATGTTCGTGTTTTTGGACTGTGGGAGGACACCGGAGTACCCGGAGGAAACCCAAATAAACACAGTTAGAACATGCAAATGCCACACAGAAACGGCCGAGCTGGCAGCCACTCAAAATCTTAAGGTATATTTCCGTTATCCCCCACAGGCATATGTATATTTAAAACTTACAAACTGTATTCTTTACAAGAATTAAATGTGAAAGTTCCAATATGCTAGAAATGCACAGTATATTTCTGTTAAAAGCAAAACAATAATTTTAGTATGGCAGGCCAATGTATATTTTAATGCAGCCATGAGGTGGGGGGGGGGGGGGGGCACGAACCAGTGTCTCTCCCCCTTATGTCGGTCCCAAGCCCGGATAAATGCAGAGGGTTGCAACAGGAAGGGCATCCGACAGAAAAACTTCTGCCACATTTCCAATGCAAATGATCAAAACAAAATACATACCGGATCGGTCAAGGCCCGGGTTAACAACGACCGCCATCAGTGCTGTCAACCAACAGGGTGGTGATGGAAATTGGACTACTGTTGGTTCGAAGACGTCGAAGAAGGAGAGGCGGGAGGCGTGTCCGAAGGCAGAGAGAGAGAAGAGGAAATGCGTGAGCCTAGGACTGAGAGTAGGGACTTTGAATGTTGGAACTATGCAAGGAAAAGATAGAGAGCTGGCTGACATGATGCAGAGGAAGAAGGTATACATACTGTGTGTTCAGGAGACCAGGTGGAAAGGTAGCAAGGCTAGAAGCTTAGGAGCAGGGTTTAAGCTGTTTTATTACGGTGTGGATGGGAAGAGAAATGGAGTAGGAGTCATCTTGAATGAGGGGTTTGTCAGGAATGTTGTAGAGGTGAAAAGAGTGTCAGACAGAATGATGAGTCTCAAGTTAGAAATTGAAGGCGTGATGGTCAATGTTGTTAGTGCTTATGCCCCACAGGCAGGATGTGAGCTAGAAGAGAAGGAGAGATTCTGGAGTGAGTTAGAAGAAGTGATGCAGAATACCCCCAGAGGTGAAAGAGTGGTCATTGGGGCAGACTTCAATGGACATGTTGGAGCAGGCAACCGAGGGGACGAGGAAGTGATGGGCAGGTTTGTTATCCAGGACAGGAACACAGAAGGACAGATGTTGATCGATTTTGCAAAAAGGATGGAAATGGCTGTGGTGAATACTTTCTTCAAGAAGAAACAGGAGCATAGGGTGACTTATGAAAGCAGAGGTAAGAGCACACAGTTAGACTACATTTGAGGGAAGTCAGTGACTGCAAAGTAGTAGTGGGTGAGAGTGTTGCCAAACAGCATAAGATGGTGGTGTGCAGGATGACGCTGATGGTGAGGAAGGTGAAAAAGGCAAAGGCAGAGCAGAAGACAAAGTGGTGGAAGCTGAAAAAGGAAGAGTGTCGTGTTGTCTTCAAGGAGGAGTTGAAACAGGCTTTGGGTGGTCAGGAAGTGCTTCCAGATGACTGGACAACCACAGCCAATGTGATCAGGGAGACCGGTAGGAGAGTACTTGGTGTGTCCTCTGGAAGGAAAGTAGATAAGGAAACTTGGTGGTGGAATGAGGAAGTGCAGGAGTGTGTACAAAAGAAGAGGTTAGCTAAGAATAAGTGGGACACAGAGAGGACCGAAGAGAGTAAACAAGAGTACAGGGAGACACAGCGTAAGGCGAAGGTAGCAGTGTCAAAAGCCAAACAGAGGGCGTATGATGACTTGTATGATAGGTTGGACAGTAAGGAGGGAGAAAATGATTTATACAGGTTAGCACAGCAGAGAAATAGAGATGGAAAAGATGTTCAGCAAGTTAGAGTGATAAAGAACAGAGAGGGAAATGTATTGACCGATGACAGAAGTGTGCTGGGAAGATGGAAAGAGTACTTTGAAGAGCTGATGAATGAGGAAAATGATAGAGACAAAAGAGTAGAAGGGCTGACCGTTGAGGACCAGGAAGTAGCAAAGATTAGTAAGGGTGAAGTGAGGAGGGCATTAAAGAGGATGAAGAGTGGAAAGGCAGTTGGGCCTGATGACATACCGGTTGAGGTATGGAAGTGTCTCGGGGAGGTAGCAGTAGATTTTCTGACAAGAATATTCAACAAGGTCTTAGAAAGTGAGCAGATGCCGGAGGAATGGAGAAGTGTGCTTGTGCCCATTTTTAAGAACAAGGGAGATGTACAGAGATGTGGCAACTACAGAGGGATAAAGTTGATGAGCCATACAATGAAATTATGGGAAAGAATAGTGGAAGCTAGAATAAGGGCAGAGGTCAGCATTTATGAACAACAGTTTGGTTTCATGCCAAGAAAGAGCACCACAGATGCAGTGTTTGCTTTGAGTATGTTAATAGAGAAATACAGAGAAGGTCAGAAGGAGCTGCATTGTGCCTTTGTGGGTCTGGAGAAAGCATATGACAGGGTGCCTAGAGAAGAACTGTGGTATTGTATGAGGAAGTCTGGAGTGGCGGAGAAGTATGTTAGAGTGGTGCAAGACATGTATGAGAGATGTAAGACAGTGGTGCGGTGTGCTGTCGGTGTGACAGAAGAGTTTAAGGTGGAGGTGGGACTGCATCAAGGGTCAGCTCTCAGCCCCTTCTTGTTTGCTATGGTGATGGACAGGCTGACAGACGAGGTTAGACAAGAATCTCCATGGACTATGATGTTTGCAGATGACATCGTGATTTGTAGTGAGAGCAGAGAACAAGTGGAGGAAAATCTAGAGAGGTGGAGGTATGCCCTGGAAAGGAGGGGAATGAAGGTTAGTCTTAGTAAGACAGAATACATGTGTGTGAACGACAAGGACCCAAGAGGAACGGTGAGGTTCCAGGGGGCAGAGATAAAGAAGGTGGAGGATTTTAAGTACTTAGGCTCAACAATCCAGAGCAATGGAGAGTGTGGAAAAGAGGTGAAGAAGCGCGTGCAGGCAGGTTGGAATGGATGGAGAAAAGTGTCCGGTGTGATGTGTGATAGGAGAGTATTGGCAAGAATGAAGGGAAAAGTGTACAAGATGGTGATGAGGCCAGTGATGTTGTATGGTTTAGAGACAGTGGCCCTAGGGAAAAGACAGGAGTCAGAGTTGGAGGTAGCAGAGATGAAAATGTTGAGGTTCTCTTTGGGAGTAACGAGGATGGATAGGATCAGGAATGAGTACATCAGAGGGACAGCACATGTTAGATGTTTTGGAGACAAAGTCAGAGAGGCTAGATTGAGATGGTTTGGACATGTACAGAGGAGGGATAGTGAGTATATTGGTAGTAGGATGCTGAGGTTGGAACTACCAGGCAGAAGGCCCAGAGGAAAACCAAAGAGAAGATTTATGGATGTGGTGAAGGCAGTCACGAAGGTCATTGGAGTAAGAGTAGAAGATGCAGAGGATAGGATGAGATGGAGGCAGATCATTTGCTGTGGCGACCCCTGAAGCCGAAAGGAAAAGAAGAAGAAGAGGCCAATGTATATTTTCTGGAAAACACATAAAAATTATCATTGTCCCTGATTAACTTGTTTACAGTGATTCCACGTATAAAAAAAGATTTAAAACTTATTTGCAATTCACATTTTTTCACCATTGTTGTTTACATTTCTGTAAAAAAATCTACTGATATTTTTTACAGTGTCTGTATTAAAGTAATGCAGATTAAGCCTTAATGACTGCCTGTGTTGATTTTTAACAGCGACTGATACGACATCCTGTGGAAGTTAGTGTCTTTTTTTATTAATGCCCTTCAGATTAGCCATCTGGGAATAGCTGGACAACCCCTTTGTCCCCTGATCCTCACCTCTGACCCGAGGAGACCCTCCAGAGACTGGTTATAAAAGCCAAACTTACACATTGCCAGTTCATTTGGCAGCATGTAATTCCAGTTAGGTTTAAAGGTAAACCCATATTGTAGTATGTTTGCTTACAAAAGCAATGCTTATTTCAATAGGCAATTTAACAGGACAACTGGACTTTGTATTTAGTATTATTGCATTTACTCTCTTAATTTACTTGAATTTAATTTTTGAATCCAAAAATAGGATCTATATGTTCTTTTGGAAAAAAAGTGAACATCTTAACCTTTTGGTCAAAATCAAATAGCCTAAATGTTGCTTATTATTATTATGAACATTTAAAAAATAATTTTAAGAAGAATATTATTCCTATGTCATTCGTATTAATTTTAAGAACATTCTGAAGGTTGTTCTTGTCAGGGGGGTGTGGGACTGATGCCCAGGTAGCAGTAGCAACATCTTCATGTGCATCGATTACACAGAACCTTTTCAATTATAAAACAGTCCAATTCTATTTTTTTTACTAAAAACCAACATAGTACTATTAATTAATTATTATAATCTAACCCTAGATAATACCTAAAATCAAAGATATAATCTAAAATATTGCTTTGATAAGCTGTATGTTTTAGAAATGTATATAAAAACAGTGAGTAAATTATTTTTATAAATGGCGATAAAATATTTAAATGTTCACTTTTGTCTCTAAATATATAGATGAACTTGAGTTTTTATCGTAAAAGTAACATTAATGAAATAAAATGACATCTCCAGATGATCAAGGCACAAGAAACATTTTTTTTCTTACTGCACCCTTGGAAATGTTTTCTCTGTATTTTTATTTTCTTGCAAATGTGTTTTTATTTTAAATAAGAAATAAGAATTTAAAAATATGTATATAATGCAACATTTTGTTTGGTATTGTATCGCCCCTCTGAAAATTTGCCATTTTGTATGATATGGCTGTTGATGTTCGGTGAAGCTGGTGGTTTACTAATACAGTAATAATAAAATATAGTTGCAGTAAAAATATTACATTTATGCATCCTCCTCTAGTGTTATAATTAATTATGTACTATATTCTTGCGGAAACCGTTGACTGTGCAGGACACTGCCAGCCTGAAGGTTGTAATAAAGCATCTTCGAGGAAGCCCACTCTAATATATAGTACACTGGTAATAATCCACATAAGTAAAGCTTAGAGCTCTGATATTGATATCATGAGTTCCATGTGCTCGGCTCATCTGTTGCCAGTCTGAGTCTGTCTCTGAAATTGCTAATTTTTCTCTGTTAACTTTACTAGCATTATTTGTCATGACTCATCTGTAATTAATTTTGGATATGAAAAGGGTAACTAATGTGTATAGACATCACACTTTAGTTGATATTTGCTTAACTTAAAGACCTTCTCGATATGATGCTCTGGGTTTATAGAGGGCAGAAATTAAAATAAATAAAAACTAATAATTAAAGGCATGGGGCAGTGGTGGTCTAGTGGTATAGGGCACTGGATCGCTGATCCAAAGTTTGGGGGTTCGAGTCCCATTCTCCACAAGGTTGTCACTGTCCTTCCCAGTGCAGCTAACTGGGTTATCAAAGGCCGGCCATGTCTCTCACTGTCTGTGGTGAGAGGTTCATGTAAAAGAACCATTGCTGACTTTTGTAAAGAGTAGACTGAAAAGCCGTCGGCATGTTTCCTCCCTGCGATGGCCTGGCGAACTGTCCAGGGTGTACTGTGCCCTCGCCCGAAGTTGGCTGGGATGGGCGCCAGCCTCCCCGCGTCCCTAATAAAGAAGATTAAGCGGTTTCAGAAAATGATGATGATGATGAAGAATTAAAGGCATGGATAACCAAGTGCTTATAAATGGTGAAGGCATTTGGAAGCCTACTTTAGGGGGGAAGAGGGCAAGGAGAACTGAGCACAAAATAAAGTAATGTAATTACAATCTGTTATGGTTAAAATAAACAAGCTGCAACAGTTATATTTCCTATCTAGGTAGCTATGTTGCTCATTTTATATAGAGTTTAGTGGTTGTTAGAATTTTTACATAGTGTACGCAACAATGTCTACAATTCAACAATTACATTTTAATGTTATTGGTTCATTTCTGACACCAAAAGGGGTTTCTGTAATTGTATGTTTACTTGGTCCTAAGCATCGTGAGGAGAATTTCCTCTGCTAAAGGCTAATTAAGAGTTGTGTTAATCTGTTGTTTAGTCTCAGCAGCATTATATTCAGCTTTTTGGGAGTCACATTATGCCTAAATTAAGTCAAAGAGGCTGCATTTCTATTTCCTGCTGAAAGAGAGCAATAAAAAATGTACACAAATTTGTGGACTGCTTTCAGAATTTGTCCTACTGTTCCAATGAAGGCCTTTGGACTTGGTTATCCCTGAGGCGAACTTTGAAGGAGAATTTTGAGGATCAACTCAATCTCGCCACCATATCCTCCACTGAGGAGACAGAGCTGAAGACTCGGAAAACATGAGGTCATCACACTGGCCAAGGTATAGTTTCAAAACTCCTCCGCTGCAGGGCATTGGGGGTGGGCAAGATGTTAAATGGATGTTGTTGGGATATTTTTGCTCACACGCTTCTTCAGTGCCACATGTAGGTCCGAGATGACACCTATGGAATGCTGGTTTCCATTTTTTAAAAAGGGAGACTTTAAAGTGCGCTCTAACTATTGGGGGATTACAGTGCTCAGCCTTCCTGTGAATCTTTACCCCATTTTGTAAGAGAGGAGGGTGAGTGATTGTGAAACCTCTGATTCAGAAGGAGTAGTGTGGTTTTCATTCTGGTCATGAAACAGTACACCAGCTACTTGCCCTTGCACAGTTGATGATTGTGTCTTGGAAGTATGACCATCCAGGCTATATGTGTTTTGGGAACTAGGAGAAGAACTACAACTGTGCCCCATGGAGGATTCTTCAGGGATGCTGAGGGAATATGAGGTGCCGGGGTCATCTCAGCGGTATCTCAATGCATAATTGTGGAGTTAAAGCTAACCCAGTCCCTTCTGCGGGGACACACCTCACGAGAAGAGGCGACAATCTCCATGTTTTACTGTAGAAATAGTGATCTTTGGATAGAAAGTTGTTTTGGACTGACACCAGAGATACAGTTTGGTGTACCTGTAAATGCTGTAAAGATGCCATAGGCCTCTTGGTAGCCTGTCTGATAGGTTCTTCCTCATTCTTTCATTCAGTTTGGAGGGACATTCTGTTCCAGGAAG
>CM045737.1:28577347-28584847 GCA_024760905.1 Plotosus lineatus | reverse complement strand
TATATATATATATATATATATATATATGTGTGTGTGTGTGTGTGTGTGTGTGCATATGTATACACAGTATATATATTATATATATAATTAATAAATGTGATAAATGGATTTTCAATCTTTGTCTTTGTCCTACAGTCTTTGTCCTGTCCTTTTATTTTTTATTTTTTATTATTTGCTCTACCAAAAAGTATTGAGCACTCTCCTACGGAAGGATCTACTCAGAAAATCTTCTATATATAAATATATATATATATATAAATATAAATATAAATATATATATATATATATATATATATATATATATATATATATATATACATACAAAAATAAAAGGACAGGACAAAGACTTTCTATTGAAACTCCATTTATCACTACAGATCTGTTTCGAGGGGTGGAGAAACCATCCTCTCTCTTCAGGTGATTATAGAAGAATATAATCTTATAAATTCTTATAATAATTTATATAAATATAAATTCTTATAAATAAATTCTTCTATAATCACCTGAAGAGAGAGGATGGTTTCTCCACCCCTCGAAACAGATCTGTAGTGATAAATGGAGTTTCAATAGAAAGTCTTTGTCCTGTCCTTTTATTTTTGTTTATTTGCTCTACCAAAAAGTATTGAGCACTCTCCTACGGAAGGATCTACTCAGAAAATCCTCTCTATATAAATATATATATATATATGTGTGTGTGTGTGTGTGTGTGTGTTTGTGTGTATGCAGAACAGAACAACCGTGGCAGAGCTGGATTATCAACAGCATTGTCCACACAAGGTACACAGATATTTCAGCTTGTAGTTTTAACAGTTTCATTGATCCCACATCAGCCCACAAATTCCCTGATTAGTTTTCAATCAATACTTCTCAAAAGAAGAGACAACCCTCAGCTGTCATTCCATACTAACTCTGGAATGCAAGCTTCTGAAAGATCGTGCTTGGTCTGAATTTACAGAATAACAGGAAGTACGTTTTCTCTTGTGCATTCTCTCAAAATCAAGAAACATCAAGTTCCAGTCACATTCTAAAGTTAGTCCAAGCACTAAAAATATATTACGGTTGTAATCTGTTTCATATTCTAAATTGTCAAACATGACTTTTTAGGTAATGTGTATAATGGATGATACATTAGAACATATTATTTATCTTGTATGGAAACTGTAAACGTTTATTTAGAATTTTATAGTTTTCTTAATATGACTTAAACTTTAAATCTTAGTACTAATAAATACATTCAGTCAAATCAAAACTGGCACTGTCCTCCCCCCCATTTATTATAGTACCCTTGTGCTGTTTTTCTTGTTTACTCCACAGAGTCAAAAACGATGCTGTTCCTCATCATGTATGACTACTATGTAGTTGTGCCATTACCAATTTGACCAAATTATTTGTAGAGAGGCTTCTGAACAGTTTAATCCCTCCAGGAGACTTGGTGAGACCTCTTTCTCTGTTAATTTTCACCCTCTCCCTCATTCAAGCACCCTCTCTCTTTCTTGTCCTCCACAATGTGGGGTTTCTTTCTTTCCTTTTTATGTTCCCTTATATCGTTTTTTTCCCCTCCCCAGATTCCACCCCAAGCCCTCAGACAGCATGCAGCTTATGCAAATCATTGGCCTTTTATTCTCAATACTCGTCTTCCGTCTTCAATAAGACCTCAAGAAAACACTCTCTCTCTCTCTCTCTCTCTCTCTCTATATATATATATATATATATATATATATATATATATATATATATATATAAATATATATATATATATATATATATATATATATATATATATATATATATATATATATATATATATATATAGTACATACATACATACATACATATCACGCACATGCATGCACGCGCACGCACACAAACACGAATCTCAGGATAATTTTTTTTCTTACTACCATGAAATTAACACATTTGCCCTAATTGTCAATAAGCCCATAACCCACTGCTCTATGGAAATACACACTAAGGACAAAAACCACTGAACTCAACATAACACCGAGGAAAGCTATCAAAGTATCTTCACAAAATAGCTTATATTCTTTAACTTTGATTGTTTCTTGGTTTGCTGTCTTGAAAGGGGCTTCTCTCTTTTTTTAATATAAGGCAGCAATTTCTGTCCAGTTCAGCTTTTATAGCTCTTATCAGTGTGTATCCTATTCGAAAATATTAGACACCATCAATGACTGTCTAACAGCGTTCATTCATATAAACATGTCCAGATGACAACAACTTATTACATACCCCCAAAATTGGGATAAGTGTTGAAAATGATTCAAAAACAAAATTGAAGTGGTAGGCAACAGCAAATGAAGTAGACTGTACATTTTTTGACAGCATTTTTTTTTTTACTTTTTAAAGTTTAGAGCTGATCAGACATTTAGGAGGGGAACTCTTAGCTAGAGATAGACTGGACACTTAACATGAGGGTGGCTGTTTACCAAAGTCAGTGTGTGTGGGGGGGAGGGAGGTGCATGGGGGGGTGATGAATATAAAGTGCTCATTGCAAAGCTGACTTTCCCAGGCCCTGGAAATGCACCCACACTCACACTGTAGTTGTGCCCAGCTGCTCAGGATGGCGTGTGGAGCGTGTATCTGGGAGTGGGGGGCAATGAGCCTGACTTCACTCAGACACTTTGACAGGCCGTCCTATTCATCAACACATTTCTGGGCTGGTCTGCCCCTTCTCCCTTGGCAACTGCCCTGTGCTGAAAGACCCCTCCTCTCGGCTTGGGTGGATGGGGAGACAAAGTTGACAGAACTGGATGAAGAAGTACCCAGTCTGTCTGACCTTGGCTAGACATCCCTCCATGTGAACTAGAACTTGACTTTGGTGCAGAAGCTCAAGGAAACAATATCAAATTTGTATTTATTTGAATTTAATTTAAAGAACCGCACCACATGTAGGTTTAGTTGTAATGAATTTGAAATTAGAGAAAGAAAAACAGACTAGTATATTCTCACTTGCACTGGTGATATATTTTAGAATTTTTTTAATTGCTCTTCCTATGTTTTTGTATCTGTTGGCAATTCTTGAACATCTTCTTTTTGGCTTTTTCCCTTTTTCAGGGGTCACCACAGTGAATCATCTGATTCGCACGTTTGATTTGGCATAGGTCTTTACGTCGGGTGCCCTTCCTGACACAACCCTTTAGCAAGGGGCGGAAACACACTAACGGCTATGCAGCTATTCTTTACGGAAGTCAGCAATGGTTCTTTTACATGAACCTCTCAACATAGACAGTGAGAGACATGGCCAGCCTTTGACAACCCAGTTAGCTACACTGGGGGGACAGTGACAACCTTGTGGAGAGTGGGACTCGAAACCCCAACCTTTGGATCAGCGATCCGGCACCCTTTACCACCAGGGCACCACTGACTTGCTGGCAATTCTTGATCATATACCCTAATACGTATCTAGGACTCTCTTATAATGCAGTAACTGGTGTTCAATTTACCTTCTTCTTTTAGGACTTCAGTTGAAGTCAGAGCTGACCAATTTCTTCTACCACCGAGAAGCACTGAAAAACTCTCTATCCGTTTTTAGACAGATGGCTTAAATGTCTATTATTATGGACACTTACACGAAATACACTTATCATGATGGGTGCAAAAAGCTTAGAAAACACCAATTGGCATAGAATACGGCAAAGCAATTGGGTGACTATACAGTATTTCAATATTTAGTATTTCTACATGCCTATACATACATTCGTGCAATTTGTGGAAATATTATAATAAATATAATAAATGTAATGTGCGGCAGTGGTGGCCTGGTGGTAAAGGGTGCTGGATCGCTGATTTTAAGGTTGGGGGTTTGAGTCCCACTCTGCACAAGGTTGTCACTGTCCCCCCCCCCCCCCCCCAGTGCAGCTAACTGGGTTTTCAAAGGCCGGCCAAGTCTCTCAGTCTATGGTGAGAAGTTCATGTAAAAGAACCATCGCTGAGTTTCGTAAAGAGTAGCTACATAGCCATCAGCGTGTTTCTGTCCCTTGCTGAAGGGTTGTGTCAGGAAGGGCATCCAAAATAAAAATATGCGAATCAGATGAAGGGAAAAGGTCAAAAGGAAAAGAAGAAGAATATTATAATAAATATGATATGCTACAGGGGCAGTGGTGGCCCAGTGGTAAAGTGCTGGATTACTGATCCCAAAGCTGGAGGTTTCTGCCCCACTGTCAACGGTTGTCAATGCTGTCTCCCCAGTTCAGGACACTGGGTTATCAAAGGCCAACCATGTGCCTCACTGTCTGTGGTGAGAGGCATGGAAAAGAACCATTGCTAATTTTCTTCAAGAGTAGGCCGCATAGCCATCAGCATGTTTCTGCCCTGCGATGGCCTGGTGATCTGTTCAGGGTGTACTCTTCCCTCGCCCCGAGTTGGCTGAGATGGGTGTTAGTCTCCCCTCGACTCTAATTAGGATTAGTGGTTTAGAAAATGAATGGATGAATATTATGCTACAATGGACATATTACCATTGTTACCATCAAATGACATAAGCACAACAAAATAATGACGAGGATACTCTACGTCACCGTAATGAGGAATTCAGAATCACTTAACTCCAAATTAGGATTGCCTAACTGTTGTCAAGGTATGTTTAGAAACTAGCTCATTCCGTGATTTTCCGGTTCAAAGACAGTTGGCGAACAAAACATGTGATGAGCTGCAATTGCTATTTTAAAAAATGCATGCACGGTCATGCTCAGCCTACAGAAACGTACTCTTCTAAATATTTTTGCTAAGTTTTATATTTTCATGGTCTATAGGTTTCTTTTTTCTTTTCATTCTCAACATAAGGTCATTCTTCTGTAAGACTTTTTTCAGGCTTGAAATTATAACAAAAGTCTTTAAATATTTTTTTAAATAATTTTATATTTGGTTTAGGGTAATCTTAATATTGCAGATCAAATTGATTACAGTTTCAAGTGATTTTGATGAGGTGGTGTCATTTTTGCAGTGCAGGAATCCCCAGACAACTTTTCACGCCCAATTGGCCAGTGGCGAGGCAAAGAAAAGGGAACAGGCCATTTGAACGTGGCCATGTAGCCAATACAAGGCTGAGAACAAGCATTCTTGGGATAATCACTTTTATGCAGGGATTAAAACAGGATTGGCAGCTGAGGTAGGCACAATGGATGAAAGGGGATTTTACCATAAAACACTCTCACGGTACACAACACTGTGACATAGTGGTTAGTACACCCACCTCACAGCAAGAAGGTCCTGGGTTTGAATCTCTTGTGAAAAGTTTGCATATTTTCCTCATGCTTGCATAGGTTTTCTCTGAGTACACTGGTTTCTTCTCAAAATACAAAAATATGTCCATTAGTTTAATTGACTGATTCAAATTGCCCCTGGATGTTAGTGTTAGCTTGAAGGTTTGTTTGCGTGTCAGCCCTGGGGTGGGCTTGTGACTGTTCAGGGTGTGCCCCACCATCACTGACAGTTG
Source organism: Plotosus lineatus (assembly GCA_024760905.1). Taxonomy (NCBI): domain Eukaryota; kingdom Metazoa; phylum Chordata; class Actinopteri; order Siluriformes; family Plotosidae; genus Plotosus; species Plotosus lineatus. Next base: position 28,579,395 of record CM045737.1, on the reverse strand, counting down.
GCAGAGATGGGTTCCAGCCTCACCATGAGAATAGTAGGATTAGTCTGTTTTGGTGAATGAATGGACATCCTCACTGACAAATCCCATTGATGGTTTCATGGCATTCTTACTGTGCTGACTTATCACAATATTGGTTGAAAGTATCTTTATGTTTTGACAAAATACTGTGGTCTGTATCTAAAAGATATAATACATATGATGACATTTAAACATACAACCACAACCTGAGATGAATATGAACATGAATGGAGGAGATTTGAGATCTTTAAAGCGAATGTATCAGGCATGTTTTCTGGTACAGGATTATTGTAATCAAGACACATGTGGCCTGCGCTAAATTAAATCTGATCATAATATGAGAAAAATGTTTGTGATACCTATTATGAATTTTCATGATACAGTCGGCCCCTCTACTTACGAAAACTTCTGAAAACGAAAAATCCAGGTTACAAAAAACATTTTCCTAATTTTTCGTCCTCTTTTTATGAAAACAACCTCTTTTAATGAAAAGCACCAAATGCACCATTCAAAAATTCAAACGTGTCATTTAAACATTTAAACAATGCGTGAGTTCCTCTCTCATTGTCTCACTGTCTTCCAACATCCCGCCCCGCTGGCCTCCCATTGGCCAGAAGAGAGCTGAACTGTACCCATACTTCCTGTACCCATACTTCCTGTTTGTCACGCGCGTGAAGGAGAGTTGAACAGGACTGTTGGCTCATGAGTTTCATTGCAGCGTTATATTTCGTTATCCATCATGGACCCCAAGAAAGTGATTCCCGGTGAAACAGAAAAGAAGAAGCGGGCTCCATTATCAATCGAAGTGAAGCAGGAGATAATAAAAAATATGAAAGTGGGATGCGGTTGAGTGAAATCACTGATCCAAAGGTTGATGGTTCAAGTCCCACTCTCCACAAGGTTGTCACTGCCCCGCCCCCCCCCCCCCCCCAGTGCGGCTAACTGGGTCTCTCACTGTCTATGGTGAGAGGTTCATGTAAAAGAACCATTGCTGACTTTCGTAAAGAGGAGCTGCAAAGTCGTCAGCGTGTTTCTGTCCCTTGCTAAAAGGGTTGTGACAGGAAGGGCATCCGACGTAAAAACCTCTGCCAAATGAAAATGTGCGAATCAGATGATTTGCTGTGGCGACTCCCGAGTAAAAGGGAAAAAGCCGAAAGGAAGACAGACAGACAGACAGACTGCAGCAGAAGGAAGCATTAAAAGCGGAGATACAGAGAAAAGCAGAGTGCTCCGTGGGACAAGACCTCCGATCTCACAAGGAAGCAAGTTAATATTGAATCCGGACCTCTGATCTTTCAAACAGGTTCTGTAATTCTGCTTTAAATACAACACACCGTTTCAAAAGCTCCGTTGGCTGTGCGCAGCGTGTGGGCGGAGCCCGCATTCGGCAAAACACACCACTCCACAAAACACACCAGAGAGAGAGTTTTGTGTGTTTGTGTGTGTGTGTGTGTGTGTGTGTGTGTGTGTGTGTGTGTGTGTGTGTGTGTGAGAGATAGAGAGAGAGATAGAAAGAGACAGTGTTGTGTGTGTGTGTGTGTGTGTGTGTGTGTGTGTGTGTGTGTGTGTGTGTGTGTGCGCGTGCGTCAATAAAAAAATGTTTAATAATGGGTTAATTAATAAATATGTTAATAAAATGGTTTAATGTGTTAATAAAATGTTTAAATGCTTTAATAAATAATTTTCTTTTACTTTTAACACATATTTCATACAAAATTGGTGTACTTTTATCATTTTCAAAGGGTTTATGGAGTAGTCTTGGGAGCCTTGGAACGAATCACGTGTTTTACATATAAAATGCACCTCTACTTTTACGAAAACTCCAGGTTCTGAAAAAGGCTCTGGAACGGATTAATTTCATAAGTAGAGGGCCGACTGTAGATGATAAATGAAGTTTAGGGTCTTGGATGGAGGGAGGTTAGACAGGTCTGCTGGAAATTCTGTTGGTATACCAGACAAATATTCTTAAATAGTCGATTTCCATAAGCCTTTGCTATTTACGTGCCAGATGTAGCATTTGCCACATGGGG
>CM045737.1:28492347-28572347 GCA_024760905.1 Plotosus lineatus | reverse complement strand
AAAATTAGCTATTAGTGCTTACCTATGCCCTTCAACATGACGGCCTTTAAACGTGACCTTGATGCCTCATCATGACATTAAGGGTGCTAAAATATATATGTGAAATGGAGTGTACACTTCAATCTCTGTATGTTGCAGTTGGTCTACAGTAAGAATTAATTACAAGAGAAATACTCTATTAATGTACTGAGAGCACTTCAAAACAGGTCCTTCAAAACAGGTCCGGTTCACCGGTCAAAAAGATTTGAATGTGTTGCAGCACTTTTTGGATCAATGCGCCAAGCAGAATTTGGCAAGTAAGGATACTGGTAAAGTGACACTTGATGTGATGATGATAATGTTCTTATTGTATGAAATTTATTTTCTCATAATTCTTATTCAGGCTTCACTGTCACCTGGTGCAGGATGATGATACATTTTTTAATAAAAGAATACTGGGTGATTTAGTTTCACGAGAAATGATTAAATTAGAAAACTATTTAAAATGGTGATACGCTTCTTACAGCATATTTGTTATTTATGTCTCACTTATGTAACCTGAGTATGGTTCTTTTGATCTTCACTGAAGACCTTTCACAGTGGGTTTGTTTGTTTGTTTGTTTTTGTTTTATTTTTTAGAGTAATTACTCTACAGACTAATAAAAGCTTGGTGTGACAATAACAGATGATCAAAGCAATGAGTAATATGCAGTTAATATATTGTTAAGCAGCAGCCATTTACTCTGTATTTAGAATGACAAAGGCACTGGATCAATGCGTTGGGGAAATGTTTAAAGTGAGCGCAAAGCTGTGCTGTGAACTCGGACTTATGAGAAGCTGTTGGTCAAGCACAGACAATGATGCAAACATACCTCATGCCAACACAGCCATTTTAGGAAGCAGGCAGCCAGCCTTTCCATCAAGATGGCTTCCTCCAAGCACAGCCCCTCATTCAGCGCTCCAGTCTTCAGCATCTGTGAGAATTGTGGCGAATGGCAGCCTCTTTGTCTCCACTGGCACACAAACTATAGCCTCTTGCACATCATTTTTTTTTTTTTAATCTTTTCTCGCCCTCTGCTTCCCCCATTGGGGGGGGGACATGGCATGGAATGCTTCCGTTGATGGACGGAGGACACTGGTGGAAAGAGGATGAAAGTTGACCATTATTATACACTCTTAGACTTAGATAGTGTTTTTTTTTAATGCTTCATCAATGTTTGAATGGCCTGGCAGCCACTATGGGCGGCGGGGGGTGGGTGGGAGGTGGGGGTGCACAATTAGAGAAAAAAAGCCCCATTTAATCACTGCCAAAGCAGATGTCATGGCAACTACCATCTAATCTGTCTTTATATGGAGGGAAAATATCAACGAACAACATCACAGTAATTCCTTTGTGTCCAAAGCAATCAACAGTCAAGAACTTGACAGTTGTTGGCTTGGCTAGTTCTACCTTTTCTCCCAAATGATCTCATAACAGGCACATTAAATGCAGTATTATGTATTGTGTAGCCCATGTGGGTCTTTGAATTCTTATAGCTTATAGTTGTGAGGCTGATGTAGTGTTTGCAGGATAGGTGTACTAAATCAGCCTCACCATCAATTGCTGTCCACCTGTAATTTCATCGCATAACCCTTATTCAATTTCGCTGGGTAACCAGTTTAGCTGGAAAAGATCATTGTTAATGAATGATGACAAAATTTCTTTGCTTGCATTAATTTTACATAACAGTAATATGTAATATGATATCTAGCCATACATTTTTATCATTACCGAGATGGAGACAGACATATAATTTCCTCTCCTTGCTCGTTTATTGCACCGAAGCCCCCAGCCTAATGTCCTGGAGTCGTTCTAAACGCGTATTCTGAAGCATGCAAAAAGACATTCAAATTCAGTCTCACTCTCTTTGATCTTATCTGGAATTCATACAAAATATATTTTGTGGCTTTAGCCTGGCATTACTGTGTTCTGGGCATTAGCATCATTTCCACTTCCTGCTTCAGCAAGTCATAATTGTCAGATATTCCAACTACTCTTTTTGATAGATGATTATAACTATCATCTTGTATTTTATATAAATCTAAATAGTTCACTGCATAAAATATTCTGTAACTACTGGCATGAAACAGAAATGGTTGGTTCTTTTGAAAAGAAATTATATATTTCATACAGAAAAAAAAAGAAAAGTCAGAAATCACGTCTGCCTCAGAGCAAGAAGGTCCTGGGTTCGATTCCCAGCTTGAGCGTTTCTATGTGGAATTTGCATGTTCTCCCCGTGGTTGCTTGGGTTTCCTCCGGATACTCCGGTTTCCTCCCACAGTCTAAAAACATGCACAGTAGGTGAAGTGGCTCTCCAAATTATTCCTAGGTGTGCGTGTGAGTGTGAATGGTTGGGTGAGTGTTCGCCATTATCAAAGGAATTACAGTTATGCAATGGCCTGGCGAGCTGTCCAGGGCGTATTCCGCCTTCGCCCAGAGTCGGCTGAGATGGGCACCAGCCTTCTAGTGACCCCAATTAGTTTTAAGTGGTTCATAAAATGAATGAATGAATGAATGTACAACAGTCAGATCTGAAGAACGCTAATTCAAGGTTGGAAACTGATGCTTATTTCTGGAGAAGGCTAGAAATCAGAGCTGCTGTTTATGTTGACATGATGTGTCAGTGATGGGTGGTGTGCAGATGCGGTAATGGATGGCCATACAAACACAAACACACACACACAGACATGACACAAAATAATGAGATTAAACTAAACAAATTCCAGGGGGTAAGAATATAAGAGCTGATGTTTTGCATTTTTGTTCACCCATCCCTCATATTCTATTATTTTTCATGGGTAAAACCTAAAAGCTAAATTATGATACATATATTTTTTCTGAGCTACATCTAAACTGATGCTAAATATTGAAGAAAAAAAACCCCAATTTGCTTATTTGGCATTTTCAGCTTCTTTGAAGTAACCTGTTTATGTTTTACCCTGACAGGATGTATACCCATGTCAATGGAGTGGGGAAGTTTAAGGTCAAAATGGATGTCATGTTCAGTGGTATGACTTCAATCTGCTTCACACTTGCTAAACTGTTCATTAACCGCAATTTAAATATCACCGGAGAACATGGGTGTTCTTACCACATGATGTTGTTCCAGTGCATGGTGGTCCAGTCTCCTGCGCAAACACTGCGGTCAGGAAGGAGCTAAAAGTTTGGATGAAAAATATGTCTGACTTTTAACAGTAATCTTTGGATTCTAATTTTTATACTAAAAATAAAAGATCAATTTATAAAATTCAGAAAACAAAAAAGATCAAATTCACAAAGGTAAGCATACTTAAATAAAAAAATTAAAAGAATTCTTGATGAACTGGAAATATGACAGATCCCTGAGCTGAATCATAAATTGTTTTTAAACTGGTGATGTGATGTGATGATATTGTGGTTAAGAAGCTGTAACTAAATCAGTGTCCACATAATAATGACAACATTCCACTGTTACATTTTTATGCAGTATTAGTTCTTTTTATGTAAAATTCCATGTAACATTAGTTTCCAGTTTTCACAAATGCATTAAAATCTCATTTACTCCATTTAGAACTATCAGTTTGATGCAGAATATAGGATTTCTACATCGGAAATTTATAATTTGTTCTGCAATATATTCTTAAAATCTCAAACAGGCTATATAGATATTGTTATCTAGATACTTCAAAACGGTGTAAGATGTCAGCTGTTAACTGTCAGTTTGTTAGCATTATGTAACATATTATAAACCTATAAGCATAAGTAAAGCCAATGACTTATGCTTTTGGTCATGGGTTGTGACATCTGTGACAAATTACAACTACAGGTGTACTTTTGTTTTGCCATTAATAGAGCATTGTAAGTTATATAGCACTCCCCCCATCTCTCTCTCTCTCTCTCTCTCTCTCTCTTTCTGTGTGTGTGTGTGTGTGTGTGTGTGTGTGTGTGTGTGTGTGTGTGTGTGTGTGTGTGTGTGTGTGTGTGTGATTATTCAAATGAGAGAGATCCAACCCATAAGCTGCCTCATCATCTACTGTTCTACTGTCTTTGTGTTGGAGGGGGGACACACTGGCCCCTGAACCACTTGCGGGCAGAAATCTGTGCCGTCGTGGGAAACCCCTGCACAGACCTTTCACAAGTCCCTCCAAATCAAACCAATTAGTAAGGACCGTGCTCAAGCCATTGAGCACCACTACACGCCTATTGAGTGCCACTGTAGGCCTCATGGCTGAAAGTGCTATAGGCTGTAATGTAGTCCTGTTGGCTGAAAGAAAGTGGCTTATCACGTTTGGGAAACAGCGACAGAGTCCTATATACATAGACAGTCAGGATGAAGAGCCTGAGGTAGGCTGAAGTGAATTGTGAATGTAGTAAGGTTTTAGCAAATCCTTACAACGCACACATCCCCAGTTCAAAATTCACATGAACATAATTACCCAGTGTACAATTGGTGTTAAGTCAACGCCCACAAGTGTAAATTCATCATGGGACATTTGCTGTACAAGACTTAAATAGGAATTAAAATACAATATCATAACAATTATTACAATGCAAATGTTGGTTTCCTGTTCTCCATGTACAGCAAATGTGTGTGGTAAGGGGTCACTCTGCAAGTTTAAAAATAACCCAGTGTGTGTGTGTGTGTGTGTGTGTGTGTGTGTGTGTGTGTGTATGTGTGTGTGTGTGTGTGTGTGTGTGTGTGTGAGTGTGTGTGTGTGTGTGTGTGTGTGTGTGTGTGTGTGTGTGTGTGTTTAGAAGTGAAAATTCTCTAATAAATGTCAAGTGGACTGAGAATGTAAATAATTAGGTAATTACAAAAAATAATAAAAGTTAAAATATTGTTCAAAACTATACACGCCTTCATTGTTATTTTAGAAGTGGGGTTTAATTTACCTTAAAATATTAACAGCAACTAATAGTGAAGAATAATTTAATAATCTTAATTCCAACAATTTAACTCAAGTTTAATAATAATACTTCTCATTCACTCATTTGCTGATCTGCTTAATTATATGGTCCTGGGGAGGCTGACGCCTATTTCAGCCGACAGAGGGTGAAGGCAGAGAACACCCTGAGCAGTTTGACCGACCATGGCAGTTGATAAAATTTTAAACTTAGATCATTTTCTTCTATATAATACACATAATTCTATAGTGGCATATTGGTTGGCATGCCCACCTCTCAGCATGAAGTCACGAGCTTGGCGAGGGCATTTCTGTGTGAAATTTGCATGTTCTTCCTGTGTTTTTGTGGGTTTCCTCTGGGAACTCAGATTTCCCCCACATTAGAGACATGCACCTCAGGCTTACTGGCCTAGGTGGGAGTGTGAATGGTTGTGCATAAGTCAGACCTGTAAAGGATTGTCGAGCTGTTCAGGGTGTACCCTGCCTTCGCCATAAGTTGACTGAGATGGATACAGGCCTCCCTGTGACTCTAGTGGGATTCAGAACTTCAGCAAATAAATGAATGAACGAATAATATGCGCAAAATCTACTCTGCACTACCTGACTTTACTATCTATTTCGAACAGTAATCACTAGTGATAAAATATTAGTTATAGCTCATATCAGTTTTCATACACATGTTTTATATAAAATGCAACAGCAAAACCAAGTGCATTTCATGTACCGCTAACCCCGCCCCCTATTTAACCACGTGTTACTGAACGAGAAACTTTTCATATGAAGAGTGTGATGTAGAAAAGGCCACCGGCTCGAATATATAGGAAGGCAGTATGTCGTGGATTTATTCCTGATTATAGGCCTATGTGATATAACAGGACTGCCCTACGTTTACAGTATTACAAAAATTTCAAATTAATGTAGAAGTGATCTCGTGTGGTGGGATGTCAGAATAAAACTTTCCATGTTCTAGAATGAAAAAAAAAAAAACAAACAAACACTGTGACACTGAAATTGAATCCATATTCTAGAACCCCAAGTTTGCAATCTGTATAATATGTCAACTGATTTGTTGCGTTGCTTTGGGATTCTAGAATATAAGTACGTACAGTACTGATGTTTCCGTATATGCAAAATAAATAAATAAAATCGGTCGATGCATGGTTGCCTACCTTGTTTATGATCGATGTGCTCGCAGTGCTGAGTGTTTGGGCGCTCTCAGGCCCAGTGCGGCGTGCTTGGACACTGTCAGGCCCAGTGCTGAGTGTTTGGGCGCTCTCAGGCCCAGTGCTGAGTGCTTGGGCGCTCTCAGGCCCAGTGCGGCGTGCTTGGACGCTGTCAGGCCCAGTGCTGAGTGTTTGGGCGCTCTCAGGCTCAGCTGAAGAGCAGTACAGGAGACCGCTCCTACTTTCGGTTATCTAGCTTTATGACGGAGGAGAAACACTCATACAGCTAGATAACCAAAGATAGCAACCGACCCCGTCACTCATTATACGGGTGAGAATTATAAGAGCAGACCTGATAATGGAAAAAAAAAAGAGGTTTACATGTTAACAAAGGAATAGAGGGAGGCAGTTTGCGTTTTAAAGCAAAATCACGTGTGAATCACGTGTGCGCACATTTCTCTGAATGAGGCCTAAGCTTTTATCCAGTGTGATCATCCGGGGTTCTGTCGTTTGGCTGTCAATCATTTCAGTCTTTTCGACACGAACAGTCCCGACGGTCCAATAACATCCAGTAAAAAATTAATATTCCCAAAATACATCCTTTTATCTGTCCAGTTAGGATTCAGTAGGTTCTGATTCGTTTGGCTCGGTCTGAGCTTTACACAAAATGAAAGGGAACAGACACATTGTCCATTTTAAATAAAAACAAGATCAACAATATCTCAGTTTAATTCAGATCTAACTGCAAACACAATCATTTTAAATTGCGGAGAGACATTATTGAGAATTTTATGTATTCTGTCATGTCTGAAGCCAAAATTACACTGTAATGGACCAAAAGCAAAATTATTTACAAAGTTTACACCAAACGTTTAATTCTGCCTCAATAATAAAGTCATAAAATAATAATAATAATAATAATAATAATAATAATAATAATAATAATAATAATAATAATAAATCAGAGCATTGCGCCAAACATAACCAAGTTATATTGATTACATCGCATCACAATTAATCGTAAATTCACTTTAGACTCTAAAAAGAATTTGTTTTCATTTAAACTAAATAAATAAATGACAGGGAAAATTATTAATTTATTATCCCTGCTAACAAACATAAAATCCCATGGGAATAAAATCGAAATATTTCCTCTTCCTCTTGTACTGCTACTGCTGACAAATAAATGCTTTTGAATTAAAGAAATTGTATTACTCAGCTGTATATATATATTCAAGGTTATTATTTAGTGAGTGTAAATTTAGACGCCAGCCCTTAATAATAATGTTTACATAATTCTGTGGAACGCGAGCGGCGTATGACGTCATGCGGTTTTTATTTCTTTGTGAATGCATGAATTCCCTGGTAGTGCTGAATCTTAAATAAGACTTCTAAAGCAAATAAATTGATTTTAGACTGAGATGTGTCAGTTATACTATAGGATTAAAAAATATATAAAAAGTATTAATAATAATAATAATAATAATAATAATAATAATAATAATAATAATAATAAAAGAATAGAGTAAACAGAGCAACCTTCCAATCTAATTGAATGTATTTTCAAAGCAGTAATATTTCATATTTTTAAGCTCGTTTATTTTTTTTTGCCAATTTTTACCATTTCAAACGTTTCCCCCCCAAGAACATAACAAATAATTCAAATTCTGCCAACATGGCAGTGAAGTATTGTGAGGGACTGATGAGGTGGATACGTGTCTGTGTTCTGATCAGTTGATGTTGTTGCAGGTTGTACAGTAAAGTTGTGGAAGGATTGAGACAGCAACAGTTTTACAGAAGTCTGTTATAAACCATGTTATAACTAAACAATGTCATTATATAAACAATATACCTTTCCAGCATTATACATGCTGGAAAAGTATGTGTTATCTTTTTAAAAGTTTGAACTGGATTGCACATTTTTTTGCGCAGCATATTTGTCAATATTTCCTTCTCACTGTCCACGTTTCACAATGGAATGCAAAACAACTCACACGGAAATTAATTGCTCGCACTTTAGGTTATTTCTTTGAATCTGTACAGTTGATAAAATCACTGACGTTTCTCACTTTTGACATTTATAATCACATGCTGGCCTCGGAGCAAATTAGTGATCATTTAATAATTAGCGCGTTCACACCCAAAGATAAAGTGTGAGACTTAACCCTGAAAACGAAATCTTACTTTGTGACGATGCCGTGTTTATTCCTTTCTGGTGTGTGATCAGGATGCAAAGTGTTCAGAGTGCTCTTCTGTCAGCCAGGCAGAGCTGCGCAACCAAGCCGTGTGTCCCGGACTTATGAACGCTTCCCTGCCAAAAATAAAACAAACGCTGATCGTCAGTGGCGTGTTTTCCTCTGTAAGTCCGCGATGGACTGGGACCGCGTTTCTTTGCGATCCAGTCATCAACAACCGAGCAGTTTATTTCCAACATGGAGGATTTCCTCCCATTAAACCCGTCCAATCGTGGTTTTGTGTATTAAAGATGCAAATGGATTGTCTGAGCTTTCACAGGCCTCGCTGAGCGCCAGGATGGAGCGGACTGGTCCGTGATGGGAGTGCGATGCTCTCTCTCTCTCTCTCTCTCTCTCTCTCTTTTCTGTCTCTGGAGTCTCGAGTTTTGGGTCTATAAGCCTGCACGATCGCTTCTTTCCCGCAGTGACGTCAGGAAGCAGCAGGCCACTGGCCAATCAGAGACAAGCGGATCAAAGACGAGAGAAACGCATCTCTCTCTCTCTCTCTCTCTCTCTCTCTCGAGCAGATAGCGGATATGCGTTATCTGTGGGTACTTTGCAGTCACAGTGGGATTTATTAGATGATCAACTTCATGAATCGATGGAGTAATTCCTGGGTGTGTTGTACACCTGAAAGGTTCAGCACTGTGATGTAATAGCCTGTAGTGTGTATTACACTGTAGAGCCAAAACACAATACAGTACTGCCATTGTGATTTCAATAAGTTATATATAGGCTCTATTGGCAAATTCTCAATGTTTTGTTTCATGATTGAATTTTACTCTCCTTATAAAGATTGAACAAACCCGCAGTGATAGATGTAATCTGCCAGAATGAGTTTTATAATGGTCGCTTTTCCAGATTAAGAGACGCCTGAGAAACGTGGAGTAATTTCACACAGTGAGATTAAAAGTGTTCAATAAATATTTTCCTGTGTATATATATATATATATATATATATATATATATATATATATATATATATATATACACATACATACATACATACATACATACATACGTATATATATATATCTATATATCTATATATATATATATATATATATAGATCTATATATCTATATATCTATCTATAAATATATATACAAACATACACATACATACATATATATGTATATGTGTGTGTGTGTGTGTGTGTGTGTGTGTGTGTGTGTGTGTGTGTGTGTGTGTGTGTGTGTGTGTGTGTGTGTGCACGCACCTAATGTGAATTTTTGTCCAACCAGACTTCTTAAATGAACTTATTAGGAGTTAATGGAAAGTTTATGATCATTGGTCCGAAATACTCAACTTCAAAAATGAAAGAAGAGAAATGCGGCATGCTTCATTCATTCATTCGTATAATCTACATTTATCTGAAGACGCATTTTGTAGCAGTTCTCCTCCTCTCTCCTCCCGTTATTCGGATTTAGGACAACACTATAAGAGCATTCTGATCATTATCTGATTAGGCAACATAACATTCCTTCCCTGCGACGGCTTCGTGAGCTGTTCAGGGTGTACTCTGCAGTCGCCCAGAGTCGGCTAAAGTGGGCACCAGACCCTAATGAGGATTAAACGGTTCAGAAAGTGAATGACTCAAAACATGAATGAAAGAATGAACATTATGTGCACAATATCTGTCAGCTGGAAAAGGAGCATCAATGTACAGTTCATCGAGCTGTTGTATCACACGTTCTGAAAGAACTTGTTTTTATCTCCAATCTTTCGTGTTTACAAATTCCCTAAAATAAATCACTGAGACAGCAGAAATTCATGTGTTTAAATAATGGACATATTTGGCCGCTTGCATTTTGTGTTTCTGAAAAGAATCCTAAACAGATTAGTATGACGTGTGAATCTTCCTGTCTGTCTTATTTGTTTGCTTGTTATTATTTTTATTTGTTTAATGTTTGAATGATGACATATCATAAATAAAAGTTGGCTAATCCTTCCTGCTATAAAAATGTATAGGTGTGATCCACAGTACACATTGCCCATATTTGGCCCATTTGGGCTTGCTTTTCGACCAAACAAAAAAAAAAAAAAAAAAAAAAAAAAAGGTTTTCAGCACATTTTGCTCTGACATGCTTTTAAATAAAAAGCGACAAAACCGCTGTCAGTGTGAGACAGTTGACTGTGAGACAGTTTCGTGTGAGCTGCGGATGTTCTAACATTTCCCTCAGTATTTATCTCAGAGTCCTACATTAGATGTTTGTTCTTAGGTAAGTGGTGTCGGATGTTTATATTTACATTTACAGCATCTGGCAGAGCCTGTCCCAGAGAGCGACGCACTGAGAACTTGATGGCCTGACCGTGGCATGTCGTGATGTAAATGTCACTCTCAGCTCAACTCGAGATTAATTTCGTTTCATATTTGCAGATCCATTCGCGGTGTTTCTCCTGCACGGTCAATTTTACATTGTTTACTGGTACACCGAATCGTAAATACTGTCCATCACTGAAATATTTGTTCAGTCCAGGCTATATGTTGCTTTTATAGACTATGACAGATCTGCAGACTATAAAGCACCCAACAATAATACATCACAACAATGAATAATTACTCTCTGTCTGGTTAATAACGAAACGCAAAAGTTACATTTAATTCGCCATCTATACACGCATGCTCATAATCTCATAACTTCTTCTTCCACAGCGAATCATCTGCCTCCATCTCACCCTATCCTCTGCATCTTCTACTCTTACTCCAATTACCTTCATGTCCTCCTTCACCACATCCATAAATCTTCTCTTTGGTCTTCCTCTCGGCCTTCTGCCTGGTAGTTCCAACCTCAGCATCCTATTACGTGCCAATAGACTCAGTATCCCTCCTCTGTACATGTCCAAACCATCTCAATCTAATAATCTCATACCACATAACTATCCACATTTAATAACCAAGTGAGAAACCCAACAGGTCTTCATCTCAAAGGAATTTGACAATGAGACAGGCTGGTCAGTCTGATGGGAGTTCTTGACCCCTTGCCTTTACGAGTCGTGGTTCCAAAGAGCCTGCTTTCACAATCCGCCCTCTTAGTTTAGAGGAGGTCAGAAAGGAAGCCAATGGGTGTTGTTTGACCCCCGATCTGCTTTTAATCAGCCCCAGCCCCATGCTGCACTCACAGTCGCCTGCAGACTGCAGACTGTCATTCAGTGGTTTATCACCATCGTGTGAAACAGGCTGGGCTGGGCTGGGCTGGGCTGGGCTGGGCTGCTTACTCGTCTTCAAGAGCAGCCTACAGGCACTGAGCGTACATTTGTGCACTTTTACTTTTCGTGGGGTCTTATGGGGATTGTGGGTAGTGATTGGGACAGTAGACTAGTTTTTTTTACAATAAGAAATAAGCCATGTGAGACAAAGACGTTGACAGAAGAAGTTGAATTACACAACATCCAAACAATGTTGTATTTTTAGTCTTCAGTATCATGCGCTGGTTTGCACTTGAACTTTAGCAGATCCTCGGAATTAGACATAAACAGCAGTGTTGATTTCTCTCTTTTTTTTTCGTGCACAGTACTGACCTAAACATACGAACTTAAAGGTAAAGCCTAGAACTGCTGCAAAATTGTCTGAGAATCAAAATCATCAGCAGCATTTTCACAAGCCTAATAAGCTATTATTATTATTATTATTATTATTATTATTATTATTATTATTATTATTATTATTATTATTATTGAGGAACACAGTAATTGTTGTGTAACTGTTATGTACGACTTCTACTTGCTACAATCAGCTTTATTGTGTCAAAAAAAGTAAAAAAATAAACAGTCTAAATAATATAACTATATTAGTTTCCAAAATCCTTGTTCATCCATTCATTTTCTATTTAGGGCAGCGGGGAGGTTGGCGCCCATCTCAGCCGACACTGGCTATCGCAGGGTCAACCTCCTCGCTACCCGAAATAGAAAATGAATGGATGAAGAATGATTTTTAGAAACAAATATAGTTATATTATTTAGACTGTTTATTTTTTACTTAGGGTAGTGGGGAGGTTGACGCCCAGCTCAGCCGACACTGGCTATCGCAGGGTCAACACTCACGCAATCATTGCTACTCACGTCCAGCAGTCAGACTGGGCATGTTTTTGGACTGTTGTTGGAAACCCACGCAAGTGGAGGAATTCCACACAGAAACGCCCGAGCTGGGAATCGAACCCAGGACCTTCTTGCTGTGAGGCCGACGCGCTAAAACCACGACGGCACTGTGCAGCCTAAAACCATTTCTTTTAAATTGAAACTGTATTTAAATAGAATTGCATATTTTGGAAAAAAAAGAAGATCCAAACTGGATCCTAACATAACCTGTCTATCCTGGAATGAATTATAAAATAATTCTATTTAATTCTATTGGTTTTGTCACACCGATGCGGTCCGCCTTCCGGGTTGATTGGCAGTTCTCCAGCGATCCCTGGTCCGGTTCTACCCGGAGGAAACGAGCCAGAACAGCTCAGTGCAATTCTTCTCATGGACAGATTTCTTCTTTATTAGATACGAGAAACTGAAAGAAATCGGAAGCGCTCAACTTCTCCTCCAGAATTTTCAATTCAATTCAATTCTTTCCAAGTGTTTTGCTCCTATGATCAACTTGATGAAAAATCACTGACAGATTCTAATATTTTCACTGGAGTTGCTGTTTTCCCAGAGAAATCATTTTAGTATAGATCGTATAATTGTACAATAAAATTGTATAATTTTAATTTAAATATTTTTATGTGCTTTTCAATTGATTTTTTATTTACGTTAATCCCGTTCTTTTAAAAACAAATACTGTATATTTAAGTAGGAAAAAATTACATGATGGTACAGATTTGTTCTGGTTTTATTATTTATTTTTAATCCATCTCGGAGGATCCAAAAAACTGGAATATGCTGTATGTGTGCAGCTATTCATTCATCTTCACTTAGTGATGGATACATCGTTCTGTGTATTCTTATTTTTATTTCGTATTGATTGGTTTTATAATTCAAAAAAAGTTATGTTCAATCTTTTACAATCTGCCTGATTTATGATTGATTTTGATGGAGAATCGGCAACAATAGTGTCCGTAGTCCATCGAGGGAAGCAATATTGGCGATAATAAACCACCCTGTTCTTAAATATATTTGAATAATTGTGAATTTGGTCTTCAATAGACTTTCTGTTACTCCCGAGATTTCGCCCTTTACTCGGGATGCTTCCGTTTCCTCCCAGTTTCAAGACGAGTACCTGTAAACCGGATGACTGAGAGTGAACGGTGGTTTCTGTATACAGTACGATAGGAGGGACAGGAAATGGATGGATTTGAAATTCCGACGATTGGCTGTTTAGAAAATAAGTGAACAGTGCCATCTTGTGCATAGAACATGGAACTGCAGTACTATTTGTCATGACCTTATTTGGATCACAGTTGGAACAATACAAACATTTACCTCGCCATTATCCACTTTGTTTAAAAAAAGCATTCTTTGTAGGGCTTCATTTACGTTTGATGTCTGCTAGATGAATCTTTGAAAATCCATGGCTATGAGATTTATCTAGTAAACTTAATTTGGATTATTTTTAATAAGAGTAAAGAAAGTACAGTTTATTATCAAGGTACAATTTAAAAGCACAATTGAATTGTACATTAAAAATATGCAGGCTAAAATTCAATCAATCAATCAATCAATCAATCAGTCAGCCAACGAATTATATGTCTACAATATGGCTTGCTGTATCCACCCTCTTGGATTTTATTTTATTTATTTATTTATTTATTTTTAGCAGCGTTTTGTTTTTCTTCGGAGATTTAAAATCTCTTATCCTGCTGCGATTGACTTTGCGTTTTTCCGAAAGCTGTCAAAATCTCGACCCCGGCAGGACTCGAACCTGCAATCTTCTGATCCGAAGTCAGACGCCTTATCCATTAGGCCACGAGGCCGCGAGTGGGAGCGTAAGGGACACAGTTTTGTTACAACAGTAAAATACCGTCAACATGGCAACATACTTCTGGGAAATCGTCATTAAAAGCAACAGATTGAAACCACAACGCAAATCGACTTCACCATCAAAGAGATGGGGACACTTTTATAAAACAGTTTAAAAGGAATTATGTGAAGTAATAAGTCAAGTTAGCAAATAACAGCTTCGAATTGATTTTAAAGTCCGTGGTCACAGCATTTAAATTAGATTTACTCGTAATGGAGCCGAAATCCAAAGTTAATCAGATAGACAGTAGGTAGTCTGGAAACGACGCGCCTCGACTGCGCATTATGAGCGCAGTGTAACCAGCTGAAACGCGATGTTTCCTCCAAACTGGTGAAAAATGTCAAACACACCCACCACCATGGTCGGCGGTTTTAAAACCATCCAGGGTAAGTGTAGACTTTTCGTTGTTATGTATATTTCAACTCACTTACTAAAATAATGAAGCGTTTACTTTCTAATACAAACTTGTCCCAATACTGTAGTGTTCGAATATTTGTAGGCTAATAAAAACAATTGAGGGTCAGTGCCGTGTCGGGCCAGTGGCGCAATGGATAACGCGTCTGACTACGGATCAGAAGATTCTAGGTTCGACTCCTGGCTGGCTCGATTTTTTTTTTTCTCTTTCTCGTCACGAACTCATTCTGAAGTACAAGTACAAACAACTGGTGAAAAAATTGTGCGTGTTTAAAAAGCACAAATATAAATATAGATGATGGACTCTTACCTCAGGACACTGAGTTGAGGTGGTTCGAACTGCTGATGCATGAAAAACTTTCAGACGCAGTCTCGGGAGCTTGTCGTGTTTATTTGAATTAGCAGTTTATACATTTTATTTGTTTTTTTTTTTTTTTTACTTATTTAATTTGTTTGGGTGATACAAAGGTGAGAATAGATCGCAAAGGCCTTATTTTGTGACACCGGACATTCCAAACCATGTGAAAATTTAAAGGCGAATTTAAGGATTCAGCGATGACCTGGCGCTGTCCAGAGTATACAGTGCCCTGCTCTCACCCTGAATTGGCCGAGATGGGCGTCAGCCTCCTTGCGACCATAATTAGGATTAAGCGGTTCAGAAAATGAATGAATGAACGGATAACTTAAGGATTACTGTCAGAGTCGAGGTGAAAGTGAGCACTTTAAGTCGGCCATATTGAGGCTACTGTTTTGATTAGTGACCCAGCAGCATTTTCTTGGACAAGGTCAAGCCTGTCATCACAACATGGACTCAACACTGACTGTATGAGGTGTTGAATCTCCTCTGTACATCCAGATCATGGACTCGAGAGGAACCATGAAGATGAGATTGAACAATTCCAGAGATTGAAGATTGAAGACTTCCAGCTGTAATTTTAAAACTTAAAAAAAAAAAAAATCCAGTATTTCTGCTAATGAATTACAGCCTTTTTAAGCACATCACCTTCATTTCGAGAGACACAAAAGTAATTGCACAATTGACTGATAGTTTCATGACAAATAAAGGTTCATATCTGTCGTTGGTTTCAAGTGTTAAATTTTACTTTAGCAGCTGTTTACAGGATTTATGTGTTTGGAATTTGATTCATTGCAAATATAAAACAACATTCACTTCACTTATCCCCTGAACATCCTGAGAATGTCGTTGGGGCGCCTTCATGGCGAGACTTGGGCTGATTTGGCCTGGCAGAGCCCATCCCGCTCCGGGTCATAGAAACACGCTGACAGCTTTGCAGCTACTCTTTACGAAAGTCAGCACTGGTTCTTTTACATGCCTCTCACCATAGACAGTGAGAGACATGGCCTGCCTTTGATAACCCAGTTAGCTGCACTGGAGAGACAGGGACAACCCTGTGGGGACTCGAACCCCCAACCTTAGGATCAGCGATCCTGCGCCCTAACCCATTTGGCTGAAGAAAAACATGGCAGAAATTGTCTGGTTAAATTAACAAACTGATAAACTCTTAAAAGGTAGGGATACACTGGTGAGCTCAGCAAGACTAAAAGATCGAGAACACAACAGACAAATAAACTGAATAATTATCTTTTTGATGAAGAAAAACTAATTCACAACATTCAGCTATGTCAATACCACTCTTGAGAAGGTAAGCTTCTGACTGTAAAAAAGTTGCGTTAAGAGATGTGCTTAATAAATTTAAACACAGTTTACCTCAGGATGCAAACTAATAAACACTAGAAAGGAACAAGTGTAACTGGACAGATGCAAACATGTACTAGAACGATGAAAATAGAAAGGTATGGAGATGGAAGGGCCAATGAGTCAAGCCATACCATATTACCTGTGATGCGTGGTGGATATAAGCAGGTATAGATGCCAATGAAACTGGTCACGTGCTGTTTATTGAGGACATAACCGCTAGGAACAGGATGAATTCCGACATGCTATACTTTCTGCTCAGATTCAGTAAAATACAGGGATCCCTCAGTTTCCGCGGTTAATTGGGAGCGAGATCCCCATGTGACCATCGAAATCGGCGAAGTAGGATCACCCCCCCACACACACACACTGACATATACGTACATGTATATGTGTATATAATATCGATAAATACACATTCAATGCTATAAGTGCTTATAATAACAATTAAACATTAAAAATAAAAGCTGTAAATAAAATATAAATACACACACATCCAGATGGAACTGCATGAGAAAACGACACACATATATATACGTGCACATGTGTGCACACACAGATGCAACAAGGTAAGTACAGACACTCCCCAACTTGCAAACAAATTCATCTAACTGGCCGGAACTGAACTCGTTTGTAAGTCGTTCCAGGGCATTCTTCAGAGGGGAACGCATGTTTAAACCTTGTATAAGTAACCTATACGAGTTTGTACTGTATACGATCTCTCTCTCTCTCTCTCTCTCCATAATCGTACATTATCAGTATGTCCCGTGTTTAAACTCCTGGTTCCTCTCAAGCACAGCACAGTGGATCTGATTAGATTTAGAGTTTCACTCTTATCCAGTTCATTATAATAGTGGAGTCAATTTGTTTCTTCTTTGAAAGTTTTGGAGTTCAGAAATGCATCACTCTGCTTCTCTTCTTGAGCCTCCGTGTCAGCCACGCCCCTCTGCTGGAGCCTAGTACTGTATTAAGTGTACCTCAGGATAATGTTTAATCAAATTTAATACTCTTATCTTTCTATAGATTTTATTCCATTTCTATTTGTTCTTCAATTTCATTTCACTTTTGACCTCCGACAGCTGATGGTTTTGATGGGAGATTTTGGATTGTTTTTTGTTGTTTTAGGGCTTTTCTTTTTATTTTTGCATAATTGGCTTTGTTTTGTGGCATATTCCTTAACTTTCCCCCCTATTCTTCCTAATTTTCTTATTTTTTAATTCGACAAACATTTATTTCTTTTTTAAAAATCCGTGATGCACCAAAGCCACATTAATTGAAGTGCGAAGTAGCCAGGGATCCCTGTACTGCAAAATAGTAGTTTAATGCACATACAAGCAAACCTTGGTTCTCACCCGCTTTAGACATCAAACAAAATGGTCTTCGAACAGCCTTTCTGGAACGAACTGTGGTCAGAATCCGAAGTTTGTTTGTATGTTGGTCGAAAAAGCACAGTTAATTTTTAAATTTGATTAGAAGTTGCTCACGTTCAGAATAGGGAATATTCGTCTGGCCAGTAGATTTATTCTGGACTCTGAAGGACTCATTTGAAGATGTGGCTGAGAGATGTGATTTTATACCCATGTGGGTTCAAGCTCCCTCTGAGATGTCCCTGTAGTCAAAAAAAGCCAGAGGCAGTCAGTACCTGAGAGTGTCTGGTGGTGCCAGGTTGAAGTTTTAGGTATGGCTGGAAGTTAACTCGAGCACAGCTTCATGAGAAGAGCTCTTAGAATTAGGACGCTATTAATAAATCTGTGTGGGCTGAGATGATTTTCTTGACTGCATGGGCTAGAAATTATTCTATTCACAATAAACAGATTGGTCTCGAAAGAACTGGTCTATGGTTGTGTTGTAAATAGTGTTTGCTTGTTACTAAATACACAGAATTTCCAAAGAACATAATTGATTTTACATAACACTTTGTAACAATGACTATTATCTAAAAAGCTTATCATGAACAAAAGCTCAGTTGCTGATGTATTAATTGGAAAAATTGAACAAAATAAAGATAGGAAATGGTTGCGATTTTTCAGTTTGATGTCGTCAAATATATATATACAGTAAAACCTCCGCTGACGAACGCTTAAGCTCACGAACTTTTCGCCTCAAGAACATTAAATTTGCGAGCATATTGTCTCTGCTGACGAACTAGTTTTCGGCGGACGAATCAAACCACGCGGTCGAACAGCGCCACGGTGGCGGCCACGAGAAGCTGACGCACGCTCACGGCGTCACAGTTAAATCACCCTTTCTTTGAATGCGGAAGTGGTTTGTGTTTGATAGACATTTTGGACCATATTGAGTGTACTTTTGCTATTATGGGACCGAAAAAGACCCCACCACAGGCGGAGATCATTAAAAAACACGAACGAGGTGTGCGTTTGTGTGACTCAGCGTCCCAGTACCAGTACGCTAAGTCTACCACCATCCTTAAGAACAAGGAAGCTATTAAGGGTGCGTGTGTGGCTAAGGGTGTTTCCAAACAATAAGTCCCTCCCTCCTCCTCCCACTCCATCAAGCCATCAACTACCATCACAAAGGTAAATAAAACGACTTTATTATACAGTACAGTTTATTTCTTTAATTACAATACAATAGCACATTTATTATACATAAAATAAGGTATATTTTTGTGTAGTTTTAAGGCTTATTTAGTAGAAAATTATGTTTTATGGGGACCTGGGAACGGATTATTCTCATTTTAATGGTTTCTTATGGGAAATAAATGTTCGGAAGACGAACTTTTCGCCTCACACACTTTCTGGGAACCAATTATGTTCGTGAACAGAGGTATCACTGTGTATATATATATATATAGTGATACCTCAGCTCACGAACATAATTGGTTCCCAGAAAGTGTGTGTAAGGCGAAAAGTTCGTCTTCCAAACATTTATTTCCCATAAGAAACCATGAAAATGAGAATAATCCGTTCCCAGGTCCCCATAAAACATAATTTACGACTAAATAAGCCTTAAAACTACACAAAAATATACCTTATTTTATGTATAATAAATGTGCTATCGTATTGTAATTAAAGAAATAAACTGTACTGTATAAAAAGTCGTTTTATTTACCTTTGTGATGGTAGTTGACGGCTTGATGGAATGGAGTGGGAGGAGGAGGGAGGGAGGGACTTACTGTTTGGAAGGAGTGTTTGGAAACACCTACTGTTTGGAAACACCCTTAGCCACACACGCACCCTTAATAGCTTCCTTGTACTGGGACGCTAAGTCACACAAACGCACACCTCATTCGTGTTTTTCAATGATCTCCGCCTGTGGTGGGGTCTTTTTCGGTCCCATAATAGCAAAAGCACACTCAATATGGTCCAAAATGTCTAGCAAACACAAACCACTTCCGCACTCAAAGAAAGGGGGTGATGAACTGGGACGCCGTGAGCGTGTGTCAGCTTCTCATGGCCACCACCGTGGCGCTGTTCGACCGCGTGGTTTGATTCGTCCGCCGAAAACTAGTTCGTCAGCAGAGACTATATGCTCGCAAATTTAATGTTCTTGAGGCGAAAAGTTCGTGATCTTAAGCGTTCGTCAGCGGAGGTTTTACTGTGTGTGTGTATATACACACACACACACACACACACACAATATGCGCAAGAGTACTTCCGTGTTTGTATATTCTGTTCATAGTGAAGAACAAAACCCAGATAATAAAACACTTGTGAGTGACAAAATCTGGGTGAAAAGTACATCAGTGAGATTTCAGAGTGGATTTCTTTGGGAGAATATTGGTGAATGAAACCCAAAAGATATCGCCACTGTATAAATGTGTTTTTCTTTGAAGTCACTTTTTAGATAGCATTTTAATGTACACCAAAAACAGACGAAAAAAAAAAAATGTGCTCACCAAATTTCCCAATATTTACAATGCAATACACAAAATGTGACATCACACATTTAAAAAAAGTCCTAGTCCCATTTAGCCCTCGATTTGTACACAATATGGAAAAGCACTTTAATTAAAAATAATAATGCACAATGGCAAAACAAGCATACATGTCTAATGGTCCAACGGTTAATTTGCTATACTGGATTTTTCCGAACCGCAATGGTTGCAGAGTTTGAATCAATGAGTCCTGGGTTAAGACTTGACCTCCGGCTCACTCGCCGTGGTGGTTTGGTTAGTGACAACGAACCTGCTCCGCTGCAATATACAGTGTTCATGGTTATACTAGGCTGGATAATTCTGTTAGCTGGCAGCTCACAAGCTACCCTTGGTGTCAGCTCTTCCATTAGCTGTTGCTCTTCAGAGGGCAGGGAAGAACGCCTCCATGTGGGGGGAAGCGGTGCATTCACCAACTCCCGTAACTCTTCTCTTGACTTGCTCTGTTCAGGACTGTACTTTGTTCTCTGTACTTTGTCTCCGCCTGCTTTGCACTGCACCCTGTCAACTCCACCTGGAATGAAAATCAGACATTCCTGATTTAAGATAATGACATATGAAGTTTAATTAATATATAAAATGTATGCACTGGTTAAACATGTAAACAGTTTAAAACTTAAGAACCTAAATATTACTCTGTATGTTTAGCATGAGTAACTTAGGCTGCGTTTGACACCAACTACTGA
Organism: Plotosus lineatus; assembly: GCA_024760905.1. Lineage (NCBI taxonomy): Eukaryota > Metazoa > Chordata > Actinopteri > Siluriformes > Plotosidae > Plotosus > Plotosus lineatus. The sequence goes on along the minus strand of CM045737.1, from coordinate 28,551,386 downwards.
ACCAGGACTTTGAGCAGAACAATTATAATCAAGGATGTGTCATCCATCAGTCAAGGGCACAATACGAAACAGAAGTAAACCGTGGTAGCAATATGGTTTGGCGTACTGCATACTACTTACTATTTTTCATTCAGGACACCATATATTCAGTATAGAGTTTTGGACAGCAATAGATTTTAAATTTATGTGGCAATTAAAATAAGGAAAAGTAAATCAAACCTTGAACAAGTACACTGAAGTCATTATGACATTTATCTAAAGGCTCACTTTTGCTCTGATTTTCCAGTCCACTCATGTCCCTAATTTTGTTGGTGAGCTCCTGATTAGCTGCCTTGCACAGGTTCAGTTCTTTGCTCAAGTTATGGATCAATCCCTCATACCGTCGCTGTCTACCAGCCAAACCTTCATCCATTTGATCTGTGGAAGAAACCCAGCTTATTTCACTTGCATGTAGGCACTTTACATCTATAACACATTCCAACTAATGACTTTGGGGCTGATTTATAAATCAAAACAAAAAACCCATCAGTGTTTTTTTGCACATTTTCAAAACAAATTCAAGTCCTCGAAATATTTAATTAAAGCATATTGTTACATTAAAACAACAAACAAGAAAAACAAAAAAGCCCCGATACGAATCGTGATACAAACAGAAAAGTGTATTAGAATCTTTTTCTAAGTTTTATCCAAACCTACGGTAAACAATTATAAACCGATCACACGTCGATAACAATTAATTATTTTCACGCTCATATCTGTTGTTACTCTCTCCATTATGGCATACAAAATGCAGATGTGTTTCATAACTCATTTACTCTCGTATCCAAAAGACCAACTTAAACAGCAACTTGGTCTCTGCTTACACGGCATCAGAATCTTGAATTATTTTCAAACATCTGTTTGTGACTCTGCATGTAATGTGTATTGATCATCTCTACAACATCATCTTTAAAGCCCAAGTAAACGTGATTCTTTTTCAGTCATCATGTTTAGTACTTTCTAATTATGTTAGTTTTATGGCAAACAATATGCTGCTTAAACGACGAGTAATGAGAATGTGAACTACTGGGTAATTTTCAAAGCAGGCCCGCAAGCTATCAATCTCAATCCAGTGTTGGGTTCTTCTCAAATAATTGCTACACTTGCGTAAAATTCATGTTTTAAAAAAAGACTTTGGGTGAGCGGTGGGGTACACCCTGAATAGGTTGCCAAACTGTTGCAGGTCTAACAGAGACAAAAATTCACACTCGTACCTTTGGACAATTTACTGTATACTGGTTGACCTAATGTGCATTTATTTGGAATACAAGAGTACCCTGAAGGAAATCTCACAGGCAACTGAGGGAAAATGCAAAATCCACACAGAAAGGTTCTTAGCCGAGATTTAAAACAAGAATTATCTTGCTGTGAGGCAACCGTGCTAACCGCTGCACCATCGTGCCACCCAATAAGTGCATCATATTATTTTTAGACTTACCATCCCTGGAAAAAAAAAATGGTCTATTGTACTATGAAGAACAATTTATTATATCCTAGACCACTAGATATTAGCAATTGTGCATGCTGACTGACTAATCTACTCCCAGGTTATCAGCTCATAAATGGTGACCTCGATGTTATTAGAGACAAATAGGAAAACGGAAATGGTTCCAAGTTGTCCAGTAGTTCATGATAAAAACATTTTTGAAGAATTAAGACTTTTTTGTTTTCCTCAACTGTGACTTTTTCTGAAACCATAAGTGCTAACCAGCTAGTGTCATGTTGGCCATCTTTCCACAAAATGAACAAACTACACATGTAAAGTATTTTATAATCAGAACTTCTTTTTAAAAATTAACATTCCTTTTTTTTAAATCAATAAATTTGAGGAAATATGCTTAGGGAACTGGCCTTCAGCTTACCAGCTAACCCTGTGCTAACCGGCTTCTACATTTCACACACACACACACACACACACACACACACACACACACACACACATTTTCATGGCAGATTATCACATCAATGGACTTTTTCTTTCCTGATGGCACAGATATTAAATAAGAACTCCACTTATGAAAGAGTTGTTCAGGGAGCATGATTCACCCCAGAGTCCTGACCTTAACCTTACTGAACGTTTTAGGGATGTGCTAGAGAAGACTTTATGGAGCGGTTAAATCTTTTCTTCATCAATTAAAGACGTCTGTAAAAATGAACCCAACACCGAATGGAAATAAATATTATGCTGCTTACGTTTGATGAAACAATGGCATGATGATTTTGTGCTTTAAACAAGGCTAAAAGCTGAACAAAAACATTCATGTGTGACTTTTATTTTGGCCAGGTAGTGTATACAGTGGTACCTCACCTTACAAAATTAATCCGTTCCAGAAGTGGTTTCGTAACCTGGATTTTTCGTAAATTGAACTGCATTTTACATGTAAAACATGTGATTTGTTCTAAGGCTCCCAATACTACCCTTAAACCCTTAAAAGGTATACTTTTATAATTTTTAAAGGCCTCCTTCTGTTTCAATATTGTACCGATGGTTGAATGGGTTTGGCCATATTCCTTTGCGATATCACTCAACTGCATGCCATGAGCCCGCTTCTTCTTTTCTCTCGCACCGGGAAGCACACGCGTGTGCGTGTGTTGACCATGTCTTCTTAGCAGTGTTATAATCTTACAAATGTTTATGCAAGGTTAAAAGCCTGAGCCAAAAAATAAAGTTGCAATGAGCACACTCGAAAAGCTCAAGACAACAGTAACTCTGTCGTTTACACAAAAAGCATCATGGGTATTATGGAGATGCAGCTCCATAATAGCCAATGGGAGGCCAGCGGGGCGGGATGTTGGGAGATAGTCAATGGGAGAGCAACTAGTGCATTGTTTGAATTTTGTGAACTTGTTTTGTATTCAGAGACAAAAATTTTAGGAAAATGCATTTCGTAACCTGGATTTTTCGTTTGTTGGAACTTTCGGAGGGTAAGGTACCACTGTATATGCTTCACTATCATGTTAATAATGAGCTCATTTATGATCAGAGGTTGTTAAATAACTTAAATACACAAAGACAATATAAATAGGTAAATGTCTGAGTACACAGTTTCTCTGCCACTTTGTCTGATGATCACCTCGGCACTGTTGCAGTAGGAGCTGCACATTTCTTTCATGCTCTTTTTGTTGTTGCATGAGCCGGCGGTCTGTGTCCAGCTGCTGCCTCTCCAGAGCTGCTTCCAACCATCCAACCAGGTGTTGTTGCTCTTCCAGCCGCATCTCCAGCTCAGCCAGGGCCAGCTGCAGCTTCCGTTCTTCCTCTCGTAGGGACACCACCTTCAGAAGAATTTCACACAAGACTTGCAAATTAACCACAAAAGAAGAATAGAATGGTTACAAATTACACTTCAGTTGACAGCAGAAATCAATAGCAAAATATAGGGCACAGACCTTATCAAAATACTTGCAGAGCAGAGCACGCGTCTCGGCAGCAGACAGATAGGCGAGTTTGGCCATGAGGTTCATCTCGCACTGTGTGAGCATGCTACCTGATGCCCTCAACTGCCTCTGCCTCTGTGTGATGGCCTCGTTCTTATATTCAATGGCAGCATCCAGTGCCTCTATAGCCTCATCTAACTGTAACAGGGTTCGCTCCTCCTACAGGACAGTTAGCATTTAGGGTAAATTATACAATAGGAACATCTCCACAAAACTTTTCCAGGCTTTAGAAGCTTCCTGATCTATACTTGGATGGTAATTATTGAAACATAAGCTTGATGTCAACTTTCATAAGCCTCACAAGCCTTAAACAGTGTGTAACAGGTGTTGGTTGCTATACTTGCAACAAAACATTCTGCACATTTAGTACATAAACAGAGTGCAATTTATTCACGTTTGTTATTGCTTACTGCATGTGGCAAGCAGCACCAGATGTGTGCCATGAATATTTAGAAATTCCTCTAGGTGTGACAGGCCCTCCTGCAGTATAACAGAAATCCAAAATCAGGAACAGTAACACCCACACGTGACTAAAAACCCCTTGCAGGATAACTGGCTAAATGTCCCGTCACAGAAGAATTTACCTATGTTAGTACCCATATCCATATTACTGGTCAAGCAAAATTAACATGGTCTTTATAGACCATTTAGCCATATAAATCAGACAATGGTTTGTCATATGTGTGATCTGTTTATCATTGAATACTTCCTTGGCATTGTCTGAAGGATTATAATTTATGGATCGAACAGTAGGTTTATTTTATGTAATATGTACTTTTCCTGTGAGGTGTGGTGAGCTGCTCCACCGAAAGTAGGCGTTTGTCGCAAGTGGCATATAGTGCTTGTGAGACAAAGCACAGCTTATCCGGACTTCCGATCTTTCAAGTAAGCAATTGAAGGTTGAATACTAAATAAGTATTCAACGTGCGCTTGCTCACTTGAAAGATCGGAAGTCCGGATAAGCTGCGCTTTGTCTCACAAGCACCATACGTCACTTGCCACAAGCGCCTACTTTCAGTGGAGTGCCTTACATATTTAGAAAATGTTCAAGATAGACATATTAGTGTTGGTTTGTTGGGTCTACTTGATACGTCACTTTAATTCAGTGCTTCTTAAATAGTGGGGCATGCGCATGACCCTGGGGAACATGCTTTTTTGCCATACTGTACTAGAATTAAGTGTAATTGCACATCCTCTACAGAAGGTGGCAGTGGCGCGTAAACACTATTTATATTCGCGTGTAGGGCGCTGGGGGGTGAAATATATATATTTTTTGTTCCTATAAGAGAGCATCACAGGAAATAATTGAGAATCATTGCCTTAATTTCAAACAACCTAAAATAATTTCCTTTGAGACATTAAACCAGGAGTTGTCCTTTTAGGTAACAACACTTTTATTGTCAAGAAATCAAGTTCAAGCCCAATACCAAAAATGCTAAATATCAGCTTATACCTCTAGTAATGGTTGGGCTCTCGTTTAAGTGAGAAATTACTTAATTCTTTCATATCAAAAGGATACGAGAGAGAAATAAGGACGGTATGTATTATAAGGTTGCTAAGCTACAATGTTTATGCCTTGTACCCACCTCAGGAGACAGCAGATTACCCTGGCGGAGCTTATCGTCTAATTCTACTCTCTGTTTGAGGAGCTGCTCCTTCTCCTGCCGAAGGTTGGAGATCTCCTGGCGAATGTGCTGAGAGTCTTGAGAACTGCCACTACGCAGCAGGCCATTCCGCTCACTCAACTCTTGTTCCAGTGATTCTATACGATTCGACAGTGTCGCCAAGTCCTTATTCAGAGCCTATAAAATGGTAACAACTGGGTTTTCAGGTGGTATTACTATATAACTCAGTAATAAGTGTTGTGGACTTGAATTTTTGCTACATGGTCCTCATTCCTATGTAAACTCTTAATAATGGCTATGATACAAAGGTGAACTAACACAAAGTGCTCTGCACTGATGCCTAGCCGTAGAGATGTCAGACGCATTAATAATTAGGATTGATTGATGTATGTATGGGCGGCATGGTAACGTAGTGGTTAGCACATCCACCTCACAGCAAGAAGGTCCTGTATTTGATTTCCAGCTCGGTTGTTTCTGTGTGGCGTTTGCATTTTCTCCCCGTGTTTGTGTGGGGTTCCTCGGGGTACTCCGGGCCCCCCCCCCCCTAAGTCCAAAAACATGCACAGTAGGTTAATAGACAATTCGCATCTTGGCTCGCGCTCGGCATCGTGGGATCTCGACTACCAAACGTGGCGGAAGTAAACCTTGATGTGGATGAGAACTGCACTATCGATGCATTTAAATTTATGGAAAGTTCCTGACCTTCAAGCGTGTTGTATACGTAGGGGTCTTCCCAGTTGTTCCCGCAAGCGTAAAGATGAACTTGTTGAGCTTGCATTTGCGGCGACATTACAAAAAATTCCGATAGTTTTGTCAAAGGCCGAGGAATCTAAACAAGTCCAACATGACGATGCCAGCTTGTTGACATTTCAAGTGGATGAGGAAATTGTGACAATTTCCAACCCCTTGGGACTTGACAGCTGGAAGACAGAAAATGACGCCTTATCGAAGTGACCGCCGTGTATGTACGCTGACATAGCGGATTTTTTGATAATGAAGGACCAGGCACCCCTACTAGCACGACTTTGTAATGACTACAAAGATGATAAATACAAGTTTTACAGCTGTACAGAGTGATCTGACAGCTCTTGTTAGTCTATTTTACACATTAACATAAGTCATTTTCAAGATCTAATGATGTGTAATGATAATTTACATATATAATTTGGCATCGCTGATTGTTATGGTACATTAACAGGTAAATAAAAGGTAATATAGTAGTCTATAGGGTCTATGAATTCGAATAAAGAACACTAATTATAAACTTACTGCTTTAATCCAACGTTTGCGTCCCTCCGGATCCATCAGCTCGGTGGGGAAGGTAAATAGTGTGAACGGCGGCAGACGTGTACACGCATTAGTCCAAAATTTGCAGGCATGTATACTGCAAACTAGCTTTTTCCAACGTTCGAGATGATACATGCCGTTCCCACAGTTTACTCCGGCACAATGCGCACCTGGCATATTGATTTAAGGCTTAAGGCAGACTTTAAGCGGCAGTTGTTTCCATACAACAGCAAGTGGCTGCAATAAAGTTTGGCATCAGTGACCCTTGGATCAGCTGTTGGGTCACGTTCCCCGCACAAGCACAGTCGTAATGCGAATTGTGTCTATTGTCTGTTCAAAATCACCCTTTGGTGCGAGTCTGAGTACGAAAGGTTGTGTGAGTGTTAGCCCTACGATGGCCTGGTGAGCTGTCCAGGGTATATCCTGCCCTCACCCAGAGTCGCCTGAAATGGACGCCAGCCTCCTTGTGACCCTCATTAGGATTAAGCGGTTCAGAAAACGAATGAATGACGTGTATTAATTCATATAGACATTGGATGAATGGGGTGAGAGATACCTGGCTGGACCGGAGTCTTTTGGTCTCCAGGCCACTACGCTCCAAGAGCAAAGCCTCCTTCTTTGCCAGGATTTCCTCTCTTTTAGTCAACTCTCCCTCCAGATCTTCCAAACCTCTCCTCTGTTCCAGAACCTTCTCCATCTCCTCATCCAGCCATCGCTTCTGTTCTTCTATCTTCTGCTCAGATAAAAATGATTAAAACAGATTATACTACTGCAGTGGAATTCAATCTAAAATGCTGTTGCTCTTGCAGACATGATGAAGCATGCTTACTGCAAACAGAAATAAAAAATACCATGGGACAGTTATACCAAGCTTGTCTTATCAGACAAGAGCAGATAAAAACTACATAAGAACTTTTAGTTTTTTATAAACATTCGGTTTTGATAAAACTGTGGTTAGGCTTCTCCAGGCTGGTACCTGCTGCTCTTCTAGTGAGACAACTGAACCATTGCTGCCACTCCTCCTTTGCCTTTGGAAGGCAGCGATTTCTTCAGTCTTAATCCGCAGAATCTTCTGCTGCTGCTCATTCTTTATCTCTAACTCCTGAAAAGAGACAGATAAACTTATCACAATATTTCTCCACTTTGGGTACAAGCTTTTAGGAACGCTATATTCCAGGCAAGGTTGTCACTGTCGTCCCCCCCTAGTGCAGCTAACTGGGTGATCAAAGGCAGGCAATGTTTCTCACCGTCTATGGTGAGAGGCATGTAAAAGAACCATTGCTGACTTTTGTAAAGAGTAGGCTGCAAAGCCCGTCACAGCGTGTTTCTGTCCCTTGCTTAAAGGGTTGTGTCAGGAAGGGCATCCGACGTAAAAACCTATGCTAAATCAAATGTGCAAATAATTTGCTGTGGCGACCCCTGATAAAGGGAAAAAGCTGAAAGGAAATCTCATTCCAGGCATAAACCATACAACTTGGTTTTCAGTTTAAATTGGCCAGAAAAATCTCAAATGTAAAGAACATTATTTGATGTCAACTTTGTCTGTAGTTGTGTGTTGATGCTCCTATCTCACACAAACTGACTTGGCAGTCACTGTAAAGATGTCCAATTGCATGAAGACACTCCCTGTGTCCCAAATCACTCACTCATCCCTACTCACTATATGGGGAATTAAATGCAGGGGAGAATATTACAATGAGCTCAATAGTGTAAAACATTTTCAGACATTATTCATTGGCACCTTAAATGAGCTCATGCTTTACTATGGTATTTTATTAAAATTAAATTTGAGGCTTTGCATCAATTTCTTTCACTGCACTGGAGCTTAATCATATTCTATTGACATTTATTAAGACATACTCCTTATACATTTATTACTTCTCCACTTAAGGTATACGCCATATTTTTTATTTTTACCGCATTAAGGATTGCCCCCATTTTAATTGTGCTTGACTGACTGTTTATAATCTATTATACACTCCGACTTAATAGTTAAAGGGAACCTGTACCAAAAATTGACAGCGTTCAAAAAATATCCACTATACCTTAATATTAACTTTTAAACATGGCGTGACGTCAGTAGATTATGTACAAGTCCACATACTAGTCCTTCTCAAAAGATTAGCATATTGTGATAAAGTTCATTATTTTCAGTAATGTACTGATAAATAAATTTTCATATATTTTAGATTCATTGCACACCAACTGAAATATTTCAGGTCTTTTATTGTTTTAATACTGATGATTTTGGCATACTGCCCGTGAAAACCCAAAATTCCTATCTCAAAAAATTAGCACATCATGTTCAGGTAGTCTAAACGAGCTATTAACCTAATCATCTGAATCAACCAATTAACTCTAAACACCTGCAAAAGATTCCTGAGGCTTTTAAAAACTCCCAGCCTGGTTCATTACTCAAAACCACAATCATGGGCAAGACTGCCGACCTGACTGCTGTCTAAAAGGCCATCATTGCCACCCTCAAGCAAGAGGGTAAGACACAGAAAGAAATCTCTGAGCGAATAGGCTGTTCCCAGAGTGCTGTATCAAGGCACCTTAGTGGGACGTCTGTAGGAAGGAAAAAGTGTGGCAGAAAACGCTGCACAACCAGAAGAGGTGACCGGACCCTGACGAAGATTATGGAGAAGGGCCGATTCCAGACCTTGGGGGACCTGTGGAAGCAGTGGACTGGGCTACAGGTGCCGCATTCCCCAGGGTAAGCCACTTTTGAACCACAAACAGCGGCAGAAGCGCCTGACCTGGGCTACAGAGAAGCAGCACTGGACTGTTGCTCAGTGATCCAAAGTACTTTTTTCAGATAAAAGCAAATTTTGCATGTCATTCGGAAATCAAGGTGCCAGAGTCCGGAGGAAGACTGGGGAGAAGGAAATGCCAAAAAGTCCAGTGTCAAGTACCCACAGTCAGTGATGGTCTGGGGTGGCATGTCAGCTGCTGGTGTTGGTCCACTGTGTTTTATCAAGGTCAGGGTCAATGCAGCTAGCTATCAGGAGATTTTGGAGCACTTCATGCTTCCAGTTGCTGAAAAGCTTTATTTAGATGAAGATTTTCATTTGTCAGCACGACCTGGCGCCTGCTCACAGTCAAACCACTGGTAAATGGTTTACTGACCATGCTATTACTGTGCTCAACTGGCCTGCCAACTCTCCTGACCTGAACCCCATCGAGAATCTGTGGGATATTGTGAAGAAAAAGTCGAGAGACACCAGACCCAATAGCACTCCTGATCGTTTTTTTTTGATGCACGCATTTTCCACAAGAGCGCCAAATATTTGCTGGTTGTTTGCTACAATTGTCCCATGTAACAGCTTCTGCCGACTCTCCAATATCGTCCTCCAAGTCGTCACTTTCCTGGTCCGATTTCACTAAATGTGAATTGTCTTTCTTCAGTGGTTTATATAAATAACCTAAGAAACCGTCTTCGTCCATGGTTTAAAAAAACAAAAACAAACCTACTATAATGTCTGTATTTTCCGTGAACTTGTGTTGTATGTGCCTTACGTTTACATTGCAATCCCGCAGTTCCGGTCGAGGCTTTGTCAACAATATGACGTCACAGGAAATGCGCCATTGCAAAACTCCTGTGCTCTGAAGCTTGACGTTAGTTAAGCCCTTAAATTGCTTAAAGCTGGTTTGAGAGAGAATATAATAAAATGCCTTATAGGTGTTTTGTCACTAGCTATACACAATACATCAAATTAGGTATATGAGCACTTTCACTACAGGTACCCTTTAATGTTCAAGTTTACCACAATCACTTGCATTTTTAAAAAGGGCTAACAATTCCCCACTGCTCTCTCTCCTGTAGGTCACTTTTTTTCCCCCCGCAACAGCCCAAACGTAATGCGTGATGGTACAAGATTGCTTCATTAGAGACAGTTTTAACCATCTATGGTTAGTGACCATTGCTTCTACACCATAAACATATATGGAAAGATGTGGGAAAGTGTGATAGGAATGTAATAAATATAAGTGTTATATTTTCAAAAAAGTCTTGTGTGTGTAACTGCAGGGGTTGGACATTCATCATCATTCGTTATATGCGAGTGCCATCTAGTGCTCATACTGCAGCAAGACTTCATGTATTTCATTTATTTATCAGAATCCACCCCCAGGGTAATATTTTCCTATATACTAAATTTATACTTGGAGTGATTAGCAATCACTATTTAAAGCACTTTATTTATAGTCCTCATAAAAGTGTCTTTAAGCAAATGTATGAGGTTATTGCACATGCACGGAGCTGCCAATCACTATCTATACAAATACTGTACAGTGTTGGACACAATGACCAAAACCAACACTTCTGGATTGATGTGGAAAACGAATTTCAGTAAAACCAGGCTTAATCAACTATTTTAATCTCAGAATAAACAGTCAGCTGTCTGAAGATAAGAAATACAAGTGCTGCTTGTAAGCACACAAGGCTGAAAATCCAAAGGCGAATGTGTTCACCTTCACACGATATTTTCCCCTTTGCATCTCACTCTCCAGCCTTCTCTTCTGTTGACTCTCTTCGCGGAGACGCCTCTGTAGCTGGTCCTGCTGTTGTCGCAGGCTGTGCACGCTCCTCTCCAGCTCCTGCACACGCCGCTCACTCTGCACCGACAGAGAGGCCAGCTGTGCAGTGTCCCGCTGCCTCTGCTTCAGCACCTGCAAGCATGCACAATTAAGGCATCACATTCAGAGCGGGAGCTTTTATGGAAAAACTTAAGTTTGATCAATGTGGTGCTGGTGTTTACAGAGAACCAGGGGATGTTTTTGTAAATACAGTCGGGCCCTCTACTTACGAAATTAATCCGTTCCAGAGCCTATTTCGTAGCCTGGAGTTTTCGTAAGTAGAGGCGCATTTTACATATAAAACGCACGATTCGTTCCAAGGCTCCCAAGACTACTCCATAAATCCTTTAAAAATTATAAAAGTACACCAATTTTGTATGAAATGTGTTAAAAGTAAAAGAAAATGTATTAAACCATTTAAACATTTTATTAACATTTATGAATTAAACCATTATTAAACATTTTTTATTAACGCACATACACACAACACTGTCTGTCTCTATCGCTCTCTCTCTCGCTCGCACACCAAACTCTCTCTCTCTCTCGCTCTGTTTTGCTGAATGTGGGCTCCGCCCACACGCAGTGCGGAGCTGACGGAGAAATTGTATTTAAAATGTTTAAATGGGCAGGATGATGTATTTAAAGCGGAATTACAGTACATGTTTGAAGGATCAGGTCCTGATTCAATAATAACTTGCTTCCTTGCGAGATCGGAGGTCTTGTCCTACGGAGCACTGTTTTCATGCTCCTTCTGCTTCAATATCGTTCCGAAATAATTGTCTCCGTCACCGTATTATTGCTTTTCTGTTTTTTCCGGGTCCATGATGGATAATGAAATGCAACGATCAATCTCAAAATAAACCAACATCGAGCCAACATTCCAGTTCAACTCTCCTCTCTCATACGTGTGACAAACAAGAAGCATGGGTACAGTTCAGCTGCCTCCTGGCCAATGGGAATGGCGCGTTTCGTAAAAAGAGGTTGTTTTCGTAAAAAGAGGACAAAAATTTAGGAAAATGTTTTTCGTAACCTGGATTTTTCATATTCAGAGGCTGTCGTAAGTAGAGTGCCGACTGTAATATGTAGATAATCATTGACCAGAATATCTTAAATTATGATTAACAGGCATTTAATAAAAATGTTCTGTCAACAGTAGAGACACAAATCAGAGGGGCCAACATTTCTAAGAATAAATCCAGGCAAGCAGAGAGGAAAAACAAGACGGTAAATAAAAAAAAAAAAACCTTACTGTATGCCAGTGAACGGTACAACACATTCCAAACAACACAAATCCTATTTTCTACAAACTATAGACATTTAAACTTACAAGACTCAAGCCAAGTATACATGCAATCTTTAAACCATAGATACAAAACAAACATGTTTGATTGGCTTACAGTTCAGTCCATGTCAGAATTTTGCACATAATAAACTGCCTACAACCGAAGCATGTCTGGAATAACATACATACTATAGAATATGAGCTAGAAGGCTATGTAAGCAGAAACATGTGACACATCTTGCTGTTATACAAACATAATACATTCACTGAAAGAATATTAAATAACATTGTGGAGCATTCTTTACAATGGCTTCTTACTTATTCAGCAAGATGCCTGCTAATATAGAAATGCAAAATAATTCTACCAAGTGTCACGTCTGTGCCCCCAGCCACACAGAAGACAAGATGGGACTGAGGGCACAGCATGGTTTTAGGCTGAAGTCCCTCTCATGGATCAGACCAAGGGTTCCTGCAAAAAAAAAAAAAGTTTTTTTTTTTTTTTTTTTTTTTGGGGGGGGGGGGGGGGTGTATGGTTTTATTGTGATAGTTTTAGTTATTGGTTTATATTGTGTTCCCCTGTGACTTAAATATGATTTGATATACCACTATAGTGCCACTATAGCAGTGGTTCTTAACCTTGTTGGCGATACTGAACCCCACCAGTTTTATATGCTTATTCACCGAACCCTTCTTTAGTGAAAAATAAAATATGATTTTTTTTTTTCAAATTCAAGACATATGTTTTTATTGGGGCACCAGAATGAACCGTGCATTAACGTCACTGTGTTCAAAGAACAAAACCAATACAATGCATGAACTCCCCCATCACAACTACTTACATTTTTATGTGAGGTGTGCATTTGAGTGCGTGCACATGTGTATTTGTTTTATTTACATCTTATGCATTATTTTTGAATGTTTAATCATTATTTTAAGCATTTATAGTACTGAATATGTATTTATTGATATTATATGTACATATACATGTACGTATACGTCAGTCAGCACAGGGTTGATCCTACTTTGCAAATCATGTAGATAGGACGCCGACTAATATCACGTTCCGTTATATACGTGAACCCATGTTGTACATATTAGTCCGACCACTTTCTTTTTTTTACTCAACATCGTAAGGATTAAAACATTAAGAAATCACACGACGTACCATCACAACAGTCACAATTCGACTACTGAGCACACCAAATTTACTGCAGCCAGTGATGGCCAAGCGGGGCATATCGTCATGAATATGAGTCAGGTGTGTGTCTTGACCTCCGCCGAACCCCTGAGACTGACTCATCGAACCCCTAGGGTTCGATCGAACCCAGGTTAGGAACCACTGCACTATAGCCTTAGTGTCTCATTTCAGGAGGGCTTCCGGTATCTTGCTGCAATTTTACAATTTGATTTGCATCCCACCCCTCGGATCGATGATTTCACTGAGCACCCGTGAAAGGAACAGTATCTAACAACTTTAGATTTCTGCAAAGGCTATTGGCAAATACCACTCACTCAATGTTCCACAGAGCTAACAGCCTTCCGGACACCCCAGGGCTTATTCCAATTCATGGTCCTGCCCTCTGGACGACATGGTGCTCCAACAACCTTAAAGAGGCGGATGCATCGGGTATTGTGTGATCTGTCAGATTTTTCTGCGACCCATCACCGCCTGGGAGGGACAGCCGATACAGCTGGAGAGCGTATTGAAATGCCTCCACTTGGCTGGGCTGACCATCAATCCATTAAAGTGCGTCTTCACAAAGACTGAGACGGCGCATTTGAGGTTTTACATTGGGAGTGGGGTAATAAAGCCACAAGTGAATAAGATTCAAGCCATTGAGTCCTGCCCACTGCCTGAGACAAGGAAGCAGCTTAGATCTTTTCTGGGCATTTCAATATTTTACCATCACTTTATTCCTTCCTTATTTCTCCATTAGGGCAGCTCTCCTCACCGATTTGACAGGAGCCAGATGTCCTAACCACGTCCGGTGGCCAAGAGAGACAGAGGCAGCATTTGAGATATTCAACAGTCACTGAGTAAGAGATCGATATAGTCCAGATTTTCAAAAACAATTAATTTTGCAAACTGATGCTTTAGAGAGAGCTCTAGGGGCTGTCCTTCTACAGGGACCTGTAGAGGACGGACATGCTTTTTCTTTCATCAGCCATAAACTGTTTCCAAGGGAGGTCCGTTACTCAACCGTGGAGAAGGATGCACTAGTAATTAAGTGGACCCTAGACTCCTTCAAATATTACCTTGTTGGATGGGAGTTCACATTGGAGACGGCCAATAAGGCTCTCCAGTGGCTTGAGAAGATGGACACTAATGGCAAGACCACCAGATGGTATCTTAATAACTTAATCATCCGCCATATCCCAAGAAAGGACAACTGCACCGTGGATTACCTCCATCTTGCTCCCCCAGTAGAGCTTCAAGGGGGGGGGGGGTGATGGCTGTAACCACAGCCACACAAAACACAAGATGGGGCTAAAGGCAGAGCACGGTTTTATGCTGAAGTCCTGCTCATGGGTCAGAATAAGGGATTCAAACATTATGGAGGGAATTATGGTTTTATTGTGTTAGTTTTAATTATGGTGTATATAAAATGTTCCACCTGTGTGTTAAATGTGAGGTGCTCCACCAAAAGTAGACACTTGTCGCACAGACCACTTTTGAGATAAAGGCCAGAAAAAGTAAAAATGGTCCATTTCTAATCGAAATTCGGATTTTTGCATAAACTATTAAAACAAGTATTCAACTATCATTTGCTGAGGTGAAATCGACAAGCTCACCAAAAATGCCCCCCCCCCTATTTTTCCTGGCGAGTACCCTCATAAAACTAGATAAAAACAGTAGCAAACTTAGTGTTCATTGCAATTATTCACCGAGTTCAGTACAGAACACACTATAATCCAGACACCAGAAGAACGGCCGTGAAGTTGTCTCTCCATTTTGGATACCGTTTTAATATTAAAATGCCGTTTCAGTGAATAAAATAAAGGTTATGAAGATATGAAGACGATATGCTTGTAAACAAATGTAGGCTAGTTGCTAAGGAAGATCTGAAACGAGCACACAGATTCGTCAGCTCGGGCTTGCACGTGCACAGTGCCCGTCACACGTTAACTTCTGGTTTACTGCTCGACTCTAGTCATGCGGAATTTAACCGTTATTGAAGAGAAAGTCTGAGATAAGTTAATTTAAAAGATTGTGAATATACAATTTCTGGAAAAGGAGAGTGAAATATCATCTGTGATGCTTAGCAGCATTAGTATAGATGTTAAATTCGACGTGAGAATTCTGCATTGAAGATGCCGGAATGCTTGGCGTTCTTGAAGATTATTTTGTGGGTGTTTTTCTCTGCATGCAAAATCCGATGATGGAAATTTTTTTGATTATTTGATTTTTGTGATCTTGTTCGGACATTCTGGATTGTGGGTTGTTTAGTTTTGTACGAAAATTGGTCAAGACCTGAAAAATACTTAAAATGTTTCATTCCTTTTACATATAAGCAAACTGACATGGGTGCAAGTTAAAAATTTTGAAAAATCTGAAAATGCTAGATGTCGTCGTGTGTGCGCTTGGGGGTGGGGTGGGGTGTAAATTACAAGTTAAAATGGTTGTTTCTCATGCAATCTTTTACCAACATTTACAATAATTTATAATCATATAATCTACAAATTCACATCAAATGTTCGTAACATTTCATCTATTCATGGCACAATAAAGTTTATAATTAAAAAGTCAAAACATGGCAAACAGTCAAATTACAACTGAAATGAAGTGATCACTTTCTTTGCTGCAACACTTTTTTTTTTTTTTTTTAAACAATGTACTCGTCCTTCTCAAAAAATTAGCATATTGTGATAAAGTTCATTATTTTCTGTAATGTGCTGATAAAAATTAAACTTTCATATATTTTAGATTCATTGCACACCAACTGAAATATTTCAGGTCTTTAATTGTTTGAATACTGATGATTTTGGCATACAGCTCATGAAAACCCAAAATTCCTCTCTCAAAAAATTGGCATATTTCATCCGACCAATAAAAAAGTGCTTTTAATACAAAAAAAAGTCAACCTTCAAATAATTATGTTCAGTTATGCACTCAATACTTGGTCGGGAATCCTTTTCCAGAAATGATTGCTTCAATGCGGCGTGGCATGGAGGCAATCAGCCTGTGGCACTGCTGAGGTGTTACGGAGGCCCAGGATGCTTTGATAGCGGCCTTAAGCTCATCCACAGTGTTGGGTCTGGTGTCTCTCAATTTTCTCTTCACAATATCCCACAGATTATCTATGGGGTTCAGGTCAGGACAGTTGGCAGGTCAATTGAACACAGTAATAGCATGGTCAGTAAACCATTTACCAGATGTTTTGGCACTGTGAGCAGGTGCCAGGTCGTGCTGAAAAATGAAATCTTCATCTCCAGAAAGCTTTTCAGCAGATGGAAGCATGAAGTGCTCCAGAATCTCCTGATAGCTAGCTGCATTGACCCTGCCCTTGATAAAACACAGTGGACCAACACCAGCAGCTGACATGGCACCCCAGACCATCACTGACTGTGGGTACTTGACACTGGACTTCAGGCATTTTGGCATTTCCTTCTCCCCAGTCTTCCTCCAGACTCTGGCACCTTCATTTCCGAATGACATGCAAAATTTGCTTTCAACTGAAAAAAGTACTTTGGACCACTGAGCAACAGTCCAGTGCTGCTTCTTTGTAGCCCAGGTCAGGTGCTTCTGCCGCCGTTTCTGGTTCAAAAGTGGCTTGACCTGGGAAATGCGGCACCTGTAGCCCATTTCCTGCACAGGCCTGTGCACGGTGGCTCTGGGATGTTTCTACCCCAGACTCAGTCCACTGCTTCCCAGGTCCCCCAAGGTCTGGAATTGGCCCTTCTTTCACTTTTTCCTTCCCACAGATGTCCCACTGAGGTGCCTTGATACAGCACTCTGGGAACAGCCTATTGGCTCAGATTTCTTTCTGTGTCTTACCCTCTTGCTTGAGGGTGTCAATGATGGCCTTCTGGACAGCAGTCTTACCCATGATTGCGGTTTTGAGTAATGAACCAGGCTGGGAGTTTTTAAAAGCCTCAGGAATCTTTTGCAGGTGTTTACAGTTAATTAGTTGATTCAGATGATTAGGTTAATAGCTCGTTTAGAGTGCCTTTTCATGAAATGCTAATTTTTTGAGATCGGAATTTTGTGTTTTCATGAGCTGTATGCCAAAATCATCAGTATTAAAGCAATAAAAAAGACCTGAAATATTTCAGTTGGTGTGCAATGAATCTAAAATAAATGAAAGTTTAATTTTTAAATCAGTACACACACACACACACAGACATACATGGCCCCCTTCTTTCGAAATTAATCCGTTCCAGCACCTTTTTTCCGGAGCCTGGAGTTTTTGTAAGTAGAGGTGCACTGTGCGTCTTCTCTGGCTAAGCACTAGAAAAGGTAATGACGTGGATGTCGCTTCTAAAGAAATAAGTCTTTCTCTTGGAGAAACAGTTTCCTCTGAAGTGGAATAATCATCTGAACTGTTGTAAAGCACTGTAGTAAATTCTTTTTCAATTATTATTCCAGTACAGTACCTAAGTTAATGTTTAGAATGTTTGTGTGTGTGATTTTATGTACTGTAGTGTAGCATGTTTATTCTTTTGTTTTTTATCTAATTTATTACACGTCATGGTCTTTTTTGTTCTTTTGTTATGGTCTGTGTTTTTGGGGGACTTTGATTTTGACGGCTGTGTTCTCCAAGTCTCCCTGTTCCGGCTGATTGCAGTAGCTCACACCTGAATTCATTCCGCTCATCTACTCCCAACAAACGCAAACCGCACGCTCACCTCTGCGCCAGAGGATTAACTCACATCATGTCCCTGCTTCCTTGTGTTCTCCCTGGCTCCTGGTTTCACTGTTTAATGCTGTTTGTTTTTTTTCCCTTCATCATCAGTACAGTATTTAAAGTGTGTACGCTCTGCTCAAGTGCTAGTGCTTCCCCTTTGAATAATAAAGCCACTCTGTGCCATCTCACACTGCCTCCTGCAGTTGGGTGAAAGTTCATCAAGTCACACTGTTGCATTCTTTATATATAATGTAGTAATGATTAAGTAAAAACTTTAATTTTGGACTGTGATATTTATTGATTTTTCTCTTCATATACATACTTTTATAAATAAATATCACAGTCCAAAATTAAGAAGTTTTACTTAATTACTACATTAATGAGTAAGACTGTCTATAGAATGTGTTTGAGAAGCATATTTTAGGCATGTAATATGATACATAGGGATTTACTTCCAGGTAAAGAACTCGCGGATCATCTTGATTCGCGGGAGGGGCGGAAACCCCACCCCCGAATAACGGGGGCCTACTGTGTGTGCGCGCATGCATGTATGTATGTGTGTGTATATATATATATATATATATATATATATATATATATATATATATATATATATATATATATATATATATATATATATATATATATATATATATATATATATATTGAAAATAAAGGGCCCTGGAATTTTGATTACCTTTTCATTAATTTTAATTACCTTTAGTTATTTGTTTTGTCCAAATTATTTATTTTTGTGGAAGTAAATCAATTCATTTTAGACCTTTAAACCTGCTGGGGGGGTTTTTTTTTTTTGGTTCTTGGCTGTTTGAATTTTACACTTTTCTTCTAGTGGGTGTGATGAAGCTCATACTGGGAGAATCTGTTCTATTTTGTTGCTGTTCCTTTCTTCCTACAAGTGCTCTAAGCAACATTAAATAATCTAATGTGATTGCTCTTTTTAATTGGCTTTCTTTTTTAAACCAGCTTAAATGACTTCAATTTCATCTTGGCTGATAACTCAAATTCCACCTCCAAATAAAGCTCCCCCCCCCCTTTGCCTGAACTGCTTTTGAAAAAGAATTCCACATTTAATTTCTCACTCCTGCTTACGAGAATTTAAAACCACGTAAAATGATATAAATAGATGTCAACACCTTAGAAAAACTTTAAAGATCCATTTCATGTCTCCATAATCCAGACATAAAGTCAATAAAAATACATTTTAAGCTGCCCATGATTCAGAGTGGCTGTAATGCAATATGGTGTGATACAGAAGCAAATTGGTTTTTCATGTGTAATCAGAGTGAAAGTATAATCTGTCAGGACGGATGATGTTTCCATCACAGCAAATGTCAAATCACAGATATACATGAAATGGGAAAAACAATGGCAGTTTTAAATGTATACATGGTTTGCATAATGTATTAAATATATAATGTAATGAGATGTAATGCATGATTCAGTACAATGGACCAGCTGGTTTGTCAATCTTGGGTCTCAGTTCATCTGATGAATCCCATGAATAACTTCAACAGGTGTGTTAAATGAGGCCTTTGTTGTGCTGTGATCCAAGGACAGGATTACAACACATTTTAAGTGGAGAAGAACACTGAGAATTAGACATATACAGAATGTCCTGTAGTAACACTAAAGAAATTTACCCAAGGTAATCAACATGCACTGCAACAATTAAAATCTCCATTTCATATTTGTGGTCCTGGAAATATTGTACGGTCTTTGCATTATACTCAAGTGCTCAAATGCCTGACAACGAGCTGTAGAATGGGGGGTGGAAATGGTGAAATTATGGTTATAGCTGTAGGCCTAACATGCTTTATCCCACTGTCTTTACGCTGCATTGGAAAATCATCTTTCAACCCTCTAGGAAAAGCAGAGAGCCAATCTTCTCTTCAAATATAATTGCCAAGATAAGAACTATGTAATCTTTAGTTCAAAAATACGTTGCTGTTATGTTGGTAAATAGGTAGATGGGTGACAGTGCACACAAATTATGAGTCAGTGACAAAATGCAAGCATGATTTTATAAAAAGAAAGAAAAGCAAGAGAAAGTGCTAAAAAAGGGAAAAAGTCACCACTGATGCATCTCTTGTAAATTGCAGTGCACAAGAAGTTCTATGAAAGCTTCAAACATTGATGAGACTGTTTCTTCCATTTTTGTGTAGGCTCATGTAAAAAAAATAAATAAATAAAAAGCCATACACAGTCCAACAGAAAAAAGTACCAGCAGTTTCCTTTCAAGCTGCAATAAAAAACTATGAAAATAAAAAATGCTATGTATGGAAGTCACGACAACAGCTCGCCGCATTTCTCACAAAGGTACAGCAGAGCCATGACCACAGCTCACCGCTTTTCTCGAGTACAACATGATGAGCTGGCATAGCAACTCCCGACAGTGTAACAGTTATGTAAAACGGTATGTATGGTGCAAATCCAACTGCTCTCATCACCCCAAAAAACACCATTCCCACAATGAAGCATGGTAGTGACAGTGTCTTGCTGCGGAGTTGTTTTTTATTGGCATAGACTGAGAAACTTGTCAGTACAGAGGGAAGCTACTGAATATTGGCAAATTCTACAAGAAGTGAAATTCTATGAGTAACTGCAGTGGTTCTACAAAGTCCTGATCAGAGGGATAAATAGTTATGCATTCTCAGTTGGCCATTATAAACATTTTGTATCTTCAAGGTTGTAGGCATGTGTACATCACCTGAAAATAACCCCTTAAATATCTATTTTAATATCAGGTTGTCAGGCAACAACATAGGAAGAATGGCAAAGGTGTAAACCATTGTACTTTTGCAAACCACTGGACATCTAGAAAAGCCAAATGAAACCCCACACAAACAACTGAACAGATAAAAACAGGGTCGTTCTGATAAAGAAGCAGCCGTGGAGTACAGCACTGTACTGACATTCAGTGATAAAGCTCACATCTGCACTGGTGAAGAAAATGATACTTGAGCTTTTTCATTAGAGCAGCATTAGACAGGTTCAAGTCGAACACATTGTAATGGATTGTTGGAAAAGTTAAACATTTATGCAGATGTTGCATCTCATACCTACTGACCAACCACCATAAAGACTTCAATAATGCTGGGTTATAATCTTTAAATTTTGTAATTAAATTATTTTAAAAGAATGTTATAGCCAGTTATTGATTACAGTGTCAGAATCCCAATTTCTTTTTGATAGCTGTAATAATTACACATGTAATTAAAAGCCATTTTGTGATGTTATTCCCATTTAACAAACATTTGCATTTGCAACATGCCTGCTTTACTTCACACAACCACATGAAACAGCCTGACCTGCACTTTGCTTTGTGCAGCAGCAATCTTTCTCCTGCACTCCTGGGCTTTAGAGCGGTCAGCAGCATCACGACTGCCCTGCACCTCGAGCTCCTGCAGTTGTTTGTGGGCCTCAGTGAGTTCGACTCGTGCCTGCTCAGCCTCTTGCTCCAACTCGGCTACCTTTTGGCTATACTGCTTGTTCATGGCTTGTGCATCTTTACCTGAGAACACACCATGAATTCATTAAGGTAATGAAGAGACATAGCAGTGCAACAAGCCAGTAAAAAAACATTTACACACAGTGAAACAAAAAGACCAAAGTAGAAAGCAAAGAGTTTAAAATACGTGAGCTTCAGAGACGATTCATATTCTTCACATTTAGAAGATCAAAATCACCTGTTTTGACCAACTCCTTGATGAGCTCCTCCTTCATCCGGATTGTGACGGAGAGCTCTCTGATTTTCTGCTGGGCCAGGAGCAACCCTCCATCTAAGCCCATCTCCCACATGCAGCCTCTCAGACTCTCTGGCACCAAGGCCTCCCCAGCACTGCTGTTAGCTATCCACACAAAACACAGTCAGACTTTCTGTAGTCAGGAACCCTAACTGCTACACACTATTGAATATCTGAATGTCGTATTTCACCTGCAGACAATAAGTACACAAAAAGAACCCAAGAAATATTGTTCAAATTTAAAACTAGACAACAAAGTTTGCCGTCATTTATATATTGTCATTTTAGCATTTTGGTGGCAAAAAAAAAAAAAAACAGCTTTCAAGAAAATATTCAGAGATCCTGATATCTTATTTACTATGTGCATTAAGTGATTCATAAAACAGAACCATATCTGATCTCCTTCAAAAGAAAACCGAACCCTATTTACCATTTGAATAAAACAATGAAACACATTTCATGAGGTTAAATGACCATGTTACTTTTTTGTCTACAGTATTACAGAAATCCCAGGTTGCCTGAAAGTCTCCTGTGTTTCACTTAATAACGGATCACAAACACCACTACCCACTTAAAAAAAAAAGGTGAGAGAGTGAAATACATTCAATTTGTTATCGGGTAGGCCCAACTTGGAGTTATAGATAATGTGCACGAAAACTGGTATGTTTGTATTTCAGACATGCAACGGATTTTTTTGTTTGTTTTTAAAGATTACATTTTTCTTATTGTGCATCATAAAATTAAGGGAATTAACTGTACCTTTTTAAAAAAATTAATTTCATCCCATCTCTCACAAGCATGCTAATAATCTGAAGCTGGCAGTACTTCAAAACATTTCAGTGTTGAACTCACAAGTTCGTCTGCTATAGTGTAATCCTGGAGAGTAGCCAGGCCCTAGGACCTGAGGAAGGGTTGCGCTGGCTCTTCTGGGTGATCGTTGAAATGGTATATCCTTCTTTGACCAGGTAATATTCATGCATCTGTAGATAGTCAAATGAAAAAGACACCAAGAATTCACAATAAGGCTACTTAAAAAATAAAGCTTTGCTTTAGTTTGAAAACGAGAGTATTTTTCAAGGAAAATAATATTCTGTAATAATAAATAACTCCGCCGAACAGGAGATTGGAATGGTGTGTGCATATGCAGTCCACCACCTTTAAGTAGGTCCCGGCACCGAAAAAATTGAAGTCATCATAAATTGGTGGTTTTAGGTTTGATTTGTTGGGTTAACCATTACAAATCACCAGACCAAATTTCATGTAATTATCTTGAACAGTTTCCGCGATAGAGCCGTTACCCCCACTTCAAGCCCCTAACTCGGACATCATTTGGAGCACTTTTGAGGAGTCTAAGGAAATAATTATTATGTTATACAAAGACTCAATGCCATTTTCAGTCCTTTCTCAAACCTAGTTCTACATTATGGAGTTTCAGACCTCTCAGATAATAGGTCTTGTAGTAAAGGCCATTTCAAAATGCTTTTTTATTAAATTATGGTAGCACCAAATTGGCAAAGATGGCATATTTAGACGCCCCCATTTTCAAAATTAGACATCTACAAAGCCCAATTATGCTATTTTGCAAGATAATGGGATCGACCAAACAAATCAAACTTTTTATGGAGGCCAGTTTCTCACTTTTGAAATGATTGTCCCTCAAAAATGCCTCAAACTGCAATTTACGCTGTGGAAAAAAAAATGACCCAACTTTGAAAATGCATTCAAATTTAACCAAACAATCAACACCTTGATACTTTTGTTTCCAAGAGGAAAATACCCGATTAATCAATTGGAAGCATTAGTTTTAGGTTATCTGCCATGGTTTGAGATTTAAAAGGGGTGAGACGTTACATTTGACAAAAATGCCGAAAATCGTCAAATTTTTAAAATCCACTGAACTTCAACCAACCAAGCCATTAACCTGAAACTTTTGTTTCTGAGGTATAATGACCTGCTTAATTCATTGGATGCATCAATTGTTAGCTATCTACCATGATTTTGGCTATGAAGGAAGTCAAAATACAGACGCTCCCCAGCTTACGTTTAAGTTTGGTTCCAGACGGCCGAACATCAAGTTGAAAAAAAAAAAAAAAAAGTAAGTCGTTACTGTATGTTTCAGTGACGTATGACGTTCATACTGTACTATACATACATAAATATCGTTACCGTATCCCATAAAACACCCCCTAAATAAATTAAACATATCATTGTAAAATAATATCAAATATGTCAAATAATAAAGATTAATTTGAAATAAATTAAATTCAAGCAAAATCATTTCAAATAGATAAATTTTAATCAAATTCAATATCAAACATAACCTTTAACATTCTCTATGATGTGATCTTTCTGCTTATAAATGGTTCCGATGGTCGACGGATGGGTCACTTTATATCAGTGCTTCTCAATTATTTTCTGTTACGCCCCCCCTAGCAAGAAGAAAACAATTCGCCCCCCCCACCACCCACTTTCCGCCGCAACTATAAATTATAACTTTTTTCTATAATATAGTTACAGGTATATCTCTTCATAATATCGTATCCTTGTTAACATAAATAAAACAAAAAGAAAGAGATATAGTTCAACTTACAAGAATAACTTTAACATTTTTTATTAGTCTGTAAAAGAAAGTGCATCAATTTGCCTTAAATTTAAAAATAATATCCTTGTTACATTTTTGACAAACTTACCACACCATTTGCTGCTGAAAATAAAATCAATAAATAATTAATTCAAATTGACTTCAGAAACATTAACTCAGGAGCACAATATATAATAAATCATTTTGAGAAAGCCAAGATTAATGGCTACAATGAGCATTTTAATCTGACAGGCACTTTTTAAACCAATTAGTCACCATGGTAGGCCCCAAAAATTAACAAAAAAAAAAAAAAAACGACTTTTTTTTCCCTTAATTTCTTTTATTCCAATAAGATCAGTATGTATCTTTTTGACCAATAAATAAAAGGTTCAAATGATACTGACTGGGGAGGGAAAAAAAAAAAATAAAATAAAAAAATAAAAAACACACTGTCTGGTTCAAACAATCACACTGAAATGAAGAAAACTAATAACATATATATCTCTTCTTTTCCTTTCGGCTGTTCCCTTCAGGGGTCGCCACAGCAAATGATCTGCCTCCATCTCTCCCTATCCTCTGCATCTTCTACTCTTACTCCAACGACCTTCATGTCTGCCTTCACCACATCCATAAATCTTCTCTTTGGTCTTCCTCTGGGCCTTTTGCCTGGTAGTTCCAACCTTAGCATCCTACTACCAATATACTCACTATCCCTCCTCTGTACATGTCCAAACCATCTCAATCTAGCCTCTCTGACTTTGTCTCCAAAACATCTAACATGTGCTGTCCCCTCTGATGTACTCGTTTCTGATCTTATCCATCCTCGTTACTCCCAAAGAGAACCTCAACATTTTCATCTCTGCTACCTCCAGCTCTGCCTCCTGTCTTTTCCCCAGGGCCACTGTCTCTAAACCATACAACATTGCTGGCCTCAGCACCGTCTTGTACACTTTTCCCTTCATTCTTGCCGATACTCTCCTATCACACCGGACACTTTTCTCCATCCATTCCAACCTGCCTGCACGCGCTTCTTTACCTCTTTTCCACACTCTCTATTGCTCTGGATTGTTGAGCCTAAGTACTTAAAATCCTCCACCTTCTTTATCTCTGCCCCCTGTAACCTCAAAGTTCCTCTTGGGTCCTTGTCGTTCACACACATGTATTCCTGAGACTAAACTTCAATCCCCTCCTTTCCAGGGCATACCTCCACCTCACTAGATTTTCCTCCACTTGTTCTCTGCTCTCGCTACAGATCACGATGTCATCTGCAAACATCCTAGTCCATGGAGATTCTTGTCTAACCTCGTCTGTTAGCCTGTCCATCACCATAGCAAACAAGAAGGGGCCGAGAGCTGACCCTTGATGCAATCCCACCTCCATCTTGAACTCTGTCACACCAACAGCACACCTCACCACTGTCTTACATCCCTCATACATGTCCTGCACCACTCTAACATACTTCCCTGTCACTCCAGACTTCCTCATACAATACCACAGTTCTTCTCTCGGCACCCTGTCATATGCTTTCTCCAGAGCCTATATATATATATATATATATATATATATATATATATATATATATATATATATATATATATATATATATATATATATATATATATATATATATATATATATATATATATACACACACACACACACACACACACCCCAATTTACGAAGACCCCTTTGTACGAAATCCCCGGATTATGAAAAACATTTTCTTGAGTTTCCGTCCCCGAGATATGAAACAACCTCCTCTTACGAAAAGAAATTCAAACACGCCAATCAACATCCCACCCAGCTGGCCTCCCAGATAGAGACAGAAGGAGGCTTAGTTTAGTTTTGTTAAGTTGTTTTAATTCAGTAAATGTTTAATAAATGTGGTCGCATTCGAACTCATCTGAAATTCCGATCCCTCAAGGAATCAAATTAAAGTTGAGTTTGCCAAGCAGGGATTGCGCTTTGAATTCACATCCTGTGGGCGTGGCCCGCAGCGCATGAGAGAGAGAGGAATAACGCTTTAGTTTTTTAAGTTGTTTAATTCAGTAAATGTTTAAATGTGGGCGCATTTGAGCTTATCTGGCATTCCGATCCCACAAGGAATCAAATTAAAGTTGAGTTTGTCAAGCAGGGAATGTGCTTTGAATTCCACGTCTTGTGGGCGTGGCCCGGAGATAGAGCTGTGTGTGTTAATAAAAATGTTTAATAATGGTTTAATTCCATTAATATCCAGAGAGAGAGAGAGCGAGAGTATACAGTACAAACTGGTATAGGTTACTTGTACAAGGTTTAAACATACATTCCCCTCTAAAGAATGCCCTGTAACAACTTACAAACAAATTCATGTAATCGGCCAGAACCTAACATGTTTGCAAACGAGGGAGCGTCTGTACTTTCATTGTTGCATGTGTGCACACACATCTGCGCTCATGCATGCGTGTCATCTTCTTATGCAGTTCCATCTGTATGTGATTATTTATATTTTATTTACATCTTATATTGGTTTTTTTATGTTTGTTATTATAAGCATTTATAGCATTGAATATGTATTTATTGATATTATATACACATGTCCGTATATGTTGGGGGGGGGGGTGATCCTACATCGCGGATTTCAATGGTCACGTGGGGATCTCGGTCCCAATTAAGCGCGGAAAGTGAGGGATCCCTGTATTTAATTTCCTCTATTTATGAACCCGTTTCCTCTATTTTTTTTTCTAAACCTTGCTGGGATCCCTGGGTTTTGAAAATGTGGATCCAAGCACCACATTTCTCATTTTAATCCTTGAAAAAAATTCTGCGTGCACTCAAAGCACAGGATATTTGCATGCTGCAACTGAACAATTAAGCTCATGTTTTCTTTAGGAAAATATTTTGAGAAACACGCATGATTCCCTTGTTTCTTTACTGCTTCCTGTGGTGGACATCCCTTTAAAAGCAAGCACTAATGTGCAATAATACACAGCTGGCAAACATTACTGTTCCTTCTGAGTCAACCTACTTATTTGTCGAGAAGTAGCAAGAAGTACCATCCTTACTTGCGCTTTTCTTTAACTCCTCTATTGGGACTGTTATCGCCTTCTCGGTCTTCTCCACAGGACTCATACTCTTTGTCAGACTGGGCCTGCTCAGAAAATGATTGGCTTTCTATTGGAATGCACTGGCCAGTCTGAAAGTGTACAATATAGAGAACATTATTTTTACTAAAATATGCACTATAAATCAAATATTTAAGCAGTTGCTTCGAGGGGGAGGGAGAAGCAGAAAATGAAAGCTAATGACATTAAAACGGCGTCCTCATTGCTAAGGAACCAAGAAGACAACACATTTTTCCTGCAGATATGCTTGTTAAATTTCAAAAGCTACTCAAAAAAAGAAAAAGAGCTGTTGCATACAACATATATATTGTGAACAGAAGGAATTTAAAAAAAAAAACAGCAACAACAAAAAAAATGCAGCTAGAACTATAGCCTCGAAAGGTTGGATATATAGTTTTTACGGAATGATATTTTTAATCCTACTGCTCACCCTCAATTCACTGCAGCATATGTTAATAAGCCATCCGACCAGCAAACTATTAACCAATTGCTGGGCACTGGCTCGAAAGCGACCCCATCTAGTGATCGAGCAAAACGTCTGAAAGTGGCTGGAGCAACACTGCTACTTTCACTTTACTTTTTTTCGAAATCTCACAAATCTACCATTTGTATACTTACGGTTTACTCGAATCTTCAGTGTTTGAAGCGTCTTTCAGAAAGTTTAAGACTGTGCATTCATTTTTTCAAAGTTTCTTTGCAAAGTGTAGTATATATGTATGTTTTATATAGAGATGCAGGCTTTGTAAGGACACCTGCTTTCCCCAACACATTAGCAGCCAGTACACTGGAGAGTTTGTGTAAATAGTGTGTATATGACTGATAATCCACAATTTTTTTTTTTTTTGGGTAAACATGCGTGTTCATACTTGGATACCCAAAGCGCTTGCCTCAGATAAGACAAATTCAGCTTCATTTCCCTTTATTTTGACTTTTATTTAAATATTTCCACTAATACCAAAAGATATGATTTTTTCCTAATATAACCTACTCCTAAAAAAAATGTTGCTTGCACAGAGAAAATGTAAAAATGTGTACCCAGTAAAGGATTAACCAAGAAAAAGAAAAAAGTTTCTACCTGTCGTGCAGTGCCCCCTCCATCATCTTCATTACAGAAAGGTGTAAAATGACCTGGGTCAAGACCTGCTTGCTGTAATGAGTTAATAGGTGCAGTGTGGGGTCTCCGTGTCAGTTGCAGCAGCCCCATCCCTGGATGGGCAAGAAGAGAGTGCAGCTCATCTATGAGGTCCTGCTGCTCCTGGAGCTTATCACTCTTCAAGAAAAGCCAAGGCAAAAACATTTAACCATATTTCCATTAAATACATCTTTCACCCAAACATACAGTAAAATGTAACAAATTCTCCAACCTGCTGTTTGTACTGCTCCATTGCATCTTCCAGTGCAGCAAGGAAGTCAGTGTTTTCCTGCTCTAATTGCTGGATCTGTGCTTGAAGCTGTGAAATGTAGCTTTCTCTTTCCCTATTCCACTCTTCTTTCACACCTGGCTCCTGGGTAACAGAAACATGTCAGCACATTACAACAATAATTATGGCATGAAAAGATCAATAAAATGTTTTTTTCCCCACACAAGAGGCAACAAATTTGTCTGCATAAAAATGAGTAATAACCATGGTGAACAGCAACACTACAGTCAGTTCATCAACAGAGATGACGCTAAAAACTCGTTGACTAAAAAAATTAAACAACATTACTATGGATTTTAACAAAATAAACATCTGTGGGGAAGTGGTTGGTATGCCCGCATTACAGCAAAAAGGTAAGGAATTCAAGTTCCCACACATGTTTGCATGCTTCTGTGGGTTTCCTCCAGGTACTCCAGATTCCTACACAGTCCAATGACATATTAGGCTAACTGGCTATTCTAAATTGCCCCCAGGGACACGAGTGAATTGTGTGTGTTGGCACTGCAATCAACTGGCAAGCTGATCAGGGTGTATCCCATCTTTCCCCAGAGTTGGCCGAGATAGGCTTCAGCATTGCTGTGACTGTAATAGAAGATAAAGTGATTTGTAAAAATGAATGAATAAACATCATAGGAATGATTATTTGGATGACGCTGTTTAGAAATGTGGATTTACGATTCGGTTATACCTACAACAGAAATAACTTATGCAAGCATCTGATTTGGATCCAGAAATTATATCATCCACACAATAGCCAAGATTTGATATTCTTCAATAGTGACTTCATAACTGTCTGAAAGAAATTAAATGATGTTGGCTAGGCAGTTTGAAAATTTTGGTCAATGCCTTTGAGTGGGAACTAAAAGGTTCTTGATCTGAACCCTGTAGTTCCGACAGGTACCAAATGTAGTGAAGTAAAACCTGAAGATTTAATCCATAAGGTATTGGAGCAGATACAACAATGAACTTAGTTCTGTTGGTGCCGACTTTCGCAAAGAGTAGGCTGCATAGCCGTCAGTGTGTTTCTGCCCCTTGCTAAAGGGTTGTGTCAGGAAGGGCATCCAATGTATTTAAAGAAAAGGGAAAGAAGAAGAAAAAAAAAAAAAAAAAAAAAAAAACACCCCACCCTATGCCAAATCAAACATGAGAATCAGATGATTCGCTGTGGCGACCACTGAATAAAGAGAAAAAGCCAAAAGGAAAAGGTGGTGTATTTTAGGTTAATGAATGAATACAACTTTACTCGACATTCCACATGGCACTTTAGGAGCTCTCGTCTTTTTAGTGTAGTGGTATCCTCAGTTGAACTGCTCTCAATGCCACTGTCCAGCTCAGAGGATGTACTCAAACCACTGCGCTCCTCTTCCACAGTACAAAGCCAGTCCTTGATGCGCAGCACTTGACTTGGATTTAGATTTCCTTCCCCCTGTAGTTCCATCAATAGCCTGTAGGCCGAATCTGTGCATGTTCTATAATGGGTGCGCTCTGCCTGCAATTTGCTCATATCTGGCCCAAGAGAACGCACCTGGGGTTCTGGCTCTGAACGGGCAAGGATTCGGGTCTCAGATCTTTGCCGGTTCTCCAGAGCACGCTTTAGAGCTTTAATTTGAAGCTCCAAGCTTTCAATGCGATCTGGTTCCCCATGACAGTTTACCATGGCTCGGTTTTGAATATTACGAGCACGTTTAGCATAATTGAGGGTGTTCAGACTTTCGTCAAAGTCAGAGGATGACGGACTGATGCAAGCAATCATGAGTGTCTTTGCATTGCCTCCAAGAGAGTCTTTTAATATTCTGAAAACAGAAGGGAAAATAGACAGTTCAGTATATCACTCAACAAACAGCTTAAAAGTAATAACAGAATTTGGCACAAAGAATAAAATAAAGCATAATCTATTGGATATCCAATAGAACAATAAAATATTCATATAGATTTATCAATATTATAGTAAGGAAGGTATCTTTAGTATATTGTTGCAGCACTTATTACTCAATAAATAACACGATTGTTACTCAGACAGCTTCGGTCAGTCTTTTTTTAAGTTCATTATTTAGCAGATTTCCATTAAATGAACCCAAGACAGGAGACAGGCAAAAATTATTTTTAAAACTGGTATTTTATTTTTTTACTTAACACAAAAGAACAGGAAAAAAAGAAAGGGTAAAATAAAAAACTGCCATTTGTGTGAACAACTTGAGCAGTTTTGCTGCTTACCAAAAAGTTACTTCATAAAACATCACATTAAGTGATATTAAATGACATTTGGTAACTTCTGAGATTATTCCATTCATATATCAAAGAAGCTCCTGTACTTTATGCACATTTACATACAGTAGGCCCTCATTATTCACAGGGGTTTGGTTCGGGCTCCTCCCGCGAATGAAGATAATCCGCGAGTTCTGTACACAGAAGTAAAACCCCACGTATCATATTACATGCGCGAAAGATCAACCGGAAGTAAAATACTATGTACCTATACATGCGCTAAAATAAGCTTCTTAAACACATTCTATAGACAGTCTTACTCATTAATACAGTATTAATGATTAAGAAAAAAAAAAAAACTCATTTTTAATGTTATCTTTATTGATGATAAAATATAAACATTATACAGCATTTCCTGTTGTAAAGCACTAGTATTAAAGTCTTTCAATTATTATTCTAGTACAGTATCGAAGTTAATGTTTACAATGTTTGTGTGTGAGATTTTATGTTCTCCAGCATGTTTAACAAACAATACCAAAAGGATAAACGTTATTACGCTTCTGTCCTTTTACATTGAACGCGATGTCTCCAAGATGGTGCTGCTGAGAAGGCAACGTTGCGAAGTTCTGAGTCAAATTGTTTCTTTATTCGTTTTAATTTGTTTTATTTGTTTGTTCATGTTTTGTACTATGCTCATCTATTACCGGTCGACCCGACTACAGTTATGAGAGCGGACGTTTAAAACGGAGCACGCTCAACATCTATCCTGAGCTAATATGCTATGGTAGCTCAATGCTAGCTGCACCCCGACTAATAATAAGCCCAGGCGGAGACGTGCCAGGCGGGCAGGGGCCAACAACGACGCCGGCGCTTGGGATCGCAGGGGATGAAGGCCGTGTAGCCGGCTGGTGCAAACACCTAGTTGGGTGTACTCTCCTCAAGCCATGTTTCACAGAAACACAGCATGGAGCAGTCCTGTAGATCTCTCTGCACTGCAATTCAAGCATGAAGCCTGTCCATCTCGTTTCGCAGAGACTGAACATTTTCAAGCAGTATGACCGGAAGTGCTAACCTTCCACTGCTGACCAAGCGCCAAAGTCGTCGTTCGGCCCCTCCCCTCCTGGGCTTATTGTTAGCCGGGGTGCGGCTTGCATTGAGCCATCATAGCATATTAGCTCAGTATAGGAGTTGAGCATGCCCAGTTCTAAACGGCCATTCTCATAGCTGTAGTGGGGTTAGCTGATCACAGTGCAAAACATGAACAAACAAATCAACAAATCAAGAAAAAACAATCAATTTGACTCCGAGAACTCCGCGACATCACTCTCTAGACAGTGTCATCTTGGAGACGTCACGTTCAATGTAAAAGGACATGAAGCGTTAAACTTTTTTTTTTTTTTTTTTTTTTTTTTCTTTTGGTATCGTTTGTTAAACATGCTACAGAACATAAAATCTCACACACAAACATTTTAAAGATTAACTTAGATACTGTACTGGAATAATAATTGAAAAAGACTTGAATACAACAGTTCAGATAATTATTCCTCTACAGGCACTTCAGAGGAAACTGTCGTTTTTTCAAGAGAAAGTCTTATTTCTTCGGAAGAGACATCCAGCGTTTTCTATTTCTGAGCCAGAGAAGAAGCACAGCGTTTGAGTGGCACCATAGAGCTTAACTGGTAATTAAAACACCCAAAAAAAAAAGGTTCATTGACAACTTGTGCACGAATGAACGGGGGAAGGGGGGTTACATCATCTCAACCAATAAGCAGGAAGGAGGACAGCCATTGGCTGAATTTGAATGATGTGACAGTTGCTCGACAGTCCGCGAATATGCAAACCGTGAGTTGAAACAGGTTTTTGGTGGTCAGGAAGTGCTTCCAGATGACTGGACAACTACAGCTAAATGTGATCAGGGAGACCGGTAGGAGAGTACTTGGTGTGTCCTCTGGAAGGAAAGTAGATAAGAAGCCTTGGTGGTGGAATGAGGAAGTGCAGGAGTGTGTACAAAGGAAGAGGTAAGCTAAGAAGAATGGGACAGAGAGGACCGAAGAGAGTAAACAGGAGTATAGGGAGACACAGCATAAGGCAAAGGTAGTGGTGTCAAAGGCCAAAAAGATGATAATATGTATGATGTATAATGATGAATGTATGTATAATGATGTATAATATGTATGTATGATAACTTGTATGCTAGGTTGGACAGTAAGGAGGGAGAAAATTATTTATACAGGTTGGCACAGCAGAGAAATATAGATGGGAAGGACATGCAGCAAGTTAGAGTGATTAAAGACAGAGTGGGAAATGGATTGACTGATGACAGAAGTGTGCTGGGAAGATGGAAAGAGTACTTTGAAGAGCTGATGAATGAGGAAAATGAGAAAGGAGCAAAAGAGTAGAAGAGGTGACCCTTGAGGACCAGGAAGTAGCAACGATTAGTAAGGGTAAAGTGAGGAGGGCATTGAAGAGGATGAAGAGTGGAAAGGCAGTTGGTCCTGATGATATACCTGTGGAGGTATGGAAGTGTCTAGGAGAGGTAGCAGTAGATTTTCTGGCAAGAATATTCAACAAGATCTTAGAGAGTGAGAGGATGCCAGAGGAATCGAAGAGAAGTGTGCTGGTGCCCATTTTTAAGAACAAGGGAGACGTGCAGAGTTGTGGCAACTACAGAGGGATAAAGTTGATGAGCCATACGATGAAGTTATGGGAAAGAATAGTGGAAGCTAGACTAAGGGCAGAGGTCAGCATTTGTGAACAACAGTTTGGTTTCATGCCAAGGAAGATCATCACAGATGCAGTGTTTGCCTTGAGGATGTTAGAGAAGCTCAGAAGGAGCTGCATTGTGCCTTTGTGGATCTGGAGAAAGCATATGACAGGGTGCCGAGATGTGACGGAGGAGACAAAGCCAGAGAGGCTAGATTGAGATGGTTTGCACATGTACAGAGGAGGGATAGTGAATATATTGGTACTAGGATGCTGAGATTGGAACTACCAGGCAGAAGGCCCAGAGGAATACCAAAGATAAGATTTATGGATGTGGTGAAGGAGAACATGAAGGTAGTTGGGGTAAGAGAATAAGATGCAGATGATAGGGTGAGATGGAGGCAGATGATTCACTGTGGTGACCCCTGAAGGGAACAGCCGAAAGGAAAAGAATACAAAACCGCGAATCGTCAAGGGCCTTCTGTACATTTTGACAAGGTTCAGTAACTAAAAATTACCTACATTTTCACATCAAGCCACCTTGCATAGAAGTTGGCATTGGGGTTAATTTGAAGTCCTCAAGTCCTTTCATTTAAGACAAAGAAATCAAATACCAAAGTGTGATCAAAAGATGGCATCAAATGGGTGTGTCTGGCAAAATTGAAAAGGGGTTAATACTGGGCCACTCTCAAAGAAGATACGGAACAACTCTTGGCTTTCCTGGGAAGCCTTTACTGGGTGCTATGAAACTGAAATTTCATTTGGCAAATCATGAGGCATGTTGGTTAAAATTCAGAAGACTTTGGTTTATCTTAGGAAAGGTTCCACAGATTTCTTGGTTTTGGTCAATGATTGCATAGCCACCTGGGATTTAATGTGCTCAATTATACATTTTTCATAAAAACAGAATAAACAAGTTCAGAAATAAAAATGAATCTTGCTTAAAAAGGTGCAAATGGCACACAGAAGGGTCACAAGGACACGCCCCCTTTTCAAACCCCTTTGAAATCAAAACAGGTAAGGATTAGGCCCTGAAATCAATTGCATTTTACTTCCATTACCCCTCGGCTACAAAATGTCATAAAATCAAATAAATATGGCACCATCACCAGAGGACATACGGTGATTGTGGATGATTTCATATGGATAGACCCTACTCTGTTGAAAATTCTTATAGAGCAGTGACACATACTTTCCATGCGATGCCACGCAACGCTTTTATTGCCATAAAAATACTTTGAGACCTCCCATTTCACCTTGCCTCTCAGGATGGTATTCAAAGTGACCTGATCCTCAGATACTGTAGTTTCTGATGCTGCTGCCATCAGCTCAGGAAGGATAATGTCTGCATGTAGAATAAAATCTGAGCTCGGTCCTTTACAAAATGAAAACAACCCTGAATTGTCCACTTGTGTCACACGTGGATAGTATCACTCCCAATAGTCCACGTGCCAGGCGCTTGTATTGATTTGAACCAGCAACTGAGCCCACGGACACTTCCAGCGAGCAAGTACAAGGATACCTCACTTTCCACAGTTAATTAGGACCGAGATCAAAATCCAC
The DNA here is from genome assembly GCA_024760905.1 of Plotosus lineatus. Lineage (NCBI taxonomy): Eukaryota > Metazoa > Chordata > Actinopteri > Siluriformes > Plotosidae > Plotosus > Plotosus lineatus. The sequence continues at coordinate 28,515,955 of CM045737.1, read as the reverse complement.
GAAAAAGGACCGACCCCGACTGATGTTCTAGTCCTTCTCAAAAGATTAGCATATTGTGATAAAGTTCATTATTTTCTGTAATGTACTGATAAAAATTAAACTTTCATATATTTTAGATTCATTGTACACCAACTGAAATATTTCAGGTCTTTTATTGTTTTAATACTGATGATTTTGGCATACAGCTCATGAAAACTCAAAATTCCCATCTCAAAAAAATTAGCATATCATGAAAAGGTACTCTAAACGAGCTATTAACCTAATCATCTGAATCAACCAATTAATTCTAAAACACCCGCAAAAGATTCCTGAGGCTTTTAAAAACACCCAGCCTGGTTCATTACTCAAAACCGCAATCATGGGTCAGACTGCCGACCTGAAGGCCATCATTGACACCCTCAAGCAAGAGGGTAAGACACAGAAAGAAATCTCTGAGGAAATAGGCTGTTCCCAGAGTGCTGTATCGAGGCACCTCAGTGGGACGTCTGTGGGAAGGGAAAAGGGTGGCAGAAAACACTGCATAACCAGAAGAGGTGACCGGACCTTGACGAAGATTGTGGAGGACTGATTCCAGACTTTGGGAGACCTGTGGAAGCAGTGGACTGGGCTACAGGTGCCACATTCCCCAGGTCAAGCCACTTTTGAACCAGAAACAGCAGCAGAAGCGCCTGACCTGGGCTACAGATAAGCGGCACTGGACTGTTGCTCAGTGGTCCAAAGTACTTTTTTCGGATGAAAGCAAATTTTGCATGTCATTCGGAAATCAAGGTGCCAGAGTCTGGAGGAAGACTGGGGAGAAGGAAATGCCAAAATGCCTGAAATCCAGTGTCAAGTACCCACAGTCAGTGATAAGATACAGCTTTATTAATCTCACAATGGAGAAATTTACTAGTGTATATTCACCAGTGATGGTCTGGGCTGGTTTTTTGCCAAAATTATCAATACTAAAACAATAAAAGACCTGAAATATTTCAGTTGGTGTGCCATGAATCTAAAATATATGAAAGTTTAATTTTTATCAGTACATTACCGAAAATAATGAACTTTATCACAATATGCGAATTTTTTGAGAAGGACTAGTATATGTACATGAGAGATTTCCTTTCGGCTTTTTCCCTTTATCAGGGGTCGCCACAGCAAATAATTCGCACGTTTGATTTGGCATAAGATTTTACGTCAGATACTCTTCCTGACACAACTCTTTAGCAAGAGCCAGAAACATGCTGACGGCCTACTCTTCGGCCTACTCTTTACGAGAGTCAGCAATGGTTCTTTTACATGCCTCACACCATAGACAGTGAGAGACATGGCCTGCCTTTGATAACCCAGTTAGCTGCACTGGGGGGTATATGTACATGTGTATATAATATCAATAAATACATATTCAATGCTATCAATGCTTATAAGAACAAGTAAACATGAAAATAAGATGCAAATAAAATATAAACACACAGACATACAGATGGTATTGCACGAGAAGACAACATACACACGCATAGATGCAAGTGCTCACACAGATGCAATGTAACTAGTTTTGATGGGAGATTTTGGGTTGTTTAGGTTTTGTGTTGAATTAGGGTTTTTTTTTTTTTGCATACTTGGTCTTGTTTTTGTGGCAGTTTCCTTAACTTTTTTACCTATTCTTCTTTATTTCTTAATTCAATATTTTATTTAAAAAAAACAAAAACAAAAAAACACGCAATGCACTGAAGCTGCATGAATTGAAGCGCGAAGTAGCGAGGGATCCCTGTACATATGCGCAAACGTACATGATGCAGTTACAATGGCGGCCGTGAGAGGGCGATGAAAGGATAGGATTGGTGTGTTTATTTTTTAAAAGAAAAGGGGGGTTGCTTTTTTTTATTTACTGACTGCACATTCAGGACGTTTATACTGACGGGAATAATTATTGATTTTTTTTTTTTTAGTTTATTTAGGAATATTTCACATTGTTGTGTGTCTCAAAAAAAAAAAAAAAAAAAAAAAAAAAAAAAGGCATAAGTAGCTGACTGGATGCTCAAATCTTTATATCAATACCGGTTTTGTTATTTCTCTATTTATTAAGAAATATGCTTGTGAATATATTAGTCATTAAAAACATCATAACTACTCTAGCCACCTTATCAAATATTTGAAAACTCCTTTAAGCAGCATACACACACTACATGGTCAAATGTTTGGGGACACATTTTAGTGGTGCATTCCACCACTGATGGTCTGTAGTGCCAGTTGCTCACTGCTAGCACTTTCAAATCCTCATATTCCTTGGTTATAGACTTCACAAAATAATTCTCAAATGTCCAAGGTGAAAGGATTAGTTTACAATAAATCATTAACTGGAGTACACGCCATGAAGTAAAATTTAAATTAAGTCTCATACCTTGTGATTTTGGAATCTCTATAAGGAATATGACTGCCTTTCCTTTTTGGGTCCCCTAGTGCCCCAATCACATTTCCCAGAGCAAGGAGTCCACTGTTAATCTGAATACTCTCCTTGAGTCGCTCCCCAGTGTTGCCAGTTTTAAGAATTCGTTCAGACCCAGCTAGATCCACAAAGTGGAATTTCGAGGATAGGATCTGTGAGTTCCTGTTGGAAGATCGAGAGCCACCATGTCGCTGTTCCATCAGCACAGTGAATATGGTGTGAGAGCGGCTGGAGTGAGGGTTCATCTGAGTGGCTCCAGTGTGGCGGGCTGTGTTTCCAGATTCTAAAAGACTTAACACCTCATCAAGTCCCTCCACCTCACATTCTTTCACTCCACATAGAACTGAAATGAAAAAAGCACAGAAAGACATTTATTGTCCCTTCAACGCAGGCTTTTGGTCAGGAGTCTAGAGAGAATAAAATATCTGCATAAACTGGGGGAGAGTCATAGAATACCAGCGATAAGACTTGCCAATGATAAAATCATAGATTACATTTATGCATTTGAAATATTTCAGCTTGTAATATACGCTTTCTTACTCTTTGACTAAATATTCCATCTTACTAAAAATATTACACAAAATTCTATTTCTTTCCCCTTGAACATTTTACATGAAATAGATATTAAAACATGCTGACATTTCTTGAAAATTGTGGCACATACAGGTAAGCTCTTCGAGCACAGCAAAAAAATATTTTTGCAGGTAGTTTCCAGCTTTTGGAGATTTCCTTGAATGGTTCTCTCAAAAGGAAAAAATGATTCAGTACAACATGTATATTAATATACAGGTAGTGTTCAACTTACGACCGCATTTGGTTCTGACCAGCAGGTCATAAAATGGTTTGAACGCAAGTAGGGTCTGCACATTACTATTAGTATGTACAGTATACTGGACCTTTCTTCAAATTTGTGTCAAAGTTTTCTTTGCAATCTTTTTACCTTTCTTTAGACATTATATATGGAGGAGGAGGGTTAGTGTACATGTATTTTCAACCTAATAAGTCTCTTTACAAAGGATGTGGGGGAGGAGTCACGTGACGTCTTGTGAATCAGTTCATGGTTCAAAGAATCAATAATCGACTCCAAAGCATTGGAGTCATTGTTCGGCTCAGAGGATGGAAAGAGGAAGCGTATAGGACATGTAGTGGTACTTCACCTTACTAAATTAATCCGGTCCAGAAGCAGTTTCGTAACCTGGATTTTTCGTAAGTTGAACCGCATTTTACATGTAAAAAGCCTGATGTGTTACATATTTTATTTCTGGTTGATCATTCGCACAAGTAATACATGGGATTTGACTTCCAGATACAGAACTCACGGAAGGGGCCAGAACCAAACCTCCATGAATAACGAGGGCCTACTTAATATTATTTTTTATATAAAGTGTGTGTGTATATACATATATATACACACAATATACATTATATATATATAAAATTTGTATATTATAATATTGTGTATATATATATATATAATAAAAATTTGTGTGTGTGTATATATATATAAAATTTGTGTGTGTGTATAAAATTTGTTTGTATATATATTTTTTATATATATAAAAATTTATATATGTATATATATATAAAATTTGTGTATATGTATATATATATTATATATAAAATTTATGTATATATTATATATATATAAAATTTGTATTTGTATATATATATATATATATATATATATAATAAAATTTGTATTTGTGTATATATATATATATTATAAAATTTGTGTATATATATTTTATATATATATAAAAATTTATATATATGTATAAAATTTGTGTGTGTATATATATATAAAATTTGTATATCTATATAAAATTTGTGTGTGTGTATATATATAAATAATATAAAATTTGTGTGTATATATATATATAAATAAAATTTGTGTGTGTATATATATATATATATATATAAAATTTGTGTGTGTGTATATATTATATATATATATATATAAAATGTATATATATATAAAATTTGTGTGTGTGTGTATATATAAATAATATAAAATTTGTGTATATATATATATATATATATATATATATATATAAATAAAATTTGTGTGTGTATATTATATATATATATATATATATATATATATAAAATGTATATATATATAAAATTTGTGTGTGTGTGTATATATATATATATATATATATATATATATATAAAAAAGGGGACAGTGGTGGTCTAGTGGATAGGGCGCTGGATCGCTGATCCTAAGGTTGGGGGTTCGAGTCCTCATAAGGTTGTCACTGTCCCCCTAGTGCGGCTAACTGGGTTATAAAAGAGCCATGTCTGTCGCTGTCTATGGTGAGAGGCATGTAAAAGAACCATTGCTGACTTTCGTAAAGAGTCGGCTGCAAAGCCGTCAGCATGTTTCTGTCCCTTGCGAAAAGGGCTGCGACAGGAAGGGCATCCGACGTAAAAACCTATGCCAAATCAAACGTGCGAACCACATTTATTAAACATTTACTAAATTAAACAACTTAAAAAATGAAAAATAAGCCGCAATGTGCTCTCTCGAAAGAGAGTAAAGAAAGCCTCCTTTCGTCTCTGACCGACTCTACGCAGTCCCTCTCTCTCCATCTCTCACACACACGTGCAGTCTCTCTAACTCTCCGTCTCTCTCTCTCCCTCACACACAAAACTCTGGTGTGTTTTGCCGAATGCGGGCTCCGCTCACACGCAACAGACGGACCGATTCCATTTAAATGAACGGGATGTTGTATTTAAAGCGGAATTACAGTACCTGTTTGAAAGATCAGCGGTCCTGATTCAATTGCTTCCCTCCGAGATCAGAGGTCATGTCCCACAGAGCACTCTGTTTCAATATCATGCCGAAATAATCGCCCCCGTCATTGTATTTCCACTTTCAGTATTTTCCAGGTCCATGATGGATAACTAAATATATCACTACAATGATCTCTCAAAAAGAACTCACAAACTAACATTCCTGTTCAACTCTCTTCTCTCACACATGTAACAAACAGGAAGTATGGGTATAGTTCAGCTGCCAGCAGGGTGGGCTGTTGGGAGACAGCCAATTAGAGAGCAACTCGAACATTCTTTGAATGGCATGTTTCGTAAAGAGAGGTTGTTTTTGTAAAAAGATGACGAAAATGTTTTTCACAACCTGGAGTTTTCGTACCCAGAGGGTTTCGTAAGTAGAGAGGCAACTGTATTATTCCAGTACAGTACCTAAGTTAATGTTTAGAATGTTTGTGTGTGTGATTTTATGTACTGTGGTGTAGCATGTCTATCCAATTTATTACATTTCATGTTCTTTTTGTTATGGTCTGTTTTTGGGGGACTTTGATTTTGATGGGTGTCTTCTCTCAATCTCCCCGCACCGGCTGACGGGCATAGCCGAGCTGCTCGTGCTGATTGCAGTAGTTCACATCTGAATTCACTCTTCTCATCTACGCTCAATAAACACAACCACGCTCCCCTCTGCATCAGAGGATTAACTCACATCACGTCCCCGCTTTGCCGTGTTCTCTAACTTTTCTCCCCGCTCCGGCTGAGGGGCGTGGCTGAGCTTCTCAGGCTGATTGCAGCAGCACACACCTGAATTCAAGTCCTCTCATCTACTCCCTATAAACACAAACCACATGCTCACTTCTGCGCCAGAAGATCGTCTCACATCACGTCCCTGCTTCCTTGGGTTTTCTCTGGCTCCTGGTTCATTGTTTGTATTTTTCCTTCATCATCAGTATAGTATATAAAGTGTGTATGCTCTACTTAAGTGCTTCCCCTTTGAATAATAAATCCACTCTGTGCCATCTCACATTGCCTCCGGCATAGTGGGTGAATGTTCATTACGTCACACTTTTGTTCTTATTTATATATATATATATATATATATATATATATATACACATACACACACACACACAGGGAGTCCTCGGTTTACACCGGTCCCAACTTACACCGTTTCATGGTTACAAACACGCCCCCATAAAAATATTTAAAAAATAATATTACGCATCATTACGCCTTTCGCGGTTACGTAAACAAACGTGAACTAGTTTCGGGCATGCGAGGCGGAAGAATACACTGTGTTGTGGGCCAAGGAAGACGGCGTCGCTTCCCTTCGCTCAGTCTTGGTACTGTAATATTACGTGTCATTACGTCTTACGCGGTTACGTAAACAAACGCGAACTAGTTTCGGGCGCACGAATACAACAAGCATTGGCAACTTTTGAGGCTCAGGATCCCAACTTGGAAAGGTTCACTCGGGTTTCCAGAGGCATTATGGATTTGATGCAATGCCACAAGGAGATGTTGGATGAGAAGCGGTTGCGCTCTGTCCAGTCTATCCTGGAGCAGTATTTTAAGAAGGTAGAGGCCTGCAACAGATCCTGTAACCTCTACCTCAGCTGCATCTACTACTGCCCCAGCTTCTCCAGCACAATAAGCCTGTCTCTCCCTCCCATACTGTATGTCATTCTTGTGGGAAGGAATTGTTTTCTCTTTTTTAATACTTTGTCATTACGGTTACATTTTTTATAGCACTGTATGTACAGTACTTTTCAGTATATTTTGTTATGTTCCAACTTGCACTGAAATTCGGGTTCCATCGCGTCTTAAAAACGGATCAGCGTCGTAAACCGAGCACTCCCTGTATACTGTGTGTATATTATATATGTGCACACACACACACACATAGTGGCACCTCATCTTACGATAGTCCCAGCAAATGAAAAATCCAGGTTACGAAAAACATTTTCCAAAATTTTTTGTCTCCGTGTACAAAACAAGTTCGCCTTGTGAAACGCGCCAAACGTGCCATTCAAACAATGCACAAGGTTCTTCCATTCAAACATCCCACCCCGCTGACCTCCCATTGGCTAGGAGCAATGACGTCATTGGCTAGGAAGGATGACGCAGCATCCGCCCATTGGCTATCTCCCAACATCTCACCCTGCTAGCCTCCCATTGGCGAGAGGGGATGACGCAGCTCCCTCCCATTGGCTATTATGGAGCTGCATCGCCCATAATGCTTTTCGTGTAAAGGACAGAGTTACTGTTGTTTCATGAGTTTCTTGCTTTTTAGGACTCAGGTTTTAACCTTTCATAAACATTCCAAGAAGACATTCAACACACATGCGCATGTGATTTCCGGTGTGAGTGAAAAGAAGAAGCGGGCTCGTGGCATGCGGTTGAGTGATATCGCAAAGGAATATGGCCAAACCCACCTTCCATCGGTACAATATTGAGGCAGGAGGCCTTAAAAGGTATGCTTTTATAATTTTTAAAGGGTTTAGGGGGTAGTATTAGGGGTCTTGGAACAAATCACACGTTTTACATGTAAAATGCGGTTCAATTTACTAAAAATCCTGGTTAAGAAAAAGGCTCTGGAACGAATTAATTTCATAAGGTGAGGTACCAGTGTATATATAAATAATGTAGTGATGATTAAACAAAAATTTTAATTTTGTACTGTGATATTTATTGATTACACACAAAAAATTTTCTCAATAAATATCACAGTACAAAATTTAAAAAGTTTTTACTTAATTACTACATTTATACTTTATTAATGAGCAAGACTGTCTATAGAATGTGTTTGAGAAGCATATTTTAGGCATGTAATATGATACATAATGTTTTACTTATGGTTGATCATTCACGCATGTAATATGATACATGGGGTTTTACTTCCGGGTACAGAACTCACGGATTATCTTGATTCGCGGGAGGGGCCGGAACCGAACCCCTGCGAATAACGAGGGTATACAGCTATTTTTACAATCTTCTATAGAAAAGGAACAATATAATTAAAAAAAAAAAAAAAAAGTGAAAGCCCATTTTTATCATTACATTCATATTCATGAGGCATGAAAACTATTGACCACGACTGCATGTTTCGGGTAGAATTGAAAGACACAGCAGACTCATATTTCCTATGACAAATAATTAGAATTCATCCTCTAAATTTATGAGTAAATCGTAGTCGGTGCTAAAGAGGCTGACTAAATTGAGAGCTATTTATTGGACATGTATCAAGAAATAGGAACTGCCTGCAGAGATCTCAGCAACAACCGTGGACACACAGTATTCACAATCCATTCCAAAAACTGCTTATTTAAGATCCATTTATTCCAAGGGAGTTTGAAATTTCCCCATGAACCAAAAGTAAGAATGTTATACAATCTAATACAGTCATAATTCCAAAAATGAGGTTTACTTTTTCTGGGTGATTATTCCCAGTTACAGATGTGAAAACTAGCATTATTATTTCATACCAATTAAAATGCAGATTTTAGGAAACCTAACAAATTATAAACCTGTCATGGCAATACTATTTATTTTTGAATTACAAAGATTGTTTGCTTATTTATACATTTCATTTTGCACACTTCAGAAAAAACCCAAGCAAACTTACGGTTCTCACCTATACTGCCCTTTTCATCCTCCCGGATATGAATGTCCTTACTTGCTGTCTGCACCTCCAAAAGGTCTTTGAAGATTTCTTTGTAAACCTCAAGGTAGGACACTCTGACAGAGAAGTCACTGAGGTCATTCTCATCCAGGAGTTTGAAGATCTCGGCAACTGCTCTTGGAATAATTCCTTGTTCATCATCACTGAAGGAAGCTACAGCCAAAAAAACAGCAGTGGGTTCATAATCACCTTCCACAGCCAAATGCCAAAAACCAAGATCTCAGATGGCACGAGGGGCTGCACTTTCAAGCAGTGACAGCTGCATCGTGGGAAGTGTTTCTGGCATCCCGAATGTGTGTGAACTCAAAAAAAGATTTTAACAAGAAACAAGCAACCATCTTCAAACCGAGAAAATCACTGGCCTTGATAGAACATAAAAACTCTGTATCTGTTATGAGAAACACTTAAATAGAAGACTCGTATAAATGAATTAAAATCGACTAAAGTGATGACAACGACTGCTGTCAGGAAATATGTGGGTGTAAAAATTACATTTTATGCATGTGCACTGACATGCCTTTTAATTATGTACACCAACATATATAGTGCAGTTATACATAATGCGTCAGCCTGTCTGGACATCATCCATGAGTGAAACTCACTTCAATAGGCCATCACAAAATATTCTAGACCCAAAAAAAAAAAAAAAAAAAAAGTTTTAATTTCAAATTTCGATTTATTAAAAAATAAATAAATAAATAAATAAATAAAAATAATAAAAAATAAAAAAAGTCGGAATCGTAAATTGAGTGTAGATTAAAAGAAACACCGGATTTTATAGGAACCTCGATACTCGACCACAATTTGTTCCAGAAGGCTGGTCGAATTCCGATTTGGTTGAATTCTGGATCTAACCCCCCCCCCCCCCCGTTACAAATACAGGGAGTCCTCGGTTTACACCAGTCCCGACTTACACCATTTCGTGATTATAAATGCACCCTCATAAAAATATAAAAAGATAATATTACGCGTCATTACGTCTTATGCAGTTACTTAAACGCAAACTAGTTTCAGGCATGCGAGGCGGAAGAATACGCTGTGTTGTGGTTGTGGGCCAAGGAAGACGGCGTCGCTGCCCTTCGCTCAGTCTTGGTACTGTAATATTACATGTCATTACGTCTTATGCGGTTACATAAACAAATGCGAACTAGTTTCGGGCGCGCGAGATGCAGCAAGCGTTGGCAACTTTTGAGGCTCAGGATCCTGACTTGGAAAGGTTCACTAGGGTTTCCAGAGGCATCATGGATTTGATGCAATGCTACAAGGAGATCTTGGATGAGATGTTGCTCTCTGACCAGTCTAACCTGGAGCAGTATTTTAAGGTAGAGGGGCCTGCAACAGATCCTGTACCCTCTACCGCAGCTGCATCTACTACTCCAGGCTTACCTGCTCCAGCTTCTCCAGCACAATAAGCCTGTCTCTCCCTCCCTTACTGTATTTCATTCTTGTGGTAAGGAATTGTTTTTTCTTTTAATACTTTGTCATTAACTGTTACATTTTATTATCGCACTGTGTGTACAGTACTTTTCAGTACATTTTGTTATGTTCCGACTTACACTGAAATTCGGGTTACATCGAGTCTTAAAAACGGATCAGCGTCGTAAACCGAGGACTCCCTGTAATGTAAATGGTCTTAATCCATTCCGTCATCTTTTGAACTGAAGTTAACGGTAACATAACTCATACCATAGTGCCGAAAATTAAGTAAAAAAAAAAAAATGAAATACCGTACACTATGTTATGGTTTGTGTTGTGAAAGACTCTGGTTTTGGCGGTTCTAACTGTTCGACGCTTAGGCGCTGGTGAGGGGCGTGGCTGTCCGACGCTGGTGGAGTGCGAAGCACACACCTGATTCCATTCAGCAATCAGCGGGCTATAAAGACAAGCAGCACACTCCTCCCCTTACTGGAAGATTGTCCCTCCTCATGACCCTGTTTTCCCATGATCTCTCTGGCTCCTGGTTCTCAGCTCTGTGCTCGACCAGTTCCTGCTCGGACATTCCCTTAGTTTATGGTTTTTGTGTTTCCCCGCATGTCTGACAGGGAGTACAATTTCCCTGTGATATTGTGCCTTCCCTGTGAACAATAAAGCTCATCCGTCTTCATCACACTCTGTCTCCTGCATTTTTGGGTCCGGCTGAATGTTTCTGGCGAATTTTCTAGCCCAACTTACAAGCGCTGCTCGTCTTTACAGCCCGGTGATTGCAGAGTGGAATCAGGTGTGTGCTTAGCCCTCCGCCCGCATGCGACAGCCCCACCCCTCTCCAGCACCTGCATGCATAAAGAAAGAGAGAGAGAGACACCAAAACCAGAGTCTCTCACAACACACTAAAATAAAAACCACAGTACAGTTAAAGTATAAAAACAAAGATAAGAATTTTTACCCTTGTAGTGGTGAGCAGTTGGCATGTGTAAACATTGGAGAGGGAGAGAGGAGGGGATCCCCTTCCATAACAGCTTCAGGTGAATCAGCCAAAAGGTATTTTTTCTCTTGCTACTCTCTTTGGCATCGATGACTCTTCTTCAGGATGTCCCTTTCTTTTCTTGAAGAACATTACTAACATGGCTTGTTTCAGTCTTCTTTTCAAAACCTTATGGAAGTGGCTCATGATCTTATCGTTAAAGGTGTTCACAGCGCTGCTAGCTTTAGCTTTCTCAGGGTGATACATAGTCTCAACAACTTCCGGACTTCCAGAAAGCGTGCATTTCCCCTCGGTCTCGTTTTTTCTCGCACTTTTTTTTTCTTGTTCGATTTCCAGATTTTGGTCGACTTCCGGGACAAAAAAAAAAAATCTTGGATTTTTTTGGTCAAATTCCGATTTGTTCGACATCTACAGCGTTCGAGTACCGCGGTTCCACTGGACTGCCCAGTCATACCTGTCTGATGGTGACGTTCCCCCCCCCCGGTCACATACAAACAGGGGTAGCACACTGTTTGGAAAAGAAAGGACTGTGTACTTCAGTGGAAAACAATTTTTTAAAGCACTATCTAGCAATTTATTTTTTGCTCTGTATCTTCTCTGTTTGAATATGCCACTATTGTGTGATGCAGAAAAAAAACAGCATTGTTTTATTCAATTCAAAGATAATTTTAATTTAATATATGCCTGTACTTTATTTATTTACAGCAGATAGCAGTGATGACCTGGTGGTAAAGGGTGCTGGATCACTGATCCTAAGGTTGGGGGTTTGAGTCCCACTCTCCACAAGGTTGTCGCTGCCCCCCCAGTGTAGCTAACTGGGTTATCAAAAGCCAACCATGTCCCTCACTGTCTATGGTGTGAGGCATGTAAAAGACCCATTGCTGACTTTCGTAAAGAGTAGGCTGCATAGCAGACAACGTGTTTCTGTCCCTTGCTAAAGGCTTGTGTCAGGAAGGGTATCCGACGTAAAAACCTATGCCAAATCAAACGATTTCGTTGTGGCGACCCCTGAAAAAGATGTCTGTACTTTGAGTCATTTGTCCTGTACATGCACAGCTTTCTGATGAAAGAAGTGACTGTGTGATATTAGGGATTTTGACTATGAACTGTCTTTTTGTTATTACTTCATAGGGGGGAATATCGAGATCCTTTAAGAATCCATATCACCCAGTTTTACGCGGGTGTGACAAAGTGGATAGACTTTCTCATGCTTAGAATAATCCACAACGCTATGAGTATCTATTCAGAATTGGTCCTTTTAACGTGATTTATTCGACACAGAAATAACTACAGTTATAATGAAGGTCCATATGAAATTGAGTGATGCAGTATAGATTTTCATATGTGAGGAAACAAGGAGATCAGCTGTGATATGAAAATAAATCCAACAAAGGGGTGATGCAAATCCAACTTACTCTTACCACCCCAAAGTGTCTTACTTGCCTTAAATTACTGCATATCACTGTATTGCAGAATCCCCACCAAAAAAAAAAAAAATAATAATAATAATAATTCCATCCCCTGCTGACTTTGTAAGTTTACCAACTAGCATTAAAATAAAAGATCCAAGTTTTACGGTCAGTTTAACAGAAACATAGAACAAAGTCCAGAAAAAAAAATTATAAAAAAAGTACATTGAATTGTATTTGATGAAGTAAAACAAGTATTTGATTCCCAAGCAAAACAAGACCCGACACTTGGTGGAGAAATACATTTTGAGCAAGCACAGAGGTCAAGTACCGACAGTTGGTCACCAGGTTTGCGGACATCTCAGGAGGCATATAGGCTCTCTCAAACATTATTAAATGTGCTTCTTTTTTAAGCCACCCCTTTGTTTCCTTGGACATATGTTTTGGGTCACTGTGATGCTGGAAAACCCATCTACAGTATCCTTACTGATAGATAGTGTGTGGCAATGGAATTCTGAGTGACTGAGGTCTCAATTGCCTTAAGATCATTAACATTCTCTTCCCCTGTGGTTCCATGCTGTTCCCTCTACTTCCTCATGTCACAAGGTGAGCTCTTGCATGGAATTCCAGACCATCGATGATTGATGGTTATTTCATATTGCTTTCAGTTTTGAAAATTCACACCAATATTTGTTTCCTACTCACCAAGCTTATTGCTCATGGTCTTGTAGCTCATTTGGTCATGCCTACTGTTGTGAAGAAGTTAGAATGGAAGAAGCTGATTCTGTGGACATGCGTTTTTTATACATATAGGGTTTTTTTTATAGTGGTAAGACTAATCTGTGTGCTTTATGTTGCTAACTGGCCAGTGCTTGCCAGAATTCTTGCTGGTTGACAGGAGATTAAATACTTATTTCACTTCATTTGGGGGGGGTCTATTTCTGTTACAATAAACTTATTAAAAATTATAGACCTTCATTTCTCTGAAAATTCAGTAGGGGACCAAATAATTATTTTCTCCCACTGTTGCTGGAAAGAGATTTTCTTCACTAGCCTCTTTTCCCTGTTTTGAGAAGCATCTTCTCATATTACCCAGAACACAAAGCGCTCCATTTTCAAGCCAATAACAAATCATAAAAATCCAAATGAAGACACTTTACCTTTGACGAGTAGGTCTCTTCACATAAAATTCACCAAATTAATATTAACCTGTGATTTCCTTACTGTTAAAGCTGAGATATTATAGACAACTAATAACACATTCTTGCCAATCAGGATTGAAAATTAAACGAATTAATCAGCTAAATGCAAACACAATAATAATAAAGTCGGCCCTCTTCCAACGAAATTAATCCGTTCCAGAGCCTTTTTCAGAATCTCGATTTTCGTAAATAAAGGCACATTTTACCTGTAAAACGTATGATTCTTTCCAAGGCTCCCAAGACTACCCTTTAAAAATTATAAAAGCATACCTTTTAAAGGTACAGTACTTACTTCGTGACGACCATGGCACCGGGAATCACTTTCACCGGGAATCACACGCGCGCGTGTGTGTGTGCACGCGTGTGTTGACCATGTCTTCTTAGCAGAGTTATAATCGTACAAATGTTTATGCAAGATTAAAAGCCTGAGCCATAAAATACAGTTGGAATGACACACAAAGAAACATGAACAAGGTTCACACAAACATGAACAAAGTTGGAATGACAGTGTCATCTCTCCTATCCAATGAAAGGCCAGTGGGGCGGGATGTTGAGAGAGAGCCAATGGGAGGCCAGCGGGGCAAGATGCTGGGAGATAACCAATGGGATTGCACCGCGTCATCCCTCCTAGCCAATGGGAGGCCAGTGGGGCAGGATGTTGAGACATGTAGTCAATGGAACAGCATGTCCAAATTTAGGTGGAGGTGCAGACATCGCTTTACCTTACTCTCTCTCTCACAGGAGGGATCAAAGTACATCCAACATGACAGCTCACGATTTTTTTTTTTCCCCACCTATTGTTTGACTGGCACGTTTGGCGCTTTTCATAAGTACAATTTGTTTCGTATACAGAGGGAAAAAATGTAGGAAAATGTTTTTTGTATACTGGATTTTTTTGTATTCTGGGGATTTCGTATGAAGAGGGCCGACTGGAATTAAAAAATATATACTCACATATATTGGCCTCTCCAATCGTGTAGGTTTTGCCTGAGCCTGTCTGACCATAAGCAAAGACAGTGGCATTAAAACCCTGGAAGAAGGCTTCAATGAGTGGTTGAACACAGGCTGCATATACATCCTCCTGGACAGCACACTCCTCGAAAACAAAGTCAAAGTGGAAGTGGCGATCATGGCCAAGAGTAACCCGTTTGTCTTCAGGTAGTGCAGTGATGCAGCTCTCATGGTTATGCAGAATTTCCTTAGGAAGCAACGGACGAACTCTTACTGCCACCCGCACCGCAGTGTCCTCAGCCTTGTCCAGCTGGTGTGCCACTTTGGGAGACATGATTCTGTAGATCTAAGGCACAACAGTGCTCAAGAGTCTGCAGCCATTTTCCTTTTTGTCCACAAAAATCACTAAATGAAAGAAGAAGAAGAAAAAAAAGTCACATTTCTGTGGAAGCCAGTAATTGGGCTATTATTTTTTCACTACACATGACAGAATGTTTATAAAAATCATATTGTTGTAAGGTTATGTTGGTGATACTGAAGACCTTGGGATACTCACCAGTACTTTGAACTGTCCTTTAATAATTCATCATAAGACAATGATCATCTGTCATCACCATTGAAAACAATATTGAACAGAGATTGACTTTAAAACTACAGTCATTTGCTGGCTGATCAATTTGATTGTTTTATAACCATCGAACAGTTCTATGGTCTGGGATATTTTTAGAGTTGGTATAAACAAAACTTAATTTTATATATGTAAATGCTCAGGTTTCTTTTTTTTTCTAAGAATGGTAATAATTGTAAATGTGCGCACTAACTAAGCGTATAATAATCATAAGTCATTATTGTTTTAATAATAGTATTTATTATTATTATTTATTACTGTTATGATGTAATAAAAATGTGTCATTTAGCAAGCTTCAAACTTACCCTGTATTTTTTCTAGTTTATTTTATTAACGGTTTTCATTGAAAACATTTCGAAGCACTAAGGAAAGTCGTTGGAGTATTTGGATTTCCAATGAGCAAATAGTAACGAGTAACGCCTGATATAAAAACAAACATGGCTCCTTTTGAAGAAATATAGTGAAATATAGAGGTTTGTTAGCTCCGATGCTACAGGCATTAGCTCGGAAAAAAGACCCGCTAGTCAGCGAAGTTACACAGAACCAGAAAAAAAGTTAGATTAACTCAATCTTTTGTTTAAAACCTTAAGCTTTTACTACGAACCGAGTTCTGATTGTATGTTAATGGTCAAATTTACCGTTTATCTCCAAAATGAAAAGTCTATAATAAATTCACAAACTTACTGTTCCCGACTCCATGTTTTTCCCTCAAAAAGCACAAACGCATTTTCCCAACGCTCATCTTTTAAAATCCCGCCTCCTCCTCTACGATTGGCTAATAATCAGATTGCATCTCTACTATTGGCGAATTGCTTGTGAATAAAGATTACTAGCCAATCATAGCACAGGACACGGTATTTAATAGAATACGAGCGGGGGAGGACGCCACACACCCCAAAAAGGAGCGGTGTTGGTAAATCTGGTTCTCCTTTTGAAGGGCTGTGATCTCTGCGGCAAATATTTCTGCAACATCGTGAACTTATGAATTTTTAAATTTTGAACAACTGATGCATTCCAGTCGGGTCAGATATGGTTGAGGTTGGTGAGGGTTTTCTAATGAGAACACCGAGTCCCTGTACAGACATAAAGAAGGCTGTGAAGGTTTTAGATTAATTAAACTAAAACAGCCTCCGTGGTATTGTGTATAATTCTGCTAGATGGCCAGTTTCTTTAAGTTATATAAGTATCATGGCTATAAGACTTTTGAAAATGATAGATTAATAGTCCATTTATCAAATTAGAACACCCTCCCAAAATCAATATTTCACTGCATTACACGGTATTTTGGACTTTATCTGTGAAGTGGTACTTGAAAATTCTGACTCATTTTGCCATATTTGGTCACATATGAAATCAATGCTATAATTTTCATACACTTCACCCGTGGCTTGAACCATATCACAAGTTGATAAGCAGATGGTGGGCTAATGTGTATAATGTGTATGAGGTGAGAGATGAGGGAGGATGCCAGTGAGATTTATCACAAATATTAAATTATATGTCATCTTCACTTCAATGTCTTGGATTATTTTAGTGGAACCCACACTAAAGCATAATACTGTAATCATCTTTGTTATACTTATTACTTATTCATATATTCTGTTCATAATTTTTATGGACAGAATTTCTAGGCGCAGTCGAGGCGATGAGGGGTTCTGGTTCGGTGGCCATCGGATATCATCTCTGCTTTTTGCGGATGATGTTGTCCTTTTGGCTTCATCAAGTCGGGCCCTCCAGCTCTCATTGGAGCGATTCGCAGCTGAGTGCGAAGCAGCTGGGATGAAGATCAGTACCTCCAAGTCCGAGGCCATGGTTCTCAGTCGGACAATGGTGGAATGCACCCTCTGGGTCGGGGATGAGGTCCTGCCCCAAGTGGAGGAGTTTAAGTATCTTGGGGTCTTGTTTACGAGTGAGGGAAGGATGGAGCGAGAGATCGACAGACGGATCGCTGCAGCCTCTGCTGTTAAGCGGTGCCTGTACCGGTCCGTCGTGGTGAAAAAGGAGCTGAGCCGCAAGGCGAAGCTCTCAATTTACCAGTCGATCTACGTTCCAACCCTCACCTATGGTCACGAGCTTTGGGTAATGACCGAAAGAACAAGATCACGGATACAAGCGGCTGAAATGAGCTTCCTTCGCCGGGTGGCGGGGTTCTCCCTTAGAGATAGGGTGAGAAGCTCCGCCATCCGGGGAGAGCTCGGAGTAGATCCGCTGCTCCTCCGCATTGAGAGGGGCCAGTTGAGGTGGCTCGGGCATCTGGTTAGAATGCCCCCTGGACGCCTCCCTGGTGTGGTGTTTCGGGCATGTCCAACCGGGAAGAGACCCCGGGGTCGACCTAGAACACGCTGGAGGGACTATGTCTCTCGGCTTGTCTGGGACCGCCTCGGTGTCCCCCCGGGAGAGTTGGAGGAAGTGGCTCGGGAGAGGGATGTCTGGACCTCTTTGCTAAGGTTGCTGCCCCCGCGACCCGACCCCGGACTAAGCGGAAGAAGATGAGATGAGATGAGATATTTATTACTCATATAGGTAGTCATATGCAGGAATGACAATACCCCAACAACCTGAGTGCTGAGGATTCAGACATGTTCTATATTATATTTCTAATTACTGAATAGTAAATACTCTCTAATACTGAGTATATGATTTAGTACAAGTTGTTGTTATCTGTTAGGAGAATAAAATTCAATATTATTTTCCTATAAATCCATTATTGAGTGTGTGGTAGAGGGTTTATAAACACATCAAGTTTTTCAAGAAACTAGTTTTTAAACTTATTGAACAGATAATATATAATGTTGAAGCAGGGTCAGTATATCTACAGTGTGTACAATGTACACTGAAAAGAACTTAAAGCACTAGAAAAAAATCTGTTTTTCCCAAAGAAAGGATGTCCCATTATAATATGCTATACTTAGACATGAGTATTCTATAAGAAAGGTCTCATATAAACCACACATTTCTGTTACTAATAGTCTGATCCATGTTTTAAAATGAAATGAGGGATTGAAGGGACAATGAGGGAGTGTTCATCAATGCATTGAAAGAGACACCATATAATCCCAATCCTTCTTTGTTGCGCCTTCCTCTATGATGCGAAAAACGTTCTCTATAGGTGAAAGATCTGGACTGCAGGCTGGCCCTTTCAATACCCGGATCCTTTTCCTACGCACCTATGATGTTGTAATTAATGCTGCATGTGGTCTGGCATTATCATGTTGAAAAATGCATGGTCTTCTCTGAAAGAGACATCTGGATGGGAGCATATGTTGTTCTAGAACCTGAATGTACCTTGCTGCATTGATGGTGCCTTTCCAGTTGTGCAAGCTGCCCATGCCGCACGCACTCATGCAATCCCATACCATCACAGATGCAGACTTCTGAACTGAGCACTGATAACAACTTGGGTTGTCCTTGTCTTTTTAGTTCGGATGACATGACGTCCCAGTTTTCCATAAAGAACTTCTAATCCCGATTCATCTGACCACAAAACCGTTTTGCACTTTGCCTCACTCCATTTTAAATGACCTCTGGCCCATAGAAAATGCCTGCGCTTCAGGGTCCTATTTAGAAATGGTTTCTTCTTTGTACTGTCGAGTTTCAGCTGGCAGTGGCAGATGGCACGGTGGATTGTGTTCACCAACAATGGTTTCTGGAAGTATTTCTGAATCCATTCTGCAATTTCCCTTACAGTAGCATTCCTGTTTGTGATGCAGTGCCATTTAAGGGCCCAAAGATCACGGACATCCAGTATGGTTTTGAGGCCTTGACCATTATGCAGAGATTGTTCCAGATTCTCTGAATCTTTGGATGATGTAATGCACCGTAGATAATGATACCTTCAAACGCTGCAATTTTTTGCTGGGAAACATTTTTTGCTCCACCATATTTATTCGCAACATTGGGGGAATTGGTGATCCTCTACCCATCTTCACTTCTGAGAGACACTGCTACTCCGAGAAGCTTTTTATACACTTTATGAACTTTATAACATATAGGTCATGTTGCCAATGGACCTCATTAGTGGCAGTTGGTCTTCCAGATGTTTGTTGTAAGTGCAATTGACTTTTCCACTCTCTTATTGCTACATGTCCCAACTTTTTTGAGATTTGTTGAGACCATAATATTTAAAATCAACATTTTTTTTCTTAAAATGGTACATTTTCTCGGTTTAAACTTTTGACCTGTCATCTATGTTCTATTCAAAATAAAATATTGAAATTTGGCAATTCCACATCATTGCATTCAGTTTTTATTCACAATTTGTATAGTGTACCAACTTTTTTGGAATCCAGTTTGTATGTGTATATGTATATATAGGCATGTTACATCTTGATCCGAAATACATCACAGTTGATACAATTTAAGCTTATAGTCTACTGACATCAAGTATGAGAAGTAGGTGATTGAGTATGAGAAGTGAGTTATTCTCAAAAATTCCCAAGGACACACTTGTCTTTGTGCACCACACCAATCTGAGTGGTAGCCATGACTACGTTTGATGAGAATATTCATTATAACCTCTTTCTCTCTCACGCACACACACACACACACACACACACACACAATATATATTTTGTGTGTGTATGTATGTATATGTATATATATATATATATATATGTATATGTATATATATATATATATATATATATATATATATATATATATAAAGATATATATATATAGAGAGAGAGATAGATAGATAGATAGATAGATAGATAGATAGATAGATAGATAGATAGATAGATAAAAGAATTGTGTTCATAATGGCTAATCCTACATTTTATGGCGTCTGACTGATATTGTATTGTATGAAGACTGTATTGTATTATGCATTGTTACAGCAATGAGAGAGACATTTATGTCTTAGTGCCTAGAAGACTTTGTGCATGAATTGTGGCAGAGGCTGACAAAGGAGATAATATGATCCATTCTACTTTGTGTGAAATTATTTTGATTTATAATCACTTCATATTTGTTTGGTCAAGAATGGGACAGAAACTTCAGTGAATTGTCTTTATTTTACAGGTCAGCGGAAAAAAGCAAAACATTTCCAGTTTTCACATAAAAGAAGTTTGCCATGAAAAAGAGCAGTAAAGAATAATTACCTGTAATGACAGAAACACTTAAACATTGTACTACAAGGAATATTTAAAAATTTTCAGCTGTCTCAAGTATTGATAAAGTTTTAATCGTGATTATCATTTTGTCAGCTGTTAGTACCCGTTGTAAATGAAATGCTTTACTGTGCGAGTGTGTCCTGGTGACTGAGGGAGACTATGACTTGTTGTTGCCACTGATATATTTTCAACAACAAAATCACTAGTCTTCCACAATATCCAGAACTAAATACAAATCAACATGTCAATCATGCAAATCACAATGTGTCATTTATATTTATTGGAAACAAGAACATCTGTCCACTATTGAGGAGAGTGAAATAAATCAAATCAAATTATCTGTTCGTTCATGTGTATAAAAACATTCAATTAGCATCTCTGCATCTTATCAGTTTTTCAGCAGTCCTGAGACATTACATATGCAACAGTTTGAAAATATGCAAATGTTTGTCTTTTAGGAAGTTTTTGATCTCATTGATTTAAGTATACTATTCATTCATTTTTAAGAACCACTTAATCTTAATTAGGGTCGCAGGGAGATTGGCGCCCATCTCAGCCGACTCTGGGCAAGGGCAGACTACTGTATACCCTGGACAGTTCTCCAGACCATTGCAGTGTATATATTATTACATTATATATTATATTATATATATTAATACATACTGCATCGTAGCAGCATGATTATTTACCAGTATGGTACATAATGGTAATTAAACATGAAATGAATCTTAAGTGTCACACTGCTTTGTTTTCTTCACAAATAATCTTTAATATTCGGTGAATATTTATTATGTAGCATCTGTATTTAGCCAAACTCGTGTCATATATATATATAGACATGTTCAGAAGTCACTGAAGTGGCTCTCCACATTCCTCAGTATGGCAGGATGCTCGCTTATCACAGTTCTCGTGTAGGTAGGCAAAGACCACTCTAGTGACTTGCAGCAGTGTAACAGTTAAATA
Organism: Plotosus lineatus; assembly: GCA_024760905.1. Taxonomy (NCBI): domain Eukaryota; kingdom Metazoa; phylum Chordata; class Actinopteri; order Siluriformes; family Plotosidae; genus Plotosus; species Plotosus lineatus. The sequence continues at coordinate 28,494,390 of CM045737.1, read as the reverse complement.
AAAACTGTGGTCTGGTATGGTATGGTAGGTATGATATTGCATGATATGGTAGGGTATGGCATGTTATATTATCAATTCATCAGTTCATTTCCGACTCCAGGCGAGGACAGAGTACACCCTGGACAGCTCGCCAGGCCATTGCAGGGCGGAAACATGCTGACGGCTTTGCAGCTACTATTGTCGAAAGTCAGCAATGTTTTCTTTTACATGCCTTTCACCATAGACAGTGAGAGACATGGCCGGGCTTTGATAACCCAGTTAGCTGCACTGGAAGGGGGGGGGGCAGTGACAACCTTGTGGAGAGTGGGACTCGAACCCCCAACCTTATGATCAGCAATCCAGTGCCCTATACCACTAGACCACTACTGCCCCTATGTTATATTATGGTATGGAATAATATGGCACAGCATGGTATTCTGCGGAATAATAAAGTATTATTTGGTTTAGTATAGAACGATACCATGATATTGTAAGGTAATACATGCCACAGCGTGGTATGGTATGGCATAGTCTTAATACTGACATCACAAATTTCCAGATCCATTGTATCAATTGAAATGTGATGCAAACAAGTAAAACCAAATCTACTGGCTAAACTACTGGTGTTTGTAGAAAAAAATATGTCTTTAATGCAAACAATCTGAGTCCTTGCATGGCTGCTGATTTATGAAGATAATGTCTTAATGTCTTTTTGAAATCAGTGATATGTTGAATCCTGTGATGGAGGACTGATGTGTATCATTCCATGAATATTTCATATCACTCCCTTGACTTGACTGCTTACATTTTATATGAATGTATTTTCGTATATGTACAAAATTATACAGAGATTTGTGTTCAGGTATAAACCATTCACATGTTCCTTGAAATGTTTCAACTAAAGTTGGAAGAGCTTTATAGAAATGGTCTAGTATAGCTCTTTGTAATATAAGGTGACTTACATTGCACTGAAAAAAATAAATAAATCTCCAGTTATGCTCCATATGCTACTGAGCCACATGCCCTTTCCATAAACCATACAGTCCACACAGTTGCTTTTATGTAAAAGTTCATTCTCTGTCTTTTCTGTTGCTTGCCTTTTCTGCATTTGTCAACAACGGACTAGTTTTGCTGAAAGCAATTAATGTTCATACAATGCATTCATTGTTTTTTTTTTTGTTGTTTTGTTTTTTTTTTTGCACCAAAAGCCTTTCTCATAGTAGTAACAATTTAATAATAACTATAGCTTAGAAAACAATATTCTAAGAACATAAAACAATTGTAATCAAATTCAGCAACATGGATGATTCTGTCTTGCATTGCTTACCTTATTTTTGTTGGATCCATCTGGCCTTACGGGCATGTGTTCACCCATAGATATTTATCTGTTTGAATCTCATTTACACGAACTGTTAAAAGCTCTGCAGAAAGAGGAATGTCCACAAATAGGAACTTATAAATATGAGTGAACTGCTCAAATTTGAGAGAATGAAACACATAATGTCAAAGTAAGGCAGCTTTGAATTTTTTTTTTAACCTTCAAATCTTGGTATATGCCTTGCTAATATAAACTGTAGTTCTCTTGAGATTATACAACCAATGTCCTGGGGAACATAATGGCTACCAGACTGAACCGTACTGCATTTATTAAAAGCTAAGAAATTATATCCCTAGATGCAATGAAAGGCTTACATTCTGCTCGACTGCTGATGTGGCTCAGTGAGGAGAGACGGCCAGGCACAGCAGCGTGTACATCTGTCTCTCCACCATCTGAATGGAAACTAATGATCAAGATAAGTGCCCATGCAATTTGGCAGACGTATGACTTATAAAGCACAGCCAATCTTTCTTATGACCACTTTAGATAAAATCGAAAATACAATGCAAGCTAAAAAAAAAAAATTTAAATGCTAAAATTGAAATAAATTACTGTAAGAAAAATAAATCATCCATAAAGACTTGATAGAAATGAAACGTCAAGGTGAGTGCCATGACCAAGGGAGTTTTAATCATTTCCAAGAGAAAATCAATATAGATTTATTGTTCTTCTGAACATTTCATATG
>CM045737.1:28364847-28487347 GCA_024760905.1 Plotosus lineatus | reverse complement strand
GTTTCTTCCACATTTTACCCCAGGAAGGTAATTTTATTCATATTATTGTTTTTTATCATTCCCACTTAAAATCATAGGATTTCTGTAGCACTGTGTCTTTTTAACTTGGAAACAAGTTCAACTGAACTGAAAACATACAGGTTCAATTATTCAAATTTGATTTATAAAAAGTTTCAACAGGGTGCCATGATGATGTTTTCAGTCCAGAAGTCATGACCTCCTGGAACTTGTTGTGGGATGTTTGTATTAGCTTTTGATAGACTGGCAAACTATTCAGATGGTACCACAGCTCTTACCCAAGAAAAACTGACTACAGGTTCCTCTGTTATCCTCAGAGATGAGTATTCTAAAAGATAGGGAGAAAGTGCATCTAACAGTGGCCACTATCACATCATCACAATCTTCTTCTTTTCCTTTCAGCTTTTTCCCTTTTTTCAGGTGTTGCCGCAGCGAATCATCTGATTTGCATGTTTGATTTGACGTAGGTTTTTACGTCGGATGCCCTTCTTGATACAACCCTTTCGCAAGAGGCAGAAACATGCTGACGGCTATGCAGCTACACTTTATGAAAGTCAGCAATGGTTCTTTTACGTGGGCAGTGGTGGTCTAGTGGGATAGGGCGCTGGATCGCTGATCCAAAGGTTGGAGGTTCGAGTCCCACTCTCCACAGGGTTGTCACTGCCCCCCCAGTGCAGCTAACTGGGTTATCAAAGGCGGGCCATGTCTCTCACTGTCTATGGTGAGAGGCATGTAAAAGAACCATTGCTGACTTTCGTAAAGAGTAGCTGCAAAGTCGTCAGTGTGTTTCTGTCCCTTGCTAAAAAGGGTTGTGACAGGAAGGGCATCCGACGTAAAAACCTCTGCCAAAATCAAAAACGTGCGAATCAGATGATTCGCTGTGGCGACTCCTGAGTAAAAGGGAAAATGCCGAAAGGAAGACAGACAGCAATGGTTCTTTTACATGAACCTTTCACCATAGACAGTGAGGTAACCCAGTTAGCTGCACTGGGGGGACAGTGGCAACCTTGTGGAGAGTGGAACTCGAACCCCCAACCTTAGGATCAACAATCTAGCGCCCTTTACCACCAGGCCACCACTGCCGTTATCACATCATCACAATAATCCTGACAATTCCATTTAAATCCATATCTAATGCATCAACCATAAAGAGATAAAAAACATTTCATGATGAAGCAGACTTAAAAAGATCTTTTGGGTGATTCTGGATAGTGTGGCTGTGAACTTTACTCGTACACATCTGTGTATTATAGTGTAAAGCAAGGCTGAATGTGCTTAAAGGGAAACATTTGAAATTGAAGCCTGAAAATGTTTAAGTTAGCATTGAAATAGAGTTATCATTTTGTGCTGTTTTTTTATATTATTCATTTCCAAGCAATCAATTTAAGACGATATTTATATATCTATAAGAACTAAAAGAATGTATTACTGAAAGGTAAGGTAAGGTAAGTCTGTTGGTGTTTTTTACACCTGAGCCTTGTGGCTCATCAGGCCGGCGCTTATATCCCCGGTTTACATAGCGTGAAGCGACCAGGAGTTCAACTTCCCCTGGATGGGACGCTAGTCCATCGCAGGTTACCTTCCCAGTATATTTTACTGGTTCCCATTTATACTGCTGGGTGAACAGAGGCACACTTGTGGTTGAGACCTTGCCCAGGAGTCTTAGCACAGTGAGGGTCTCGGTGGGATTCGAACTCACAACCTCCTGATCATGAGCACATCACCCTAACCACTACACCACCGGCCCCACGTATTACTGAAAAGTTACATCTAATCTATCCAGTATTTTTATTCACACACAGACGATATTATCTTAGCTAAAACAGCAAGCACACTACTATGACCCGAGATAATCCATTCTTGCTGAAGGGCCCAAATAATGACTCTCTGGGTAGTTTATTTCAAATTTTCTAGCAACTAGATCAAAGCCTACACTATAAAAATTACTGAAGCATACACTACAGTGTTTTACTGGTAACAGAGTAAAATATGAAGTAAAACACTATATAATTACAGCAAACATTTACAGTAGATTAACATTCACATATAATTAAAATGTCAGCAAATACCCAGTAAGATGCTCTAAATTTTAAACAAATTTTAAAATAATATATTGTACCTGCATTTGGTTATATCACCAGTTACTTAAGTGAGGCTGGACTCACCTGAGATGCAGATTAGTTATGTATCACAGAGGAAAACACAAAATGATCATGTGACTTTTTGTTACTTTTCATATTACAATGTCACCACCTGAGTTACTGATTGTTTTGATATTGCTAACACCAAAACAGGTTCATGAAACAGTGCATTCTAAAATAAACAGACATATTCGATCCATGCACACTTTTATTAAATTTCCTATTTAATTTACTTTTAAGCTTAGTGAAGAACTGGAGCTGAATTATTTATTGCCCTTTGTTTGGCTAGTGCCCACAGCCCTATTGCCCTCTTGTGGATCCAAATGCATTACATTTATATATTGTGTGTACAGTACTGTATGTCTTTGCCCAATCACCTTGGCCTCACATAATATAAATACTTGTTTGATTTTTGATTTTGATATAACTTATTAATCCCATAAGGGAAATGATTTACTTTGCATTTAACCCATCCAAAGTGAGCGCAGATACACACACACACACACACACACACACACACACACACACACACACACAAATATGCTACCAGTAATTAACCCTCATATGCCTTCAAACACACACACACACACACACACACTCACACACACACACACACAAATATGCTACCAGTAATTAACCCTCATATGCCTTCATATACACACACACACACACACACACACACACACACACACACACACACACACACACACACACACACAAATATGCTACCAGTAATTAACCCTCATATGCCTTCATACACACACACACACACACACACACACACACACACACACGCACCATGAATAAAAACTCCATTTACATTGACTCACTAACTAAATTACACACAGCTAGCACACACAATCACCTGCTTGCAGTGGGCGTCTGTCATCCCTCGTACATCCACCCCCACCCCACTTCCTGTTTTTCTCTCTCCCTTGGAAATGTGCAGTAACCATGACAACAAGTATCAGGGAGAAACAAGTACAGAGAACTGTTTTGTCTGAAGCTGTCAGGATATCCCATGTAAGCAAATAGAGATGCTCACATTGACCTAAATAAGCAATAAGTAGCAAACATATGCTAGTACAGGGTTAAAATTGCTGCAGGTATGAAAACAGAGACAACAGAAGATGAGACATGTTAAACGTTCATATTTAGAGAGGAAATTACATCTGCTGTCAATTGGAAGCCATGCAGCGCCGACCAAGTGAAGCGACAATTAAGGCAGAATAGTCATGTTCCTAAGCAACAGAGGCCTGTCATGTTGATGGCTAATCATCCAAGCAATCCCTTGTTGGACTTTTTAGTCAAATCAAATGCCTCTGTAGAGAGGTTTGTTTGTTTCTGTGTGTATCAGTCGCATTCCGGATTCTATGCATCCAAGATGACGCTTGTTGCTTCTCTTTATCAACATGTTTAATGTGCAAAATTTAAGTTTCATGATGATTCATAATACACAGTTGTGGTTGCTTTTTAACAAGGAAAAAAAACCCATATATATATATATATATATATATATATATATATATATAAACAGAACAGCCATATCTGTTTGATGCAGTCATAAACCGTCATGACTATTTCTATCCAGTGACATATCAGTGCCAAGTTTCTGTGTCTGGTAATTGGTATGACATAATATAGCTGTCATGCTGCTATTTTTAACACATGTACTGTAATTTTCTATGCCAATGCAATATGTTATGTCATGTAGTGAAAGCCTGTATTGGTGCTGTAGTCAGCATGAAGGACCTGTCATGAAAATACAGCATGAAAGGCAAGATAGCCTGTCATGCCATCAAACATCACATTATCACAGGAGATAAACAATTGATGATGGAACATGACCACTGGTATGATGAATTTTTATGTTCATGACTGAGGATTAAAAAAAAAAAAAAAAAAAACTTGACACCCAACCTCCCATAAATCTACCCAGCTCCAGTCCAGTAACATCCAAAACCTGTCTACTAATTATAATAAGTGTGTATTATAAATCAAAGGAAAATTATAGAAACAACTAATTTTTAGGAATCATCTATATAAAATAAGTAAACAATATTTTAGACAGATATCAATAACTAGAGCATATACCTAAAATTGATTCACTGTAAACTGAGACGATGCAGGTAAATCAACTGCAAAGTAATGCCAAGCTAAGGGGATGGCCAATTAGCATTCTATGTTCCTGGGATTAATAATGCCATTGTATATCTTCCAAACATCTTTTACTGTATCTCAAAAGCGCTGCGAGGCAGTGTGGGCCTGAGTCCTTCTAGTCGCTCTTAGTTTAGAACAAAGGCGCTATTGAATGTAGCAGGATAGTTAAGAGCACCTAAATGGAGCTCAAGTGGGTTCTGGCCTTCTTGACTGAATAGCCAATGAGCATTCAAATCTCTCCATTCATTCTTTCCCTTGGTCTATCTGCCGCTGCTCCCATTACATTTTAAAAATGTTCCATCACTGGCAGCTGCTAAAAGCTTAGGCATGGAGTCGGACACATATTGGGCACCAAAAAAGGTAAGTTGTTGACTTTACGTTCCTCCTGGTTAAGACAGGTATAGGTAGATTTCAAAAGGGCAGAACATTAAGGACCAAATGGCTGTGCTCAAAAAACAACAACAACCAGAAAACATTCTCTGAATCCACTTAGCACAACTCCTAGTCTTCTCACACATTTTTGTAAAACTACAGCTCCCCGTCCATGTTCCAAGCCTGCTATTATAGTAAATTACAACTAAGTCTAGATTCTTCGAACAGGGATAATTGGAAGGCCATTATCCAGCACTCATGGCCAAACACAAAGCATTCTTTCCTGTTTTTAATGTGTTAGTTCTGTACTTTTTACCTTTATTATTTTATTTATTTAAAAAAACATGTTTGCTCTAGGACAAAAATACAAAAAAAAAATAAATAAATAAAAAATAAAAAAAATAAAAAAAAATAAAAAATACATTGTGCAAAAAGGCTGTAGCAACAGCTCCAGCCACCCACAGTCACCTCTCCATCACCGCTTGTTAGTTGCATTTAGACTTTTCCAGGACATGTAGTCTGTCTCATGAGAGAAACACCAATCAGTCGGACTCCCCCTACAGAACAAACTCAGCAGAACCAGACAATAGAGATGTGTCTTTATTTATTTATTTCTTGAAAATGGTATAACAGAGAGAAAGGGAACCGGTAATTGCTTACAGAATTATTTGCAATTTGAAATTTTGGTTGGGGGAAAATTTGTGCCTTCTATATGAAGATCTTTAAATAAACAGATGCAATTAAATGGAAAATGCTCATAATGGTTGCAAAATCCATAATCAACACTGCAGGGTGTACTTAGTCATATGAATATGTTTGATTATAATAGTGCAAATGGATTCCTGAACAGCTCTCGTTATATATCCAAGGATTACTGAGGTCTGAGGTCAAAACACATTTCAATGGCCTTACCAGTCACAGCATCAGTATTATTTACAGCAATCATTTGGAACCTTGACTTCTTCAGCAAGCAAGTGAAAATGACAAGCATGACCCGGCTGTAAACCTGGAATGAAATGTCAGAGCCATTTTTCAGAAATGAAAAGAAAACAAGATGGCTACTGTTGTGCTGATGTACAGATCTTCTGATGGAAAAAAAAAACCCAAAACAATTTGGTATGTTTGTATTAAAACTGGACTTCACTTACTCCACCCCACACCAAAACTCAGCACTGTCTGTCTTCCTTTCGGCTTTTTCCCTTTTACTTGGGAGTCGCCACAGCGAATCATCTGATTCACACATTTGATTTGGCAGAGGTTTTTACATCGCATGCCCTTCCTGTCACAACCCTTTTTAGCAAGGGCCAGAAACACGCTGACGGCTTTGCAGCTACTCTTTACGAATGCCAGCAATGGTATCATCATAGACAGTGAGAGACATGGTCCGCCTTTGATAACCCAGTTAGCTGCACTGGGGGGATGGGGGGGGGGGGGGGGCAGTGACAACCTTGAGGAGAGTGGGACTCGAACCCCCAACCTTTGGATCAGCGATCCAGCACCCTATACCACTAGACCACCACTGCCCCAACTCAGCACATCAGAGTTATAATTGCATAAAGAAAACTTTCAAAAGGCTGACATTTCTTTTTTGGATTTCCCCCCATTTTCTTCTTAATTTAGTCATATCCAATTAATACACATAAGATAATGCCCTCCCTATCACACGGCAACTATCAATCAGGAAGTAGTGAAAGCATGCACAGGCCCCTTTATGACATGCAATGCTAGCCACCCACCTCTTTTCGAACTGAGGCACATGAGCATTTGTGGGCGGTCTAACACACTTGGAGGGAAAGTGCTATCTGCCCCCTTGTACGAAAGAGCTCACGAACGCTGTGAGTGACAGGGAAGTGAGAATATGCAGTCCCTCCCTCTCGTGAGGGCTCAGACAATTAGCTCCCATTGACTCCTGGCATTAAACTGGACACATGCACACGCAGGGTTCCGACATTTTTAAAGAAATACCTTTCTCCACATTCCTAAATTTGTTTTCTAAACCACACTCATGCCATAACTCTCTTTTTTTAAGATGCATCATCACACAAAGAAACATATAGTACATAGAACATGAAAGCACTCAAAAACATACCATCGTTACCTCATAATAGATTGTACAACTATGATCAGATATGTTCCGTTTGTAAGTTACTCTATGTATTTAAAAAAAAAAAATCACAATTTAATAATTAAAACTTACATTTCTGGCTTTCAGGGTATTTTAAAGGATTTTTCCAATCAAGCAGAGCACGAAACCCCAGCAGCCATTCTCAGATGCCACTTGTGCTCTGCTTCTGCATATAAAAGGCTGACTGAGGACATCTGAGATACCGGGCCATCTGGGTGAAACACTCAATGCTCCTGGATGCTGATCAAAGCACGCCTGTTATTTCTGCCCAAATAGATGAGGTTATAAAGAGGCTGACCTTAGAACAGTTACTGGGAATATGCCCCATCAGTATGAAATTTAATTTCGGGAAGATTTTCCTCCTGGGCATTTCTCTTTAATCAATTTAATTTCTTTGTGCTAGAATGGATTGAAATTTTCTGCCTGCATTCAGGATCTATATATTTTTTCCACTGTCATTATGGTTACTATGAATGAATTGGTATAATATCTTTGTGTATACTGTATATGAAAACCTTATCTGAAATACATTATGTTGTCTGAACTAATCCCCTTTTCTTAAACGCAAGGATTCTGCGTATCCCATAATCAATCCTCCCTCTACATCTTGTAAAGAATCGCTAATAATATTTTCACACTGAACATTATCCAAGACCATTGTTACATGCATTTCACACAAAATTATGTTCAAATTCAAATGTCCTATTCCAGATATCACAATCATAGATCCAACAAGTCCACAATACATTTCATATACCAGTATTGTGTGACTTTTGTGATTTTCACACTATACTGATGCAAAAGGGTGAAGAAATATAAGGTCATCTATCTATCCTCTGAGAAGTGAGAAGCTTGGAAGTTTATGAGGAAAAAAGGTCATTACATATTGGTTGAAAGAGAGACTAGTGTGTGTGTGTGTGTGTGTGTAAGCTGTAATTATGAAGAAGAGGACACAGCAGCTGTGCTGATACACTCCGGCTTTCAACGGATCACAAGGAAGAATACAGTGACATTAAGTGTCGAATGAATGGCAGGAATACAACTGCCCTCTGCTTAAGAACAAAGCCGATATTCTGCCAGCAGTACATGGAAGCAATGTGAGATGCAAGATTTGTCCCTGTATAAATAAATGCATTCAGATAAATGGTTTTGAATCCTAGTTTCAGTCAACATCCCACAATCATGCATATATGTACATATGTGCAAAAAGACAAAATACTCCATGTTTTCTTAATTCTGTCTATCAATCATACTCATAAATTATCATTTTAAAAATCTGTGGCACATGAAGGGACTATCTGGGCTGTTCTGGGAATGCCTCGATGTTTGTTCCCCCGGAAGAGCTGGAGGAAGTGTTTTGGGAGAGGGATGTCTGGACCTCATGACCAGGCCCCGGACCAAGCAAAAAAAAAAAGATTGAATAAAAATTTGAGTTACAAGTCATAAATTTCTATAGAAGAATATATTTGTATTCATGATTAGCTTAATACAGTGTGTGTGTGTGTGTATATATATATATATATATATATTTTTAAATTTATAATTATTTATGAATACTATTTACATATTTCTGAATGTGGAGAGTAAATCAATTCTTGGTATTGGTATTAATTCTTCTATGACCCGACTTATTCCATCAGTGACATTATTGGTTGGATTGACTGAACAATTACTACATGGCGGATGTCACAGGCAAAGTTCCTCCTCATGAAAGAGAAAGCTAGTGAGAAAATGGATGTCTGCTTATAAACTTTAAATAAACTGTTGGAAAAATCTGTTTAAAAAAAAACAAAAAACAAAAAACCCTACAATAGAAATATGTGATCACTCCAACATAATATAGAAAAAGTACATTTGACATCCCGAGATATTTATATATTTGGAAAGAGAATTTAAATATGCTTCAAAATGAGGTATAATACAGAATTATAACATGAAAATCAACTAAGTTTTTGCAAAAGAAATTACAGTAACAGAACCAGTTTCTGCATGTCTGCATTTATAACTTCCTAACATCCATAAACGAAACAAATCTGGCTCTCCACCAATCAGTGGCGCTTCCTCGTGTCTTCCAAGCATATAAGTTCTATTTACACTGAGTCATGTCTGTTTTCAGGCTTTTCTTTGGCGTAGAGTTGTATGATTTGGGGAATCCTTTTGGGATTCTGTAAGTAGGCAGAGTATTCTGGAACCAAATATAGATAATAAAAAAATACCCTGAGAAATCACAAAAGCAAACTGATAATCAGAATAAACTTTCCATTGTTTTATAACAACCTGGCCTTGAGACCCTTTCTTAAACAAGGTTTTTTTTTAGGTTTAGCTCTTACTTAAAACACTGCCTTGCAAATTAATGTGTGTTATGCTAGAGCAGATTACACATTCTTCCAAAAGTTATGTTGCTTAATCATTAGGGTCTACAACCATCTTAAGCATACATTTATAAATGTAAACCTATACCAACCAACATTATTAACCAATCATCTTATAAGTGCATTCATATACTGGCCTGTTCCATATATTAGGTGCAGTAAAACACATAAGAAGAACCAAACAGATGTAAATAAGAGAAAATAACATTCTGGCTTAAACTCTTATTCCTCAAAGTATTTATCATGGACTTGTTATTATTTATGAAATTGATTGCAGTTTACACATATTTAGTGTGGGGCTGGTGGTGTAGTGGTTAGGGTGCTACGCTCATGATTGGGAGGTTGTGAGTTCGAATCCCAGTGAGACCCCCACTGTGCTCAGACCCCTGACTGGTCTCAACCACAAGTGTGCCTCTGTTCACCCAGCAGTATAAATGGTTACCAGTAAAATTATACTGGGAAGGTAACCTGCGATGGACTCGCGTCCCATCCAGGAGGAGTTGAACTACTAGTCGCTTCATGCTATGGAAACCGGGGATAAGCACCGGCCTGATGAGCAACATGTTAATAAATAAAACACCCACACAAAAATGTGAAACTCCCCACAGACCTGAGCTCCAGAATCATACCAGAGAGCACACAAGGCTGTAAGATTTTTTTTGTAAGGAAAAAATATCTCGGTTTTAATTCCACTTTTAGAAAGCATAGACAGCCTTTAATGTGGAAGGTTACTGACCATAGATTCTTCTCATGCTGTAAAAGCAATTATTTGAAGACCACAGTAGCCTTCAAATGCATCTGGCTGATGACCTTATATGACTTAAAATTTCAATTACAGGGGAAAAAAAAGTAGAACGTTATCCAAAATGATCTGAAAAATAAACAGTCATAATATTATTAACAATTACTACGGGTTAAATCATGGCCTCATATCATTTATAAAGCAGTGTGTACTTGCAGTTTGAGTGATGTGTGAAGTTTTATTATATACGAAGCAAAAAACAAGAAAAAAATTAAATGTTAAATGCTTAATTTTCTATTTCAAAGCATGCTAATGTGTGATTATGCTGCCTCCACCGAGAGACAGTGACAAACCGCACTTGGGAGAGTGTTTTTTAATCTTGAGATACAGGACCATTCAGATCATATCATTCCTTGGAAGCATGCTCTAATTATTATAGAAATGATGTAAGCTGATTGGTCCGCTATCTCTGGATTAAAAGTTCATATTCTGAGTGGATGATGCCTGAATCAATATGGCGGACACTAAAATTCTATCATGGTTACTTGAAGCATGTTGTGTGATCGCTTCATGCTTTAAAATGAAAAATTAAACAAAAAAGTTTCTTATTTTACAGTTAAAGTGATTGGTAAAACAACAAAACTATTTATTGACATCTACTTTGTCATAATTGTAAATTATTGCTGACATTGTCCAAGTCTCATGAAGTGTATTAGGCAAATATTAACATCGATTTTAGATCAGTATGATTATGGGTCCACTGTTAGAAACAAGTATATGAACTGATTATATACATGGACTAGTATAAGAGCAGACTTGACATGGTTCTCTAGCTTAGTATAAAAAAAATGCAGAAGCCTGGAAATATACTAATGACTTTCATCACAAAACCCTAAAAACCATAAATATAACAAAAAAAAAAATTCTTTCTCTTGAAGTAGTAAACATTTTAAACCTATGATTAGAGAACAGTGTACCAATGCATTCTTGCAATTTATCACAAGGGCAGATTCAACAGGTTAGAAAACAACAGGGACTTGTTGCTGAAGTGTTCTTTTTCGGTCACCAGCAATTGGTTTTTACCTTCCTAAGAACGCTATTAATTCGAAGAGGGCAGCACACGCTTAAGGTCCCTCCTTCAATGATAGTAAAACTACCACTTTGTTTTCTAATTATTGCTTTAATCGAGGTCTAAATGGAAGCCATAAGCCTCGCTGTGCCACAACGTTTTAGAACTGGCCTCCCACACAGCCTAATGCTCCCGTAACCCTCTAGCCTTAGTGCACTATGAAAGTGGGTTAGCAATGAAAAGCAGATGTGTGTTGCAGGCCTGACCTTGGTTGCCATGGGTACGAGGGACAGGCTCGTACTTAACCACCCGCCTGAGTCTTTGCTAATTGCTGTCGCTATAGCAACGAAGCACCTGATGTAACACTAGGAAAGGGCAATAACCTTACAACAGTCCATTTATTTATAGGGAGCTATTTTGTACTGTGCTTCTCACAGTGACTGAAAACGGACTTGAGAGGCAGATCTGACATATCTAATACCAGTGATGGCAAAAAAAAAAATGACATTCTTAAGTGTGCATTAGACTGATGGGTACCATTGTTCGAACTGAATGAGCATCAAAAGGTGTCTTTCGCCCATTTTCTATAACTAGCACCTTCATAGAGCAGTGATGACTGTCTTTATCATGCACAAAATAACAGCTGCTGAAGATATATGACAATATAAAAGAAAAGACAAAGTTAACTCTTTCATTCCATTGGTTTAATACATTACAAAAAGAAGCCACAAAAATACCACAATATCCCATATAGTTACATAAAGTGTGATACTTCATACTGTGTAAAGGAAATGAGCAATGCGTTCAGCTCCACCGCTCAGTCTACAGGATCAGCGGTTGATGCGTACGGCACAGACGGACCAGATTATTGGGGTTTACATCCTCCGAGCTTTACGAGGCCGACAGCCATTGTGTGGAACCGGTGTGTTGTCAGTGATGGACACAATCTCCAGTCCTCCCATAGTTAACCCTTTAATGGCAGACTGAACACAGAAACAGAAAAGACAGAACCACCTGTCATACATTGATCATGACAGAATGCTTTCCTAGCTGTAATAACACTACAGTATTTTACTTTATTTAATAATAAATCTGACCAACCCGAATAATTTGAATAATGACTATTCATTTCACACTATTGTTTTCAATTTAGCATTTGGAAGTCCTATTAGTACTGTGTACACAAGTGTACCAAATTAGCAGGAAAATTTGATATTGACCCAAATGCAGATAACTCCCAGTTTGTATGATCCAAATCACTTTATAGCAGTATCCATTAACATACGTCTCTGAATAAAAGTAATATAATAATAATAATAATAAAAATACACCATCAAAAGTGTTATTATTTAATATAGATGCTGACAGGACCCCGTGAGGTAAACACTTACTTTAATTAATTTATTTTTCCATTGTTATTGCCCAATCACTGATACAGGTTACATCGTACATTATCTTTTAAAAGCTATTTTACACACGCACACACTCACACACACAATTATTCTTGGTACATGTTTATATCATTATATATATTAACTTGTCATATGTATTAGTCGTAGTAGAAGCAGTATCTTTCCTTATTATTTGCATGGACTAATTTTTTGATATATGATTTTTCTCTCACTTATAATAGAACATTTTACACTTAATTTAAAAATTCCATACACTACCTCCACACACATTCCTTACATACCTATTTAATCAGTGCCATCCATTAAATCCATTAAAATCCTTTCCTTAAATGTAGTTATATTAACATAGCAAATATAATTTCCCTTGAATCTCTGCATGCAGGACTGTTCAAAATAAGTGTGTTTTCGAGACAATAGTAATAATGAAGTTAACAAGCTCAGGTGACCTTGACGTTAATGTGGGTTAAATTTCTATATCCTGCCACTGTCACAGAGTAACACACTAGATAGTGTATCAAATGCATTCATACTTTACAGAGTACACTACTACTTCAAGCAAGGTTTCATATAAGGGTGCATAAGCAGACCAGCTTAGAAACATTGCTTGGCATGCATACAGTCATGTGAAGAAATTAGGACACCCCAATAAATAGTCAATTTCTTATTAATAAATGTCTGCATAATGTCCAATCTTGTTTTTATTTATTTATGGAAAGAAAGTGATTTAATTGCAATTAAACAACATAAATTAAAAATTTTATTCATCCAACAAAAGACATCAACAACAATGCGTATTTCAATGCAGGAAAAATATTTTAGGACACCCTAATAATAACTAGTGTTACCCCCTTTGGCTGGAATAACTTCAGTGAGTAGCTTCTTGTAGCCATCTGCCAGTCTCTGACATCAACCTGGGGAAGGTTTGTCCCAGTCCTCAATGCAGAATTCTTTCAGCTGTGAGACGTCTGAGGTTTTTTTTGCACGCACAGTCCATTTCAAGTGACTCCACATCATCTCAATGAGACTAAGAGCCAGGCTTTGACTGGGTAGTTCCAGGACTTTCTTGTTAGTTTTCTACAAGTCTTTAGTGGATTTACTGGTATGTTTTGGGTCATTGTCATGTTGCAGTGTCCAGTTCTGCTTCAGGTTATTTGTTTGTTACAGATGGCATCTCATATTCTTCAAGCACCCTCTGATACACAGTAGACACCCTCTGATACACAGTAGTAATTCATGGTGGATTCTGTGATGGTGAGCTGTTCATGTCCTGCTGTAGCAAAGCAGCATCCACAAACCATGACACTTCCACCAGCATGTTTCACAGTTGGTAAGGTAAGGTAATGTCTGTTGGGCTTTTAACACATGAGTCTAATGGCCCATTAGGCCAGTGTTTATCCCCGGGTTCCATAACGTGAAGCGACTAGGAGTACAATTCCTCCTGGATGGGACGCTAGTCCATTGCAGGTAACCTTCCCAGTATATTTTTACTGGTAACCATATATACTGCCAGGTGAACAGAGGCACACTTGTGGTTAAGACCTTGCTCAGGGGTCTTAGCACAGTGGGGATCTCACTGGGATTTAAACTCGCAACCTCCTGATCATGAGCACAGCACTCTAACCACTACACCACTGGCCCCGACATGTTTCACAGTTAGTATGAGGTTATTTCCCTGGAATGCTGTACTTGCTTTCCACCAAAAATGTCTTCTGTATTGGTGGCCAAATACTTAAACTGTAGACTCATCTGTCCGAAGAACATTACTCCAGAAGACCTGCTCTTTGTCTATGTTCTCCGGACAGATGAGTCTACAGTTTAAGTATTTGGCCACCAATACAGAAGACATTTTTGGAGGAAAGCAAGTACAGCATTCCAGGGAAATAACCTCATACCAACTGGCCTTAATGTTCTTTTAGAGAGCAAATGTTTCTCCTGGCACATCTTTCATGAAGGTCAAATTTGTGTTGTCTCTTTCTGATGGTAGAGTCATGTGCTTTCACATTGACTATAGCGAGAGCCTGCTGTAGCTCCCGTGATGATATTTTAGGACTTTTGATTACTTCTTTTAGCATTTTTCGGTCTGCTCTGGGGTGAACTTGATTGGATGGCTAGACCTGGGCATTGTAACAGTTGTTTTAAATGTCTTCCACTTGTAAACAAATTTCTGGATGGTAAGTCTGGCTGATATGAAATTCTTTTGATATCATCTTCAATCCCTCACCAGACTCATAAGTAGCCACAATTTTCTTTTCGAGGGCCTCAGATAATTCTTTGGATCTCACCATGATGCTCATGGTGCACACGTCAAAGGACAGGGTCACACCACACTAAATGTCGGAGGATTAAATATGGTGAGCCTTCTTCAAAACTCTGGGTAATGATAGTCTAATCATATGCACTTGATCTGATACACCTCTGTATGATTCTAGCCATTATAAGTAGGAAAATATGTAGGGGATGCTCTAATTTTTTCCTCAATTGAAATACATATTGGTGTACACATCTTTTGTTTGATGAGTAAAAAAAAAAATGTTCATTTATGTTGTTTAATTACAATTAAAATCACTTTCTTTTCCAAGAATCAATCAAAAGAAGATCAGACATTGTTATGTAAACATCTTTTAATAGAGTTGACTATGTATTGGAGTGTCCTATTTTTTCACATCACTGTAGATGTGGTGACCATGCACATGATTGCAAGTATAGATTAAATTGAAAGTATGCGGTTGACCCCGGGGTCTCTTCTTGATTGAACATGACCAAAACACCACATCAGGGAGGCATTCAGGAAGCATAACCAGATGCCCGATGATCCTCAACTGGCTCCTCTCAATGCGGAGGAGCAGCGATTCTACTTCAAACTTCTCCCACATGGCTGAGCTTCTCACCCTAAGTGAGAGCCCTGCCATCCAGTGAAGGAAGACAATTTCAGCTGCTTGTATCCACGATCTAGTTCTACCCAAATCTTGTCACCATAGGTAAAGGTGGGAATATAGATCGACTGGCAAATTGAGAGCTTTGCCTTGCAGCTCAGCTCCCTCTTCACTACGACGGACTGGTACAAGTTCGGCTTTACAACAGAGGCTGTAGCAATCTACCTGTCGATCTCCTGCTCCATCACTTACACACTTGTAGATTATCAATTATTATTA
Organism: Plotosus lineatus; assembly: GCA_024760905.1. NCBI lineage: Eukaryota > Metazoa > Chordata > Actinopteri > Siluriformes > Plotosidae > Plotosus > Plotosus lineatus. The sequence continues at coordinate 28,471,784 of CM045737.1, read as the reverse complement.
TTGTTGACAAAAATCAATCATGGTTTGTAGTGTTAACATTTTGTTTTGTAGGCCGATGTAGATGGTGAATATGATAATTATATTTAATGTCTGACAAAAAAAAAAATTAAATTGCAGACAACTTATTTACTGTAAACATAATGTCCAATAAACAACGTAACACTGCAGGATCAGATTAAAAATCGTAGAAAGATAAAAAATGTCCTCAATAGCCGTTTACAACTATGGTTGTCTATAGGAGGATTGAGGACAACTGGGGATATGCTATGCATCAGGTTGAATGAATCACATTACATTACAATTGGCTAGTAGCAATTCTGCAAGAGTTATCGAATTATCACAGGTGTAAACCATAAAATGTTATGGAAATAGTTCATCTTAACTATATACAACCTGAACAAAAGATACAAAAGTAAATAATTTTTTTTTTTACTTCACTAACTACAATGATAAAAATTAAAACCAGCAAACAATATATACTCCTAATCTACATCTTCAGTGAAACTTCATGAGAAAAAAAAACAAACAACAAACCTCCACAGTAACTATATCAACACCGAAGTGGATGGACTTAAATTTTTAAGCTTTTAGTTAACTACTTGAGTATTTAACCTGTTGAAATCATCACTGTGCTATCATAAATTCCAATAATATACGTACATTAACTCTGAGCTGGGTAAGAATGCTACCTGGAGATACTCTTAAGCTATGTAATGAATGTAAATATCTACTGAACTGATACAAAAATCTTTTTAAATGTTTTCTTGTAGCTCATATGATGGTGCATTGGTTAACTGTGCATCTTATTGCGAAAGTCCTTGATCCCAGTTAACTCTGTGCAGGAATTTGCATGTTTGGATTGTTTTGTTTTTTTCAGATTCTACAATCAGCTGAAACCCTTTCCAGTGCATTGCCAATTCTAAATTTGTCCTGTGTGTACATGGCATCCCATTCTGGCTGTATTCTGGGCCTTAAATCTGATGTTCCTGCAGTATGCTTCAGATCCATCACAATCCTAATTATAACAAAATGGTTACTGAAGTTGAATGAATGTTTGGTTGCTGGTCAACATGAAGAAATCATCCATTTATCCAACCACATAATCATCATCACAAACTCAGTTGAGGTTCGATTCCACATTAGCCATTAAATGTAGGCCCCCATATTGGCATGTCCAGGCTAACATTAGCTTTAATGTATTGTGATTTAAGTTGTTTTTGAATATTCTTTGGCAAAAAAGGGGAGACATGGAGGTCTTACATGCCTGCATTTGCCTGCGGGCTCTGAAGGAGCTCATTATATTCTCACCCTGCCTCAATGTCCACCCTCCCAGCATTCATTCGACAGCCAGGAACCTGCTGCGGCAATCAGGTTGACATCCAGGCTCATATTTATTAGAAAATTAGAATTCATAACCACTTTTCCTGACAGTGCACGATGATTAAAAAAAAGGAGACAAGCAATGATTTGATTCACAGATTTTGCCAAACAAGAAAAGGTTTTGGTTGATAAAACAGACAATTAGATTTACAGTTGAACTCACAATGCATCGGAACAAGTTGAGTAGACATGCTGTTAACAAAGTGAGTCAACAAGTCTCTTACTCAAGCAGAATATCCACTTTTCAATCTCTGCACAAAGGATTTTAGGTTTTAAAGTACACTAGATAATAAAAATGATTCATTTGATTCCTTAAAAAGAATTAAACTAATAAGGGCAGAATCTTAATTCAGCCATGGAGGTGGGGGGCAAATGCAGTGTCTCTTCCTCACGCCGGTCCCAAGCCCGGCTAAATGCAGAGGGTTGTGTCAGGAAGGGCATCCGACGTAAAACCAATGCCACATATAAAAATGCAAATCAATAATAAGAATAACATAGCGGATTGGTCGGAGCCCGGGTTAACAACGACCGCCATCAGTGCTGTTAACCAACAGGGTGCTGGTGGAAATTGGTTGAAGGAGAGGCGGGAGGCGTGTCCATAGGCAGAGAGAGGAGGAAAGGCATGAGTCTAGAACTGAGAGTAGGGACAGTGAATGTTGGAACTATGACAGGAATAGCTAGAGAGCTGACCAACAAGTTGCAGAAGAAGAAGGTGGACATACTGTATGTTCAGGAGACCAGGTGGAAAGGTAGAAAGCTAGAAGCTTAGGAGCAGGGTTTAAGCTGTTTTACCATGGTGTGGATGGGAAGAGAAATGGAGTAGGAGTCATCCTGAAGGAGGGGTTTGTCAGGAATGTTCTAGAAGTGAAAAGAGTGTCAGACAGAGTGATGTGTCTCAAGTTAGAAATTGAACGCGTGATGTTCAATGTTGTTAGTGCTTATGCCCCACAGGCAGGATGTAAACTAGAAGAGGAGAGATTCTGGAGTGAGTTAGATGAAGTGATGCAGAGTACCCCCAGAGGTGAAAGAATGGCAATTGGTGAAGACTTCAATGGATATGTTAGTGCAGGCAACAGAGGGGACGAGGAAGTGATAGACAGGTTTGGTATCCAGGACAGGAACAGAGGACAGATGTTGATAGATTTTGCAAAAAGGATGGAAATGGCTGTGGTAAATACTTTCTTCCAGAAGAGACAGGAGCATAGGGTGACATATGAAAGCGGAGGTAGGAGCACACAGGTAGACTATATCTTGTGTAGGCCAGTGTTTCCCAACTTTTTTGAGACAAGGCACACCTTTTACATTAGAAAAATCACGAGGCACACCACGGAACAAAAATTATACTGCCCTCTAGCAGAACAGCACTGTTACTACACGCTAAGTGGAATCGGTTAATCTTCCGTGGCACACTGATGATTTCTCACGGCACACTATTGTGCCGCGGAACAGGGGTTGGGAAACACTGGTGGAGGCGATGCAATTTGAAGGAAGTCAGTGTCTGTAAAGTAGTATTGGGTGAGAGTGTTGCCAAACAGCATAGGATGGTGGTGTGCAGGATGACGCTGATGGTGAGGAAGGTGAAGAAGGCAAAGGCAGAGCAGAAGACAAAGTGGTGGAAGCTGAAAAAGGAAGAGTGTCGTGTTGTCTTCAAGGAGGAGTTGAAACTGCCTTTGGGTGGTCAGGAAGTGCTTCCAGATGACTGGAAGCCAAATACTCACCAAATACTCTCCTACCTGTCTCCTCTGGAAGGAAGTAGATAAGGAGACTTGGTGGTGGAATGAGGAAGTGCAGGAGTGTGTACAAAGGAAGAGGTTAGCTAAGAAGAAGTGGAACATTGAGAGGACTGAAGAGAGTAAACAGGAGTACAGGGAGACACAGCATAAGGCAAAGGTAACGGTGTCAAAGGCCAAACAGAGGGCGCATGATGACTTGTATGCTAGGTTGGACAGTACGGAGGGGGAACATGATTTATACAGGTTGGCACAGCAAAGAAATAGAGATGGGAAGGACGTGCAGCAAGTTAGAGTGATTAAGGACAGAGAGGGAAATGTATTGACTGATGAAAGAAGTGTGATGGGAAGATGGAAAGAGTACTTTGAAGAGCTGATGAATGAGAGGTGAGGAGGGCATTGAAGAGAATGAAGAGTGGAAAGGCAGTTGGTCCTGATGACATACCGGTGGAGGTATGGAAGTGTCTAGGAAAGGTAGCAGTAGATTTTCTGACAAGAACATTCAACAAGGTTTTAGAGAGTGAGCAGATGCCGGAGGAATGGAGGAGAAGTGTGCTGGTGCCCATTTTTAAGAACAAGGGAGACGTGCAGAGTTGTGGCAACTACAGAAGGATGACGTTATGGGAAAGAATAGTGGAAGCTAGACTCAGGGCAGAGGTCAGCATCTGTGAACAACAGTTTGGTTTCATGCCAAGAAAGAGCACCACAGATGGGGGCAGTGTTGGTCTAGTGGTATAGGGCGCTGAATCGCTGATCCAAAGGTTGGGGGTTCGAGTCCCACTCTCCACAAGGTTGTCACTGTCCCCCCAGTGCAGCTAACTGGGTTATCAAAGGCGGGCCATGTCTCTCACTGTCTATGGTGAGAGGCATGTAAAAGAACCATTGCTGAGTTTCGTAAAGAGTAGGCTGCAAAGTCATCAGCGTGTTTCTGTCCCTTGCTAAAAGAGTTGTGACAGGAAGGGCATCCGACGTAAAAACCTCTGCCAAATCAAACGTGCGAATCAGATGATTCGCTGTGGCGACTTCCGACTAAAAGGGAAAAAGCCGAAAGGAAGACAGACAGACGAAAGAGCACCACAGATGCAATGTTTGCTTTGAGGATGTTAATAGAGAAGTACAGAGAAGGTCAGAGAGAGCTGCATTGTGCCTTTGTGGATCTGGAGAAAGCATATGACCGGGTGCCAAGAGAGGAACTGTGGTATTGCATGAGGAAGTCTGGAGTGGCAGAGAAGTATGTTAGAGTGGTGCAGGACATGTACGAGATGTAAGACAGTGGTGAGGTGTGCTGTAGGTGTGACAGACGAGTTCAAGGTGGAGGTGGGACTGCATCAAGGGTCAGCTCTGAGCCCCTTCTTGTTTGCTATGGTGATGGACAGGCTGACAGACGAGGATCGACAAGATTCCCTATGGACCACGATGTTTGCAGATGACATTGTGATCTGTAGTGAGAGCAGAGAACAAGTGCAAGAAAACCTAGAGAGGTGGAGGTATACCCTGGAAAGAAGAGGAATGACGGTTAGCCTCAGTAAGACAGAATACATGTGTGTGAACGACAAGGACCCAAGAGGAATGGTGAGCTTAAAGGAGCAGAGATAAAGAAGGTGGAGGATTTTAAGTACTTAGGCTCAACAATCCAAAGGAGGGTGTGGAAAAAAGGTGAAGAAGCGTGTGCAGGTTGGAATGGTTGGAGAAAAGTGTCCGGTGTGATGTGTAATAGGATGGTATCGGCAAGAATGACAGGAAAAGTGTACAAGACGGTATTGAGGCCAGTGGTGATGTATGGTTTAGAAACAGTGGCCCTGGGGAAAAGACAAGAGGCAGAGCTGGAGGTAGCAGAGATGAAAATGTTGAGGTTCTCTTTGGGAGTAATGAGGATGGATAGGATCAGGAATGAGTACATCAGAGGGACAGCACATGCAAGACGTTTTGGAGACAAAGTCAGAGAGGCTAGATTGAGATGGTTTGGACATGTACAGAGGAGGGATAGTAAGTACATTGGTCGTAGGATGCTGAGGTTTGTCAACCAGACAGAAGGCCTAAAGGAAGACCAAAGAGAAGATTTATGGATGTAGAGAAGGAGGGCATGAAGGTAGTTGGTGTAAGAGAAGAAGATGCAGAGGATAGGGTGAGATGGAGGCAGATGATTCGCTGTGGCGACCCCTGAAGGGAATAGCCGAAAGGAAAAGAAGAGAAGAGAGCAGAATCTTATAAAATATAAGCTGTGATCAGCATTCATTTATACCACAAAATACCTTCAACATTCAGGATGGACCAAGTGTTAAAAAGTTTATTGAAACAATAATTGTGCTGTTATTTATATTAACTGTAAGTTTGTTTATCGGTTTGTTTGTTTTTTTGTTTTTTTTTGATCGGCCATTTTTTATTATTGCTACGTTTGTTACAAATACTTATTTGTTATTTTTTACTTTAATAGTTATTTGTAATTGAAAGAAATTACATGGCCTGAGATGTTGATATATCAATGTGCAGAATAGAAATGCTGAATATAAACATCTAGATCACCTGATGCAAGAGGTACAAGTGATAAACTATCCAAGGAAAATGATTAACAAACTTATCAAATACTATTTAATAAAATAGAAGGTATAATATGATACAATAACACATAGATAACCAAAAAATTGAATGAACAATGATATTGAAATAATTCTAATTGAACACCTTTCTTTTGTTGAAATCAAAGATGACTTCCATCCTTTGGTTTGACTTCTAGTTAACCAATTTGAATGCCAAACTCTGATGGAAACAAAGTGGTGATAAATGATGATCACAGCTCATATCTTACAAAATCTGCACTGTTTTAATCAAATTAAATGGCTGTTTATCACTTGTTTATTTAATTCATGAGCATTTTGATTAGCTTGACTCTGATGTCTCATTGTATTCATCAAATCATTTTGTTCATTTGCCGAACCAATTACTCCTACGAAGGAACAGTAAGAATGGAGACCATCACAATCGACTTTGGGCGAGGACAAGGGTTCACCTTGAACAGTCCATCACATAGCCAACATACACATCCACTCACACCAAGAGGCAATCTAGAACAGCCAATTAGCCTAAAGTGCATATCTTTGGACAGAGGAAGGCAACCTGAGCCCTCAAAGAAAACTCAGGGAGAACATGTAAACTCCACACAGAAATGTCAGTCAAACCAAGGTCTACAGCCAAGAACTGTCTAGCCGTGAGGCAAACATGCTAAACACTACAGCTCTGTGCTCCCCATGGCTACTTACAAAAGTAACAGAAATGTGATTTTAATCCTACACCATATTTCGGTTGACCGTTCTTATTTTTTCTACTCCTTTTATTAATATTTATTACAAAAATTATACAACTTAATTAGAAATTATAAAATGAATGCTTATAATTGATAGACATTTTACCTCCTTGCAGTGCCCCCCCCCCCCCCCCAAGTTCACATACTGAAGGTGGGTTGAGCAGTTTTTAAGTTTAAACACTCTTGCCATTACCTGGCAAAGTAAAATAAATGTTTAGAGAAGAGACACAGGGCAAGGCATCTGTACTCACTTGTTAATAATGTAGCCTGATATTCATTTTCTGTGTGTGTGTATTGGCACAAAGACATGATTTCAGTGACAGTGGCAAGCACCAAAATGACACTTGAGTTGGGATTTTTTTGCTCACCACTGCCACAAAAAATGGTTTTGGGCTGTTTCATTACATGTTTCTCCACATGTAATAGAGAATACAGTATATTTTTGACAGACAAAGGATATCGACAAAGCCACTTCGATTAGAAATAGAGCTTACAAGTATCAGAACACATTTCTAGATTGTATAAAAATACCCCAACAAAAGTAAAAGTTCCTTAGTAATTTGGAGCGCAGTTCAGAATTCTATCAGGTAAAAGCTACCATACACACACACACACACGCGCACGTGCGCGAGAGCTGATATGAGATACAAGGGAGATGTCCGTGTGAGGCATTTTCTCTCCGCTGGAATTAAGATTTAAATAAGACAGGTGCATGTGAACATGCTGGAAGTGGAGACCAGACATCACCCATACGGTTTTTTTATTTGTATAAAATTGTAGACAAAAATCTGCATGGTCTTGAAATTTTTATCATTTGTTTAAGTAAAAAATGTAAACAGTTCTGTATATTTTTTGGATGAGGTTCTATAAATTAATTGTTTACATTTGTAAAAATTATTTTATGATAATGACCAAAATTATTTGATTTTCAGAGCTGTCAAAGCCATCAGATATCTTCTATTAAAACGTTTAGTCTGCTAACTATTTTTAAACCAAGAAAATCAGCTAGAATGTTTGCCGTTTTTTTTTTTTTGCCCCTTTTATTGGTTAGTGGTGGTTGTGTGATAGAGAATGCGATGTCTGATGGCTGGGAATTGGATATGGCTAAATCAGAGATAAAAATGGGGGGGGGGGGGGGGCAGCAATCTGCACATAAAAATGCAATGAATGTCTGACAATTTCTCAGTCGACTTCTAAACCACTTCATTTTGAGTCCCTATTATCATCACTGGCAACAATCACACTCACTGCATTTAATAAATATTTTTACCGTGATAAGTCAAAGTGATCAACATATTCAACCAAAATCAAACAATGTCTGTAGGATGTAATGATTATTAATACATCCCTGGTTCCTTCAAAGGAGATCGCTTTAGATCAGAGTTATATTGCATGAACAGCTTTTATTTTTTTTTTTTTATAAATCCCATACACTACAGATTTCACCCTGCTGTCACTGTCACAAGCCAGCTCCACTGGCAGCTACACATGCTCAAGCAATGGCTCACAGATGGTGGTATGCCTTGGATCAAGCGGAGTTCATGTTTTCCCCCCAGATCTAAAACTTTTGTTTCCCCAACATCTTAAATGTATCTAAGTTTCTGGCTCCTAAACAGTTTTTAAAGAGTATAATCAGACAATTTATTACAGTAATTCTGCTTATTTGTGCAACAGCCCAGCTCCTGATGTATCAAATTATGGTTTCAAGCAGTTTTACTTTGCAACTGTAGTCTTTGTCAGACCACTAGGGACCCACTTACATGATGAATCCTTGGGCTTCAATGCATTGATACCCATCAGATTTTTTTTTTAATCATTTAAAACCGCTAGGAAAAATCCTTTATATTGTAAAAATAAATATAATAAATGAATTCTGACAAAGAAAAACTAAAAAACAGCAGTCTTAAAAAAAAAATCATAAAAAATGTCCATTAAAAAATTCAATTATAAACAAACAAACAAATAAATAAATAATCCAATCTCTTCTATTTGTCACAGGATCACATTGAATATGTTTTTGCCTCTCCAATACCAGCCATGTATGAACTCAATAATGATGTACACATGTTAATTTCAGCTTTGACTGCTGCTACAACCAGTTTCCAGAAAAAAAAAGCAAGAACAAGTTACACTTGACAATGTGGTTGACTTTACTGCCAGCAGGTGCAGACCTATTAATAATGAAGCTGTAAGCCTCAAATACCCTTACATTTTTTTTTCATCAGGTTACTGGAAAAAATAAATCTATTCTAAAGTTTCCACATCACCTTGGACCGTTTTGGATCGGTTATAAAATGTAATCAGTTCATCCGTTGGTCAAAATGATCACTAAATGTAAATCTTTCAAACCATCAACCATTAGTTCCTGAGATAAGACACTATTTAAAAAAAAAAAAAACATATGTTTACAGATCTCATTAAATTGATTAAGCAACATTCATTTATTAATTCTCGTAGCCGCTTAATTCCAATTAGGGTCATGGAGAGGCTGGCACCAAGCTCAGGAGATTTTGGGTGAGGGCAGGGTACACCTGGGACAGCTTGCCATGCCATCCCATTCACACTCAGTCTCACACCTAGATCATTTAGAACAGCTGATTAACCCACGAGGCATGTTTTTAGACTGTTAGAAGAAACCTGAGGACTCAGACCCGAGTCTGAGCTGAGAATCAAACCCAGTCATTCTTGCTGTGAGGCAGACCCACAGTGCCACCTGACTGAGCAACAGTGGCTGGAAAAAAATGTTTACGTAGTTTCAATCTGAATCACATTTTTAATTTAGTTCAAGCAGATTTCTTTATAGTATCATTTTTCTATGACAAGTACACACAAGACATTCATGTGATATGCAACGTAATTCATTATTTTTAATATAACAAATGCAAGTAAACGTAGTAAACTTCTCCTAAATACTTGTGGGGCAGTGTTGGCCTGGTGGCTATGGTGCTGGATTACTGATCTCAAAGTCAGGGGTTCAAGCCCTACCATCAACAGGTGGTCACTGCTGTCCCCCACAGTGCAGCTAACTGGGTTAACAAAGACCGGCCATGTCTCTCACTGTCCGTATTGAGAAGCATGTCAAACAACCATTGCTGACTTTCAGCAAGAGTCGGCTGCAGATTCGCCAGCATATTCCTGCCCTGAGATGGCCTGGCGAGCTGTCTAGGGTGTACTCTGCACGTGCCGAGGTTTGGCGGAGATCAGCGCCAGGTTCCCCGCAACCATAATTAGGATTAAGTGGTTCAGAATTAATGAATAAATGCTTGGGCTCATTTTAAATACATGACTATTTGGCTCAGGTCAAATCTAATCGAAGACTCCTTTTCTAGAAGCGTATGCTCTGAAGTTAACCAGCAAATCCTTTCTCCCTTGATTTCTTCTTTCACAGTGGATTTTTCATTTTAAATCATCAGTTCTGAATGCTGCATCACTGTGATTTCTTAAAATATTTAATTTTGATTAGAATGATGTTCTGTTTTCCCTTCACAAACATGTTTTCAATCTTACATTTGGCAGATTTTTAAGCCATTTTAATGGAAATGATATACAGGCAGCAAAATATGCAAACATTAACTGATGTTGGACATCAACAATAGAACCAGATACGTGCTTGTGATTACTTCTGCCTCATGCATACTGTGAATACCAGCTGCAGAAAAGCACATCTGACTGATAAAAACAGCCACAAACTAATCCATAAGAACGTGAATAATTTCTAAATGCTTCTAAAACATTTATTCAATACAGACGCAGACACTTTAGTTTAAAGGGGTCATCTCACTTTAAGCATTAAAGTTAGTGCATCATTTCAGGTTTGCAGACCTGTTGAAAGCAATGTTCTGCATTAGTCGGACAAACCGTTGGACAACAATGTGCAATTTGTTCCATTCTCATCATTGCGTTAGTTTAATTATTCCTTTTACCCACAAATCAATTTTTACTCATGCAAAGTTAGGCTTGATGCCCTTTTAAATATGTAGAGGATGCCAGAAAGAAATCAGAAACCAATGGGAACTAGAGTCAACTTCTTCAAATTGAAGCCCATCCAGATACACAAAGACTCTCCATGTATCCAAAATCACTTACTCATTCACTACCTCACTCACTCTATAAGGAATTAAATGCAAAGGAAAATATAGTGATCTCAGTGGTGTTAAATACTTTTTGACATTATTCCTTGGCACTGTTCTGAGCTAGTGGTTTGCTGCTGCATTTTATTAAATTAAATTTGAGGCTTTAGATAATGTATTATAACTCTGATATATTATTGAGACATTTATTAAGATGTACTGTTTGCCATATTTAATTCCGTTTTGATAAATAATATTTTAATTGTAGCTATCTGCGATATACAAGTGTTTTTGTATAGCTTGATTAGAGACTTAAACAATACCTTTGATGATCTCACATACATGGTGACACCACACACACAAAAAAATTATAACTTCATCTATAGTTCACTAATATAATGAGCAGTGAGACAATTCTGACATATGGATAGTGCATTTTGAGATACAATTAGCAAAAACTTTATTTAGAATGTAGCCAGGAATCAAACTGAATCTTTCTTCGGAGTGTATACAGACTTTGTGAAAAATGTGTGTCAACTGAACTTATTTTTAGTTATTCTGCTGAAACTGCAAGTTTGCTAGTGGACAAAGGGAAAAAAGCATTTTGGCAAAACCACAATAATACTAAATATGCTGCTCATTTAACTGTTTGCACAGTGTGTGTGTATGTGACAAAGAGACAGACAGACAGACAGGCAGAGAGAGAAATAATCTTCTTCAAAGCTGAATTCCCGCGTGGAATTTAACATCTATACTAATTCTGCTAGACACCACAGATGACATTTCACTCTCCTTTTCCAGAAATTATGTGTACAGACGCTCCCTGACTTACGTTTTTAATTGGTTCCGAATGGCCGAACATAAGTTGAAAGTGAACGTAAGTTGTTACAGTGACGTATGACATAAAACGCTCATACTGTACTATACAGCCATAAATACCATTACTGTATCACATAAAACACCCCTAAATCAATTATTATAAAGATAACATTGTAAAATAATATCAAATATATTAAATAATAACATTAATTTCAAATAAGTCACTTATTTATAACGAGTCACTTTACTTGAAGCTTAAAACAGTCAATCAACGCTTACAATATGTGAAGCGCTCAATACCGGAAGTAGTGTACTTGTGAAAGTAGTGTACTTGCTGTGGGTTATACAGACTTCCGGTCTTTCAAGTGCACAAGGGTACCGTTGAACTCGTTTAGAACACAGCCTGCACGGGAATCCCAGCACAGTGGAGAGTTCTTTCTTTTGTGTAAGTAAACTTTATTCAAGAGATGCATACAAAGAACAAGTACAAATCCTAATGAATATTAATATAAAAATAAGTATACACTCTTGAGATTCTGCTAAAAGATAATAAATATAAAGATTGTGCCGATCTGAGCAGATAGTTAATTCATCTGTGTGTATGAGACTTGCACCCATGCTAGTAGGCTTACACTTCTGACCAACCAGATTTGCTTAGGGTTACAAAAGTCCGCAAAACTGTGCAAACACAAAGATCACAGAGACGACGCCTTAACATAAGGGTAACATGCTATATAACAGATATATATACATATACACACACACACACACACACACACACACACAGTAGTTTGTAAACAATGAATGCAACGTCATTACGTCAGCATACTACGTAGGTACGTCTGAACTCAAAATTTGACTTTTTTTTTTTTGGAAAAAAAAAAACAAACAAAAAAAAAAAAAACCAACAAAAAAGTAAAATCGAAAAAACGTAAAATGGATGAAGGTAATTCGGGGAGCGTCTGTATTCACAATCTTATAAATAAACTTACTTACTGCTATTGAAGAGAAAGTCAGAGAAAAGCTCCACATGCAGTATACTAGAGTCAGAAAGTAAACAGGAAGCTAATGTGTGATGGACACTGAGCATGTGCAATGTGAGCATGTGACCGAGTTCACCAATCAGGGTGCTCGTTTCAGATCTTTCCTTAGCCACTAGCCTGTATTGTTTACACGCATATCGTCTTTATAACCTTTACTGTATTCACTGAAACCCCCCAGTGCAGCTAACTGGGTTATCAAAGGTGGGCCATGTCTCTCACTGTCTATGGTGAGAGGCATGTAAAAGAACAATTGCTGACTTTCGTAAAGAGTAGGCTGCAAAGTCATCAGCGTGTTTCTGTCCCTTGCTAAAGGGTTGTGACAGGAAGGGCATGAGACGTAAAAACCTCTGCCAAATCAAATGTGCGAATCAGATGATTCGCTGTGGCAACTCCCGAGAAAAGGGAAAAAGCTGAAAAGAAAAGAAGATTGTATTCACTGAAACAGCATTTTAATATTTAAACAGTATCCAAAATGGAGAGACGACTTCACGACCGTTTTTCTGGTGTATGGATTATAGTGTGTCTTCTACCGAACTCGGTGAATAATTGCAAAGAAATCCGGTAAGTTTGCTACTGTTTTTATCTAGTTTTATGAGGGTATTCGCCAGAAAAATGGAAATAAAAGACATTTTAGTGAGTTTTAGTCGATTTCACTTCAGCAAGTGATAGTTGAATACTTGTTTTAATGGTTTATGCAAAAATTCGAATTTAGATAAAAAATAACCACTTTTACTTTTTTGGCCATTTTCTCGAAAGTAGTCCGTGCGACAAGCGCCTACATTCGGTGGAGCGCCTCACACACACACACTAATATATATATATATATATATATATATATATATATATATATATATACACACATATATATACATACATACACACACACACACACAATAAACTTCAGATTTAGCAATACTCACCAAGCGTCCTGGACCAAGACCTTTGACGAGGACCCGCACAAACTTCACCCCCTTCACCTGTGCCTTCTGTTAAAAGGAAACAATCACAAACTAGTGCACTTGTTCTATGAAAAGCTAATGAATGACAGGAGCAAAACAAAACCATAGGGGGTGTGTTGTGAAGGCTTGGGGGGAAAAAAAAGACTGATTTAGGCAATGCTGCTTGTTTCTGTACAGTAAATGAAGGTCTGTAAGAATAAAGTCATGCAGTTATTATCTGTGGAGCTGCGGGGTTCTTATTAACTCCCCCACTGCAGTCGCTGATGAAATTATGATCACACCACTGAGGTAGCCTGTAAGGTGAAGGGTAAAGATAACAGAATGATAGTTCTGTCCACTGGTCTAATTGTCTGATTTATTAGTGAATCAACTCATTGTACAGGAAGATTCTTAATAGAGAAATCATACACACTTTCAAAAAGTTTTTTTAAAGTATTTCTGTGTGAGGAAAAAAACAAATGGCAATAATAGGGAACCAAATCCTCTTCCAGTGAGGCAAAAAATTTAAACAAACCATAATCAAATTGTCCACTGCCAATGCTGAACAATATAATTTTTAAATAATAATTTGTTATTTATGAAAAGGGCTGTTTTTGTCTGAATTCTGATTTGTCAAAAGACTAGTCAAAAGTCTTCATTACAGCCTTGAAAATCGGGAATTGTATTAAATGGTTTATTGTGCATGATTACTTTCAATGAAAAATCTTTACATAGGGACTTGGGTGTAGAATAGTAACAACAACTTGTGTAATTGATGTAGTAATATTTTCTATGACATTTATTTGGCATTTGTGAAAGGAGCCTCCAGTGTCAGCACTTTGTAACAGTCACACAACTCAAGGTCGCTCAATAACTTTCTACTTTCCACTTACAAGCTGCATTATGGTCTTTTAAAGAAAAAAAATAAAGAATACGGTAAGGGATCAGCTTTATATACATTTGCTATAATGTAAGTCAAAACAGAAACTTGCATATTAGTGTTCCAAAACATTAAAACACACCTATGCTATGAGGAACATAATTAAAAATTGTAATTTCTAAAATGGACGTGCCATTAAAGTTTTCACTTGTCTCTGAAATGAGATATGTTAATGCAGTTAGGGGTATCTTGGTGCTTTGAAAGGTAGCTGTCCCGGCTATAATGAGCATAGAAATAGAATAGGCAGAAAGAATATAAAATCAGAAAAGTGTATTTATATACTCAACTGTATCTGGCACTGCCCCATATGACTGTATATTAACCAAACAAACAGAGACCACAACTAGGACTGAAAGTGTTCCCAAACCAGAAAGCATGGTTTAACAATGAGGGGCGCAGTTTATTTAGAACCCGGGATGATGCCTTCTAGTCAGGAGACCAGCAGGCTTACAAAGAGGAATGCCAGGCCCTACGTAGAGGGATCAAAAATGCTACGCACAAGAATAAACAACTCATCCATGAACGGTTTGAAGAAAAGACCAGTAATATGTGGAAGGGGATCAAGACACCCACCAGCTACATGATGAACACACACACACACACACACACACACACCTCGGATAGCACCTTACCGAATACCCTGAACCATTTCTTTGCTCGCTTTGATCAACAAAAAGGCGAGGTGCGCACCTGCGCTGCTCTTCCAGTGAGGGGTGATGACCCCGTTTAGCTGCAGCACCACCAGATCAGAGCCACCCTGCACTGAGTCAATGTGAGGAAAGCTACTGGTCCAGACAGAGTAACAGTAAGGGTATTGAAGGTATGTGCAGATCAACTAGCGAGGTTTTCACCAACTTATTTAATCTCTCACTACTGCAAAGTACGGTTCCTACATATCTCAAAACAGCCACCATTACTCCAGTGGCTAAGAAGACACAGCAAGCTGCCTAAATGACTACCGCCCAGCTGCCCTAATGTCCAGCATCATCAAATGTTTCAAGAGACTCAACTAGGGTAGTGGTGGCTTAGTGGTTAAGGCAATGGGTTACTGATCTGTAGATCAGTGGCTCAATCCCAACTATCATCACTCTTGGGCCCTTAACACTCAATTACTCAGTTGTATAAAAATGATAATTGGATATATCATTTTATATCGTTTGCTTGGTGCTTTTTTCCCCTGCACCATAAAAAACACAATGAGAGCGCTACTGCCACCTAGTGTAGAGGATGCGCAATCACACTTATAAAGCTGGTACACCAGTATGTTAAAAAAAAAAAAGCATGTTCCTCAGGGTCATATGTGTCAATCAGCCTCATATTCTTCCGTGTGTATATCACATATTGTGCATATCCCAGTGTTTCTAAGATGGATCATAATAAGGTGGCTGATGTATTCAAGAGGAGAAAATCGATTTCTCTCGAAACGAAGCTTGAAATCATAGATAAACATGAACAAGGAGTATGGGAAGACTGCATCGACCATCTGTACAATTCTCAAACAGAAGGCCATGATGAAGAGTGTTAAACCAGCAAAGGGGGTTACTATTTTATCTCAAAAAAGATCAGGACTCAGTGATGAGATGGAGAGGCTTCTCCTATTGTGGATCAAGTCGAAAGAGATCAACGTGATGTGAGTGCGGCCAAGCAGCAGAAGACAAGTGATCAAAATTAGTGAACTGAAATAAAACAGCTAAAAAAAAAAATAAATAAATAAAAAAAATCCAAAAAATTAAAAAAATAAATAAAAAGTAAAAAAAAAAAATTAGTAGTGTAAGTTAATGTTAAGTCTGTCTGTCTTCCTTTCAGCTTTTTCCCTTTACCCAGGAGTCGCCACAGCGAATCATCTGATTCGCACGTTTGATTTGGCAGAGGTTTTTACGTCGGATGCCCTTCCTGTCACAACCCTTTTTTTTAGCAAGGGACAGAAACACGCTGACGACTTTGCAGCCTACTCTTTACGAAAGTCAGCAATGGTTCTTTTACATGCCTCTCACCATAGACAGTGAGAGACATGGCCGGCCTTTGATAACCCAGTTAGCCGCACTGGGGGGACAGTGACAACCCTGTGGAGAGTGGGACTCGAACCCCCAACCTTTGGATCAGTGATCCAGCGCCCTATACCACTAGACCACCACTGCCCCTGTAAGTTAATGTTAAGTGCTATTCTTAAATTCAGATGCACTTACTGTATTGTTTATTAACTTATTGTTTATTCTTGTGTGTTATTATATTTATTGGTAATTACAATTTTTTACTTTAACTTCTTCTTTTCCTTTCGGCTGTTCCCTTCAGGGGTCGCCACAGCAAACCATCCGCCTCCATCTCACCCTGTCCTCTGCATCTTCTTCTCTTACTCCAATGACCCTCATGTCCTCCTTCACCACATCCATAAATCTCTTCTTTGGTCTTCCTCTCGGCCTGCTGCCTGGTAGTTCCAACCTCAGCATCTTACTCATGCTGATACATTTTTTTCTTTAACTGTACATGTATTAGTATTATTGTGAAATGTTTATTGTTACATGTTTATCTTAGATATATTACATCAAAAATACATTCTTGTGTCAGTTTATATGAGTTTGGGAGGAGGTTGGAAAGGATTTCTCTATGGTTTTTCTATGGGAATTTTTGTTTAATCTAATGAACATTTACACTTATGAGCTTGCCCTCGGAACGGATTAATTTCGTAAGTCGAGGTACCACTGTATATGTAAACACTTTCTTCACCTTTGGGTTCAGGTTAACACCTGTACTGGCTGTGGATCCACTAGGTGTAGTCATGATAATGCTAATGTTAGTGCTTGTAACAGTTGTTGATTTTATGTACGACTTTAATGCATCTCCCCCAGAGGACCAACAGCATTGTGTTTTTCGCATGCCTTGCAAAAAAAAAAAAATCATGATGCCAGCTTTTCTTGACATCTATCCAATCTCTTTAGGCTTTGGTCTCCCGGCATTCCGCTTTAAATATACACTGACCACCTGGCATTGTGGCTATTGGGACAATACAGCCCTCTTAAGATGTTTTTGTCAATATTTTTTCACTCAAAAGGAGCACAAATACATGTCAAAGATCACCATTACCAAACTGCCGAAAATGGGATCTGTATGTCGTAAAACTAACTGCTGTATAATCGTATAGGGTGTTCGTCAACACAGAGGACAACAACAACAGAGGAACTTCCGCAAAGATGGGTTAGCAAACGATGCTTGAAAAAAAACACTGATTTTCTGTTTACTTCATAGAAAAAAAGATACAAAAAAATCAGAGGTTTCTAATAAAATTATACAGTCGGCCCTCTACTTACGAAAACCTCTGAATACGAAAAATCCAGGTTATGAAAAACATTTTCCTAAATTTTCGTCCTCTGTATACCAAACAACCTCTTCTTACGAAAAGTGCCAAATGCGCCATTCAAAAATTCAAACGCGCAATTCAAACATTCAAATGCGCCATTCAAACATTCAAATGCGCCGTTCAAACAATGCGCGAGTTGCTCTCTCATTGGCTGTCTCCCAACATCTTGCCCCGCTGGCCTCCCATTGGCCAGGAGGGAGCTGAACTGTACCCATTCTTCCTGTACCCATACTTCCTGTTTGTCACACGTATTAAGGAGAGTTGAACAGGACTGTTGGCTCGTGAATTTCTTTTTAAAAAAGTGATCATTGCAGCGTTATATTTCGTTATCATCATGGACCTCAAGAAAGTGATTCCCGGTGACACCGAAACGCAGAAGCGGGCTCCGTTATCAATCAAAGTGAAGCAGAAAATAATAAAAAAATACGAAAGTGGGACACGGTTGAGCGAAATCGCAAAGGAGTATGGCCGAAACCCCTCTACAATCGGGACGATATTGAAGCAGAAGGAGACCTTAAAAGCGGAGATACAGTGATGGAGGCGATTATTTCAGAACAATATTGATGCAGAAGGAGGCATTAAAAGTGGAGATACAGTGACTGAGGCGATTATTTCGGAAAAAGCAGCCACCATATTTAAGGACTTCATGAAGGAGGGTGGGGGTGAGGGTTCTTCAGACCAGCCACCCCCGGACTTTAAAGCATCGCATGGGTGGTTCGAGAGATTTAAAAAAATGTAAATAATTTTCTTTTACTTTTAACACATATTTCATACAAAATTGGTGTAGTTTTATAATTTTTAAAAGGGTTTATGGGGTCGTCTTGGGAGCCTTGGAACGAATCATGCGTTTTACATGTAAAATGCACCTCTACTTATGAAAACTCCGGATTAATTTCGTAAGTAGAGGGCTGACTGTACATTTATTGTGCCAATAGACGCAAAGCTAAAAATCAAGTACTATTCAAGGACTGAGTTTAAAAAAAAAAAAAAAAAACTTTTTTTTTTCCAAGGGGTGGCCTGGCAATTCCAGGGCCCTTGAAAATAATTTCTTTTTTCAGATACTTTTCAAGGTATTCAAGCCTTTGTATTCATACGAACCACGTGTAATGTAATGTTGTTTCACATTAATGTCGCCATCCCTGCTGATCTCAATCCACACCCGTTTGCATACAGAAGAAACAGGTCAACAATGGATGCCGACAATACAGCCCTACACACAGCCCTCACACACCTGGACAGCAACAAATTGTATGTGATAACGCTGTTTGTAGACTTCAGCTCTGCTTTTAACACAGTTCAACCACAAACTGATTCATAAGTTCGGCAATCTGGGCATAGGGCGCTCACTGTGCACCTGAATACTGGACTTTCTCAGCAACAGACCTCAGAATGTTAGGGCTCCACTTGCACCCTGAACACTAGAACATCACAGGAGTGTGTTCTTGGACCCCTCCTCACATACATGACTCTTCCCCTACTCACACCAGCAACACGATCATCAAATCTGCCAATGACCCCACTGTTAAAAGATTTGATTACGAATAACAGCGAATCAGTCTACAGGAAGGAGGTCCGGCATCTGCAGTGATGGGGTCACAACGACAATCTAGACTAAATACATCCAAATCCAAGGAGATGATAATGGACTTCTGTCTGTCTTCCTTTCGGCTTTTTCCCTTTTACTCGGGAGTCGCCACAGCAAATCATCTGATTCGCACATTTTCATTTGGCAGAGGTTTTTACGTCGGATGCCCTTCCTGTCACAACCCTTTTAGCAAGGGACAGAAACACGCTGATGACTTTGCAGCCTACTCTTTACGAAAGTCAGCAATTGTTCTTTTACATGCCTCTCACCATAGACAGTGAGAGACATGGCCCTCCTTTGATAACCCAGTTAGCCGCACTGGGGGGGGGGGGGGGGGACAGTGACAACCTTGTGGAGAGCGGGACTTGAACCCCCAACCTTTGGATCAGCGATCCAGCGCCCTATACCACTAGACCACCACTGCCCCATGATAATGGACTTCAGGAGATTGAAAGAAACTGAGCACTCTGCCTTCTTCATTGTTGGAAAGGCATTAGAGAGGGTGGAGTGCTTCAAATGTCTGAGTCCACATATCTGTTGACTTCACCTCCACAAAAAACATCCCTCACCAGGTGGAGAAGGTCTAACAAAGGATGTACTTCCTAAAAAAGAGCCGACAAGCCCGTCTACCCTGATTCCTACTGATAAAGTTTTACCGCTCTGCCATTGACAGCCTCCTGACCTACTGCTGTACAGTGTGGTTTGCAGTGGGTGGTGAGGATGGCAGAGTGGGTAATTGGAATGACACTACCCCCTCGGTGACATTTACACTGACAGGCTTTAGAGGAGAGCCAGTGGAATTATCAGGAACCACACATACCCTCGACACCCTCCCCCCTCCAGAAGAAAAAGGTACAGGACACTACAATCAAAAACTAATAGACTCTAGAACAGCTTCCTACAAGTTGTTAAACATGTAACCCCACCACCACAACCATCACACACACTGACTGATTAACCATCAATAAGACCATCTTCCTAGACAGTGCAATACTCATGTTTATAGCAGGTCTCGAACATCATATTTTAGCACCACGCACCTTCTAATTAAAAGCTCTACCTCTTACCCGGTGTATATCAGTCACCCTTCTGTGTAAGTGTGGATATGTGAATATATTTGTAGTCTGTAAATGTGTGAATACATACACAGGTATATATGGGATATATGTTTGTAAATGCACTTATATGTGCACATACAATTACACTTGTGTTCAAAATAATAGCTGTGTTTAAAGAAAAAGTGAATAAAGCTTCTTAAGTTTTATTTCCATACACGCAGATGCATTGGAAACACTATACATTCTATTCCAAATCAAAACATGAATTAAAATGCAAAAATGTGTGTTACTCCTTGAAAGAAATTGAAGAAAAGTGAATTTAAACTGAAAAAAGCAGTGTCTGCATTTCTTCTTTACAAACAAACATTCACTGTATAAACTGAAAAATGCTTTAAGATTTTGCTATCCTTTGAATCACTGAACTGACATTTAGTTGTATAGCCACTGTTTCTGAGAACTGTTGTCCATCTGTGTTGCATGGAGTCAACCAACTTCTGGCACCTGTGATCAGGTATTCCAGTCCAGGATTGGACCGCATTCCACAGTGCTTCTGTATTTCTTTGTTTTACCTCAGAAACTGCATTTTGATGTCAGCCTACAAGTTTTCTATTGGATTTCAGTCTGGGGATCGGGGCCGTTGCTCCATAACCTCAATCTTGTTGGTCGGGAACCAAAATGTTGCCCGTTTACTGGTGTGTTTGGGGTCGTTGCCTTGTTCATCATCATCATCATCATCTTCTTCCGCTTAGTCCAGGGTCGGGTCGCGGGGGCAGCAACCTTAGCAAAAAGGTCCAGACATCCCTCTCCCGAGCTACTTCCTCCAACTCTCCCGGGGGGACACCGAGGCGGTCCCAGACAAGCCGAGAGACATAGTCCCTCCAGCGTGTTCTAGGTCGACCCCGGGGTCTCTTCCCGGTTGGACATGCCCGAAACACCACACCAGGGAGGCGTCCGGGGGGCATTCTGACCAGATGCCCGAGCCACCTCAACTGGCCCCTCTCAATGCGGAGGAGCAGCGGATCTACTCCGAGCTCTCCCCGGATGGCGGAGCTTCTCACCCTATCTCTAAGGGAGAACCCCGCCACCCGGCGAAGAAAGCTCATTTCAGCCGCTTGTATCCATGATCTTGTTCTTTCGGTCATTACCCAAAGCTCATGACCATAGGTGAGGGTTGGAACGTAGATCGACTGGTAAATTGAGAGCTTCGCCTTGCGGCTCAGCTCCTTTTTCACCACAACGGACCGGTACAGGCACCGCCTAACAGCAGAGGCTGCAGCGATCCGTCTGTCGATCTCTCGCTCCATCCTTCCCTCACTCGTAAACAAGACCCCAAGATACTTAAACTCCTCCACTTGGGGCAGGACCTCATTCCCGACCCGGAGGGTGCATTCCACCATTGTCCGACTGAGAACCATGGCCTCGGACTTGGAGGTACTGATCTTCATCCCGGCTGCTTCGCACTCAGCTGCGAATCGCTCCAATGAGAGCTGGAGGGCCCGACTTGATGAAGCCAAAAGGACAACATCATCCGCAAAAAGCAGAGACGATATCCGATGGCCACCAAACCAGAACCCCTCATCGCCTCGACTGCGCCTAGAAATTCTGTCCATAAAAATTATGAAGAGAATCGGTGACAAAGGACAGCCTTGGCGGACTCCAACTCCCACTGGAAACGAATCCGACCTGCTGTTACCAATACGGACCAAACTCTGGCTCCGGTGATACAGCGACCGAATCGCTCGTAGCAACGGATCCGAAACGCCGTATTCTCGGAGCACGCCCCACAAGATCTTTCGAGGGACACGGTCGAAAGCCTTCTCCAAATCCACAAAGCACATGTGGACAGATTGGGCAAACTCCCATGCCCCCTCCAGAATCCTGTGGAGCGTATAGAGTTGGTCAAGAGTGCTGCGGCCAGGACGAAAACCACATTGTTCCTCCTGAATCCGAGGTTCGACTATCGGTCGGATCCTCCTCTCTAGTACCCCTGCATAGACTTTCCCAGGTAGGCTGAGGAGTGTAATTCCCTGATAATTGGAACACACCCTCCGGTCCCCCTTCTTAAAAATTGGGACCACCACCCCAGTTTGCCAATCCAGAGGTACAGCCCCCGATGACCACGCGATGTTGCAGAGACGTGTCAACCAAGACAGTCCTACAACATCCAGAGCCCTGAGATATTCCGGGCGGATCTCGTCCAACCCCGGAGCTCGACCACCGAGGAGCTTTTTGACAACCTCAGTGACCTCCACTCCAGTGATGGGCGGACCCTCACCCGAACCCCCAGGGTCTTCCTCTTCCACGGAGGTCGTGTTGGTGGGATTGAGAAGGTCCTCAAAGTATTCCCTCCACCTCTCAACATCCCCAGTCAAGGTAAGCAGCTCCCCCCCTCCTCCGTAAACAGTGTTTGTGAAGACCTGCTTCCCTGGCCTGAGGCGTCGGATGGTGGCCCAGAACCTTTTTGAGGCCAACCGATAATCACTCTCCAGGCCCTCACCGAACTCCTCCCACGCCCGAGATTTTGCATCTGCGACAGCCTCGGCTGCAGCACGTTTGGCCTGCCGGTACCCGTTTGCTGCCTCAGGAGTCCCACAGGCTAATAAAACCCGATAGGCCTCCTTCTTCAGCTGGACGGCCCCCTTCACCGCAGGTGTCCACCACCGGGTTCGGGGATTACCGCCGCGACAAGCACCGACGACCTTACGGCCACAGCTATGGGCTGCCGCCTCAGCAATGGAGGCACGAAACATGGCCCATTCGATTCCATGTCCCCGCCTCCTCCGGAACGTGGTTGTAGCTCTGCCGGAGGTGGGAGTTAAAGGCCTCTCAGACAAGGGGCTCCGCCAAACGTTCCCAGCAGACCCTGATTACACGCTTGGGCCTGCCAGGTCTGGAAGGCAACCTCCCACACCACCGAAGCCAACTCACCACCAGGTAGTGATCGGTAGACAGCTCAGCTCCTCTCTTCACCCGAGTGTCCAGAACATATGGTCGCAAGTCCGATGACACGACTACAAAGTCAATCATCGAACTGTGACCTAGGGTGTCCTGGTGCCAAGTGCACTTATGGACACCCTTATGTTCGAACATGGTGTTCGTGATAGACAAACTATGACGAGCACAGAAGTCCAACAACGACACACCATTCGGATTCAGACTGGAGAGGCCGTACCTACCGATCACACCCTTCCAGGTCACACTATCGGTGCCCACATGGGCGTTGAAGTCTCCCAAGACAACGAGCGAGTCTCCCGAGGAGCGTTCTCCAACACCCCCAAAGACTCCAAAAGGGTGGGTACTCTGAACTGTCATTTGGTGCATAAGCACAAATAACAGTCAGGACCCGCCCCACCCGAAGACGGAGGGAAGCTACCCTTTCGTCAACCGGGAGAACCCCAACATTTGGGCACCGAGACGGGGGCAACAAGAATACCCACACCCGGCTCGCCGCCTCTCCCCATGAGCAACTCCAGAATAGAAGAAGGTCCAGCCTCTTTCGAGATGGATGGTTCCAGAGCCCAAGCTATGCGTTGAGGTGAGCCCGACTATATCTAGTCGGTATCTCTCCACCTCACGTACCAAATCAGGCTCCTTTCCCGCCAGAGAGGTGACATTCCATGTCCCGAAGGTCAGAGTAAGCAGCCGAGGATCAGTCCGACAGAACCCATGCCTTTGGCTGCCACCCAACTCACACTGCACCCGGCCCCTAAAACTCCTCCCACGGGTGGTGGGTCCATGGGAGGGCGGACCCATGTCTCCTTTTCGGGCTGGGCCCGGCCAGGCTCCATGGGCATAAGCCCGACCACCAGGCGCCCGCCTTCGAGCCCCTCCCCTGGGCCTGGCTCCAGGAGGGAACCCCGGTGACCCGCGTCCGGGCAAGGGAGACTGCTTCCTTTGTTGTCTCGTGTCTTTAGGGGTTTGTTTTGAATCGCACTTTGTCTGGACCTTCACCCCGGACCTGTTTGCCTTGGGTGACCCTACCAGGGGCATTTGCCCCCGACAACATAGCTCCTAGGATCATTAGGTCACGCAAACCCCTCCACCACGATAAGGTGGCGATTCAAGGAGGGGCGTTGCCTTGTTGGAACACTCATTTCAAGAGCATTTTCTCTTCAGCATAAGGCAGCACGACCTCTTCAAGTATTCTGATGTATTCAAACTGATCCATGATCCTGGTATGCGATAAATAGGCCCGACATTGTAGTATTAGAAACGTCCCCATATCATGATGCTTGCACCACCAAGCTTCACTGTCTTCACAGTGTAGTGTAGCTTGAATTCAGTATTTGTGGGTTGTCTAGTGGGGTCACAAGA
This sequence comes from Plotosus lineatus, assembly GCA_024760905.1. Taxonomy (NCBI): domain Eukaryota; kingdom Metazoa; phylum Chordata; class Actinopteri; order Siluriformes; family Plotosidae; genus Plotosus; species Plotosus lineatus. Next base: position 28,447,251 of record CM045737.1, on the reverse strand, counting down.
CCCAAAACAAACAATATTACTTTCATCAGTCCACACAAATGTTGCGTCATTTCTCTTCAGGCCAGTTAATGTGCTCTTTGGAAAATTGTAACCTCTTCAGCACATGTCTATTTTCAACAGTGGTAATTTACTGGGACTTCTTGACGATAGCTTGGCTTCAGATAGGCGTCTTCTAATTGTAACAGGACTCATAAGTAACTTTAGACCTTCTGTGATCTTCATGGAGCTGATTGCTGGCAGAGTCCTTGGCATTTTGGCAACTCTTCTTTGATCTTCTTCAAATGGTAGATTTAGCTTTCTTCCACATCTTTCAGGTTTTGGTTGCCATTTTAAAGTATTTGTGATCATTTTAGCCAAGCAGCTGATCATTTCCTGCACTTCTTTATATGTTGTCCCATCTCCAATAAACTCTTTTTAAATCAAAGTCCACTGTTCTTCTGAACAATATCTGGAACGACCCATTTTCCTCAGAATTTCAGAGAGAAATGCTCTCTAACCAGCATCTACAATATTTGCTGCCTCCTTTCCTTAAATAGGGACAATAATTGGCACCTGGGTTTTTTCAGAGAATGAAAGACAGTAATTGAACTTCATACTGCTGTTATTTTGAACACGCCCCTTTCAATTAGTGATTCAATTACACAGAATCAGCACCATGCATGTCATAAGTGTTGGGTCTGTGGGATTTCATTACTCTATTACACCTGGGAGTAAATTATTTTCCATGTAGAAATATAATTTCTACTAAAAACAGTGATTGATCAAGTAGTGATGTCTGAGCGCTATTACTTTGAACTCAACGGTATGTCTGTATTATGTACATGTATCGCTTTGTGTAGCCCCTTTGTTCTCGTTTGTATATTTACATTTTGTAATTGCTGCTAAACAAAAAGCTGATAAACTGATTTTCATTGTTCATGCAATAGTTGACAATAAAGATCTCTTTATTTTTATCCCTTTATCTTTAGAGGGAGGCCTAATATAGCTACTGTGAAATGCCAAATGTACATGTCTTTAGACCAGTACGGGAAAAATTCAAAACAAAATTTATAAGTTTCCCTTAAACTAAAATGAATAAGCAATTTCAGACAGTGTGAACTCTAGATGGTGAAGCCATGTTAATTCCACTTCTGAACCAACAGCAGCTCTACTTTACATTTACCCCCAGCATAGATGCAGTGTTTTCTCATTTTTTCTATGCCTGTTTATTTCACAGGATTCCATGTGTTCCCCTCCTCATTTAATTTTCTCCAGTTTACCACTTATCCACTACCATGACCTCTATTCTTTGTACTACATGCAAAAAGGAAGTAATGTACCTGCACACTGATCATCATAATCAATACGTTTTTTTTTACATTAATTTTATGCAAATTAGCACAATGCTCACCGTGATTAATGAAGTGCTTCTTTTTTAAGTAACCATAATCAAGTAGTTAGGAGTAAACTATAAAAATCCTTTCTTGAAGTCTTAAGCAACTTCACAAAGCATATGGCCTTGATGCATTTCTAAAAGGAACAGTGGTGCCACCCAGTGGACAGCACACATGTTTAAATTCACTTACAGGTATAGGATTTCTAATGGTACCTTTTTATTAAACCTTTTTGGGGTAATTATCAGAAGTAGCATATAAGAATGGGTAAAGTGTGAAAATCCCAACTTCCTGTGTGTATTTTTTTTTAAAGATTTTTATAATCTAGAATTAACAAGACATGACTTCAGTATGTAATTATGATTTGTATTTAATAAAATAAGCTCTCCTTAAGAAAGTAGACATTCAATTATATATGTATTAATGTTCAGTTCATTTTTTTTAATTAAAAGTGCATCTGAACTAGTTATAGGTTTAGTTGAAAGGTAAAGGTTCTGGGTGTGCTCCCTAAATACCCTCTATAAATATAGTGCTGATCTGCTATTCTACATGTAGGATATCCTTTGGTTGTACTGCATTTTGTCACTGTATTCATCCATTGAATGATCAAACTAATGAATCACAGTATGGTCTCTGTCTCTTACTCAAAATAAAAAGTCACGCACACCCTCTCTCTCTCTCTGTCTCCAAAAGGATATATAGTGGAGCTTCGGTATTCGAACGCTTTAGAGTTTGAACAAATTGAAATTCAAACAAAAAAATCTGGAATTTTTTTTGTCCCAGAAATTGAACTCGAAAAACGCGTGAGAAAAAACGAGACCAAGTGTGAGGAAAAGTGCACGACTTCCAGAAGTTTTTGATACCATGCATCACCCTGATAAAGCTAGCGCTGTTTTGGGGAAGTCCGGAAATTGCTGATACTATGTATCACCCTGATAAAGCTGTTCTGTGGAAGACCGGAAGTTGTTGATATTATGCATTACCCTGACAAAGCTAAAGCTAGTGCTAAAGAGCGAAAGCTAAGCTAAAGCGCTATCAGCGCTGTGAACACCTTTAACGATAAGGTCATGAGCCACTTCCGTAAGGTTTTGAAAAGAAGGCAGAAACAGACCACGTTAGAAATGTTCCTCAAGAAAAGAAAGGAACATTCTGAAGAAGAGTCATCCATGCAAAGCGATAGCAAGAGAAAAAAAAAAAAAAAAAAAAAAAAAAACACCTTTGTCTGATTTACCTCAAGCTGTTATGGAAGGGAATCCTACTCTTCTTCTCCCTCTACAACATTTACGTATGCCAACTGCTCACCACCATAAAGGTAAAAATTATCATCTTTATTGTTCTTCTGCTTTAATTGTACTGTGGTTTTTATTTTAGTGTGTTATGGTCTCTTTTGTGAGAGACGCTGGTTTTGGTGGCTCGAACTCTCGGGCTCTCTCTGTGCGTTGGAGGGGGCGTGGCTGCCAAACGTGGGTAGAGTGCTAAACACACACACACACCTGATTCCACTTAGTAATCGCAGGGCTTCTATAACAGTGATTACGATTTCCCCGTGCTCTAGTGCCTTCCCTGTGAATAAAAAATCTCATCCATTTTCATCACACTGTCTCCTGCATTTTTGGGTCCGGCTGAATGTTCCTGGTGTCACAGAAGGGCTAGAAGATTCTATGACTATAATTCCCACAACCACAGAATAAGACATGGTTGTTTAAGAAATGAGAAGCTACTCACTGCATATTATCCAATTAATAGCCGTCAATTTTTGCTCAATTAAATTCAAAGAGACCTTTTTTGGTAATGCAGTAACAATACATATACTTTGATAATTAAAGTGGATGCTACGTGAGATTTACTAATTAAGTTGATTTCAACTTGACTGAACACATCTTACCGCAGCAGCTGAGATGCCAGTGGTCTGGGCAGCAATGGGAGTAGATTTCTTTATATTACGGAAGCCCTCTGTCCCACAGGAGGTTCTGGCCATGGACAGACCCTTGCTGTCTGTCACCTGGATGTGAGTGCTGCAGAAAAGAAGAAAATTTTGGTCAGAAGTCCTCTTCCAGACTCTGGAATCATCATCATCATCATCATCTTCCGCCAAGTCCAAGGTCCAGTCGCGGAGGCAGCAGACTAAGCAAAGAGGTTCAGACGTCCCTCTCACCAGCCACTTCCTCCAACTCTCCCGGGGGGACACCGAGGCGGTCCCAGACAAGCTGAGAGACATAGTCCCTCCAGCGTGTTCTAGGTCTCTTCCCGATTGGACATGCCCGAAACACCACACCAGGGAGGCGTCCGGGAGGCATTCTGACCAGATGCCCAAGCCACCTCAACTGGCCCCTCTCAATGCGGAGGAGCAGCAGATCAACTCTGAGCTCGCCACAGCTGGGAGAGCTTCTTACCTTATCACTAAGTGAGAACCCCACCACCCGGCGAAGGAAGCTCATTTCAGCCGCTTGTATCCGTGATCTTGTTCCTTCAGTCACTACCCAAAGCTCGTGACCATAGGTGAGGGTTGGAACGTAGATCGACTGGTAAATCAAGAGTTTCGCCTTGCGGCTCAGCTCCTTCTTCACCACGACGGGCCGGTACAGGCTCCAGCTAACATTAGAGGCTGCCGCGATCCGTCTGTCGATCTCCCGCTCCATCCTTCCCTCACTCGTGAACAAGACCCCAAGATACTTTAACTCCTCCACTTGGGGTAGGACCTTATTCCCGACTCAGAGGATGCATTCCACCCTTGTCCGACTGAGAACCATGGCCTCAGACTTGGTGGTACTGATCCTCATCCCGAGAACCATGGCCTCAGACTTGGAGGTACTGATCCTCATCCCGGCTGCTTTGCACTCGGCTGCCTCGGGAGTCTCACAGGCTAATAAAATCCAATAGGCCTCCTTCTTCAGCTGGACGGGCCCCTTCACCGCAGGTGTCCACCACCGGGTTTGGGGATTACCGCCACGACAAGCACCGACGACCTTACGGCCACAGCTATGGGCTGCCACCTCAGCAATGGAGGCATGAAACATGGCCCATTCGGATTCCATGTCCCCCGCCTCCTCCGGGACACGGTTGTAGCTCTGCCGGAGGTGGGAGTTAAAGGCCTCTTGGACAGGGGACTCCGCCAAACGTTCCCAGCAGACCCTGATTACACGCTTGGGCCTGCCAGGTCTGGAAGGCAGCCTCCCCCACCACCGAAGCCAACTCACCACCAGGTAGTGATTGGTAGACAGCTCAGCTCCTCTCTTCACCCGAGTGTCCAGAACATATGGCCGCGAGTCCAATGACACGACGACAAAGTCAATCATCGAATTGCGACCTAGGGTGTCCTGATGCCAAGTGCACTTGTGGGCACACTTATGTTCGAACATGGTGTTCATGATAGACAAACTGTGACGAGCACAGAAGTCCAACAACGAAACACCATTCGGGTTCAGACTGGAGAGGCCGTATCTACCGATCACACCCTTTCAGGTCACACTATCGTTGCCCACATGGGCGTTGAAGTCTCCCAAGACAACGACTGAGTCTCCTGAGGGAGCATTCCCCAACACACCCTCAAAGACTCCAAAAAGGGTGGGTACTCTGAACTGTCATTTGGTGCATAAGCACAAATAACAGTCTGGACCCATCCCCCCACCCAAAGACCCAAAGACAAAAAAGCTACCCTTTTGTCAACTGGGGAGAACCCCAATATTTGGGCACTGAGATGGGGGGGGCAACAAGAATACCCACACCGGCTCGTCGCCTCTCCCCATGAGCAACTCCAGAATAGAATAAGGTCCAGCCTCTCTCGAGAAGGATGGTTCCAGAGCCCAATCTATGCGTAGAGGTGAGCCCGACTATATCTAGTCGGTATCTTTCCACCTCACGCACCAGATCAGGCTCCTTCCCCGTCAGGGAGGTGACATTCCATGTCCAGAGGTTCAGCGTAAGTAACCGAGGATTGGTCCGACAGAACCCATGCCTTCGGCTGGAATCAGCTGCCTGATTATGTGGACACCACAAAAGAGCTATCATACACTTATAAAATTATACATTTTTAATTCAGCAGCTGTCTTTGTCCAAAGTGATTCATAAACACACAAGGACAGATCTGAACAGTTGTCGATTAAGGGTCTTCAGGTCTGTCAGCTCTGATATTTTAACTTACCCTCTTTTAATTATGAGCCTAATTTCAGTGTTGGTGTCCTCAATCTTAATTTCAACACAAGAGCATACGTTTCAAGCACATTGCAAGATAAAATCATTTATTCACTCCTTTTATGAAATTATTAAATTTTTCTCTCATTTATCCATAGGATGTTAAAAGACATCAAATAATAGAAACACTCTAAATTAGGTCCATGGTTAGATGATATTTATGAGCCACTATCCTCGGACTTAAAAAATATTGAATGAAGGAGCAATAAATACGAGATAAAATTTCTTGACATCCAAAAAGGAAATTATTGTAGAAGGAAGAAGGAGAAGAAAAGTAAGAGTGAGCAATAAAAATCAAAACCACATTATGCAGTCAGGTCCAGAAAGACTTGAAGAGTGAATCTTTGCTCCATCATCATTTAATTGTACATAATGAGAGTTCCCATGAATATCTGACAAATGAAAATTCAAGACGGAATCAACTCTCGACTTTTATCTTCCTAAGCTGACATGATATAATGAAAAATCAGGCCCTGAGTGGCCATAAAACCAATTATCGAATAACTGGCCAATTATTGGAAAGACGTTTTTTTAAAAATGGCTGTAATTCCTAATGCGGAGGGGAAAAAAACAACAACAAAAAAAGCATGCTTCCTCTATCCTTATCGTCCCACCCAGCAAAATCATGCCAATCCAAAAGTTTTTTGGCATGTGGGGGGGAAAAAAAAAAAAAAAAAAAAACACATGCGCGCACACACACACACACAAAATACTGACTGACCTTTCGGTTTTAGGATTGATCGAATTTTTATGCTTCAAGGCATCTGCCAGCTGGTTATTTTGCTTACATGACCTTTAACTATGGAGTTAATAATAGTATTTAATAGTAAGAATCAGCCAATGAGAATGCGGCCAGATGCAGCATTATATTTTACTGGCTAACTTCAGAGGTACATTATGTGGGTTGTGGATTCATGTAATTTCAATGCTAAAATGGTTTGTTCTTGTTACGCTGTTGGCTGTGAAAACCCTGCAGACGGTTTCAAAAAAATCTTTTCACCGTTAATGTTTTTTATTCTTTGTAAAACCATCGTCTTGCTGATAATTATGGCAATTGCATAGCATTCCAGCACAGGTGGTTAAATACTACTGACCATAGCCAGTGTCATGGGCTGATCTGTCCCCATGTGCCGTGAATCAGCGTATATGCACAACAACAGTGGAACCTTTAGACCGAGTATAGGGTCAGTTCAGCCTAATGCATCCAGTACTTCCTTGAGCATCAGCTCAGATTTTGTTCAGAATTGCACCAAATGTACCTCGATGGAAATTAAAAAAAAGTTTCAGACCAAAATTCCAAGCGTATAACATTTTATGGCCCTTCAAAGTTCAAGGGGCATGCTCCTTTTTCACTGCTGCGGATTGCCGGATTCATTTTCAAAAGTTTTGAAGGTTCATGACTTCATTTCTAGGACAATATGGCTGTGACAGTGGTGTCTTAGTGGTTAAGCTATAAACCATGTATAAAATGTCAAAAAGCAATTTTTTTCAAAATTTTAGATAATTGTACTTTCATATAGAGTGATTATATTTCTATAACATCTGATGTGATTTTTAAGTTAAAACCCATGTAAATACAGTGGTGTAAAAATCAAAATTATGGATTCCATGCCATGATCAATAAATATTAATGAATATAGCACTTAGGCTCCTTACCAGAAGACAGAAGATGCGGGGCGTTTGAGTGACATCATAGGTCTTAAATAATAATTAAAAACACACGAAAAAAACATGAATTCACAATTCAAGCAATTATGTTGATATGTGTGTGAAGGAGGGGAAAAAATAAATAAATAAATAAAAAAAAGAGTACACACATCATCTTAAACCAATCAGCAGGAGGGAGAAACAAAAACTCTCAACCATGGCTAAATTTGAATCACGTGCCAGTTACTTCGGGGTTTGTCGCCAATCCCGAGCGCTGAACCGCAAGTGGTCAAGGACCTACTGTAGATACAGGTGACACACTGTACTTGATACATGGTTTGTAAATCTTTTCAATAATGCTATCATATGGTATAGATCAGGGGTGGGCAATTTTATCCGCAAAGGGCCGGTGTGGGTGCAGGTTTTCACTTCAACCAAACAATAGCCACACCTTCCACATGTTTCCACCAATCACTGATCATCAAAAGAGAAAAAAAACCCTAGATTTGACATTACCGCTTCAATTCTGAAGTGGAGCCATCTTGGTGAGATCACCTTGCTTTAAGACTTAAACAGAAATGTGATCTCACCAAGATGGCCCCACTTCAGAATTGAAACAATGTCCAATCTAGGTTTTATTTTTTCTTTTCTTTTGATGATCAGTGATTGGTAGAAACAGGTGGAAGGTGTGGCTATTGTTTGGTTGAAGTGAAAACCTGCACACACACCGACCCTTTGCGGATAAGATTGTCATGGGTCAGGTCGAGGGGGCAGCAACCTAAGCAAAGAGGTCCAGACGTCCCTCTCCCCAGCCACTTCCTTCAACTCTCCCGTGGGGACACCGGGGCGGTCCCAGACAAGCCGAGAGACATAGTCCCTCCAGCGTGTTCTAGGTCGACCCCGGGGTCTCTTCCCGGTTGGACATGCCCGAAACACCACACCAGGGAGGCGTCCAGGAGGCATTCTGACCAGATGCCCGAGCCACCTCAACTGGCCCCTCTCAATGTGGAGGAGCAGCGGATCTACTCCGAGCTCTCCACGGATGGTAGAACTTCTGACCTTATCACTAAGGGAGAACCCTGCCACCCGACAAAGGAAGCTCATTTCAGCCGCTTGTATCCGTGATCTTGTTCTTTCGGTCACTACCCAAAGCTCGTGACCATAGGTGAGTGTTGGAACGTAGAGCGACTGGTAAATCAAGAGTTTCGCCTTGCGGCTCAGCTCCTTCTTCACTATGATGGACCGGTACAGGCTCCGCTTAACAGCAGAGGCTGCAGCAATCTCCCGCTCCATCCTTTCCTCACTCGTGAACAAGACCCCAAGATACTTTAACTCCTCCACTTGGGGTAGGACCTCATTCCCGACTCGGAGGTTGCATTCCACCCTTGTCCGACTGAGAACCATAGCCTCAGACTTGGAGGTACTGATCCTCATCCCAGCTGCTTCGCACTTGGCTGCGAATCGCTCCAATGAGAGCTGGAGGTCCCGACTTGATGAAGCCAAAAGGACAACATCATCCGCAAAAAGCAGAGACGAGATCCGATGGCCACCAAACCAGAACCCCTCAACGCCTCGACTGTGCCTATAAATTCTGTCCATAAAAATTATGAACAGAATCGGAGACAAAGGACAGCCTTGGCGGACTCCAACTCCCACCGGAAACGAATTCGACCTGTTATTGCCAATACGGACAGAACTCAGTGACCCCCACTCCAGTGATGAGCGGACCCCCACCCAAACCCCCAGGGTCTTCCTCTTCTATGGAGGGCGTGTTGGTGGGATTGAGGAGGTCCTCAACGTATTCTCTCCACCTCTCAACGACATCCCCAGTCGAGGTAAGCAGCTCCTCACCTCCACTGTAAACAGTGTTTGGGGAGAACTGCTTCCCCCTCCTAAGGTGTCGGATGGCGGTCCAGAACCTTTTTGAGGCCAACCGATAATCACTCTCCAGGCCCTCACCGAACTCCTCCCACGCCCGAGATTTTGCATCTGCGACAGCCTTGGCTGCAGCACGTTTGGCCTGCCGGTACCTGTTTGCTGCCTCAGGAGTCCCACAGGCTAATAAAACCCGATAGGCCTCCTTCTTCAGCTGGACGGCCCCCTTCACCGCAGGTGTCCACCACCGGGTTCGGGGATTACCGCCACGACAAGCACCGACGACCTTACGGCCACAGCTATGGGCTGCCGCCTCAGCAATGGAGGCATGAAACATGGCCCATTCGGATTCCATGTCCCCCGCCTCCTCCGGGACACGGTTGTAGCTCTGCCGGAGGTGGAAGTTAAAGGCCTCTCAGACAGGGGACTCCGCCAAATGTTCCCAGCAGACCCTGATTACATGCTTAGGCCTGCCAGGTCTGGAAGGCAGCCTCCCCCATCACCGAAGCTATATATGTATGGTATAGATAAATGTAAGAATTTAAATTTTGATTGTGTAAATAATAGTATACCTGGTTTGCCCCCATCAGGTGATGGATAACTGATCTCAGCAGTTCAATCCCCACTGTTGGGCCTTTGAACAAGGCCCTTAACCCTCAATTGGCCAGTTATATAAAAATGACATTTGTAAGTTGCTCTAGATAAGAGGTTCTGCAAATTACTGTAAATGTTTTTGTTTATACAAGCTATAAGTGTGAAACTGGAACTCTAAAATATTACAAATGTGTACAATATTACAAATCATTCATTAATTTTCTGAAACACTTAATCCTCATAAGGGTCATGGCTGGCGACAATCTCTGCCGACTCTGAGCGAGGGACACCCTGGACAGCTCACCAGTCCATTACAGGCCAATACACACACAACTATTTAAGCTCACGCTCATATCTATGGTCGATTTGGAGCAGCCAATGAACCTACTGTGCATGTTTTTTGAACCGTGAGTGGAAACCCATGCAAGTATGGGGAGAACATGCAAGTCCACACAGAAACACCTGAGCTAGGCATTGAACCCAGGACCTTCTTGCTGTGTGGCTGACGTGCAAACCACTACATCACCGTGCCAGATGCACAGTAGGTGTGAAAGTGAGTGTGAATGGTTGTGTGAGTGCTAGCCCTGTGACGGTCTGGCGAGCTGTCCAAGGTGTACTCCAAAAAGTGCCCAGAGTTGGTTGCCACCCTCCCCGTGACTGTAATTTGGATTAAGTGGTTCAAACAAAATTAATGAATGAATGAACTTTGTTTCCAATAGCACTGCGAAGAAATTTTTGGTCAGTAAGATTTTTTTTTGTTGTAAAACTTCATCATGCATGGCTTAATATATGATGGGGTTACTGTATCCAAATAAACTCAAATTTCAGAAAAATAAATAGCTTTTGATAATTAAATTAAAAATATTGACTGTATATGGGCATAGGTTTAATTTATGGAACGCATTAGGTCTGTATTTTCTGCCAGCTTCAAAGAGGGCTTATGTTTTCTCTGACCATTTTTCTGGCGTCTTGGCCGTGCCATGACAATCTTAAATGCATGTGGTGATTGTGAAGCAGATGCAGTACTGGTATCATCTTAGTGAGCCTCAAGAAGAGTTACACATTAGAAATTCAGAAGTTTTTTTATTGAAGTCTGATAGGTACCCAAATGTATCCTGGTTTTCTACTTCATTCTGTTCGTGGCTGTTCTTTGATGCAAAAGTGACTGAGTGACATTCAGGTAGCTGGCGAAATTATTGCGTGATTTCAGACAATCCTTGGTTTAGTTTGCCAGTTGGAAATAACCTCTTTTCTTGTGTGACATATTGACATTTGATTCAAATCACATACACAACCAGATAATCTCTTGAAGCCTTTTTTAAGCCTTAAACTAAAGGGCACAAAAAAAAAGGCTTTTATTGGCCACAATTCACAAGAGAACCACTCAGATCTTTGTAGGAAACATAAGCACATGCACGTTGATTTATTATCAAGATGGGAAAGTAAGTTGGAGGTAGTTGCCAACCACTTAAATGTGCAATATACTAAATAAAGTATTAATTGCAATATGTTGACTGGCATGTTCCCGGTTCTGTGCAAAATTCTCATAGAAATCTTTATACACATGGGTTTTGCCATGTAATTTGACAACAATGGAAGATTTCATAATCTCCTTGTTTGCCAATGATTTTCATCCACTCGCACGCTGGTGAGGCTCAGCAACGTCTTCTTCTTTTCCTTTCGGCTGTTCCCTTCAGGGGTCGCCACAGTGAATGATCCGCCTCCATCTCACCCGATCCTCCGCATCCTCTACTCCTACTCCAACTACCTTCATTTCCACCTTCAACACATCCATAAATCTTCTCTTTGGTCTTCCTCTAGGCCTTCCGCCTGGTAGTTCCAACCTCAGCATCCTACGACCAATATACTCACTATCCCTCCTCTGTCCATGTCCAAACCATCTCAATCTAGCCTCTCTGACTTTGTCTCCAAAACATCTAACATGTGCTGTCCCTCTGATGTACTCATTTCTGATCCTATCCATCCTCGTTACTCCCAAAGAGAACCTCAACATTTTCATCTCTGCTACCTCCAACTCTGACTCCTGTCTTTTCCCCAGGGCCACTGTCTCTAAACCATACAACATTGCTGGCCTCATCACCGTCTTGTACACTTTTCCCTTCATTCTTGCCGATACTCTCCTATCACACATCACACCGGACACTTTTCTCCATCCATTCCAACCTGCCTGAACGCGCTTCTTCACCTCTTTTCCACACTCTCCATTGCTCTGGATTGTTGAGTCTAAGTACTTAAAATCCTCCACCTTCTTTATCTCTGCCCCCTGTAACCTCAAAGTTCCTCTTGGGTCCTTGTCGTTCACACACATGTATTCTGTCTTACTAAGACTAACCTTCAATCCCCTCCTTTCCAGGGCATACCTCCACCTCTCTAGATTTTCCTCCACTTGGTCTCTGCTCTCACTACAGATCACTATGTCATCTGCAAACAAGATAGTCCATGGAGATTCTTGTCGAACCTCATCTGTTAGCCTGTCCATCACCATAGCAAACAAGAAGGGGCTGAGAGCTGACCCTTGATGCAGTCCCACCTCCACCTTGAACTCTTCTGTCACACCGACAGCACACCTCACCACTGTCTTACATCTATCATACATGTCCTGCACCACTCTAACATACTTCTCTGCCACTCCAGACTTCCTCATACAATACCACAGTTCTTCTCTCGGCACCCTGTCATATGCTTTCTCCAGATCCACAAAGGCACAATGCAGCTCCTTCTGACCTTCTCTGTACTTCTCTATTAACATCCTCAAAGCAAACACTGCATCTGTGGTGCTCTTTCTTGGCATGAAACCAAACTGTTGTTCACAAATGCTGACCTCTGCCCTTAGTCTTGCTTCCACTATTCTTTCCCATAGCTTCATTGTATGGCTCATCAACTTTATCCCTCTGTAGTTGCCACAACTCTGTACATCGCCCTTGTTCTTAAAAATGGGCACAAGCACACTTCTCCTCCATTCCTCTGGCATCTGCTCACTTTCTAAGACCTTGTTGAATATTCTTGTCAGAAAATCTACTGCTACCTCCCCTAGACACTTCCATACCTCAACTGGTATGTCATCAGGGCCAACTGCCTTTCCACTTTTCATCCTCTTCAATGCCCTCCTCACTTCTCCCTTACTAATCTTTGCTACTTCCTGGTCCTCAACAGTCACCCCTTCTACTCTTTTTTCTCTCTCATTTTCCTCATTCATCAGCTCTTCAAAGTACTCTTTCCATCTTCCCAGCACACTTCTGTCATCAGTCAATACATTTCCCTCTCTGTCCTTTATCACTCTAACTTGCTGCACGTCTTTCCCATCTCTATTCTCTGCTGTGCTAACCTGTATAGATCATTTTCTCCCTCCTTACTGTTCAACCTATCATACAAGTCATCATACGCCCTCTGTTTGGCCTTTGACACTGCTACCTTCGCCTTACGCTGTGTCTCCCTGTACTCCTGTTTACTCTCTTCGGTCCTCTCAATGTCCCACTTCTTCTTGGCTAACCTCTTCTTTTGTACACACTCCTGCACTTCCTCATTCCACCACCAAGTTTCCTTATCTATGTTCCTTCCAGAGGACACACCAAGTACTCTCCTACCCGTCTCCCTGATCACATTGACTGTGGTTGTCCAGTCCTCTGGAAGCACTTCCTGACTACCCAAAGCCTGTTTCAACTCCTCTTTGAAGACAACACGACACTCTTCCTTTTTCAGCTTCCATCACTTTGTCTTCTGCTCTGCCTTTGCCTTTTTCACCTTTCTCACCATCAGTGTCATCCTGCACACCACCATCCTATGCTGTTTGGCAACACTCTCTCCCACTACTACTTTGCAGTCACTGACTTCCTTCAAATTACATCGCCTACACAAGATGTAGTCTACCTGTGTGCTCTTACCTCCGCTTTCATAAGTCACCCTATGCTTCTGTTTCTTCTTGAAGAAAGTATTCACCACAGCCATTTCCATCCTTTTTGCAAAATCGATCAACATCTGTCCTTCTGTGTTCCTGTCCTGGATACCAAACCTGCCCATCACTTCCTCGTCCCCTCTGTTGCCTGCACCAACATGTCCATTGAAGTCTGCTCCAATGACCACTCTTTCACCTCTGGGGGTACTCTGCATCACTTCATCTAACTCACTCCAGAATCTCTCCTTCTCTTCTAGCTTACATCCTGCCTGTGGGACATAAGCACTAACAACATTGAACATCACATCTTCAATTTTTAACTTGAGACTCATCACTCTGTCTGACACTCTTTTCACTTCTAGAACATTCCTGACAAACCCCTCCTTCAAGATGACTCCTACTCCATTTCTCTTCCCATCCACACCATTATAAAACAGTTTAAACCCTGCTCCTAAGCTTTTAGCCTTTCCACCTTGTCTCCTGAACACACAGTATGTCCACCTTCCTCCTCTGCATCATGTCAGCCAGCTCCCTATCTTTTCCTTGCATAGTTCCAACATTCAAAGTCCCTACTCTCAGTCCGAGGCTCACGCATTTCCTCTTCTCTCTCTGCCTACGGACACGCCTCCCGCCTCTCCTTCTTCGATGTCTTCGACCAACAGTAGTCCAATTTCCATCAGCACCCTGTTGGTTGACAGCACTGATGGCGGTCGTTGTTCGACCGATCCGGTATGAATTCTGTATTGATCATTTGCATTTTTTTTTTTTTAAATGAGGCAGAAGTTTTACGCCGGATGCCCTTCCTGTCGCAACCCTCTGCATTTATCCGGGCTTGGGACCGGCATAAGGGGGAGAGACACTGGTTAGTGCCCCCCCCCCCCCCCCCGCCTCATGGCTGCATTGGCCTGAGCATCATAATGACTTCTTTAAATCTGAACAGGATTGCAAATGTTCAATTCATATCCCACATTCCTCCTGTTTATTATGTGCTGGAAATGCAGTGACTTACTTGTTATATGTGGCTTTAATGTGAACTATTGGTAATTCTTCAAACTTTTTGCCACCCCATTGTAAAGCAGTGACCTGGCCGGGAAAGGGAGGATAGAAACTAAATGGTGGAAAAGGAAAGAATAAAACATTAGAGATCAGAGTGAAGTATTGTCATTTAAGCATGCAAGGAATGATAAACGCTGTACTAGATTATTAAAATTAGAGCCGTTTTATCAATTAACAAAAAGGGAAATCCGATTGCAAGGTACCTCCACCAGGCACAAATAGATCATGGTAACAAGTACATTGATCAACCCAAAAATCTACCTGAGACTGCAAGTTTCATTAAAACTTGTTCATTATAACTGTAACTAGTGGGTATCCAATGAATGTTCATTTGCACAATGCATTGTTTGGGCCTCATTCATCATTATCTCTTTTCATGACTTCTAACAAGCCAATAAATATGTAAACTTGACCTCCTGGCAGAAGTAAAAATTAATATGAACCATTATTGTCACACATTACATGCAGTGTAAGTCATTGGCCATGTTTGATAATGAAATAAGTATCACTAAAGATACATGGTGAGCATCTACAACATCTACCACATGCTGATCAAGAGCATTAGGAGTCAAAGAAGATAACTGCTCCAGTTTTATGACCAACCTGAACTCTTTGGAGTCTTCAGGAGAGGTCATGCTGGACAGGATCTCTTGTGATTGAGCTTCAGCTTCTTGTAATTGAACAGAACTGGAGTAAAGTGTGCGCAGGACATTTCCTCCTCTGCATTAAAAAAGACAATTATCGTTTATTTCACAGGTTGGTGACCATTTAATGTCTGAACTCAATGCCAAACATGAATAAGCTTATATATTAAAGGAAATTGTAAGAAAAATCTGTTAATTCATTTGATAAACTTAATGAACGGGATACCTCACATGTTTTACTAGGATTCAGATGCCGTAATTGCCTTCCCACACCACACAAATAAACAAAGTGTGCCTTGGGTACTACAAGGAAGGATTCAGAATTATGGAAACTCAGACAAAGAATTTTCATGTTTTTGCAAATTGTGACAATTTACTAACTATGAAAATTACTTCATGAGGTCATGTGCATAACTGCAGTGAGGTGGGGATTGACTCTTTTATTGCACAAATCCAACAAATATTTTTACCGTAGGATAATTTTTATTTTTAATTAAGCACATCAGCCAGATCGCCAAAAAGTTAAAACCAAACACCTTGAGATGGTTCCATCAAAAGGCCAGCAGTACATTTTCTTTATCACAGCACTTTCAATCAGCCTGCTCACTTTGTCACAACAGGAGTGTTGAAAAGACCTGCTATTTTTCCTGAATTCTGAACCAAATTAATCTTGTGCATCTGCTATCAGGTCCAGTTAGCGAGCAAACTTTATTAAAGGAACAAGCAATACTAAACTAAAACATATTTACGATACGACATGTATAAATGAAAACAGTCATCAATAGCTTAAGCAGAAAAAAGATTATAAGCAGCAGTTACTTGGTAAAATTTCTGTCCAAATAAACAGAAAACGGGGTGTTTTTCAAGCATTTGAAAATTGCATTCAGACTTAAGAGAAACTGTACATCAATGAGTTTTAATGCATGGGGCTATCATAGGAAGGTGTAAGGGAAAAGAAAAAAAAAAAAAAAAATCAGAAAACATTAAAAAAACGGCAAGAAATTATTGATGATTCTGAATTAAAAACTCTGAAGTTAACACAATTAATAACTAATCTCCTTAAATATATATTTTTTAAACGCTTGATCCTATTAGGGTCGCATGGAGGCTGGCACTTCTCTCAGCCCACACTGAGCAAAGGTGGATGCAAGCTGAACAGTTCACCAAACCATATCAAGACCCCCCCACACACACACATTTACAATTACATCTAGGGGCAATTTGGAACAGCCAGTTAGCCTGAATTGCATGTCTTTGGACTCTAAGAAAAAACTGGAGAGCCCAGAGGAAACCTACGCCAGCACAGGGAGAACATGCAAACTCCACACAGAGATGCCTTCCCCAAGCCCGGAACTCGAATCCAGAACTTTCTTGCTGTGAGGCGGACGAACTAATCACCATGACACCGTTTCTTCTTCTTTTCGACTGTTCCCTTCAGGGGTCGCCACAATGAATCATCTGCCTCCATCTCACCCTATCCGCTGCGTCGTCTTCTCTTACGCCAACTACCTTCATGTCCTCCTTCACCACATCCATAAATCTCCTCTTTGGTCTTCCTCTCGGCCAGGGGTTGGCAACCTTCGCTGTTTAGAGAGCCATTTGGACCCGTTTTCCATATTAAAGAATACACTGGGAGCCACAAATCCTTTTTTGACATTTAAAATGAAATAACATTGCATATAAATGTTTTTCCCCTTTTTCCTTCATGTTAATATAAAACAACAATGTGTTGCATTGATTGAAACAACTACAGAGACAATTAAATTACAATTCTGCTTGCAACAAAAACATTTAGATTTAAAAAAAAAATTAAAAAAAAAAAAAAAAAAAATCACTAGGCTCCCAGCGACCCTAATTAGGATTAAGTGGTTCAGAAAATGAATGAATGTGTTCGATTCCTTCTTGTATTTCTATAAAGAAAAATAATATGTATCCGACAAAGCGTGGGAAGGGGTGCAACCAGACGTGTTAACGGGTTGGGTCGCCAACCTCACAATCACGCCCTTCGTGGGATCTTCGGTTTCTTTATTCGTTATATGAATGTTGTTTTGTCATAGTTTAAATTTACAAAACACCACAAGCAACACAGAAAAGTATATGAAGACTTATTTTAAGAAAGAGCCTGCTCAACATTCTTTTAAATAATATTAGTGCTGCACTGACCAACCCATTCTCAGAGTGGAGACTGAACCACACCCAGTGTTTTATTTTGTCACTGGGAGGAGAGTTATTTAATTTGGAGATTGCGGTGTATAAAAAAATCTCATCCATGTTCTCTTACTTCAGCTGTGATTTCCGTTCCTGGATTACAAACCCGGCGGCGGAAAAAAAATCTCCCTCTCTCGCCGCGCTGCTGATGGTGAGAACACTCCTTGCCATGAGCACAAGAATTTGGAAATCCACCAACACAGCAGATCAAAAACACTGAGACCCTAATGCAGCTGATTGATATAATAGGCATGTCCACAACAACACACACAACACCCAAAATCACCCCGCCCACACCAAATAAATATCTGCCCACACCTGTGACTGTTAATTTTCATCTATGTAATTTTCAACCCTAAAAGAGCATTTTTGGAAGGTACCTGTGGCCTCATTCAGGTGAAAGCTGGTTTAACTCTCTTGAAGCCCGAAGTGCTTCCGATGCGAGTAAATAAGCGGCATTTTTGCAGTTAATGTTTGTCTGCCGTCGGCCACCGTAAAGTACAAAATTATTTTGAAAAGTCACAGAGTCGCACACGGTAGGTGAAAGAGCCTTGGGTTGCCAACCCCTGCTCTTGGCCTTCTGCCTGACAGTTCCAACCTCAGCATCCTACTACCAATTTTTTTCACTATCCCTCCTCTGTGCATGTCCAAACCATCTCAATCTTGCCTCTATGACTTTGTCTCCAAACCCATTTACATCAGCCACCATATTTATTTATGTATTAAATACGAATCCCTTAAAAACAGAAGGGACACTGTATAGGTTCTAACGATCAGATTTAAGTCTTCTCTTTCTTTCGCTGTTTCCGTTAGAGGTCGCCACAGCAGACGCAGTCCTCACGCAACTCTCCCCATTAACCAGTGCTTGTACGTATACTGTATTAGGAAAACAACTGACTTGTATAAAATTAGTGCTGGGTTAGATTAGATAAGATAAGATAGGATAATATAAGATAAGATACAGCTTTATTAATCTCACAATGGAGAAATTCACTGTTACAGGCTCTTGAGGTATCATCAGTAGGGGGTGCAAAAATAGATACAAATACAAACATACACACATAAGATAGAGATAAGATACAGCTTTATTAATCTCACAATGGAGAAATTCACTGTTACAGGCTCTTGGGGTACTATCAGTAGGGGGTGCAAAAATAGATACAAGTACGAACATACACACATATACATATATAAGTAAATAAATAAATAGATACATAAATAGTATAAATTAATAAACAATAAAAGAAAAGAAGGGAACGACTTTGTAGACTGGCACATATTAAAGTGTAAATGTATCTGAGGGCAATCTATTTCAAATAAAACTTTAATACTGTTTGGATATTAAAATGAATAACACATTTATATTTCATAGACAGCCAACATTACTTATTATTCTGTTTTATTGACTGAATAAACACGAAGATAGGTCTGCTAACAGTAAACATGTAACCTGTCTAACTAACAAATACATAGGGAGCTGGGTTGAGGCGAGTTAGTTAGCCAAATGCAAACACAAACACTCACGTTGTTGTTCTGCATAAATTCCCCTGTTCGAGTAGCTTTTGACCCGCTCCTCTCATCATTGAAGATAACGCGAAATTCAATTTATACATTTTATTTTAATACCATTTACTGACTATCTTAAGCTAGCACCGACTGACAGCATGCTTTATTTTCCATACCCGTTTTCCGACAAATCCGTCCTCTCTGCATATGGTTGGTTAGTACACGACGGCTTTCTGGACAAGGATTGGCTAATTTTTATCTTTATAGGCATATCCACACGTCATACCCAATCATGGCTGTGCAAATGGGGGTTTGTCAGAATTCGGGTTGGAAATAAAACAACAGTTATCAACAGCACACGACATTGTGCGGTCAAACGTATCCGGAATGTTCTATTCGGTAAAATCAGAGGGGTGGCCATATTTATTCCATATTTACTTACTTCATTGAATTTTGCAAAGGTCATCGGGAATCACCCCATAAAATTAAAATTTTTATTTTATGTACTGCTAATTTTTGTAAGCGAATTGAAGTGACTATATTATAATAAAACTAAATTGTATCGTTAGTGTCTCACCCGCCATTTTCATGTCAAATTTCCTTCAGCAATCGCTCACCGTTGGATTGTGGGTACTTCCAAAAATGGCGGCGCCCTATTGGAGGTATGCTTGGCGACCGTTATGGCAAATTACTTCAGGACCAGGGCGTTTAAAAGTCGCAGCACGACAGCTTTCTTCCAGTGTTCAGCAAGTCAAGACCACAAGTTTCCCATCACTCTGGGCTCTACATGGTGCCGTGTGTTTACAGAGACTTCCGGTCATTTCGCGGGATCGGAATCCAATTGAGGAGAAGTTCATGGAGCTCATGCGTCAGGTTATCTAAAAAAAAAAAAAAAACACGTACCGTCAATGCATGGGTTGCTATTTATTATTTGGCCATGCGACTATACAGTATATATCCCCAGATAACATCTTTATAACCCATATTGATCTTTTTAAGGCGTGAAGGTTGTTGTTTTAAACTTATTTTAGAGTAATGATGTAGTGAACAGGATGCTGAACACCCCCCCCCCACCCCCATTGGCTCCTTGTGATCGAGCTTTATTTTTTTATTTATTTATTTAAGGGACAATGTACAGGAACATTATGCTCATAGAGACAGAGATGTACTGTACCAGATTATAGCTTAATAGTCCCTGTAGTCCCTAATTTAGAACGGCCAATTAACCTACAGTGCATGTCTTTGGATTGTGGGAGGAAACCGGAGCACCCGGAGGAAACCCACACAAGCACGGGGAGAACATGCAAACTCCACACAGAAACGCCCAGGCCAGGAATTGGACTACATCTGTTGAAAAAGGTCATTTGGTCATGTTCATTGCAGTTCGCATTTAACTCCATAGCCATTTGAACTCAATACTGTACTCATACCCTGAGCAGCACATCACGACAGAATGAATACTAGAATTACAGTGTTTGTTTGTTTCCGGAAGGCAGATATCAGCTCTTACTTTTGGGTAAATAACATTTCAATGCCTAAAGTCAAGATCGATATCCACTATGGGAACATGGGTAAAGCAAACTTAAATTAGATGTTTTGGTTTACTTTTACATTTTTAAAAATTTACTTTCAAATGTCCTCTACAAAAAGTGTCCCACAAAGCTTCTATAGAATCTTAACCTTGTTCTATAGAATAGTTCTGGGCAGTGGTGGCCTGGTGGGAAAGGGCACTGGATCGCTGATCCTAGGTTTGGGGGTTCGAGTTCCACTCTCCACAAGGTTGTCACTACCCCCCCCCCCCCGGCCATGTCTCTCACTGTCCATGGTGGGAGGTTCATGTAGAAGAATCATTGCTGACTTTCATCAAGAGAAGGCTGTGAAGCCGTCAGCGTGTTTCTGCTGATTGCTAAAGGGATGTGCCAGGAAGGGTATCTGACATAACAAAAAAAAAACAAAACCCTATGTCAAATCGAATATGCGAATCATTGATGACTTCCATGAAGATGGTGGCAGATGATTCGCTTTAACGACCCCAGAAAGGGAACAGTCAAAAGGAAAAGAAGTAGTTCTATAGAATATTTCCCTTAAGAAAACCACGAGTTCTGTATAACATTATCCTATTAAAACACACTCGCACACAATTTCTGTGGAAAATCCTGATTTCGAGAGAGAATGTAGTCTATCCAGAAGGTGTTTTATGGCCGTCATGATGTTCCCATTTATTACAATGTACTGCACAGGCATGATGCCAGCTTGAATAATTCAGCTTTTACTTGATTGAAACCGGTGGATTTCAACCATTTCTGGGGAAGTTTAGCAAAACTGTAGACACGCACACAATGATGCACTATCCATTGTCTGTGTTTACAAATACAACTGGCTGTTGGTCCTACTCTATACCTATAAGCCAGGAAAAACAGGAGATTTTTTTTAATCAATTGGTTTTATTGGCCTAGGTTTCATACAGAAACAAGGAAGTTGACTCAGGTTTAACTTTATGTATTGTACATAAACATTTAATTGATGCCTATACAAAAAAAAATAAATAAAACGAATCAGGATAAGTACAGTATAAAGTGAACAAATAAAATGTAAGGAATATGTGTGGGAAAAATCACAATGTAATACAAAATGTACAGAACCGTGCAAAAATTTTTCATTGAGGTTGAGTGCAAACCAGTGTTGGTCTTGTAGCCCCAATGGCACGTGATTGACAATTACAGGTACTGTATGTGCAAAAGGTGAGGTAGATGCTAGAGAATATAATACAGTGCTTAAGATTTTCATGTTTCTACATAGCAAAAGTATGTAAATTGACAACTTTACCTTGAAAAACTTTGTTGTTTTCTACAAAAAAATAAATCCTATTAGTACCTCTATATAGGAAATGTATCCTTGCCAAAACTTACAGTGGCACTTCAAATAGGTTTTTTTAATGTGTGTATGTGTCAGACGGATTCATAACATTATTTTATAATTTGATCAGTATTTTAATGAACAGAAAAACTGTCCCTTTTGAAATGTGGGAGGTATGATTGTCACACCCTGAATATGTACTCTGTCCTGACTTCAGCTTATTGACGGTGGTTGCTGTAAAATCTTGTACTGTGGGTCTTGTAGATGGAGCTGGAAAGAAGCTTACTCTCGGACCATGAGCTGCGGCTGTTGGAGGACACTGAACGCATGCGCCGCAAGCAAGATGCTGATTATGACTCGGATGATGAAGAGGGCTATGGAAGTCAAGAGATTGTCACAGCACAGGATTTAGAGGACACATGGGAACAGAAATTTAAGCAATTCCATTCTGCTCCCAGAATGAAAGGTGTGGAGACTCTCGATTGAAATTCAAGGGATTTATTTAATAAGTAATTTAGCATAGCTGTTATATAGGCATGCACTTATCCTATTTTATAAACTACTAATGTAATAATAAATGTCTGCTGAAATTTGATACTAATCCACTTACTTTTCACTTTAGTAATTGTACAAGTTTGATTGAGCCTCTTGAGATTTGTCCACATCTATTAATTGAGAATGTACTGCTTTTGCCATTGTTTTCCTTCAGCTACTGATGAAGTTAAAGAAGCAATTTGTCTGTAAATGAAAATTGCAGAATGTTCCTCTTGCTGTAAATGTATTAGAACATCCAGAAAGTTTCTTGCTGGCAGTTTACTTTATTTTTACAGTTCACAATTATGACAGCTGGGAGTTTATTAAGCTGTGTCCACACAGGATACGATTAGTGACACGTGACCATAAAAAGTCAGGGAAACCAGCTGAAAAATGTAGTCCCTCCAACGTGTTCTGGGTCGACACCAGGGGGGCGTTGTTCAACTGAAATTGACCAGAAAATATTATTTCTCGATAATCATAATAATACAGACGCTCCCCAACTTACGTTTTAGTTCGGTTCCGGACGGCTGAACGTAAGATGAAAAAAAAAGTAAGTTGTTACTGTATGTTCCAGTGACCTATGACGTTCATACTGTACTATACATCCATAAATATGATTACTGTATCTCATAAAACACCCCTAAATCAATTATTATAAACATAACATTGTAAAATAATATTAAATAATATCAACATTAATTTCAAATAAATTAAATTCAAGCAAAATAATTTCAAATAGATACATTTTTAAATCAAATATCAAATGCAGTATCAAATATAACCTTTAACATTCTCTATGATGTGATCTCTGCTTGTAAATGGTTCCGATGGTCGACGGATGATCACTTTATATGAAGCTTAAAACAGCCAATCAGCGCTTACAATATGTGAGTCTCTGCACCGAAAGTAGTTCGCTTGCTTGTGCTTGAGACTTCCGGTCTTTCAAGTGAGCAAGGGCGCCGTTGAATACTCGTTTAGTACTCAGCCTGCACTGATGTGAATCCCCAGCAGAGCGGGGAGTTCTTTCTTTTCTGGATTCGGGTTTTCATTCATTTTACAACTCTCTTTGCTTCACTGAGTATGCATGGTAGATTGTGCCGATCCGAGCAGATAGTTAATTCAGTCTTGGGAAAACCGGAAATTCCGGCATATAACTTAATATAACTACAGAAAACTTGCACCCATGCTAGTAGGCTTATGCTTCGGACCAAACATATTTTCTTAGGGTTACAAAAGTCCGCAAAACAGTGTAAACACAAAAATCACAGAGACAACGTCTTAACACAAGGGTAACACACACAGTGAACTGGGAAGAAGCAGGGGCACGTTCAGTCTGTCGTTTGTAAACAATAGACGCAGCGTCATTACGTCATTGTACTATGTAGGTACGTCTCGTACTACAGAGAGCATGCTAAACTCAAAATTTGACTTTTTTTTTTTTTTGAAAAAACCGTAAAACAGATGAACGTAACTTGAGGAGCATCTGTAATACAATATAACATAACAAGCTCACAAAATATAGAATCTTAATTATATTTGTTTGAACCATTTGGTTCACACATTTGTCAGAATGTATTTATGATCATGTTCATGTTGCTGTGATCTCTGTTCAGGTAGAAGGTCATATTGACAATTTTGACTGTCACTTAAGATTTTCTCGTATAGTTTCTTCTCTCTAGTGTTATGTCAATAATAGGTGTACACTTGCTTGTACAAAGAAATATAACAGCACATTTACAGAAACTTTAAGATATTTACTTTCAAAAGTACAAGCCCATAGTTCAGTTCCATACATAAATAAAGGTATAATTAAACTAAATTATCAAATAACACGGTTGACTCACTCAGAGGATAATCATAACATTTACATACATATCCTCAAGAGAGGCAAACTTGAACTTGCTGTATGCAATAATATGTCTAAGTCCCAGTTATAAGGATCTTGACTCCAGGAAGTTTAACTTCTGGTTTCCAGAGTGTCTTGTTTGCTGACAAAATCACACAATTATGTATTACTAGGATAAGAGTGGTTATAGTAATGTACATTTATGTGAAGATAATTAACTCATTATATTGCACCAGCTTACAGGAGTCCTTCACCTTTCTTACATAAGTTGAATCTATAAATCTTGCTTGCAGCCCAAGTGTCCTATATAATCCACAGTTAGTGTGTGCCCTGATGAAGTTTTTTTTTTTAATACACCCACGCCATAGGGACTCAAAAAGGCCGGTGCTTATCCCCGGTTTCTGTAGCGTGATGCGACCAGGAGTTGAACTCCTCCTGGATGGGGCGCTAGTCCATCGCAGGTTACCTTCCCAGAATATTTTTACTGGTACCCATTTATACTGCTGGGTGAACAGAGGCACACTTGTGGTTAAGACCTTGCCCAGGGGTCTCAGTGTGATTTGAACTCACAACCTCTCAATCATGAGTGCAGCATCCTAACCACTACACCACCGGCCCCACATCCTAATGAAGCTACTATGCTGTAATTGTCCCTGCCCATAATATAACTAAACACAACACAGAAGTCACAGGCCACAGATGGATTTATTCTTTTCACACCGTCACTATTGAGTGCATAAATATTAGTGAGCAAAACTCATGCTAAGTGTGTCATACTGAGTCAGTGATCTCCAAACATTTTGTAGTTTCTGACACCACAGATGTGAGCTCGGCTGAGCGCTGCCTGGAAGACAGCTTGGTGCTGCTGGTGAAGCAGGATGTTGGCTCTCAAAAGGTTTGGCTTCTGCCTCAGTTGCCATGGGAGGCGGGAGAGACGCTGAGACAGACCGCAGAGCGTGCCCTCACCAGTCTGCCAGGTAATGTGGCTGCTTCCCTTTATACCATTTCTTTGTGCCAAAAGGAAGCTTTAATTCCACGTTGATGTGAACTTTTTACAAACATTTGTGCTGGATATGAAAATTGTTTTTTATACTGGGATCCTTACTTTCGCAGTTAATTGCCCCCGCGCGCGACCACCGAATTCCACGAAGTAAGGCGTTCTGATTGGAGGTTTTGGGTTGATTTTTGTTTTTTTGCATAATTTGTCTTGTTTTTGTGGCATTTTCCTTAACTTTTTTTCCCCCTATTCTTCCCTAATTTCCTTATTTTTTAATTCGAGGAATATTTATTTACTTTTTTTTTTTTTTTAAACCACTATGCCCTGAAGCCGCATAAATTGAAGTGCGAAGTAGCGAGGGATCCCCATATATGTATGTGTGTGTGTGTGTGTGTATATATATATATATATATATATATATATATATATATATATATATATGCGCCTGTCTGCATTCCTTTCGGCTTTTTCCCTTTTACTCCGGAGTCGCCACAGCGAATCATCTGATTCGCACGTTTTATTTGGCAGAGGTTTTTACGTCAGATGCCCTTCCTGTCACAACCCTTTTTGCAAGGGACAGAAACACGCTGACGACTTTGCAGCTACTCTTTACGAAAGTCAGCAATGGTTCTTTTACATGCCTCTCACCATAGACAGTGAGAGACATGGCCCGCCTTTGATAACCCAGTTAGCTGCACTGGGGGGGACAGTGACAACCCTGTGGAGAGTGGGACTCGAACCCCCAACCTTTGGATCAGCGATCCAGCACCCTATACCACTAGACCACCACTGCCCCCCACATATATATATATATATATATATATATATATATATATATAAATAATATAATATAATAATAAATAATTATTGTTATTTGCTCTACCAAAAAGTATTGAGCACTCTCCTACGGAAGGATCTACGCAGATATGTGTGTGTGTGTGTGTGTTTGTGTGTGTGTGTGTGTATATATATATATATATATATATATATATATATATATATATATATATATATATATATCGAGTTTATTGACTCTCTCAAAATCCAATGTGAGGTAGAAAACAGCATCACGTCCTGCTATAGTTTGTAATAATTACTGACTTTGACCAGTTACAGTGATATTTAAATGCACATTTTATGATACCAGTAGTGCCATACTTTTATTAAAGCTACATGTAAAATATTCACTGTGTGAAGGTATGTATAATAAATTAAAAGCATAATAAAGTGTATGTTTGTTGCTTAGTTGTATAAAATGTAAGTATAAGGGGAAGTAATAAATATTGTCATATACAGTAATCAGTGCTTTTGTTTGTTTCTGCACTTAGGCACAAAAATGAACGCGACCTTCCTCGGTAATGCCCCGTGTGGATTTTACAAATACAAATTCCCTAAAAGCATCCAGATGGAAAACAGAATAGGGGCCAAGGTGTTTTTCTTCAAAGCTGTGCTCTCTGGTAGCACCAATCTGCCTCTGGATAAAGAGTCCTTTGTGTGGGCGAAAAATGATGAGCTCCAGGATTACCTCAAGCCAGAATACCTGAAACAGGTCAAGCGATTTATGCTGAATCTGTGACTTGCTGAGATGCTGGATCATATGTAGAAATGTCTTACACACTTACATAACACAACTTGCTCTGGCTCATTGTAGTGGGACTGTAACAAATCAGATGCCTCATCTTTGCTGAACAGAAATAAAATGGTCATAATTTTGCTGCTCCATTTCCACAACAAAATCAGTTATGGATCTGTGACCAGGCAACTCAACTGACCTGAATAAGTCCAGATTTGCAGATGAGTTGATTACAATGAATCAGGTGTAGTGGGCAGTGTTTGTTGCAGTGTGGCAGGGATCTTGATTTAATTCTGTAATGGTTCCAAACCACAGGTGACACCGAAGCTAAATTCTCTACAATATACATGTACATTTTAATGATCTGTTATGCTCATTTTAATTTCTTTGGTGTTAATTGGAAAATAAATTGAATGTCATCATTTGTTTTTATAACTTAATACACATGAGGTTGACCCTTAACCTTCAGTTCTTCTCTTTGGTTGACTCAGTTTAGCTTTTTAAAATTTACAGCAATTTATTTCATATAATCCTTTATCAGAATTCTCAACCGTTTGAGTGAAATGGTCATGTGATGAGTAGGGTGATCAAGCAGTTGTGGGTTCAAATCCTGCTCCGTGTTTTTAAGACTCCTGGGCAATGTCTTAACCACAAGTGTGTTTAAAGAAATACTGGAAAAGTGGTTTGGATTAATGGCAGACGCGCGACTGTAAGTCAATCATCTCTGAACGAACCTTGTTGCTTTGTTCAATTCTTAAACATAATAGCGTCACACAGCATATAATTATTTAGGATGATAATAGGGATGAAAGTTGCTGTGGCTGAATTCTGGAAAACATAATTGAGGGTGTTTGTGGGGGAGGTTTTAGATCGCAGTGTGGTTGTTTTTATATTCATATATATTAGTGGTACCTCACCTTATGAAAGTCTCACCAAGTGAAAAATTCAGGTTATGAAAAGCATTTTCCTAAAAAATTTTGTCTCAGGACACGAGACAAGTTCACATTACGAAACTGTCATCTTAAAAATTCAAACGTGCCATTCAAACATTAAAACAATGCACGAGCTGCTCTCCCATCAATTACATTCAAATACCCCGCCCCACTGGCCTCCAATTGGCTAACAACTGAGCTATCGTTCATGTCACCTTCACTTAAGCGACATCTTGGATAGGTCCACCTGAGGCCATCTTGGACAGGGATTCCATTGCCTAGGAGGAATGATGCAGCTACCTTCCATTGCCTATTATAGAGCTGAATCCACCATGATGCTTTTCGTGTAAAGAACAGAGTTACTGTTTTATGCTTTATTTCTTGACTCATGCTTTTAACCTTCCATAAACATTTGTAAGATTACAACTCTGATAAGAAGACATGGTCAACACGAGTGCGTGCACACACACACACACACACACACACATACACATGCACGTGTGATTTTCGGTGCGAGTGAGGAGAAGAAATGGGCTTGAGTGATATCACAAAGGAATATAACCAAACCCGTCTACCATTGGTAGGATATTGAAGCAGAAGGAGATTTTCAAAGGTATGCTTTTATAATTTTTAAAGGGTTTAGGGGTTAGTATTGGGAGCCTTGGCACAAATCACGCGTTTTCCATGTAAAATGCGGTTCAGCTTACAAAAAATGCAGGTTACGAAAAAGCTTGACCAGATTAATTTCGTGAGGTGTGTGTGTGTGTGTGTGTGTGTGTGTGTGTGTGTGTGTGTGTGTGTGTATATATATATATATATATATATGGCAGGGCAGTGGTGGTCTAGTGGTACAGGGCGCTGGATCGCTGATCCAAAGGTTGGGGGTTCGAGTCCGACTCTCCACAAGATTGTCACTGTCCCCCCCCAGTGCAGCTAACTGGGTTATCAAAGGCGGGCCATGTCTCTCACTGTCTATGGTGAGAGGCATGTAAAAGAACCATTGCTGACTTTCGTAAAGAGTAGCTGCAAAGTCATCAGCGTGTTTCTGTCCCTTGCTAAAAAGGGTTGTGACAGGAAGGGCATCCGACGTAAAAACCTCTGCCAAATAAAACGTGCGAATCAGATGATTTGCTCTGGCGACTCCCGAGTAAAAAGGGGAAAAAAAGCCGAAAGGAAGACAGACATGGATCCCTCGCTAATTCATGCTTCAGTGCATCTAGTTTTTTTAATATTCATCAAATTAAAAAAATAAGGAAATGAGGAAGAATAGGGGGAAAGTTAAGGAAAATGCCACAGAAACAAGGCCAATTATGCAAAAGAAAAAACCCTAAACAAACAAAACAACCCCAAAATCTCCTATCAAAACTACTTACATTTTTGTGAGGTGTGTATCTTCGTTTGCGCACATGCGTCTGTATGTGTGTGTGTGTTTATATTTTATTTACATCTTATGCATTATTTTTGAATGTTAATTGCTATTATAAGTATTTATAGCATTGAATATGTATTTATTGATATTATATACACATATACGTATAGGTCACTTGAGGGGTTGATCCTACGACACGGAATTCAGTGGTCACGGGGGGGATCTCGGTCCAAATTAACCACAGAAAGTGTATGTATATATATATATATACACACACACACAGGTCCTTCTAAAAAAATTAGCATATTGTGAGAAAGTTCATTATTTTCTGTAATGTACTGATAAAATTAAACTTTAATATCTTTTCGATTAATTGCACACCAACTGAAATATTTCAGGTCTTTTATTGTTTTAATACTGATGATTTTGGCATACAGCTCATGAAAACCCAAAATTCCTATCTCAAAAAATTAGCATATCATGTTCAGGTAGTCTAAACGAGCTATTAACCTAATCATCTGAATCAACCAATTAACTCTAAACACCTGCAAAAGATTCCTGAGGCTTTTAAAAACTCCCAGCCTGGTTCATTACTCAAAACCGCAATCATGGGTAAGACTGCTGACCTGACTGCTGTCCAGAAGGCCATCATTGCCACCCTCAAGCAAGAGGGTAAGACACACAAAGAAATCTCTGAGCGAATAGGCTGTTCCCAGAGTGCTGTATCAAGCCACCTCAGTGGGAAGGCAAAAGTGAAAGAAGGGCCGATTCCAGAACCTGTGGAAGCAGTGGACTGAGTCTGGAGTAGAAACATCCAGAGCCACCGTGCACAGGCGTGTACAGGAAATGGGCTACAGGTGCCGCATTCCCGAGGTCAAGCCACTTTTGAACCAGAAACAGCGGCAGAAGAAAGTACTTTTTTTCGGATGAAAGCAAATTTTGCACATCATTTGGAAATCAAGGTGCCAGAGTCTGGAGGAAGACTGGGGAGAAGGAAATGCCAAAATGCCTGAAGTCCAATGTCAAGTACCCACAGTCAGTGATGGTCTGGGGTGCCATGTCAGCTGCTGGTGTTGGTCCACTGTGTTTTATCAAGGGCAGGGTCAATGCAGCTAGCGATCAGGAGATTTTGGAGCACTTCATGCTTCCATCTGCTGAAAAGCTTTATGGAGATGAAGATTTCATTTTTCAGCACGACCTGGCACCTGCTCACAGTGCCAAAACCACTGCTAAATGGATTACTGACCATGGTATTACTGTGCTCAATTGGCCTGCCAACTCTCCTGACCTGAACCCCATAGAGAATCTGTGGGATATTGTGAAGAGAAAGTTGAGAGACACCAGACCCAACACTGTGGATGAGCTTAAGGCCGCTATCAAAGCATCCTGGGCCTCCGCAACACCTCAGCAGTGCCACAGGCTGATTGCCTCCATGCCACGCCGCATTGAAGCAGTCATTTCTGCAAAAGGATTCCCGACCAAGTATTGAGTGCATAACTGAACATAATTATTTGAAGGTTGACTTTTTGTATTAAAAGCACTTTTTTATTGGTCAGATGAAATATGCTAATTTTTTTAGATAGGGATTTTTGGTTTTTCTTTAGTCTTTTGCCAAAATCATCAGTATTAAAACAATAAAAGACCTGAAATATATCAGTTGGTGTGCAATGAATCTAAAATATATGAAAGTTTCATTTTTGTCAGTACATTAGAGAAAATAATAAACTTTTATCACAATATGCAAATTTTTTTGAGAAGGACCTATATATATAAACAAACATGAGTATGTGAAAACAAAAATAAATCCTATATAAGTTTGTTTGTTTTGTTTTTTTTTCATCAGATAATTCTCCCTCTCTAATGCAATGCCTACTAAATATCAGTGAAAATGATATTCTACAGCAAAGTGTAACATTAATGTAGTCATTTTCATGATTGAAATAGACAAAAAAAAATCAGTTACATGAAAAAATAAATACAGCCTTATACTTATCACACCTTTAAATCAATTAAAATAGGAATCAGGTGTTCCAGATTAAATGTCATTGAAAAGGACAGTTTGTCTGTGCCACAAAGGGCCATGTGGCTGCAGGTTTTTGTTTCAACCAAGCAGCAGCACACCTGACTTGGCTCATTCAAACAACTGATAAGAGTTTTCAGGTATTTGATTGGTCAGTCTGGCTAATTCAAACAACTGATAAGAGTCTTCAGGCAGTTGATTGGTCAATGTGTGTGCTCTGTCCAGAGACTGACCAATCAAACGCCTGAAGACTCTTATCAGTTGTTTGAATGAGCCAAGTCAGATGTACTGATGCTTGGTTGAAACAAAAACCTGCAGCCACATGGCCCTTTGTGGCACGAGTTTGACACCCCTGGTCTATGGTGTCCTGTCTGTTGCTAAAGTCATCATGTCAAGAGAGAGAAAGCACTTTATGGCCCTTGGAAGGAAGGCTATGTATACCTATGAGTCTGGTGAGGGGTTTAAAAGAACTTCTAAATTGATTTAAATAAATTATTTCACTGTCAGTAGCACATATTTCAAATAACTACCAATTTGTCTCAGACTGGATACATCTGTGTTTGATGTGAAAGGAAGCTGAAAAAAAATCCCAGAAATGTCATCACAGGGTGTGTGGGCAACTCTGTGAAAGTATACATGTCTACATACATTCAAAAGAGACTGGACCTGCATCAAACTGCATGGTGGAGCAATGGAGGAAAATGGACTGGTTGGATTTTTACATCAGTGTACAGTTGGGTTTATGGGTGTCATTTTTATGGGGAGAAAAGCCTTCTATGCTCATGTGGATGTTACTTTGATATGTTCTATTTACCTGTTGCAGGCCAAGTGCACCACTTTATGCCAGTGGTGTTTCCAAAGGGCAGGATCCTGTTACAGCAGAATAATGCACCTTGCCATATTATAAAAACTGTTCAGAATGGTTTGAGGAAAAACTGACCCTCAAGTTCCACATGTGTGCTTTGATGGGTTCAAGCTACAGTATTTTGCTGACACAAGTATGAGCTGCACAAAGGACGCTCACCACTATTAGCCCAGACATCGCGAGTTTGAATATGGTTTAACGTTACAGCCATCCGGCACCGGAAGTCCATAAAAGCTCGCTTCCCTGTCACTCACAGCAATCGTCAGCCAATCACGGGTGTCTGTGCTTTCCCCCTTTGCGTCACAGTTTAAAAAGAGGCGGGTGGCGAGCGTTGCATGTCACGGAGGGGGGAGCGTGCATGCTTTCGCTCCTCCCTGGTCGGTGGCGGTCATATGACTGGGAAGGCAATACCTGATGGGTGGGCGGGAATTGGATACAACTAAATTAGCGAGAAAAATTCGGGGGGGGGGTGTGTTATTAGCAAAGGTGAGGTAGATCTTACTGAATAGTTCCTGAGATTGAATGTGATGAGGACTACGCGGGGGGGGGGGGGGGGCTAACCAGTGTCTCTCCCCCTTATGCCGGTCCCAAGCCCGGATAAATGCAGAGGGAGGAAGGGCATCCGGCGTAAAACTTCTGCCAAAAAAAAAAATGCAAATGATCAATACAGAATTCATACCGGATCGGTCGAGGCCCGGGTTAACAACGACCGCCATCAGTGCTGTCAACCAACAGGGTGCTGATGGAAATTGGACTACTGTTGGTCGAAGACGTCGAAGAAGGAGAGGCGGGAGGCGTGTCCGTAGGCAGAGAGAGAAGAGGAAATGCGTGAGCCTCGGACTGAGAGGAGGGACTTTGAATGTTGGAACTATGCAAGGAAAAGATAGGGAGCTGGCTGACATGATGCAGAGGAGGAAGGTGGACATACTGTGTGTTCAGGAGACAAGGTGGAAAGGGAGAAATGCTAAAAGCTTAGGAGCAGGGTTTAAACTGTTTTATAATGGTGTGGATGGGAAGAGAAATGGAGTAGGAGTCATCTTGAAGGAGGGGTTTGTCAGGAATGTTCTAGAAGTGAAAAGAGTGTCAGACAGAGTGATGAGTCTCAAGTTAGAAATTGAAGGCGTGATGGTCAATGTTGTTAGTGCTTATGCCCCACAGGCAGGATGTAAGCTAGAAGAGAAGGAGAGATTCTGGAGTGAGTTAGATGAAGTGATGCAGAGTACCACCAGAGGTGAAAGAGTGGTCATTGGAGCAGACTTCAATGGACATGTTGGTGCAGGCAACAGAGGGGACGAGGAAGTGATGGGCAGGTTTGGTATCCAGGACAGGAACACAGAAGAACAGATGTTGATCGATTTTGCAAAAAGGATGGAAATGGCTGTGGTGAATACTTTCTTCAAGAAGAAACAGAAGCATAGGGTGACTTATGAAAGCGGAGGTAAGAGCACACAGGTAGACTACATCTTGTGTAGGCGATGTAATTTGAAGGAAGTCAGTGACTGCAAAGTAGTAGTGGGTGAGAGTGTTGCCAAACAGCATAGGATGGTGGTGTGCAGGATGACACTGATGGTGAGAAAGGTGAAAAAGGCAAAGGCAGAGCAGAAGACAAAGTGGTGGAAGCTGAAAAAGGAAGAGTGTCGTGTTGTCTTCAAGGAGGAGTTGAAACAGGCTTTGGGTAGTCAGGAAGTGCTTCCAGAGGACTGGACAACCACAGCCAATGTGATCAGGGAGACCGGTAGGAGAGTACTTGGTGTGTCCTCTGGAAGGAAAATAGATAAGGAAACTTGGTGGTGGAATGAGGAAGTGCAGGAGTGTGTACAAAAGAAGAGGTTAGCCAAGAAGAAGTGGGACATTGAGAGGACCGAAGAGAGTAAACAGGAGTGCAGGGAGACACAGCGTAAGGCGAAGGTAGCGGTGTCAAAGGCCAAACAGAGGGCGTATGATGACTTGTATGATAGGTTGAACAGTAAGGAGGGAGAAAATGATCTATACAGGTTAGCACAGCAGAGAAATAGAGATGGGAAAGACGTGCAGCAAGTTAGAGTGATAAAGGACGGAGAGGGAAATGTATTGACTGATGACAGAAGTGTGCTGGGAAGATGGAAAGAGTACTTTGAAGAGCTGATGAATGAGGAAAATGAGAGAGAAAAAAGAGTAGAAGGGCTGACCGTTGAGGAGCAGGAAGTAGCAAAGATTAGTAAGGGAGAAGTGAGGAGGGCATTGAAGAGGATGAAAAGTGGAAAGGCAGTTGGCCCTGATGACATACCAGTTGAGGTATGGAAGTGTCTAGGGGAGGTAGCAGTAGATTTTCTGACAAGAATATTCAACAAGGTCTTAGAAAGTGAGCAGATGCCAGAGGAATGGAGGAGAAGTGTGCTTGTGCCCATTTTTAAGAACAAGGGCGATGTACAGAGTTGTGGCAACTACAGAGGGATAAAGTTGATGAGCCATACAATGAAGCTATGGGAAAGACTAGTGGAAGCAAGACTAAGGGCGGAGGTCAGCATTTGTGAACAACAGTTTGGTTTCATGCCAAGAAAGAGCACCACAGATGCAGTGTTTGCTTTGAGGATGTTAATAGAGAAGTACAGAGAAGGTCAGAAGGAGCTGCATTGTGCCTTTGTGGATCTGGAGAAAGCATATGACAGGGTGCCGAGAGAAGAACTGTGGTATTGTATGAGGAAGTCTGGAGTGACAGAGAAGTATGTTAGAGTGGTGCAGGACATGCATGATAGATGTAAGACAGTGGTGAGGTGTGCTGTCGGCGTGACAGAAGAGTTCAAGGTGGAGGTGGGACTGCATCAAGGGTCAGCTCTCAGCCCCTTCTTGTTTGCTATGGTGATGGACAGGCTAACAGATGAGGTTAGACAAGAATCTCCATGGACTATGATGTTTGCAGATGACATAGTGATCTGTAGTGAGAGCAGAGACCGAGTGGAGGAAAATCTAGAGAGGTGGAGGTATGCCCTGGAAAGGAGGGGATTGAAGGTTAGTCTTAGTAAGACAGAATACATGTGTGTGAACGACAAGGACCCAAGAGGAACTTTGAGGTTACAGGGGCAGAGATAAAGAAGGTGGAGGATTTTAAGTACTTAGGCTCAACAATCCAGAGCAATGGAGAGTGTGGAAAAGAGGTGAAGAAGCGCATGCAGGCAGGTTGGAATGGATGGAGAAAAGTGTCCGGTGTGATGTGTGATAGGAGAGTATCGGCAAGAATGAAGGGAAAAGTGTACAAGACGGTGATGAGGCCAGCAATGTTGTATGGTTTAGAGACAGTGGCCCTGGGGAAAAGACAGGAGTCAGAGTTGGAGGTAGCAGAGATGAAAATGTTGAGGTTCTCTTTGGGAGTAACGAGGATGGATAGGATCAGAAATGAGTACATCAGAGGGACAGCACATGTTAGATGTTTTGGAGACAAAGTCAGAGAGGCTAGATTGAGATGGTTTGGACATGTACAGAGGAGGGATAGTGAGTATATTGGTCGTAGGATGCTGAGGTTGGAACTACCAGGCAAAAGGCCCAGAGGAAGACCAAAGAGAAGATTTATGGATGCGGTGAAGGCGGACATGAAGGTCGTTGGAGTAAGAGTAGAAGATGCAGAGGATAGGGAGAGATGGAGGCAGATCATT
This sequence comes from Plotosus lineatus, assembly GCA_024760905.1. Taxonomy (NCBI): domain Eukaryota; kingdom Metazoa; phylum Chordata; class Actinopteri; order Siluriformes; family Plotosidae; genus Plotosus; species Plotosus lineatus. Next base: position 28,411,620 of record CM045737.1, on the reverse strand, counting down.
TGCTGTGGCGACCCCTGAAGGGAACAGCCGAAAGGAAAAGAAGAAGAAAGAAGACTGAGAGGAATAACTTAGTTTATACTACATGTGAACTTGGTAAAGGCCAACTAGATTTTATTGGTTATAATTTTAAATAATTAAAGTCTGACAATGTGGCAGTGGTGGCCTGGTTGTAAGGTGCTGGATCACTGACCCCTAAGTAAAATGAGTCCCACTCTCAATGGGTTGTCACTGTCCCCCCACAGGGCAGCTAACTGGGTTATCAAAGGCCGGCCATGTCTGTCACTGTCTATGGTGAGCGGTTGTTAAAGAACCATTGCTGACGTTCGTCAAGAGTAGTTGCATAGGCGTCAGCGTGTTTCTGCCCTGTGATGGACTGGTGAGCTGTCCAGGGTGTACTCTGCCCTCACCCAGAGTCGGCTGGAATAGGCACCAGCCTTCCCTTGACCCTAATTAGGATTAAACAGTTGCAGAAAATGAATGAATGAACAAAGTCTGACAATGGTAACACATGCTTTATTACTGTATCATCTGTTGAAACTCATGCAATGTGTGAAAAAAAGGCTTTTTTTTTTTTTTACCTTGAAAAATAAAGGCCTTACTGTGTCACTTTTTTTTTTTTGGGTTTTTTTTTGGGGGGGGGGGAGTAGCATTTTATTACTTTGTTGGAATTTAGACTTGATATTTATAGTAAATCATAAAAATTTGTCTGGCACTTTGGTTCAACTTTCTGTTTCTACTTTGAAGCATTTTGGAATAAGAATTTACTCCAAGTTTACGAAGTGGACACAGCCATTATGCCAAGATGGACAACCAGTCAGACCACTCTGTTCTTGTGTAGTCTATGTGTGTGTGTGTGTGTGTGTGTGTGTGTGTGTGTGTGTGTGTGTACGTGTGTTTGCTGTCTTCTTCTTTCTTCTTTTCCTTTTGGCTGGTCCCTTCAGGGGTTGCCACAGCAAATGATCTGCCTCCATCTCTCCCTATTCTCTGCATCTTCTACTTTTACTCCAACAACCTTCATGTCCGCCTTCACCGCATCCATAAATCTTCTCTTTGGTCTTCCTCTGGGCCTTTTGCCTGGTAGTTCCAACCTCAGCATCCTACGACCAATATACTCACTATCCCTCCTCTGTACATGTCCAAACCATCTCAATCTAGCCTCTCTGACTTTGTCTCCAAAACATCTAACATGTGCTGTCCCTCTGATGTACTCATTTCTGATCCTATCCATCCTCGTTACTGTATTTCATCTAAATCACCCAGTGGCTGTAAAAAAAAAAAAAAAAAAAAAAGCATAATAAACCTAATAATCCTGGTTTCAAATCAAGCATTGTCTGTCAGTGATTCCACTGTACTGTATTCAAAATCAAATCTTTAAATTCTTTTTCCTCCATCATATATTACTGCTCACCCAATCAGAAATGTTCTAACTTTATAATTAAGAGTGAGATCCACACATAAAGTTGTCAGATTTTTTCAGTAGTATGGGTTTTGCCAAATTGCCAGAAGAATCTTTATATAAGAAAAATAAAATGATTTGTATTGTCCAAATTCTAGGTTCTCTTCATCAAAGGAAGAGCTGGATATTTTTGAACATGCCCCCGATTTTTAATATCCTCTACAATAGCCCACTGGGAGGCAGTATTGAGTTGCAGAATTGAGGAAAGGCAATTTGGGAAGTCGGTGATGTTCCTTTGTGTTCTACCACCGAGACAGCAGTTTCTTCCCTCGTCATATGCCTAAAGAACATGTTTTTAATCTGGCTGACGTCAAGATATCAAACACTCAATGATTTTTGTGCTGAATGTGCACAAACAAGAATTAGTGAAACTGACTTATTGACCAGTTCAATTGTTCAATGCCAGCTTGATATATTTTAGTCAGCTTTTCAGAACAGGTCATTCCAGTATAGTTTTTCCACAATTGTACAGCATGGTGGTGATTTGTGACTGTTTCTCTCTCTTGTGTGTCTGTGTATGCTTGAGAGAGATAGAAATAAGTTTGATATAGCACCTGTGTGTACATTTTTGGAACTTCAATATCTCCATTTTCCACTGAGGTTTTACCACTCATAAATTCCCAAAACCACAAAGGAGCAGACAAATACACCAGAGTACACTCAGGCTTTAATGCAGCCATAGATGAGAATTAAATCTACCCGTCCAAGGTCAAAGACTTTGTCAATGAAATCAACTGGAGACTAGCGTAAGAATTCAGAAGTAGAATATAGAGCTGCAAAATTCTTGATGATAGTAGGAATATCAAATCTTTGGCGTTAAACTAATTTAAATTATTTAACCAGATTTTTATATTTGTTTAATTCTTACATTAACAGACTGTGGTGCTTACATTTTACCAGCAGACGCTAGAGAATGATGATCTGTATTTTGCATGAATTACTGATTTACTGACATATTTGTACTGGAACAGCTTAAACTCAGAGAGAAAATACCCCTGTGTGGCGTTATGACTCATTCCCCACAAGTTTATTTCATTCTTTTAGTCATTGTTTGTCTAAAGGGATTTAATATTCCATTCATCCATAATATCAAACATTTGTTTAGGAAAAACCTGTTTGTTCTTATGAAGCAGTCATTTTTATTCGTGCACAACAATCTATCCTTGTTTCTCTTTTTCTATTGTAGACCCCCAATCTTTAGGGGTGTGTACTCATGTGGTTCTCATGTCAATAGTTAATGGTCACCCGTAAATCAGAAGGCAGGGAGGAAGCTTTTTATATAATTAAAATTACGTTGGTAAATGAATTACCAATGATGAGCATGGTGGCCAAAGGTGTAGGCTGGTCTGACCGTGGGGGGGGTGCACATCTTGGTTGACCGGAACTCAAATCCCAGGGGCTTTAATTGTATTTTTATTATATTACTAAGCACTTTACTTTGGTGGAACCAGGTACACCCATGCGTAGAATTATAAACTTTAAAAAATGGCTGTCTATACAGGGGTGAACTGCAATCAAATACAGTATTATAGTTCAACCAAAAACATTCTCAAATATATTTCAAACTACATCTGCAAGTACATGTGCTAAATACATTTACAAATTGAGCTAAAGTTATTTATCTATTCAAAGGCACAAACAAATATTAATACATATTTACAGCACAAAGACATACTATTAATTTTATAAAAGTACTGAGCATTAGGCTGCAGATACAGGCTGGATGGCTGATGATTATTTTGGCCATTCATTCTCTGTGCGTCAATGTTTATGTTCTAACACATGTGCAGGAGCCGGAAGCGGTACTGAGAAACTCTGCTTTATTCTCACACTCGCACTTTGTTTGATTGACAGTGTTCAGCTATTATTGCTTACTGATAATATGTGAGGCGCGCCACCAAAATAGGCACCTGTCGTTGATTGTTGATTGGTCAGTTCGGGCTTGCACATGCACAGTGCCCGTTACACGTTAACTTCCTGTGTTAACTTCCGGTTTCTGGTTTGCTGCACGCTGAATTTATCTCCGACTTTCTCTTCAATAACAGTCATTAAGTTTATTTATAAGATTGTGAATACACATAATTTCTTGTCCAGCGGAACTCAACTCCTGCTGTGGAGGGTGGGGGTGCACGTGCACCCTGTGCACCCCCCCAGCCTACACCCTTGGTGGCGTAGTGTTTAGCTCGTCCCTCTTTGAGTCCTGGGCTTGGCAAAGGCATTTCTGTGTGGAGTTTGCATGTCCTCCCTGTGCTTGCATAGGTTTTCTCTTGGTTTCCCGGTTTCCTCCCACAGTCCAAAAATGTGCACATTAGGCTAATTTGCTGTTCCACATTACACCTGAGTGTGAAATCATTTTTAGATTGTTATCTCTGCTGTCCAGTAGTCATAAATGTACAGTACTTTTAATTCGGAAACTTAAGGACTTGTATGTTTTCTCTAATATCCCAAGTTCAAATGATCTTGAGTCTCCCTTTTCTTCAGTTTTTCTTTGGGACCTTGACAGACCAAGCTAACTCTCACCCTTAATTTTTTAGAATAGTGAGTCCCACAGCACTGGTACTAATAGTCTAATATTAGTAGTGTTGTAGTGTTGAGACCGGTCTCAAGACCACATTCTTTACTTCTTGGTCTTGTCTTGGGATAAACTGCATTTTGTTTGGTCGTAGCTTGGTCTCAGAGCAGCAGAACTCTGAATTTATTGGGGGTTTTTAAGACTAATCAAGACCATGGCTGCAGTGACTCTTTTTATGACGCTGTCACTGGGAGTAAAACTCCAACCCTCAACCGCAACCACTAACTTATTTCACTTTGAAAGTTTTAATGCTGTCACTGGGCCACCTTCTCCATGCCAAGGAAAAGCAGACTCCGGAGAAAGCAGGACACCATCTGTGGCGGTAGATATGTCGTCAAAATCATCAGTTATACAATTTTCTTATTCTAAACACAAAGTGTTTATTTGCAGATCAAGTGGAAAGGAAAAACAACCAGCAGAGTGTAAAATCTGTAATTATTACTCAAGACAGCTGGGACCATGTCAAATTTTCTTTCCCAACTTGAACATCTACAACTGCAAAAATATCTATTTCAGGCCTGTTTGCCTTACAAATGACTACATTTACAATTAATGTTTTTTGATACGATTAATGGACAATTACTTATGTTCTTCAAATGTAAGATTATATGTTACACATGACGATATACAATAATATGTTAATACACACTGTATAACTTACACATAATAGGTTTCTGAGTCTAGTACTCCAAGAAGAGCACTGCTCCTTAAATAAATAAATAAATAAATGTCATTCTCTCTTCATTTACATTGTTAATGTAGAAAAAATATGACAGCCCTGCACTACATGAAGTGTGAAGGTGTGCACTGAGCTTAGTAATTTCATTTATTTAAGAAACTTTTTGCACAAACATCTGTTTTTATTGTTTCCCCAATCAGCATGAAGTCAGTAATAGGGTGGGCACGGATGGACATGGGACAGCCATTAAAGTCATACTTCATGCCTCTGGGACTTTTATGAAGCACTCCATTATTATAATACACATCCATTTATTCACTATAGGATGTCTTACATGTATATAATGTATATATGCAGTTGTGTTCAAAGTAACAGCAGTCAACACCATTAACCCAATGAATCTCTGATTGTGATAGAAATGATATTTCTACATGGCAAATAATTTACTACCAGGTATAGTAGAGTAATCCAACAGATCCAACAGTCATGACATGCATGCTGCTGATTCTGTGGGATTGAATCACTAATTGAAATTTCGTTTTTTTTTAATAAAAAACAGGTGAAATTACTTCCCTTATTTAAAGAAAGAAGGCAGCAAACGTTTTACATGCTGGTTATAGTGCCCTGATCAAAAACAGTTGATTGGAGATGGGACAACATATAAAGAAGCGCAGAAAATGAGAGTCTGCTCTGCTAAAATTATCACAAATGCTTTAAAATGGCAGCCAAAACATGAATGATGTGGAAGAAAGTGAAAAACTACCATTCAAATAGATTGAAGAAGAGACATAATGGCAAGGACTCAACCAACAATTAGATCCAGGGAGATCAAAGAAGGTCTAAAGTTACCTATAAGTCCTGTTACAATTAGAAGATGCCTATGTGAAGCCAATATATGTATTGTATATAAGAAGCCCCCGTATATTCCCACTGTTGAAAATAGACATGTGCTGAAGAGGTTTGAGGTTAAAATTTTCCAAGGAGCACATTGTCTGGCCTAAAGAAAAATGATGCAATATTTTGCAGACCGATGAAAGTAAGCTTGTTGTTTTGGGGTCTAGTGGCTGGAGACAGTTTGTCGGATGGCCTCCGAACACTGAATTCAAGCCACACTACACTGTGAAGACAGCGAAGCCTGGTGGCGCAGGTATCATGATGTGGGGATGTTTCTCATACTACGATGTCAGGCCTATTTATCGCATACCAGGGATCATGGATCAGTTTGAATACATTGGAATACTTGAACAGATTGTGCTGCCTTATGCTGAAGATGAAGTGCCCTTGAAATGAGTATTCCAACAAGACAACAACCCCAAACACCAGTAAACGGGCAACATCTTGGTTCCTGGCTAACAAGATTAACATTATGGAGTGTCCACCTCGGTCTCCGGACCTTAATCCAAAAGAAAACTTGTAGGGTAACATCAAAAATGCAGCTTCTTAGGCAAAACCAAGAAATACAGAAGCACTGTGGAATGCGGTCCAATCCTAGACTGGTTTACCTGATCACAGGTGGCAGAAGTTGGTTGACTCCATGCAACACAGATGGACAGCAGTTCTTAGAAACAGTCGCTATACAACTAAATATCACTTCGGTGATTCAAAGGAAAGCAAAATCTTAAAGCATTTTTCAGTTTAAACAGTGATTATTTGAGTTTGTAAAGAAGAAATGCAGACGCTGCTATTTTTTAAACAGACTAATATTCACTTTTCTTCAATTTCTTTCAAGGAATAACAAAAATTTGATATATTTTTCTTCATAGTTTGATTTGGAATAGAATACTGTATCTAGTGTTCCCAATGTATTTGCGTGTCTGGATACTGGATACTATACTGAATATAAACAGAAAACATAATGACATCTCCTGGCATGAAGTATTTATTTTCCTCAATCGTCTTATCAACAGTTGAAGACCTTGCAAAGCACCTGTTTCATAACTGGTGAACCACAGTTGTATTTTCTGGTGAGGCAACAGGAACTCATCTGCTCACCCAGTAGAGACCTAGTTCATACAATTCATTGTGCTGTGCCAGCAGCTGGCAGGTTTTAAGTTTGACTTTTAAAATTTACATCATGCAATTAATGGACTCTCAAATAATGACCATGAATTGGTTCTTGGGTCAGATGAGCTGCCCAACGTAAGCATTTTGAATTGAATGACTGAAGGTAAGTGCAGCATGACACAACCTATAAAAACACATTACTTCTGTCAAGAAATCAACTTTTTAAATCTTAAATATACAAAATGTAAACTGCTTTGGCAGTAGAATACAGTGGAGAGTACAGTACATTCATGCATGTTTAATTAAAAATATTACAACATATTACAATATATTACAACAAATATGAAAATAATACATATGCTAAAATGTATTTTATCTTTTTTTCCCTACATTACGATTAATCACTAAGCCAACAGTTTTACACAGAGAGGACAGGTGTTTTACATTGTGAGTTCACTGTGGCTGTGTTGAAAAATACCTTTGTCCATTAACAATTCTTAAATGAATAAAGTTCATGTTTAGGTTGGCATTCGTTGCCTGGGGCACTAGTTTGATGAAAGTTCCAAGCATTCGCTTGTCCTCTAGCATTTCCTCCAGCTAAATAACTTTCCGTTTTTGTGCAATGTCCACATAAAGAAAATGGTTAAAAAAATGTAATGATTGAAAGCATCTCATACTTGACTGTATGCTCCCATTAGGATTGGAGATCCGAAAAAAAAGTCAATGCTTAATGCTAAGGTTTAAGGTTTAGGTTGTCCTTCAGTGAAGAGACTGAATCCATAACCCTGTGCCAGACTGCAGACGTTGTCCTCATCTTTTCCCAAGTAAAATCAGACTGGCACTAGATGATAAGCCATCTATAAGAACAATGGCATCTTTTGTATATAAAACATGTCTCCGGTTTTATTGACAGAGCGTCTCGAACTTCTCCTCGTCCTCCACTTTACTGATTTCAATCAGCTCGTGCCTCTCAGCTGGAAAGAGTTTATCACTGACTGTGATTTAAAGTAAATGCACTTTTTCATTTTTACCTGAATTCCTATATGGAGCATGTTGTTCAAGAAAACCTTGCCAATCTGATTTCAGAGTGGTGCATTTAGTGATCAAACTGGCAATTTTTCTTGCAGTGGCAGAAACTACAACAGAGCTATGGTGAAAAGTTTGTGGACAACTAATCATATCTAGAATATGTATTTTCCACCCAACATCTCATTCCATATTTAGTTTCCTGTTCTTTCAGAGAAAGATTTCTACTAGATTCTGCAATATAGCTGTCAGTGTTTGATAATTTAGTCCGGACAGCATTAGTGAGGTCAGGCACTAATGGTCGAGTAGGCCTGGGGCGTAGTCAGCATTAATCCTATCCCGAAGTTCATTGTTAATTTGGCTTCTCTCTCCAAGGAAGCGGAGACTTTGGTCCCATGCATTCAATAATTTGTTGAACCTCCTTAAATGCTTCCCATCGCTGTAAATCAGACCTGCACAACGTGCACAACTTTCTAATGTTTTTATTAATATGTACAGCGAACAGCCATAACATTAAAAATCATTATCAACTCTGACATATGATGTGAAATCAGTGAAGTGTGTTAGCCAGAAAGTCAACAGTCAGTTTGTCAAAGTTGATGTGATGAAAGCAAGACTGACAGGTAGCCATAGCCTAATGGATAGAAAAGCATATTTGGGCACTAAAGGTTGCTGGTTCGATTCCTGAAAAAAAAAAGTGTGGTGGCAGGGGAGTGAATTTCTCTTTTCTTCCTTCACTTTCATGACTGAAGTGCCCTTGAGCAAGGCATCTCACCCCAACTGCTCTTCGGGGTGCCTCAGTGTGTGGTCCCTTTGGATGGGTTAAATGCAAAGGTGATAATTCCTCTTGTGGTGTTAATGCAATATACTGTATATAAAAAAGGACACATGAGAAAGTGTAAAGACTGGAGTGACTCAGAGTAGGGGAAATACTGTGATGGCAGAACACGTTGCTCTATTCATCTTCAAGACATCAAATCTTGTTGGGTGTATCTGGTATGCAGTAGTATGTCCCTACCAAAGGTGGTCCAGGGATGAATAACCAGTAAACTGGCAAAAGTGTCATGTTTGTCCCAGGCTTTTTGATAGACATAAAGACAGTAGGCTAGTACGTCTGACTAATTAGTGTAAACTCTTTAAGATTGTTTCAAGTTTCCAGTTTCATGGCAATTGAAAATTCATGTATTTTGACCTTCTGAAACATCTTCTTTTTCTTCTTCTTCTTTTAAGTTTTCACTCCTCCTTAGATCATATTTAAGTCATATCCAATTCACAACTATCTAGTATTGCTTTAGCTATTGTACAACCACCACTAATCAAGGAGGAGCATAACATGCACATACCACTTCTGTGACACACGATGCTGCCACCCACCTTTACAAACAGCTGCAGCTGCGTATTTGGGAGCATCCTAACACAGAATTCCTATCAACATCAACATTTGGCAAATGTGAACATGGGTGATCTCAAATATGCAGAAGAAGCCAGTTTCCACCTTTCTTGGTGCTTGTTTAGCTGTCTTGTAACATTGCATAAGTGTAAGGGTAGGAAGTGCGAGTGGATAGGATGTGGCAAATTTTGACAAATCAGGGAAAAAATCCAACAAGGTGATATGGACTGTAAATCTGCTTAGTAGATTGTAAAATACTATTTTATATACTATTTCATGATATTATTGTTATAGTTTACATAACCTTCCCTTAATTTCTAACAAAATTAATTGTCACAGCTCCAGTTCAGGTTAACACAATGTCCAAGCCAAACCATCAAACATGTTCAAGCCAATCAATGACCGATTTATGGTGAAGCAACATTGTTATTATAGTATACAGAGTTCCCTCACTTTCCACGGTTAATTTGGACCGAGATCCCCGTGCGACCATCGAAATCTACGAAGTAGGATCACCCCCCACCCCCCACCCCGACTGACGTATACGTACATATATATGTGTACAGTAGGCCCTCGTTATTCGTGGGGTTTGGTTCCGGCCCCTCCCGCGAATGAAGATAATCCGCGAGTTCTGTACCTGGAAGTAAAACCCCATGTATCATATTACATGCACGAATGATCAACTGGAAGTAAAATACAGTCCGCCCCTTCTTGCGAAAACCCCTGAATACGAAAAATCCAGTATACGAAAAACATTTTCCTAAATTTTTGTCCACTGTATACGAAACAAGTTCTTGTTACAAAAAGTGCCAAACGCGCCATTCAAACATTAAAATGCGCCATTCAAATAATGCACGAGTTGCTCTCTCATTGGCTATCTCCCAACATCCCGCCCTGCTGGCCTCCCATTGTCCTCCCATTGACCAAGTGTAGCTGAATCTCCATAGTACTGTACCGATAATGCTATTTTGTCACACGCGTAAACGAGAGCTGTACTGTTGGTTCATGAGTTTTGTGAGTTTTTTTTGAGAGTGTTCATTGCAGCTTATTTTTTGTTTTTTAAGTTGTTTAATTCAGTAAATGTTTAATAAATGTGGTGCGCGCCGCCAAATGTGGGCAAAACGCGGCTCATCCGGACTTCCGATCCCACAAGCAAACAGGTGAATGTGGAGTACTAAACAAGTATTCAAAGCGCACTTACCTGCTTGACAGTTCGGAAGTCCGGATGAGCCGAGCCCCATCTCAAAAACTCCGGCGTCGGCTGTGACGCCGCCCACATTCGGTGGAGTGCGCCACGGAGTGCGCCACAAATATTTAATAATGAATGTAAAAATTAATAAAAAATGTTTAATTATGGTTTCATTAATAAATGTGTTCATAAAATGGTTTAATATGTTAATAAAATGTTTAAATGGTTTAATAAATAATTTTCTTTTACTTTTAACACATATTTCATATATATTTCATACAACATTGGTGTACTTTTATCATTTTTAAAGGGTTTATGGGGTAATCTTGGGAGCCTCGGAATGAATCACGCGTTTTACATGTAAAATGTGCCTCTACTTACGAAAACTCCAGGTTCCGAAAAAGGCGCTGGAACGGATTAATTTCATAAAAAGGGGGCCGACTGTACTATGTATCTATTACATGCACTAAAATATGCTTCTTAAACTCATTCTATAGACAGTCTAAAATGTAGTAATGATTCAGATAAACATTATACAGCAGGGGTCACCAACCTTTTTGAAACTGAGAGCTACTTCTTGGGTACAAATTAATGTGAAGGGCTACCAGGTCGATACACACTTTTGACATAACAAATTTGCTCAATTTACCTTTAATTATATGTTATTATTAATAATTAAAGATATTCATCTATATCAGGGGTCGGGAACCTTTTTGACTAAGAGAGCCAAAAAACAAACAAAAAAATTAAATCTAATCCTCTGAGAGCCAAATATATTTTTTAATACTGAGACCAACAATTTTAGATTATAATACGACTCTGAATTTATTTTAAACAACATTGTTATAACAAAGTTATTTATTAATAAGAAAAGTAATTCGTACTATGAATGCGACTTCTGGTGCTGCATGGTTTTGCTGATGGTTTTGTAGTCTGGTTATTACGTGCTGAGGTTCAGATTCCATGCAGGCGTTTAGGCATCCATCTATTACTTGACCACAGGTTGGTCTTGATGTTTTTCATGTGTGAGAAGGACTGTTTGCGTGCGCGTGTGGAGCCAAACATGGTCAATACAACAGGACTCACAGTGCAGTTTATGTGACAGAAAGCGCGTCCCAAGGCAATCAGCTGGTCTGCGGGTTGAAGTTTTTTCATGTCTGCCCATTTGCTTTTTCCTTGCCAGCTCTGCTTGGCTTCTTGCACATGAGCTGATTAAAACGAGGGAAATTTACCTCTTTACCCAAAAACAACTCACACAGGCTGTTGCATATAATCCAATAAAATTAAATTTTCAAGGTATTGGCACCGCCCACACACTGGAGTACAGAAAGGATTGGTTCTCCGCTGCACGCCACAGCGACAAGTGGCATTGAAAATCAATATATAGATTGAAATGCGTGAGATTTATTTATGTTTTTGTTTTATTTGATGGCTTTTTTCTGTATTATTTTAAGGACAGCGGAATTATGTATTAGTTATTGTATTAAGAAAGGCGACTTGATTTATCTGAGAGCCAGATGTAGTCATCAAAAGAGCCACGTCTGGCTCGTGAGCCATAGGTTCCCAACCCATGAACAGTTTCGGGGGCGACTCATGTTGTCCTTGTGGGCGACCTGGTGCCCGTGGGCACCATGTTGGTGACCCCTGTTATACAGCATGTATTGTTGTAAAGCCTGGGCTTGTTGTTAGCCAATGTACGGCTAGCACTGAGCTACCATAACATATTAGCTCAGGATAGGAGTTGAGCGTGCTCAGTTCTAAACATCCGCACTCATAGCAGTAGTAGGGTTGACCGGTCATACACGACCATAGTGCAAAACATGAACAAACAAAACAACAAATTAAAACGAAAAAAAAAAAAAACAATTTGACTTTGAGAACTCTGCGATGTTGCCCCCTAGTCAGCACCGTCTTTGAGACATCATGTTCAATGTAAAAGGATATGAAGCGGAATAAACTTTATCCTTTTGGTATCGTTTGTTAAACATGCTGCAGAACATAAAATCTCACACATAAACATTCTAAACATTAACTTAGATACTGTACTGGAATAATAATGGGAACAGACTTTAATACAACAGTTCAGATGATTATTCCTCTTCGGACACTTCAGAGGAAACTGTCGTTTCTTCAGAAGAGACATCCAACGTTTTCTATCGCTTAGCCAAAGATAAACACGTTTGAGTGGCATCATAGAGCTTAACTGGTAATTAAAACACACCAAAATAGGCTCATTGACAACTTGTGCGAATGAGAAAAAGGGGCATTACATAATCTCAACCAATCAGCAGTAAGGACAGCCATTGGCTGAATTTGAATGACGTGACAGTTGCTCAGAAGTCCACGAATATGCAAACCATGAGTGTAAAACTGCGAATAGTAGGGCCTACTGTATATTCACTTTACTTATCCCTTAACATCTGAGGATGTCGTTGGGGTGCCTTCATGGCGAGACTTGGGCTGATTTGACCTGGTGGAGCCCATCCCTCTCCAGGTCGTAGAAACACGCTGACGGCTTTGCAGCTACTCTTTACGAAAGTCAGCAGTGGTTCTTTTACATGCCTCTCACCATAGACAGTGAGAGACATGGCCCGCCTTTGATAACCCAGTTATCTGCACTGGGGGGGACAGTGACAACCCTGTGGGGACTCGAGCCCTATCCACTAGACCACCACTGCCCCCTACTGTATATCATCATCATCATCATCATCTTCTTCCGCTTAGTCCAGGGTCGGGTCGCGGGGGCAGCAACCTTAGCAAAAAGGTCCAGACATCCCTCTCCCGAGCTACTTCCTCCAACTCTCCCGGGGGGGACACCAAGGCGGTCCCAGACAAGCCGAGAGACATAGTCCCTCCAGCATGTTCTAGGTCGACCCCGGGGTCTCTTCCCGGTTGGACATGCCCGAAACACCACACCAGGGAGGCGTCCGGGGGGCATTCTGACCAGATGCCCGAGCCACCTCAACTGGCCCCTCTCAATGCGGAGGAGCAGCGGATCTACTCCGAGCTCTCCCCGGATGGCGGAGCTTCTCACCCTATCTCTAAAAGAGAACCCCGCCACCCGGCGAAGAAAGCTCATTTCAGCCGCTTGTATCCGTGATCTTGTTCTTTCGGTCATTACCCAAAGCTCGTGACCATAGGTGAGGGTTGGAACGTAGATCGACTGGTAAATTGAGAGCTTCGCCTTGCGGCTCAGCTCCTTTTTCACCACGACGGACCGGTACAGGCACCGCTTAATAGCAGAGGCTGCAGCGATCCGTCTGTCGATCTCTCGCTCCATCCTTCCCTCACTCGTAAACAAGACCCCAAGATACTTAAACTCCTCCACTTGGGGCAGGACCTCATTCCCGACCCGGAGGGTGCATTCCACCATTGTCCGACTGAGAACCATGGCCTCGGACTTGGAGGTACTGATCTTCATCCCGGCTGCTTCGCACTCGGCTGCGAATCGCTCCAATGAGAGCTGGAGGGCCCGATTTGATGAAGCCAAAAGGACAACATCATCCGCAAAAAGCAGAGACGATATCCGATGGCCACCAAACCAGAACCCCTCATCGCCTCGACTGCGCCTAGAAATTCTGTCCATAAAAATTATGAACAGAATCGGTGACAAAGGACAGCCTTGGCAGACTCCAACTCCCACTGGAAACGAATCCGACCTGCTGTTACCAATACGGACCAAACTCTGGCTCCGGTGATACAGCGACCGAATCGCTCGTAGCAACGGATCCGGAACGCCGTATTCTCGGAGCACGCCCCACAAGATCTTTCGAGGGACACGGTCGAAAGCCTTCTCCAAATCCACAAAGCACATGTGGACAGATTGGGCAAACTCCCATGCCCCCTCCAGAATCCTCTGGAGCGTATAGAGTTGGTCAAGAGTGCTGCGGCCAGGACGAAAACCACATTGTTCCTCCTGAATCCGAGGTTCGACTATCGGTCGGATCCTCCTCTCTAGTATCCCTGCATAGACTTTCCCAGGTAGGCTGAGGAGTGTAATTCCCCGATAATTGGAACACACCCTCCGGTCCCCTTCTTAAAAATTGGGACCACCACCCCAGTTTGCCAATCCAGAGGTACAGCCCCGATGACCACGCGATGTTGCAGAGACGTGTCAACCAAGACAGTCCTACAACATCCAGAGCCCTGAGATATTCCGGGCGGATCTCGTCCAACCCGGAGCTCGACCACCGAGGAGCTTTTTACAACCTCAGTGACCTCCACTCCAGTGATGGGCGGACCCTCACCCGAACCCCAGGGTCTTCCTCTTCCACGGAGGGCGTGTTGGTGGGATTGAGAAGGTCCTCAAAGTATTCCCTCCACCTCTCAACAACATCCCCAGTCAAGGTAAGCAGCTCCCCACCTCCACCGTAAACAGTGTTTGTGAAGAACTGCTTCCCCCTCCTGAGGCGTCGGATGGTGGCCCAGAACCTTTTGAGGCCAACCGATAATCACTCTCAGCCCCTCACCGAACTCCTCCCACGCCCGAGATTTTGCATCTGCGACAGCCTCGGCTGCAGCACGTTTGGCCTGCCGGTACCCGTTTGCTGCCTCAGGAGTCCCACAGGCTAATAAAACCCGATAGGCCTCCTTCTTCAGCTGGACGGCCCCCTTCACCGCAGGTGTCCACCACCGGGTTCGGGGATTACCGCCACGACAAGCTCCACCGACCTTAAGGCCACAGCTATGGACTGCCGCCTCAGCAATGGAGGCACGAAACATGGCCCATTCGGATTCCATGTCCCCGCCTCCTCCGAACGTGGTTGTAGCTCTGCCGGAGGTGGGAGTTAAAGGCCTCTCGGACAGGGGCTCCGCCAAACGTTCCCAGCAGACCCTGATTACACGCTTGGGCCTGCCAGGTCTGGAAGGCAACCTCCCACACCACCGGCCAACTCACCACCAGGTAGTGATCGGTAGACAGCTCAGCTCCTCTCTTCACCCGAGTGTCCAGAACATATGGTCGCAAGTCCGATGACACGACTACAAAGTCAATCATCGAACTGCGACCTAGGGTGTCCTGGTGCCAAGTGCACTTATGGACACCCTTATGTTCGAACATGGTGTTCGTGATAGACAAACTATGACGAGCACAGAAGTCCAACAATGACACACCATTCGGATTCAGACTGGAGAGGCCGTACCTACCGATCACACCCTTCCAGGTCACACTATCGCGTTGCCCACATGGGCGTTGAAGTCTCCCAAGACAACGAGCGAGTCTCCCGAGGAGCGTTCTCCAACACCCCCAAAGACTCCAAAAGGGTGGGTACTCTGAACTGTCATTTGGTGCATAAGCACAAATAACAGTCAGGACCCGCCCCACCCGAAGACGGAGGGAAGCTACCCTTTCGTCAACCGGGAGAACCCCAACATTTGGGCACCGAGGCGGGGGCAACAAGAATACCCACACCCGGCTCGCCGCCTCTCCCCATGAGCAACTCCAGAATAGAAGAAGGTCCAGCCTCTTTCGAGATGGATGGTTCCAGAGCCCAAGCTATGCGTTGAGGTGAGCCCGACTATATCTAGTCGGTATCTCTCCACCTCACGCACCAAATCAGGCTCCTTTCCCGCCAGAGAGGTGACATTCCATGTCCCGAAGGTCAGAGTAAGCAGCCGAGGATCAGTCCGACAGAACCCATGCCTTTGGCTGCCACCCAACTCACACTGCACCCGACCCTAAAACTCCTCCCACGGGTGGTGGGTCCATGGGAGGGCGGACCCATGTCTCCTTTTCGGGCTGGGCCCGGCCAGGCTCCATGGGCATAAGCCCGACCACCAGGCGCTCGCCTTCGAGCCCCTCCCCTGGGCCTGGCTCCAGGAGGGAACCCCGGTGACCCGCGTCCGGGCAAGGGAGACTGCTTCTTTTGTTGTCTCGTGTCTTTAGGGGTTTGTTTTGAATCGCACTTTGTCTGGACCTTCACCCCAGACCTGTTTGCCTTGGGTGACCCTACCAGGGGCATTTGCCCCCGACAACATAGCTCCTAGGATCATTAGGTCACGCAAACCCCTCCACCACGATAAGGTGGCGATTCAAGGAGGGGTGTATATAATATCTCATCTCATTTTCTGTAACCGCTTCATCCTAATTAGGGTCGCGGGGAGGCTGGTGCCCATCTCAGCCAACTGAGGGCGAGGGCAGAGTACACCCTGGACAGCTCGCCAGGCCATCGCAGGGCAGAAACACGCTGACGGCTTTGCAGCCTACTCTTGTTGAAAGTCAGCAATGGTTCTTTTACATGCCTCACACCATAGACAGTGAGAGACATGGCCGGCCTTTGATAACCCATTTAGCTGCACTGGGAGGACAGTGACAACCCTGTGGAGAGTGGGACTCGAACCCCCAACCTTTGGATCAGCGATGCAGCACCCTATACCACTAGACCACCACTGCCTTGTATATAATATCAATAAATACATATCCAATGCTATAAATTCTTATAATAACAAATAAACATTGAACAAATAACATAAGATGTAAATAAAATATAAAACAGAGGCTCTTCAACTTACAAACATCCGGAGATACCAAGCTGTCCAAGATCGAAAGTGAAAGTGAAATGAAGTTGAAGAACAAGTAGAAATAGAAATGGAATAAAATCTACAGAAAGATAGATCATAAATTTAAGTATGAAATATGATTAAACATTATCCTGAGGTACATTTAATACTAGGCTCAGGCAGAGGGGGCATGGCTGCAGAGCAGGCACACACAGATGCAACAATGTATCCAGTTTTGATGGGAGATTTTGGGTTGTTTTTTTGTTTTGTGTCGGTTTAGGTTTTTTTTTTTTGTTTTTTTTTTTGCATAATTGGCCTTGTTTTTGTGACATTTTCTTTAACTTTTCCACCTATTCTTCCTTAATTTACTTATTTTTAAATTTGATTAATATATATATATATTTTTTTTTTTAAACCGCAATGCACTGAAGCCGTTTTAATTGAAGCACGAAATAGCGAGGGATCCCTGGATATATATATATATATATATATATATATATATATATATATATATATATATATATATATATATATATATATACTGTATTTATTCCGGTAAAGCAAAACCAACAAAATCTTAAAAGGCCAGCCAGTCCACAATAAATGTCTCAGTCCAGTCTGTGCTCAATAAGAAGCCATCCTTTCCGTCTAATAAGACCACAGCCAACTGTCCCTCATGATTTCCTGGTCACAGATGGTTGTAGCATTACACTCAGCAGGTTTATGACTGGCCCCTCTTGGTTTGTAGAGACAAAGCAGCTCTGTTGTGGTTTGCAGGCAACTGATAAGTTCTGCAATCAA
Organism: Plotosus lineatus; assembly: GCA_024760905.1. NCBI lineage: Eukaryota > Metazoa > Chordata > Actinopteri > Siluriformes > Plotosidae > Plotosus > Plotosus lineatus. Next base: position 28,394,005 of record CM045737.1, on the reverse strand, counting down.
TTTTCATCGTTACAGTCTGCTGTACTAGGAAAGTATAAGATCTTTGTCAGGTGTGCTTACAAGCTTTCTAAATATCATAGAGATTACCACCGTAGAATTCTGACAATTACTGTAATATAGTGTATAAAATTAGCTATACCAAATGAGATTGAATTCAATATACTGTAATTCAAGTAGTTATAGCTACCATATAGATTTTTGCACGTATACACTTTTTCTTTTCATGTACAAAATTTTCATTGACTTCCAGCCAATATAGTTGCCATATACTGCATATAATGCATTTTTTATGTGACCGACCTGCATTTCATTTTTAAGGTGTAAAACAATCCACTTCTCGAAAAATTATGTCATGTAGAGTCCAAACCCCTCATTTATCGGTCTAATCAGTACCACAGACTATCTATCCAAGGAACCCTGACTGTAAAGTGTAAGGAAAACACCTTGGATATAATGCTTGTCAATTCCAACCTATCATGCATGCACACACATTCGCATCAGTTTAGGGGATGTTTAGTGTTACTATGTCCCGTATAACCAATCAAGTTTTTATATAGAGAAAAACCATGCAGTCTATCAGTGTTTGTAGCACCAAGTTAGAGATGTAAGCGCTATGTACTTCGACCTGAATCCCATTTCAAATTAAATTCAATGATGGCCTTGGCTTATAAACACAGTAATGCTTGAATGCTTACTTTCTAATTGAGAGGTAAACCAAAGCCTTATAGCACTTAAGAGGCAAGTTAAAGGGCTCGGAATGTAATAAATGACTATACAGATGCACCTTTCTGCACTTTACAAACCACAGGTGCTGAAATCAGCAGAATGAGATCAAGTGGGGCTACTAAGAGCCTACAGTAATTAGCTGACCAGTCATCCAACTCACTCTCATCCTTATGTTACTTGCAATCATGTCAGAGAACAATGTTTTTTCACGCCATTATTATCTGTTTAGTGTATGAGGGGAAAAAAAGAAGCAAAACCAGATTTTGAAAAGAATCTATTTTATCTACATGTCACTCAGTTTGCTATAATGGAAAATAATCCCTTCATTATCTGTACCGTTTATCTGTCTGGGTCATAGGAGAAGCTAAAAGCAGTCCCAGCTAACTAGAGGTAAGATGTTACACTTTGAATAGGTTGCCATTCTATTGCATGCCTAAAACTGAGACAATCACATTTGGATCTATATGAAATTTAAAGTACAGTAGTCTGTTGACCTTATATCTGTGGACTCTGGAAGTAAACCCATGGAAATACAGAGATAACATGCGAACTACACACAGGAAGGCCCTTTGCTAAGAATCATTTTCCTTATCTTCAAACTGTGAGACACCACTATATATATATTGCAGCAAATATTCTGTACTAATGGAAAATCAAATGACATATAAATGCAATAGACAATGACTTTTGCGGTTTATTTGTAATCTTTATAAAATGATGCAAAATTTGTGCTGGGAAGATGGAAAGAGTACTTTGAAGAGCTGATGAATGAGGAAAGTGAGAGAGAAAAAAAGAGTAGAAGCGGTGACTGTTGAGGACCAGGAAGTAGCAAAGATTAGTAAGGATGAAGTGAAAAGGGCATTGAAGAGGATGAAAAGTGGAAAGTGGTCCTGATGACATACCTGTGGAGGTATGGAAGTGTCTCGGTGAGGTAGCAGTAGATTTTCTGACGATAATATTCAACAAGGTCTTAGAGAGTGAGAGGATGCCGGCGGAATGGAGGAGAAATGTGCTAGTGCCCATTTTAAGAACAACAGAGATGTGCAGAGTTGTGGCAACTACAGAGGGATAAAGTTGATGAGCCATAGGATGAAGTTACGGGAAAGAATAGTGGAAGCTAGACTAAGGGCAGAGGTCAGCATTTGTGAACAACAGTTTGGTTTCATGTCAAGAACAAGCACCATTGATGCAGTGTTTGCTTTGAGGATGTTAATAGAGAAGTACAGAGAAGGTCAGAGGTAGCTGCATTGTGCCTTTATGGATCTGGAGAAAGCATATGACAGGGTGCCAAGAAGAGGAACTGTGGTATTGCATGAGGAAGTCTAGAGTGTCAGAGAAGTATGATAGAGTGGTGCAAGACATGTATGAGAGATGTAAGACAGTGGTGAGGTGTGCTGTCAGCGTGACTGAAGAATTCAAGGTGAAGGTGGGACTGCATGAAGGATCAGCTCTGAGCCCTTTCTTGATTGCTATGGTGATGGACAGGCTGACAGACGAGGTTAGACAAGAATCTCCATGGACTATGATGTTTGCACATGACATTGTAAACTGTAGTGAGAGCAGAGAACAAGTGGAGGAAAATCTAGGGAGGTGGAGGTATGCCCTGGAAAGGAGAGGAATGAAGGTTAGCCTCAGGAAGACAGAATATGTGTGTGTGAATGAGAAGGACCCAAGAGGAACGGTGAGGTTATAGGGAGCAGAGATAAAGAAGGTGGAGAATTTTAAGTATCTAAGCTCAAACATCCAGAGCAATGGAGAGTGTGGAAAAGAGGTGAAGAAGCGTGTGCAGGCAGGTTGGAATGGTTGGAGAAAAGTGTCCGGTGTGATGTGTGATAGGAGGGTATCAGAAAGAATGAAAGGAAAAGTGTACAAGATGGTGTTGAGGCCAGCGATGTTGTATGGTTTAGAAACAGTGGCACTGAGGAAAAGACAGGAGGCAGAGCTGGAGGTAGCAGAGATGAAAATGTTGAAGTTCTCTTTGAGAGTAACGAGGATGGCTAGGATCAGGACCGAGTACATCAGAGGGACAGCACATGTTAGAGGTATTGGACTCAAAGTCGGAGAGGCTAGAGTGAGATGGTTTGGATATGTACAGAGGAGGGATAGTGAATATATTGGTATTAGGATGATGAAGTTTGAACTGCCATGCAGAAGAACCAAGAGACCAAAGAAGAGATTTATGGATGTGGTGAAGGAGGACATGAAGGTCTTTGGCATAAGAGAAGAAGATGCAGAGGACAGGGTGAGATGGAGGCAGATGATTTGCTGTGGCGACCCCTGAAGGGAACATCTGAAAGGAAAAGAAGAAGAAGAAGATAAAATTATGCAAAATTTGTATATGGTGGGCAGTGGTGGCATGGCAGTTAAGGTTATGGGTTACTGATCAGAGGATGGGGGTTCAAGCCCTAGTACCAATGAGCACCCACAGTTGGGCCCTTCAGCAAGACCTTAACCCTCAACTGATTTATTTATTTATTATTTATTTATTTATTTATTTATTATTTATCTTCCTTTCGGCTTTTCCCCTTTTACTCGGGAGTCACCACAGCGAATCATCTGATTCGCACGTTTGATTTGGCAGAGGTTTTTTTTTTACGTCGGATGCACTTCCTGTCACAACCCTTTTAGCAAGGGACAGAAACACGCTGATGACTTTGCAGCCTACTCTTTACGAATGTCAGCAATGGTTCTTTTACATGCCTCTCACCATAGACAGTGAGAGACATGGCCTGACGGTGATAACCCAGTTAGCTGCACTGGGGGGGACAGTGACAACCTTGTGGAGAGTGGGACTCGAACCCCCAACCTTTGGATCAGCGATCCAGCGCCCTATACCACTAGACCACCACTGCCCCTAACTGATTTATTGTATGAATGAGATAAAAGTGTAAGTTGCTCTGGATAAGGGCATAAGTCAAGTAATGTAAACGAATGCAGTGAATGATAGAGACTATGTATAGGTTTACTGCAAACGTTTTTCATTTGATGTCTAACATGGTGGAAGAAAAGGGTTTTAGGCATCAAATTTTTTTAAAACATGATATAAAATAGTTATAAAAATGACAGCTTGCCTCTTAAAGAAGTATTATATTAAACTGTGGAAAAGTGGAAGGAAAGCTGAAGTACTACCCTCAGATTGTTAACCTTTGTTAAAAGTTTGAAATTCTTCCAAATGAAAAATGAGCAGTATATTTAAAAAAAAATACTGTATTGGCTCAGTCAAGGAGCATTGCCCTTTAATCCCAATGAGGCTTTTCTGGTCAATCAATCTAGCTTTGTATAAAAACTTGCTTGGATTCTATATTAGATTTCTAGTTACAGATCGTGTAAGATTATCACATAGGCATACCATCAGGGAATGGAAAACAGGTGACGACTTTGCAAATTCAAACTTTTATTGGTTATGTATAATATTTATTTGGTTGTTAATCATCATTTGTATTTCTACATTAATTCGCATAACTGTGTTGTGATTAATTATGACATTTCATAACACCAGATCTTTTTTGTATTCCACACCTTCAATATCTACTGATTAAGTAAAAATTAACCCACAGCTTTCATATAAAAAACAAACATATTATTTTGAATGTTAAGCTTTTTACATATATCAACCATTAGTTGTTGTCTTTTAGCATTTATGATGGGGTTTATAATCCTCTGTGTGATAGTGGAGCATCACATACTGGATTTCTATTTTTAGACATGTGCATGAGGTTTATTTTTTTTTTTTTCACTGGCTATATTTAGCAAGTCATTGCTTATACTGATATCAGATGAGATATTATTGTCCTGTGAAACAGTATCATTGCTATAAAGAAAACCATTAAAGCAACATGTTGCACCATTCTAAGGAAATAAATAAATAAATAAATTCAAACAGAAGCAGCATTGACTACTTGAGGACAAATCTGGAAGTGTCACTAGGTGCTATTACCTGTTATATTAGAAGCCCCACGGGTCTGCTCTACTCTTTCTGTGCTTTTGTGAGTTAAAAAGTCCATCAAAAAGCCATTACAGCTGTAGGGAAGCAAGATGAGTATGATGCTTTTGGCAAAAAGGGCCAGTAGAAATTGTCCCATCTATCATAATTACACTTATTGCATGCCACTGTAAGGCACCAGGAGACCGAAATCTTTGGCTGACCTGGACCAGGTTATGTGGAAGCCTAAATCTCTCGGTGGTGTAGAAACTAAGAGGAATTAGACATGTTTTAGAGTATGTTTGGAAAGTTATATCAGAGTTATAATGGCTTTTGGAATACTTCCTTTTGTTTGTGAGAATATAATGTTTTTCTCCCAACAGAACTCAACATTTCTACTGATCTCAGTGCAACTATTAGAGCAGGGGTCATCAACCGACAGGCTGCAGTATGTCACCAGCTTTAAAAGAGTAGGGATGCAACGGTCAGTGATGCCGGGGTGGGTGGGTGGGTGGGGGGGGGGGGGGGGGTGGCCGGCCGCGGGGAACATGCTTTTCTGGAATTGTGGACAAGAATTAAGTGTACTTGCACCTCCGCTCCACTAGTTGACAGTAGCGTGCTCATTGTCGCGCTATGGTGCAGCGGTTTTTCCGCACAAGCAAACGATATGAACCGCAGTAAATAACCCCTCAAGAAACAACACAGAAAATTTCTGACAAGAACGAAGAGAAAGGTGGAGAGAGACGGAGATATTAAGGCATAAGTAAGTTGAATGATTTTAAATAAGGATGCATTTTTTAAATTTCAGTCACATTGGTGCACTTAAAAATTTTTTTCAATTACAGATTAAAAACATGATGTTAATGAAGTTTTTCTTTATTGTAAGTTGACCTATATTTCTTTCTTTTTGTTTTAAATTTTAATGATGTTATGCAAAGGTGTACTAATAACAATTTTATAGACAAATAATACTATTTATTGTTGCTCTCAGGGCGGTGGGGGCATGAAATGTTTTTTTCTTCCCTGGGGGGGCGCCACAGAAAATACTGTAATTCAGAAGCACTGCTCGAAAGTGATGTTCAAATCATTCATGCCATATGTCATGAATTTGAACCCTACCTATCAGTTACTAGTCAGCATGGCTGGGGTTTGAGGTGTTTTTTTTTTTTTTTTTTTTCCCCTAGCGGCTGCAGATAAAACATGACCCACAAAGAAAGCACCCGAAAGGTGCCTTCGCTTCATAGACTACGGCTTACACAGAAATGAACAAATCCCAAGTGGATATTCTAAACGCCCATTCTAATGATCATAGCACTTAAAATAGCCTCGGGAAAAGGTAATACACAATCCATCCCACTGTACTGTGTGTGTGTGAGACAACCTGAAAAGTTCTCTTTTGCTATTTGTTGTATGAATTTCCGTGAAATATGTATTGATCATACGAACAGAGAGCATATTTTGCAGAACAGCTGTGTTTTCTGTGTTTTCCCATAATGCATTCTTTTATGGGGCAGTGGTGGTCTAGTGGTATAGGGCGCTGGATCGCTGATCCTAAGGTTAGGGGTTTGTCCCTGTCCCCCCAGTGCAGCTAACTCGGTGATCAAAGTTGGGCCATGTCTCTCACTGTCTATGGTGAGAGGTTCATGTAAAAGAATCATTGCTAACTTTCGTAAAGAGTAGCTGCGAAGCCGTCAGCGTGTTTCTGTCCCTTGCTAAAGGGTTGTGTCAGGAAGGGCATCTGACGTAAAAACCTAGGCCAAATCAAACGTGCGAATCATTCGTTGTGGTGACCCCTGATAACGGGAAAAAGCCAAAAGGAAATCTCAAATCTCATTCTTTTAACTGAAACCTTGAAGTGTAGCTCAGCACCAAGGGATCTTGAACTAGCCATTGAGGTGCATCAATTATGCAAGGTGTGCAATGCAATAATACGAAAACGGGTGGACAGTGCCCCATTGGTCTTTGGCAAGGACTCAAGCATATCAAATGATTATGGAAAATCTTAAGGCTGGACATGGTCATTAAGATCAGGCATGAGCATGGACTTGTGTGTGGGTATGCAACTGTTTCAGGATTCTGCAGATGAAGCGATGTCATCCCAAAATGAAGAGATGCAGCGAAAATGCTATGGATTATATCTGGAAACAGAGTGATGAAATGGCAATTATTTAATTTATTCTTGAATACAAATATGTTTTTTTCCCAGCATAGTTGTCATAGATCTTACAAAAAAAGCCATTTACTTAAAAAAAAAAAAAAAAAAATCCGAACATTGTGCGTTTCCTCACATCTGACACTGAGAAAATATCCTCAGCACAAGCCACAGTGGGTCGTGGGCTCAGTATGTGACTGATGTAGATGGCAGCACTGTGCCATGAATCCCTCATGAACCATGACTTCTTCACCTGCTGCCATCTGTACATCCCCTCACCCAGGGCTGCCCCGGCTGAGGGATGCAAAGCATCGGTGGTTATTATTAATGACAGCCATACAGCATGTTTGAAAACATGGAGATTAAATAGCGTGTGAAATTTACACCTGTTTGCATCAGGACACATGATGTGACTCGTTTACCAGGATCATCTCATTAGGGAGTTTGGCAAGAGGTCAAATTTACTGGTGAACATAAAGCGATATGGGTCTAGACATCAGTCTATTACCTAACAGCTGACAAGAACCATAGAAGGGTATTTAGGTCTGAGGGGCTATCACCTGATATCAGATGAGAAGGCTCGGTGCAAAACATTTTTCATTATATTTAATTTGATGCCAATCTGTTCAAGTCATAAACACACAGCAGTGTACAACATTTCACAGCTTCAAAGAAATGCTGTTGAATTTTTTCTGAAAATTAAAACCGTCATAATTTTCCACCCACTCCAAATGTTTTAATTAGTCAAGATATGTTAGGTGTCTGACATCAATTTAATTTTGCACTGCTGCTGTAAGGCTAATAAGACTAAGAACTCCTGACAAAGGAAGATGTCTGAAACAAATATATAGTGTTTTTCGTACACACAGCATAATTTAATAACTCATTAAAAAGATCCATATATTAACCTCAGGTTTCCAGTACATAACTGATGATGTTAAGTAGTCAAATGTAGTCATGTGGTAAAAGCCATAACATTTGACCAAATGGTAAAGTTTTTTCACGCTTTCCCTGAGCTTAATATTTATTATTCCATTCAACAATGTGATTGGAAGGTAGCACAGAGAGCAAGAAGGTCCAGTGGTGAATTCCTGGGCTTTGAAAAGAATGTTTCTGTTTGGAGTTTTCATATTCTTCTCAAGCTTGTATGGGGTTTCTCCTCTTGCTTATTTTCCTCCATGGTCCAAAGACGTGCACATTTGGTCATTGGCTGTTACAAATTGCCCCATGGCCTGAGTGTGAATTGTGTGTTGCCCCTATGATGAACTGTCAAGTTGCTCAGGGTGTAGCCCAAATTCACCCACAGTCATCCTTTCCTTGACCATAATAGGTTTAAACAGTTGGCAAATAAATGAATAATCTGATTGGACAACTTGCATTCCAGGAGTGATGATATTTAGCATAACCACACAGGGATGTTTTACTGTATGTATCACTCACCAATGGTCAGCACACTATTCAAGTAGCTGATGGGATACCAGTGAGTGTGGCTTCTTTGGGATATATCCCTTTTAGGGGAACAAAAATGTATAACACATTTAGTATGTATATTGTGTCTAAAATATTAGCTTCTTATATACAATAGGTGGGCAGTGGTGGCTTGGTGTTAGGGTGCTGGATGACTGGTCTCAAGGTTGGGTGGAGGTCAAACCCTACTAACAACAGGTTGTCCGTACTGTCCCCCCCAGTGCTGCTAACTGGGTTTTCAAAGGTCAGCCATGTTGCTCATTGTCTAAGGTGAGAGGCATGTAAAAGACTCATTACTGACTTTCATCAAGAGTAGGCCAATGACTTGCCGTCAGTGTGTTTCTGTCCTGTAATAGTCTGTTAGCTGTCCAGGGTGTACTCCGCCCTTGCTCAGAGTTGGCCGAGATGGGTGTCAGCCTCTGCATGGCCCTGATTAAAATTAAGCTTTTCAGATATTAGTTGAGTGAATGAATATGTTCAATAGTGACTTTTTTATATCCACAACCATGAATTGTTCAGAAAAATATAAAAATATTAGGATAATTTTATTAGGATAAAATAGGATAATTTCAACAACCGATGAAGAATGGAAACAAACCCAAACAATCTGGCAAACTGACAGCAACACTCACTAGCAACAATTGCTATTGGTGAAAAGTTCAAGTAATAATTTTTGAAAATTAAAAATGTTATTACCGTGAAATACTTTCATTCCAAATTTTGTTGCATTTTATTATCTTTTTTTAGTTTTGTTTTCAATCAGATAATTTATTTTTTACTGTATATGAGTTGATATCCAAGAGTAGCCAATCAGAACAAAGTTTTATTTCTCTAATACCTGAGCAAATTGTCAATGATTAGCAATTGCTATTTGTTAATGTACACATCATGCTTTTAACAATTTATATTTACATTTAATGTTGTATAACGTTATTTTCTGTGATAAGTTACCTTAGGAAGCAAAAGATCATGTACATCATTAAACCACTTAAAATATATTTAGATTTATGAGTGGGATCATTGAAGCATATGGGTTTATTAAAGTCCATTAATACCATTCTTTTCCTTGTATGTGACACAGAGATATTCTCTTCGGTATGAATGGCAGTGGGCTTGAGTAGTGACTGATTTAGCTCTAATCCTTCATTCTCCTCCTGCCTCATAACATTCTTCCATGGCACTGATTAAACATGCCCACATCTGGCAGCACAATCTGTTTGTTCTTTCTCAGTATAGGGAGTAAAAACTCATTTTTGGATAATATTTTTTAAAAGGAGAGAAATGTAATCATATTATGGCAAATGACAGTCCCTCACAGCCCCAGAAAGGATAGAAAAGAGTTGAAATAATGACTTAACTCTCCCTTCAAATGAACAGGCTATTAACAAAGGTATCACATAATCAACAATGTGACAGTGGATATTAATAAAAGTTTTTTCCCTTTGAAACCTTCACGGGCTCACAAATGTTAATGCATTTTCCTGGGCAGGGTAATATTACGGGCACTTCATGGATCATTAGACATCAAAGCACATAATGTTTCTAACCTTAAGCTGCACAATATTGCAATATTTCATGGGAGAGGATTCATTTTAATGATGCAAAACTTGAGGCTGTGGGCGAAGATCACTAAATTGAACTTTGCTTCTCTGAAGGTACAAGACTCCATTATAATTCTTATAGACTTGTAATGACACGTCATAATTAAGATCATTTTCAAAGGCAGTTAAGGCCTATTATTATTATTATTATTATTATTATTAGTAGTAGTAGTAGTAGTAGTAGTGGTAGTGGTAGTAGTAGTAGTAGTAGTAGTAGTAGTAGTAGTAGTAGTAGTAGCAGCAGCAGCAGCAATGGCAAACCACTGCACTATCCTTGCCAAGAAAACCTACATGAAGATGATAATCAAGGCGTTATCCTTCTTGGCAGGTCACCAAGAGTTGTCCTACGACTCGCAAGGGACCAGACCAGTAGTAGTGGTAGTAGTAGGATTGGGTCTACCATGAAAAAATCCAGAGGACAATTTTTATTTTATTTTAATTTTTTTACTTGTTGCATTCATAGTTTCATTTTCAAATTTCCTTTCTTCTTTTACCCCAATCTTGTACTCATAAGAAAAGCTTTGCAAATCAATTAATTTGATGATTCCCTACTGGGTGGTACACTTATACCTATGACTCTGGCCTCAATCTACCAGCTTTAATTCAAAATCTCTCAAAGTAGTGCGGAGTTAAAAAGTAATACAGTCTGTCTGTCTGTCTGTCTGTCTTCCTTTCGGCTTTTTCCCTTTTTACTCGGGAGTCGCCACAGCGAATCATCTTGATTCGCACGTTTGATTTGGCAGAGGTTTTTATGTCGGATATATGTACATGTATATGTGTATATAATATCAATACGTACATACATATTCAATGCTATAAATGCTTATAATAACAATTAAACATTAAAAAAATAATGCATAAGATGTAAATGAAATATAAATACACACATACAGACGTGCCTGCACAAACACAGATGCGCGTGCACACACTCACTGCATCTCACAACAATATAACTAGTTTTGATGTGAGAGTTTGGGTTGATTTTTGTCTTGTGTTGGTTCAGGTTTTTTTTTTTTTTTTTGCATAATTGGCCTTGTTTTTGTGGCATTTTCCTTAACTTTTCCTCCTATTCTTCCTTAATTTCCATATTTTTTAATTCGACGAATATTTCAACAAAAAAAAAACAAAAAACGCGATGCACTGAAGCCGAATGAATTGAAGTGAAAAGTAACGAGGGATCCCTGTATTATATAAGTAATGTGACCGTGTAAACGGTGTACAAGTACATAATTAGATTCAGCGTGTGCTGTAACAAGTATCACATGGTATCGCTCAGCTGTAAGAGGGTCTGGAAACTTTGAGATGGACCTGGTTGCGCATGTGCCCTGGTGGCGGGTAAGGTGATTGAGAAACTTTGAGAATGGAACTTTCTGGAACTTTGGGGAGGTTATATTAAAGACCTGGTGCCGACTGGCTCCAGCCTCTTCCCATCTCGTGAAGCCTCTTCCAGTCTCTTCAAGACTCTTCCGGTCTCTTCGGTGCGCAGATCCTCTAAGGAAACTCATTGCTGCGGCTCATCTCATCCAAGGCGGATCATGGAAACTTCACCCAAGTTTCGTCGTTCGGGACTTCTTTGCCAAAGTCCATCGTCCATGTTCACCCACAGCCAATGCGAGGATGTTCATCATTTGCTTCTGTCTAACACGGGATTACAAGCCTTTCCTGCCAACGCGCGCCACTTCTAAATTTACCATGCTGCACGTGCTTGGTGACTATTGGACCCTTTGTTTAATTTGTATGTTGGTTGAGCTTTAAGATGTAAGTATTATTTTGCCTTACTTTGTTTATATTATTAAAATGTATATAGTTTATGTCGTGGTTTGTCGTGCTTTACTGGTATCATGGGGCAATTTACTTCTAAATTTCATACGTAACAAAATTGAGGGCTCGTTCGAAAGAATCCATTTGGCATACGTAACAAAACTGGGGGCTCATCCGGGATAGAATCCATTTGGCATACGTAACACTAGCCTAGGCTAGCCTAGAGACAAGCTAATTCAATTTAAGTTATTTTTTGACATCAGTCTTCTCTCCTGGAAACACGCAACGACATAAGCCGAGATATACCTGTACTCTCATTTATTTTCATAGTTTACTTATTTCATATGTGTTTTTTTGTTAACGAAATAAAATCATTGTGAAACCACAGGTAGAATCTATAATTGTAAAAATAAAAATGACTACAATTGTAAGATAAAGAAAACAACTAAAGATTAAACAACAGAAATGTTACACACTTGAACCAAGAAAGTCAAACATTAAGGGATTATGACTTCAGATTACCGACATGAATGACAAATATAAAAGATACACAGCAGTAGGGTATATGTAGACAATCTAATCAGTGAGATAACCCTGAACAGTGGGCACAGTAGGATAATAGACCAATGACAGGACAGGGTTGTTTCTAGATTTATATTTCGGCCAGATTTTTGTACTGACCATATGTTAACTCAGATTTTTCTTCAGTCTTACCCTTCTGCTGATGACACTCTTGGATTTGAGCCAGTATAGTTTTCAGTTTTACAAAAATTTGCAGAGTCTGTGCCAGCTAGAGGGCACACTCTCATTAAAACAAATAAAGGGCTTGAGTAGGTGGAGGAGCATACCAAATACAGGACTAGTAAAATCTGAAATTCCTCTAATATATATATCTAAGATTCTACTCACACAAATTATTGCTATTATAGTTTGTAATGGAAAAAATAATACATTAAAATTACTATATGAAAAAAAAAAAATTTGTTTTTACTAGTTATTGTGTATTTTTTGACTATAATGAAATGGTGGAATTAAGTACAACAGTATTTTTCATTTCCAATTCTATTTCAATGAAATTCTTCATGAAATTGCTTTGCAAGTAACAGTAACCAATCACTAGGCTACTGAGTGAGAAGAAAATCCCAATTAACTTTGCTGTACAAAATGTCTAATTTGTAATGGACCTTAAAATTAACTTTAATGCTCTATGGCAAACTGAATTAATTAATACCATGTATGTGTACTCATAAAAGCTCAATATAATCAATATAAACAAGGCAAACGTGTGGTCTCTGTTAATATTGGAAAACATTTTCGAACAAATAAATTGAGGTAATGTGTGTTTTAAAAAGCACAGTGCTGCTGTCAAATACTGTATTCTGTTAAATGCTAATTAATGAAGCATTAATGAAAGTGTCACAGGTTCCTTTTCCTTCCCAGTTCCTCCGCCTCTTCTGCATTGGCACTGTTATTATTGCTTTAACACTCCAGATGGACTATTTTTACTTCTCAAGAATTCCATGGGGTGTTTTCACTTGTTCAAGTATTTCACTTAAATGTCAAAGTCTGCCGACTTCATCTGGCTCCCATACTAGCCATGTTGATTAAAACTCTAAAGGCTTCTCGGAGTGCCAGCTTGACATCACCTTGTGTCCTTTTAAGAGGCCTGAACTGACTCCAGTATACCATGATGAAGGACATTATGCAAATACCAAATTCCCCTAGCCGAAGCGTGTCATTTCATTGAGTGTCATTGCTGTGGAAGTGTTTATTATTACTCATGAATCCAAATGAGTCATCTAGTCACACAGATTTTATGATCAAATTATTGATATCTTGCTGATATTTAATCTCTTCAATGAAATCTTCACTTGAAGGTGTATTCTTTACTTTGTCCTTGCTTGGGAGCAATATTATTTTCTTTCATGACTCATAATATGTACAGTTGTAGAAGGACAGGAGACTATGAATTTATTTCTTTATGTGGTCACAGTGCAAAAAATTTGAACTAGTGACCTTGCAGCACATAGTTGATAATTATAATTGCTTAATCGAGAAGGAAAGGCAGTATCTCACATTTAAATTAAGGAGCCTTTATTACTGCAAGGCTCCTACATCCAGAATCTGTAAAGATGACTTTCCAGTGCTGGTGATATCAACTGTTTTACTAAAATGATGTACGACTCGAATTATCATTCCGGTTATAAAACAACCAAATAAACTTTATGTTGAACTGTAGTGATGTTTCTGCTGCATGGTTTATATTTTATCTGGGCTAATTAATAAGAATATTTATGTAAGTTCTTTCTGTGTTTGAGAGACCCTGAGAGAGAGAGAGAGAGTGAGAGAGAGAGACTGAGTAAACTGTCTGTCTGAATTTGAGAACCCCGGTCCAAGGCGTGGCGATGATGTGTCAGCACGATCTGCAAATCGCCAGTAAAATTGCCAAAAGACACCAGTTGGTTAATATCCAAAGACTAGATTTATATTAATGTGCGAATACATTAATGTTTCTAATACATTATTGTTTCTATAGTAACGGCTCATTCACAGTGCCTTATGTAGCAGACACTTCAAAAATCTGAGGCTATTAATAATGAAATATATAAGCATGGTCTGATTTAATTTTAAAAAATTCTCATTGTTAGTATGATGACGCTTTCTGTAAGGGGTTCCAGATGTCATTCCGCCATGGGAAAGTCTGAAACAAACCCTACATTTTTGGTCATATTAACTTGAAGACAAGGAATCTTTTGAGGGTTGCTAGAACGTACTGGATGTGTTGAGAGAAATTAACATTTATTTACAGGTAAATGTCTGTGATATAAGAAAAATGTAAACATTTTGGGTTATGTTATGATTAAAAATGCTTGTAACTATAGATCTAAATCAAGACTCATATCAAACTGTTCAGTTAATTTTCTATAACCGCTTAATCCTAATTCGTGTCGCGGGGAGGCTGGCGCCCATCCCAGCTGAATCTGGGCGCGAGCACAGTACACCCTGGACAACTCATCAGGCCATCGCAGGGCAAAAACACGATGACGGCTTTGTAGCCTACTCTTGTCTAAAGTCAGCAATGGTTCTTTTACATGCCTCACATCATAGACAGTTTTAGACATAGAGAGAGACATGGTCGGCCTTTGATATCCCAGTTAGCTGCACTGGGGGGGGGGCAGTGATAACCTTATGGAGAGTAGGACTTGAACCCCCAACCTTCAAATCAGCGATCCAGCACCCTATACCACTAGACCACCACTGTCCACCATATCAAAGTGTAGTTCATTAATTTCAATATCAGCACACCCTGTAGACTTTTATTTTTTTTAATTTATTTTTATTTGACACATTTTTTTTAAAACTACAGACATTTCTTATAATAAACAATTTAATAAAGAAACAAAGTGGTTGTTGCAGAAGTTAAAAAGGTGGCAAGATGGTTTATCAAACCTGAAAAAAGAGGCCAAATGAGGTCCCAAGTAAATGGGAAGATGGAACAAGAAGGTGTTGCTACCTTTCATGAATAATGGGTAAATTACTTTAATATTGTCATCTTAAGCAAAGAGTATCTCAACAGTGCAAATTTTATGCTCTGGAAAACATTTTTTTAAGTTATCATCACACCTACAGTTTACACTGGATGACGTGTTCTGTGGAATACTTACCATCACCGAATATCTTTTTGTAATGCTTATCATTGAAAACCATTCCCTTAGCAGAATGTTTTAAAATCCTCTTTATGATTAGGTTTTGTAGCCGTCATCAGCTTGCTTCAATTAAACAGGATGAAAAGGGCACAACCACTAAAGTAATATTAAATCTCAAGGTTCTTTCCAATTTTTTTTTTTTTTTTTTTTTTTTTGGAACATGAGCCTTGTGCTCAGAGATTTGATGTCCTGATATCAGTGCCTGTCATTACTTAATATAATCTCCAGGAACTATATGGCTGTCAGCTGTAAGATTAAAAAGTATTGTTTTATGTTTGTCTGTACCTAAATTAATTGATTTTACTGCAGTGATGTGGTAACTTGGTAGTAAATAACCAACTTAATTAAATTCTTGCGGGATCTTGATGGAATCGAAATGATTGCTACAATATTTTTGAATGTCAACCATTTTACAATTATAATTTATTATGATTCAACAGGTGGATCAGTGCAATAATTTTTGTTCATTGAAACTCAGTAATTGCATAGTTATAATATTCAGCAAATTGAAAGATTTCATGGAATTACAACATTTAGAAGAAGAAGATGCCCTTTCTTAGACCGATGATACAGTTGTAGTCACTGTGACATCATAATAATTGTTCATTTCTTTTAGAATCCCCATGTTGAACGTTCCTAAGGTCAAGTTGTTTTTAAAATCACAAGAGTCCATTAGCAGCATTGTATTTCTTCCTAAAGTCATTATAACTTTAGGAGTCATACATCATGCTGTTAAGTTGTTAGAATTATTGGACAGCATATAAAGGTGATGTAGTCTGAGGATAGAAGCAGAGGACCAGAGGCTGACTGACTATGTTGAGTATCATGAATAACCACTAATTGCTAAAGAGCATAAAAATACATTTATAATCCATTTAAGCATCAACTTAAAAATACTGAGCCAGCACTTTAAATTGCATTATTCTGACCATGCCATGTTGGAAGGGAAAATAAACAAGCAGCAAATAGATTTCACATGATAATTTGATAAAGTCTCCTGACATGTTCAATAAATTAAAATGCAAAATAGTTGGAATACTATATTTGATTAGGCTGTAAAAATGCTTATGAGCATTGCTTTAACCCATTATCAGTATAGTGTAGCCACCACAGAGAATATCTTACAATACAAAGTAATTAGTGTTAGAATTCATCTTGTAATCAAGCCCAGACTGGGGCAAGGTTTTAATTTCCCGCTGCCCAGTGTGGCAGGAAGCTTATTGGAACTCTCCTGATTTGTCTCTTGGCCTTGTCTGCCCAGATTTAGTGCACTGTTGGGTGTTTTTCAACCCATCATGTGCTCGACCTCTTGGGTCACATTCTGACAAGGCAATTCAGTGCTAATTATCTGCTGCACTGTTTGCCTCGTTTATGGTCGATTTCTCCCTTTCTCTTTACTGACCTGGATTCATTCTTAATTTTCTTCCATGTCTTCGCCTGGGTTTTGTGGGATTGAATGTTTTCCTTGCTTGGTTATTGAGGCCATTTTTCTTTATATATATATATATATATATATATATATATATATATATATATATATATATATATATATATATATATAAACACACACACACACACACACACACACACACACACAGTCGGTCCTCTACTTACGAAAACCTCTGAGTACGAAAAATCCAGGTTACGAAAAATTTTCCTAAATTTTTGTCCTCTTTTTACGGAAACAACCTCTTTTTACAAAAAGCGCCAAACGTGCCATTCAAAAATTCAAACGTGCCATTCAAAATTCAAACAATGCACGAGTTGCTCTCTCATTGGCTGTCTCCCAACAGTCCGCCCCGCTGGACTCCCATTGGCCAGGAGGGAGCTGACCTGTACCCATACTTCCTGTATCCATACTTGCTGTTTGTCACACGCGTGGAGAGTTGAACAGGACTGTTGGCTTGTTTTGAGATTCATCATACAGCGTTATATTTCGTTATCGCCGAAACCCCTCTACAATCGGGAAGATATTGAAATAGACGGAGACCTCCGATCCCTCAAGGAAACAAGTTAAAGTTGAGTCCGCACCTCTGATCTGTCAAGCAGGGAGTGCGCTTTGAATTCCGCACCACAAATGTGTGTTGTTTGTGTGTGTGTGTGAGAGAGAGAGACAGAGATAAAAGAGAGATAGAGAGAGACAGTGGTGTGTGTGTGTGTGTGTGTGTGTGTGTGTGTGTGTGTGTGTGTGTGAATATGTGTGTGTATGTGTATGTGCGTTAATAAAAAATGCTTAAATCTTTAATAATAGTTTAATTAATAAATATGTTAATAAAATGGTTTAACATGTTCATGAAATGTTTAAATGGTATAATAAATAAATAAATAAATTTTACTTGTAACACTTATTTCATACATATTTCAAAATGGGTGCACTTCTATCACTTTTAAACGGTTTATGGGGTAGTCTTGCTCGCCTTGGAACAAATCATGCATTTTACATGTAAAATGCGCCTCTACTTATGAAAACTCCAGGCTACGAAAAAGGCTCTGGAACGGATTAATTTCGTAAGTAGAGGGCCGGCTGTATATATATACAAGCTTGAGAGACAGAATGTAAAAAAAATTCCAGGAAATCACACTGTATGATTTTTAAACAATTTATTTGTGAAAATGGGAGGCCAATAAGTATTGGGCAGCCAGCAAAAGTTAATTTTAATACTTTGTAATGTAGCCTTGGTTGGCAGTGACAGAGGTCAAACGGTTCCTGTCGTTCTTGACCAGGTCTACACACACTTTAGTTGGTATTTTGGCCCATTCTTCTGCACAGATCTTCTCTAGAGCTGTGATGTTTGAGGGCTGTCGCTTGGCAACTCGAAGTTTTAACTCCCTCCACAGGTTTTCGATTGGGTTGAGGTCTGGAGACTGGCTAGGCCACTTGATATGGTTTTTACGGAGCCACTCCTTGGTTTTCTTGGCTGTGTGCTTTGGATCGTTATCATGCTGGAAGACCCAGCCATGTTTCATCTTTGATGCTCTGACCGAGGGAAGGAGGTTTTTACCCAAAATATCACAATACATGGCCCCATTCATGTTGCCATTGATACGGTGTAGTCTTCCTGTCCCTTTTGCAGAAAAGCATCCCCAAAGCATGATGTGTCCACCCCCATGCTTCACAGTAGGTAGTATGATGTTGGGATGCAACTCGGCATTCTTCTTCCTCCAAACACGGCGAGTGCTGTTTAAAGCAAAAAGTTCAATTTTGGTCTCATCTGACCACATCACATTCTCCCAATCCTCCTCTGGATCGTCCACATGGTCTTTAGCATATTTCAGACGGGCCTTTACATGTTTTTTGTTTAGTAGGGGAACCTTTCGGGCAATGCAGGATTTCATCTCATGACGACGTAGTGTGTTAGTTATTGTCATCTTTGTGACGGTGGTTCCTGCCGTCTTCAAATCATTGACCAGTTCCTGCTGTGTAGTTCTGGGCTGATTACTCACTGTTCTCAGGATCCTTTGAACACCACGAGGTGAGATCTTGCATGGAGTGCCACTCCTAGGGAGGTTGTCAGTGATGTTATACTTCTTCCATTTTCTAATAATGTTTCCAACTGTTGATCTTTTCTCACAAAGTTGTTTACCAATTGCAGTTTGACTCATCCCAGCTTTGTGCAGTTGTACAATTTTATCTCTGGTGTCTTTGGGAAGCTCTCTGGTCTTGGTCATGGTGAAGACTGCAGTGTGACAGTTTGAAGGTGTGTGCAGGTTTGAAGGCGTCTCTTATGCATCTAATCAGATCAAACAGGTGTCATTCATACTGTTAAGGAGTGGGGGCCGAAATAATGTTTGTTTTCTAGCTGCCTAATACTTATTGGCCTCCCATTTTCACAAATAAATTGTTTAAAAATCATACAATGTGATTTCCTGGATTTTTTATTTTACATTCTGTCTCTCAAGCTTGATATGTACCTATGATGAAAATTACAAACCTCTCTTATCTATTTAAATGGGTGAACGTGCGCATCTTTACATTGCCCAATACTTATTGGCCCCACTGTGTGTGTGTGTGTGTGTGTATATTATTATATATATAATATATTTAATATAATATATAATATATTTGTAAGCTGAAATAGAAATTACTAACACCTTACATCCTTTTCTAACAAAAGTAATCCATGTTATTATATTACATTGAATAGATTGCATTAACAAGGCTTTATTCAAAGTACCATATATGACTCAGCATGGAAAAAAAAGCTCAGGCTCTGGTGGGGGTGCTGAATCTGGAAACTGGGCTTGTATTTATAGCATTCCCATGTACCCTTACAGTGTAATTTCCACCCTCAGGCTCCTACGCCATGTGATGTCTCATTAGTGTACTACATCCCACACACTCATGGTGTTTCTCCTGTAGTGCACTACTGGTACAGGTTGGGAGAGGTCATAAGTATTGTCAGAAGTAGAAATAGTATTTTGTGCTGCTCACATTTATTTTCAAGAATCTAATGACTGCTTAATGCATTAGGAAAGGAATTAAAGCTGAGTTTCCTGAATGACCTTTAATGTTCATGAAAAAAAGCGTTTATTCATTCATTCATTCATTCATTCATTTTCTGAGCCACTTAATCCTAACTAGGGTCATAGGGAAGCTGGTGCCCATCTCAGCAGATTCTGGGCGAGGGCAGAGTGCACCCTGGATAGCTCGCCAGGCCATCGCAGGGCAGAAACACGCTGATGGGTATATAGCTACTCTTGACAAAAGTCAGCAATGGTTCTTTTACATGCCTCACACCATCGACAGTGATAGACATGACCGGCCTTTGATCACCCAGTTAGCTGCACTGGGGAGGGGACAGTGAGAACCCTGTGGAGAGTGGGGCTTGAACCCCCAACCTTGGGATCAGTGAACCAGCACCTTTACCACCAGGCAACCACTGCCCAGAAAACATTCTTAAATTTCCCTCATTGGTTGTACAGTGCTCTGGGAATTGGCTTTGTATGTTGTAGTCAAAGCATATTATATAGATGGTGTCGTATGCATTGATGTAGTCTAATAGGTTACTATTAAGCAATGAATTTTATTCAGTAATGAGACACTGCATTAAAAGAAAGCAACAGTTTGGCTAATTAGACATGCATGTGATGCATGCAGTGGTTCTCTCAGTGCCACGTTAGTTAATTGAATCTTTTATAAGTGATACTCAATTAAGAGGTTTTTAACTCTCTTCCTGGGTAAACATTGTTTTCTCTAATAAATAGTGCAGGTGGTCAAAGAGGTTGAAGCAGGAGGGAATAAACAGGCCATGGGAACTTGGCAGGGCCTCAAAGTGTACGTGCATGAGAGGGAGAGAGGGAGAGAGAGGGAGAGAGAGAGAGAGAGAGAGAGAGAGAGAGAGAGAGAGAGAGAGGATTAAATTCTGATCATGTGGAAGTCCCACCTAGGGTGAAGCCTAGTTGATGGTGTGTGAAGCTAAGTTTGACCCTCTTTAGCCTTGATGTTGTCATATTTTCTACTTACTACAATCAACAAAAGTTTATTACCTATGGATCAAATCATGCACATCGCCCATGTGTGCATGATTTGATCCATAGGTCCTAAACTTACAAAGTTCGTTTGGCTGAAAATGAGTTGTGTAACACACAGGTTGCTCAAAATGGTTCCCTGAAGTAAAAGTAAATTATTAAACAAACCCGTGTTATTGAATCAATTAGATTTGTGCTTTTAAGTTCAGTAGATGTGTGTATAATATTTTATGTATTGTTGAATTTTCTAATATTAAAGTATTAAATTATTGACAACACAACTAATTATTTTGAAATATTTAATTTTAGTACAAATAATCATCACTGTACCAACTGGAGCCTTTTACTGGCTTAACTGGAATGTTCACTAATTGCTAACATTAATACACATAACGCCATTTTGTCGCTATAACATTTTGATAATTCACAAGGCATTAATCCAATGTGTGAATCAGATGATTCGCTGTGGCGATCCCTGAAAAACGGGAAAAGCCGAAAGAAAAAGAAGCTTTCTCCATAATTTATATGATACACTTGTAGCAAATCTTGCTTCTTATTTTGGTAACAGCCATCATCATTGATGTTTAGCATTTCGAACTTGTCTTTAAACGAATATTTTCTGAATGTTTTGGCATGTACCAATGCCGTGTCAGTCATTTTTGTTTTTGTTTACGACACACAAACCCATTTTTGGCATTACAAAAGTGAAATATATACGCACTCTTGTTCGCATGTTTCGAAAGACTGACGACCAGTTCCAAGACTGACCGTCGGGTTGCGTCAATTGTCGAGGCTTGTTAACTCATAGACACTTAAATAAAACAAGATCTAAACTATGCCATTAAAGAGTCAAAAACATCCCTCAGCATAAAACACAGATTTTATGGCCTCACTCTGTGTATATTAAAATTGGCAGGCTTTAGTCGACTCAGAATTTCCTGTTTATTGAAGTTTCATGTCTAGCTACACAACGGTGTTTGGAAAGCACATAATTTGGTGTTGGATCACTGATCCTAGGGTAGGGGGTTTAAGGGCCACTCTCAACAGGTTGTCACTGCCACCCAGTGCTGCTAACTGGGTAATCAAATGCCGGCCATGTCTCTCACTGTCTGTGGTGTGAGGCATATAAAAGAACCATTGCTGACTTTCGTCAGGAGTAGCTGCACAGCTGTCAGCGTGTTTCTGCCCTGTGATGGCCTGGCAAGCTGTCCAAGGTGTAATCTACCCTCACCCGGAGTTGGCCTCCCCCTAATTAGGATTAAGCAGTTGCAGAAAAGGAATGAAGGATGAATGAATAATTTTTCGGGCACATGGATGTGGAACAGATTGAATTCCGTTGTCAGATAGAAGTATTCAGCATTTGCAAAATCCTAATTCCCATGTCCAAAGTGACAGATTTAGAGGGTGTTTTTGTAAGGACACCGAAACACAAAAACTAGTGTTCTATTAGCAAAGCTGTACTCATATATGTATGTTTGAATATATGTGTGTGTGTGTGTGTGTGTGTGTGTGTGTGTGTGTGTGTGTGTATGTATGTATGTATGTGTGTACAGGGATCCCTCACTTTCCGTGGTTAATTGGGACCGAGATCCCCACGCGACCATCGAAATCCGCAAAGTAGGATCACCCCGACTGACGTATACGTACATGTATATGTGTATATAATATCATTAAATTCATATCCAATGCTATAAATGCTTATAACAATTAAACATAAAAAAATAATGCATAAGATGTAAAGAAAATATACAGACGCTCCCCAACTTACGGTTTTGTTTGGTTCCGGATGGCCGAGCGTAAGTTGTTACTGTATGTTCCAGTGACGTATGACATTCATACTGTACTATACATCCACAAATACCATGACCATATCTCATAAAACACCCCTAAATCAATTATTATAAACAGAACACTGTCAAATAATATCAAATTTATGAAATAATATTAACATTAATTTCAAATAAATTCAATTCAAGCAAAATAATTCCACATAGATAAATTTTAATCAAATTCACTCATCAAATATCAAATACAGTATCAAATATAACCTTTAACATTCTCTATGATGCGATCTTTCTGCTTGTAAATGGTTCCGATGGTTGACGGATGGTCACTTTACATGAAACTGAGCTGAGTCACATTACATGAAGCTGAGCCATGTCACTTTACATGAAGCTTAAAACAGCCAATCAACGCTTACAATATGTGAGGCGCTCAACACCGAAAGTAGTTTACTTATTTGTGCTTGAGACAAAGCGCGGGTTATCTGGACTTCCGGTCTTTCAGGTGAGCAAGGGCGCCGTTGAATAACTCGTTTAGTACTCAGCCTGCACTGATGTGAAAAACCAACAACCGTAAAATCGAAAAAACATAAAACGGATAAACATCAGTTGGGGAGCGTCTGTAAATACATTTTGCATAAACATTTGTCCAACTTACCAACATTTGTTTTGCAAACATCCAGCGATCCCAACAAAGCTGTCCAAGGTCGAAAGTGAAAGTGAAATGAAATTGAAGAACAAGTAAAAATAGAAATGGAATAAAATCTACTGAAAGATATAAATATTAATTTGAAATATGATTAAACATTATCCTGAGGTACACTTAATACTAGGCTCCAGCAGAGGGGGGCATTTTTGAAGGGAGATTTTGGGTTGTTTTTTGTTTTGTATTGGTTTAGTTGTTTTTTGCATAATTGGCCTTGTTTTTGTGATATTTTCCTTAACTTTTCCACCTATTCTGCCTTAAATTTCTTATTTTTTAATTCGATGAATATTTATTTTCTTAAAAAACATTGATGCACTGAAGCTGCATTACTTGAAGCGCGAAGTAGCGAGGGATCTCTGTATGTGTATATGTCTATACTTATACATATATATGTGTGTGTGTGTGTGTGTGTGTGTGTGTGTGTATATATATATATATATATATATATATATATATATATATATATATACAGTAAAACCTCCGCTGACGAACGCTTAAGATCACGAACTTTTCGCCTCAAGAACATTAAATTTGCGAGCATATAGTCTCTGCTGACGAACTAGTTTTCGGCGGACGAATCAAACCACACGGTCGAACAGCGCCACGGTGGCGGCCACGAGAAGTTGACGCACGCTCACGGCGTCACAGTTCGTCACCCCCTTTCTTTGAGTGCGGAAGTGGTTTGTGTTTACACACACACACACACACACACACACACACACACACACACACACACACACAGGGATCCCTCGCCACTTTGCACGTCAATTCATGCATCGCGTTTTTAAATATTCATTGAATTAAAAAAATAAGGAAATTAAGGAAGAATATGGGAAAAAGTTAAGGAAAATGCCACAAAAACAAGGGCAATTATGCAAAAAAAAACAAAAAAACCAAAAAAACAAAACCTTAAACCAACACAAAACAGAAACCAACTCAAAATCTCCCATCAAAACTAGTTACATTGTTGTGAGGTGCACTGTGTGCGCACGTGTGCACACACCTGTATGTGTGTATATTTCTATTTTCTTTACATCCTATGGATTATTTTTTAATGTTTAATTGTTATTATAAGCATTTATAGCATTGAATATGTATTTATTGATATATAAACATATACATGTACGTATACGTCAGTTAGGAGGAGTTGGGGGGGGGGTGATCCTACTTCGTGGATTTCAATGGTCACGTGGGGATCTCGGTCCCAATTAACCACGGAAAGTGAGGATCTCTATATTTATATATGCAGTACGCTTAATGTCATTTGACAATTGGAACAGCAGTGTACTTAGTCATATCTATTTCTGTTTGCTTTCTGGTTACTTTTACAGTAAGGTATATTTACAATAATATAATACAGGCAGTCCTCGAGTTACGAGCAAGTTCTGTTCCTATGGTGCATCGTAACCCGGATTTCTGTGTAAGTCTGATTTTTACCCCTAAATACCCCTAAATCTCTAAATTACTATCCAAATACATGTATTATACTTCATATTCAAAAATAAGATACTGTACTCACCATCACTGATGTCCTTGTCTTGCTTACTGGGATGGGCGTAGGTGACAAAAGGATAGAGTGATTATCGAGAGGTGGCTGGAGAAGAAGGAGGGGAGGCTGTTAGAGCTGCTGGGGAATCAGGATTATCCGATGAGGTGGTAGGGTTAGCAAGTGAAAGCATGGGTTCTACTTGCCTCACCACCTTGGTGAAGTATTTCAAGACGTCCGTCTGGAAGGAAATTTTCCTCTTTTCCTCCCAGATCTCATAGTAGCACTGTACACTATCTATCACCCCCTTTAAAATTTTTGAAAATCGTTCCATATTGGGGTCCTCTGCCTCGAATCGTGCCAAAGCCTGTGCAAGAAGTGAAAAAGCCTCAGCTAAGCCCTTGGTTGTGAAATGCTTTGGTTCTGGGGTTTCTATGGATTCATCCTCTTTGATCATCTGCTTCTCCAAATCAATCAGGTCTTCGGGTGATAGCTTTTCTCCATGGGAATCCAGAAGTTCCAAGATGTCGTCCGTCTCCAACCCCCCAGATCCAACCGCTGATTAATTGGGACAACTTTATTGATCACAGACTCACGAGTCTCCTCAAACCCGTGGAAGTTGTTCACAAACTGCGGACACAGCTTCTTCCACATGCTATTCATGTTGGTCTGCTTCACTTCATTCCACCCATCGGTGATGTTGTTAATGGCATCACAGTGTTATACCCCTTCCAGTAGTCCTTTAGGTGAAAGTTCTCTTGAGTTGCCATCCTATCCAACACCTAAGTCATAGTTCTTCTAGGTAGTATGCTTTGAAGGATGCAATGACACCTTGATCCATTGTCTACAGCAGAGATGTTGTGTTAGGAGGAAAGTAAACCACCATAACATTGGGGTGTAAATCACCCAAATTAGTAGGATGGGCAGGAGCATTGTCGAGCACCAGTAAGATCTTGAAGGGGATGCCCATGGCTCCACAGTACCGCTCCACTTCAGGGACAAAATGGTTGGTGAACCAATCCTCGATATGGGAAGCATCACCCATGCCTTCCTATTCGACTTCCAAATGACTGGTAAGATACTCTTCCAGATCCCCTGGGGTTTTCAACAAGATAGGCAAGCAAAGGTTTCAGGTTGAAATCACCAGCAGTGTTACCCCCAAGCAGCAGAGTAAGCCTTTCCTTCCCCACCTTATGGCTCGGAGCCATCTTCTCCTCCCTAGAGATGTAGGTCCAATTAGGCCAACGCTTCCAGAATAATCCTGCTTCATCCATGTTAAAAACTGGCTTCGGAAGATATCCGCCCTCCTGGATAATCTTGGCTAGATCATCCGGAAAAGCTTTTGCAGCTGTTTCATCTGTGGATGCAGCCTCACCTTGGACCTTGAGATTATGAATGTTGGCACGGGCCCTGAATCTCACAAACCAGCCCTTGCTGTCGGTAAATTCCTACTTCTCGGCATCCTCACCTTACTGCGCTTTCAAAGTTTGGAAAATATGACGTGCCTTTTCCTGAACCAGCATTAGGCTAATGGGAAGCCGATGTTGGTTCTGATCCTCGATCCACATCATTAGTAATTTCTCCATCTCATTTAGAATGGAAGAACGATGCTTTGTGATCACTGTAGCCTTCATAGGTGCTGAACCCTCCACATGGTCTAAAATACGGGTTTTGTCCTGTGGAAACAGGAATTAACAGCCATGCATTTGTGGTAAAGTGGGAGGAGCAAGAACACATCTGGATTGTATGTGGCGAGATCCACAATTTGAATTGGAACAGTACTTGGGCTGCGAATAATGACATTTCACGAATCTGTAAGAGCACAAATACAGACAAGCATGTCAATTAAGACAGTCTTGAGCATCGAGAACTGACTGTTTACTTTATATCTAATCCAGCCCAATCCTTGGCAGGTGAAACTGTAATGAGACAATCAATGTTATTCACTTCACCTGTCAGTTGTCATTATTCCTTTCATGTTATGGCTGATGAGCATATATAATGCAACCAGACAAGAGTAAAAGAAAAAAAAAATCAGCAGACAATAGCCTGAAGTTTTGCTCAGACATTTCCAATTTTTAACGTAAGTTAAATAAGGCAGCGTTTGAGGTTTGGCAATCATAACAGATGTATTTGCTCTTATAAATGAAGTATCTGGCAGAGTTTTAACAGAGCGGTGTAGAAAAGATAGATATAACGTTTGAAACCCACCAATACTGTGTAACAACCCTGTACTGAAGACTTGTTTTTTTTTTTTTTAATCATTATATGCAGTAAATGTGGCAGAGTTGGCTGTTGTCCTTAGGGTTGTACAGATTGACAGACTAGGAGTGAATAAATGGAAGATGGTTTGCCAGTTCAACTCAACTGTATTAGGTTTTGATAACAGATTTGAGATCCAGAGAAAGATCTGCCTGAGGGAGGAATTAAACACAGATTTGAGCTTCTGACTCATCCCTACATCTAAAAATGCTTTTAACTGAGAACTACATGGAAGTAGAAAACATGATTTTTTTTTTTTATGTACTTTTCCATTATGATGCATCACCTATGAGTTTTTAAGCAAAAATAAAATAAATAAGCCAAACAAAATGTAAAAGATTTATTTGGTCATGAGTTGAAATAAAAGGCTTTTAAACACATAATGTTATGCTCACCAGCAGCTTATTTCCAGTGCAAACAAAGATTGCCAGTGCAACAATTCTGGCAGTGTCAGGTTTGTTAAAAATTGATTGCAAGCTTAGCGTGCACTACTGTTATAATGCTCATTTAAAAGAAGGATAATGTAACTCATAAACATGGGAAAGACTGTAGTTGCAATATCAAAATAAACCACACATGCTAGATAGATTCATTTTTGACAACCTAATTTTCTGCAAATGTGGACTGTGCGAATTAATGTCATTTGCGGCATGTAGTCATTTTTTAAAAATCTCAGATCTACTGTTATAGGATCTTCATTATAGAGTCTGACATGGATGTCACAGTCTGTTTAATAATTTATTGGGTCTTCGTTGTCATCAGTCTGTTTTTTATGGAGCAACAAGAAATACAGTGATATTAAAGGACTACTGTAATGTTGGCTGAAATTGATTTGCAGGAGACTCAAGTCCTTTTATTCTTTGTCTTGGTATTTAACATAGGTCAAGTAATAGTTTATGTACCTTGTAGAGTGGTTTGTTAATTTTATGCATCTAGATGCACATACAAATTGTCCTTTCTAGAACGAGAATTCTTTGTCATAATGAGGATATACGTATTGTAAAAATATTAGAAAGAGATCTTTTCTTGCCTTTTACATTTTGGCCAATACCTACAGAGCATCCCTGTGTCAAAAGCCCTGTAGAAATTACACATTTAGCAAAGTAAGAATGCCGCACTTAATGCAGAAATATGATAATCATCGCTCCGCTGGCTCAGCATCTTTGCTTCCTAATATCTCCCTGAGCAGATGATGTATTTGAAATGGGCTGCTCCCTGACACTTAAATGACAGAAGGTTATTTCTGTCTACTCAGCATTTCCTCCACCCTAATCCCACTCAGCTGCTTGACACTGATGAACTGCAGTTTGCCTGCACATGCTAATCTATGCCAAGGTTCTGACCTTACTTGCATAGAATATAGAGTTCTAATTGAACTCCACTGTTGTTGCTTTGAAAGAAAATTTCTCCTCAATTTCCTCTGGAGGGCTCAGCCAATGTGCGGTAATGGAGGAAGGCAGACTGTGAGGACTTACCTCAAGCCTGGAGATAATATAGTTATACCACAAAAATGAAAAAGTACAAAGGAAATCCTTCTGCACAGACATGGTGGCAGTGGCTGTGAAAAGTTTATTTTCCATTGTGTCTAATAATGTTTCTGCTTTATAGCTCAATTTCTTCCTTTTTAAGAAACATTTTTACCAATTTTATTGCCAATTTGATTGAATGGGTTGTAGCTTTAATACAGCAGATTCATTTAATAATGGAATATGCCACACCAATGTAGAGTACAGTAGCTGGTAGTTTGCGTTTCATCTTTGGTTATGAATTAGACCAAAGAGCCCTACACTGTGTGGCATGCCTTTCAGATTTGAAAACTGATTATACCATCCTAATTTATGCAAATAGAGTTTGTTATAACGCAATGTTAGCACTGGAGATGCTGGAACATTCTCAGTTTCCATATTAAGTCTGCTTATGAGATCAAAGAAAGAAATCCTTGCAACATTACCGCTACAGCTCAGCATACCTTAAAACTCTTTTTGTCTTGATAGAGATTTAAATTACACAGTAAATTGGTTTTACGTCATTTCAGAACCATAGAATGTCTTCTAAAGCTTGAAACTTAAAGTACTGACATACCAAGTAGCATAACTCTTTCAGCATTTCATCTCCAAT
>CM045737.1:28352347-28359847 GCA_024760905.1 Plotosus lineatus | reverse complement strand
TGAGGGATCTCTGTAGTTCGCTGGATCACTGATCCAAAGTTGGGGGTTAGAGGCCCACTCTCCACAAGGTTGTCACTGTACCCCCAGGGCAGCTAACTGGGTTATCAAAGGCCGGCCATGACTCTCACTGTCTATGGTCTGAGGCATGTAAAAGAACCATTGCTGACTTTTGACAAGACAAGAGTAGCTGCAAAGCTGTCAGCATCTTTTCACTCTGCGATGGCCTGGTGAGTGGTCCAGGGTGTACTCTGCCCTCACTCGGAGTTAGCTGAGATGGGTGCCAGCCTCCTCGCGACCCTAATTAGGATTCAACAGTTACAGAAAATGAACTGGACTGAACATAAGAAGTGTTACTGAATGCTAAAATTATTTAAAAAAAAGTATTATATTGCAGAGCAATAGGTGTTATGGTGGTAGTTAGCACTATCACTGCTCAACAAGTCAGGTTTGGGTTCGAACCTTTCTGTGTTTTCTATGAATGTATTCTTCATTTTTGTGTTGGATTCTTCCAAATGCTCTGGTTTCTTTTCACAGCTTAAGACATGAGAATTAGGTCAAATGGCGATTCTAAATTGACAAAAAATTGTTAATTGTTGATTACTTCTGAGTTAGACAGCAACCTGTGACTTTCCAACCTCTTAAGTTGTCTGAATCAATTGAATCAACCGAATCACTTTGGTGACTGGATCGATCTGTTGGGGCAAATATCCATAGAGGCGAATTTTGGGGGTGGAAATGCTTGTAAATGTGTTCATATTTACAACTGAAGTAGGAATTTTTTAACTTGGGGTGTTATTGTAAAGAGTATTTGCATTTGTGGGGATATTTATGAATGAGGTAGATTTTAACTGTGATTAATAGTTACATGACTGATAAAAATGGTTGGGCATTTGGTAGGACACTGGCTTATGTACATGTTTAGTATTAAGATGATTATTTGTTGGTAGGGGAATATGTAACTCAATTTTATTTCTTTATATGGTATTTATTAAGGTGAAGGGAGTATGAATGGAAAAGTTCGACTAAGCCATATAGCAGACTGCCATCCATTCAGAGAGAATTACAAGCGACATTCCCTTGTGAAGCTTATAACCTTTAGGAATCCTTTTTTTTTTTTTTTACTAATCTAAATACAATAAGCCTTAATATAGGAACTAAAAATTGAATAATAGTCTGTAATGATTGCTTTTATTCATTGGTTGCTGTACTGCAGAAATCACATTAATAGTGTTCATACCGTGCTCTTTCTCAAGAGATTAAACTCTATGCTCTCTAGTTTCTTTCACTTCCTGAGTTCAGCACCACATTTTTCAGTTCATTGCTAAAAAAGACTGTATATATGGCTATGTTGTAAATCTTCCAGAATAAGATCGAGGCTTTCATATGTCTCCTCTACATGCAATACTGGCCTCTGAGTCTCAAAAATAAAGAAAGAAAGAAAAAAAGAAAAAAATGGAAGTGTGAAAGTAAAGTAGTGGAAAATAACATTCACATAACCTTCCTCCAAACACAAGTGTGTAACCAGTGATCCTCAAAAAGCCTCTTCGAAAATGTTCTGTCTGGAAAAAAAAAAGAAAGAAAATAAACTACTTTTAATGTTTATTCAACAGCAGAGAAATGTAAATGAGTAATCGTTTTGATTAAGACAACTTTTTAAGGATATACATAGCACATATAACAGGTGTAATTATCCAGATTATTATCTGTTATATAATTAAAAATATATATTTTAACATTTTGTTTCTTATTGAATAATCTGTTTATCCTGACACGTTGACTGAAATTTGTTTCCCCACGTTGTGGGAAGTGTTTTTTGCCCTTTTATTTTGAACTGCATGGGAGAGATTAAATGATGACGACAGACCTTAAAAATCATGGCTTCGACTGCCTTACTCTCCCACTGGCGACACACAGTGATGTGTTTCTGCTACCTGAAACAAGTATATACTTTAAGTTTCGATTTTAACTAATGAACAAACTCATTGTTAACACTTCAACAGTTTCTGCTGCAAATGTATGAGAGCTGCTGGATGTAATGACAAAGTGAGCATCCTGATTGGTGTAAATCAAGACTCAGTTGGTTGCAGATTGTGTTTTAAATCCAGAACATGTCCTAGTTGTCATTTCAAGGGCAATCTTATACCTACTTTGATGAGCTTATCTCAGAGAGGAATATCAGTAGAACATTTGCACCTCTCTTCTCAATTTGTTGAAGTGATACAGATTGTAGTTGTCTTAAAAGCTGACAGAAATTGAGAAAGACTCTCCAACTGCACTTCATCAGATCTTCTCATGGTATCTCTGTGGCTTTTTCTAGGACATGGTCGAGAGAGACATAGCAAATGAAGTCTGGCATTCTCAATTGCAACAAGTACTGTAAGTGACCTTTAGCTGTTACAAATGGTTCAAGTGTCCTCTGCAATCTGGTTGTCTCTTATAGTAGGACTTAAGATGTAGGTTCATGTTCAGAAATTTCTACCCCCTCATTTAATTTTCAAGCGTTTCATGTTAAAACATTAATGCTGAAAGCTATAATAATGAAAACAATATTTTCTAATATGGACCATTTTCAAAGTAATATAAAAATTCTATTAATTCTGTGTTTTAAACCTATGACTTTTTGGGCCAAAAGAAAATTGTTGTGACATCGATAAATATCCTGAATACACATTAATTCCATTACATTCCTTGGGGCAACAGTAGCCGAATGATTAGAGAAGCTGCTTTGGGAACATTACTGGTTCGAGTTCTAAACCAGCAGGAGAAATATGTGGAGGTGAAGATGTGACCTTTCCTTCCTCCTCATTCATGGCCCTTGAGCAAGGCACCTAACCCAAAAACTGCTCTCCAGACAACTTCCAATGTGTGTGTTGATGCGCATTGCTCGGAGTGTTTGCTCACTGTTTATGTGTGCGTGTGCTTACCTTGGATGGGTTGAATGTAGACGTAATAATTTTCTTTTTAATAATATAGCAAATTATTACATCATAGCTAAATAAAATGTAAAAAAATCAGGGCAATGGTGGTCTGGTGGTAAAAGGTGCTGGATCACTGATCCTAAGGTTGTGGGTTCAAGTCCCATTCTCCATGGATTGTCACTGTCCCCCCAGTGAAGCTGACTGGGTTATCAAAGGCCAGCCATGGCCGTCAGCATGTTTCTGCCTGGTGAGCCGTCCAGGGTGTACTCTGCCCTTGCCCGGAGTCAACTGGGATTTGCGCCACCTCCCCGCAACCCTAATTAGGGTTAAGCGTTTACAGAAAATGGATCAATGAATAATAAAACAAATAAAAAATTGTGTGGTACACCCCAAACAGCTTGCAGGACCAGCACACACAGAACCATTCATATTCACACCTAGGGTAAACTTAGAACAGCCACTTGGCCTAATGTGCATGGCTTTGAGCTGTGGTCAGAAATCAGAGAACCCAGAAGAACCCCATTCACACGGAGAAGTCCACACAGAAACACTTTCTCCAATCCCGGAGCTCAAACCCTGTACCTTTCTGATGTGAGATGCAAACTGTACCTGAGACAGATATTGAATTTTATTAATTTATTACTGTTTACTTAAAAATTCTTTGCAGATTTTTTTGTGTAGTAACATTTATTTATATGTAAATATACGGCATCTTTGCTGTACAGCTGTTATATGCACATACTTATGACTTTTGCAAAGTACCGTATACATGCATGCAGTTAAAAGGAGTTTTTTTTTCTTTTAGTCATGCGAATTTATTAAGAGAGAGAAGAATCACAATGTGGGAAACAAAATGAGAAAAAGAATAAGAATGTAATACATATTTTTTTTTAATTACAGACATTTGCAGAACCATACAGTACATAAAAATTGATTGCCAATCCCCCCCCCCTTTTTTTTTAAACATAATATGATCACACAGTATATCATGCCACTGAAATTCATTGGAACAGCTTTCCCACGATCAAGTGCCGATTTAAAAATCAGATTTTGTAATTATTATGCATCTGTGCTGAAGCAGCATTCTCACTTGGCCAAAAATAAATAAATAAATAAAATAAATGTAAAAAACCCACCCTTTTCTATGTGATTCATGTATTTAAGTTGTTGGTATGTGATTATGCTACTTGGATAAAACGTACGTGATTTTGAAAATGTACGTGATTTTAGAATTTGCAAATATTTCTTTTCATGAAAGTCATTCTTAGATCTTCATTTCTTTCCATTCAGTAATTAAAGCTTTGGAGCATAACCCAGTTAATTGGGGGAAAAAATTAAACGCTTGAATAACCAGCAAAGGAAACTGGCCTTTCGTATTTCTGCAGTTTCC
Organism: Plotosus lineatus; assembly: GCA_024760905.1. Classification (NCBI taxonomy): domain Eukaryota; kingdom Metazoa; phylum Chordata; class Actinopteri; order Siluriformes; family Plotosidae; genus Plotosus; species Plotosus lineatus. The sequence goes on along the minus strand of CM045737.1, from coordinate 28,355,539 downwards.
ATTTTGACCACTAGATGAAATAAGAACTCTGTAGAGCTAAATCAGGCACTGGATATGTTGCTCAATAACTGCACAATATCAAGAAAAGATTTTTTTGAATTGTACTTTAAATGCTTTTTAAAAAATTATTGTTAACAAAAAAGACATGAATAGTATTCAATTGAATTTAAATAATTTATATTCAACTGTTTATGAGGAGATTATGAAGATTAATTGTAGTTGAACTCGACCCAACATTTTGTATATCCTTCTATTTGTTCTAGTGACTGTAACTAATAGAAAACGCTTGAGGATAGCACTTGAGACATTGTCTATGATATGACATCGCCATATCTGTGCATCCTTACCTCTGACATAAGCCTGTGAGCATTCAGTGCAGCCCGTACTTCCTGGCACTGAAATCGGCAGCCTCCAGCAGCGAGCCCTACACCCACGCCGAGAAAGCACTGCTCTCTAAACTGCTGTGTGGGAGCGGAAATGTGAAGCTGCTACTTAGCAGCCCCATATCAGCTGCCAGACCACCCCACATCACTTTTATTTAAAAAAAAAAAAAAAAAAAATCTTAACATCAACCAAATGTGTGTGTGTGTGTGTGTGTGTGCATGTGTGTGTGTATATATATATACACACACACACACACACACACACACACACACACACACACACGCGCACAGCATAAGACACTGCAGTAATGCAATCTCTCTACCGATTATTACATAATACGATGTGATTCATATATATATATATATATATATATATATATATTGTGTGTGTATGTCAGTTTTGGAAATTCTTTGTTTCCCAGTCATGAACTTATATTTCCAGGTGGGGTACTCGTTGTACCTGGTAAGAGATGGGTTTGGGTTCAATGGTTCTCAAATTAGACCCTCAGTATGTTTACTTAGGTGTAATATACTGTAAGCTTGGTGAATATTCCTCCTGGGCCCAGGAAGGGAGGGCAGTCATTTCATAAGGCCATCTGGTTATTACTGATTGATAACTGATTTTATGCTGAGATAGATAGAATGATTCTGTTTGGGTACAGATCATGGAGATCAATGCAAGAGAGCAGGTTCACTGGCCCAGATTAAGATCATAGAGCAATTCCAGGAAGTTCAACTACCCACCCCAACCAGAGAGCAGTGAAAGGCCCGCTTCTCTCAGGAGTTATTTTCAGATATGCAAAGTCCCAGACCTCTCAGTGAACAAGAGAACTGTTGCATAATTACTTATTAGACAGACTGGGATGATGAATTGAATATCTCCACTCTTCTTTCCCCTTGGACTCATTCCACACCTAGTTCTGATTAATCCATTTTTAATTATAGATGACACTTTTAAAATCTGAATGTTTCATCCAACACCTCTCTCTCTCTCTCTCTCTCTCTCTCTCTCTCTCTCTCTCTCTCTCTCTCTCTCGGGAAATTGGGCCACCATTCGAAAGGGCATGAAAAAGCACAGATACTGTAAAGACACTTACTTTAAATTTCGTTTCCAGTAGCCCTCTTATTCCAGGGTTTCTCTGACAGTGCTCTCAGATCACCAGGTGTGATTGCAGCATGACCGAGGGCTTTGCAAAGAAAATGTTTCATGAGTCACTGAGCTACAGGACTTGAAAGTCTAAAATCGCCCAAAAGATGACTTATTGAAACATTTTTTAGACGCAAAACTCCTGTACTCATGAGCTTGTGATATCTGCTCAATCACAATTTGAAGATTTTATGCCAAATCACTCCACCCTTTTTACATTCTTTAGCTGTTGATCGGCATTGAATTAATAATGGAACATTAAAAAAAAAAAAAAAGCATATATCGGAGGGATCTGACAGCTGAGCACACACATTTCTATTCTTTTTCCCCAGGTCCTGTCATAAACATTAATATAAGCTTTTCTGCTAAAATGTTTGATAGATATTGTCTAAAGTTTTGTGATGCACTTTATGAAAGATTGCAAGTTTTATATAATCATTAATACCTGAGATCATTACTAAATAATTACTTTTAATCCATGAATGAAAGAATGACTTTTTAATTAGCCTTCAGTGACTAGGGAAATCGGAAAATTAATAATTTGAAAACTTCAGAAATATATTCTGAGATGAAATTTTAAAATGTCAGATAAAGATATAATGTGCACAGGAAAAAAAAGACTTTCAGAAAAAAATTGCATTTGCTTGAAATGATACTGCTAAGTCTGTGCTGCAGAGTTCGGAACATTCACGTTTCCATTGTTGCTTCTAATTGTGGCCTCAAGTTGCTCTACTAACTGTGGACAAGAAGTTGTTGATAGACAAACATACAAGAAAATAAACTTATGCAGATGAAAACATAAGCTTCTTGGAAAAGGTGAAAACAGAAGAAGAACATGTTATGTGTTTGTTTGTTTTTTTTTTTTGTCTAGTTTCAAGCAAAAAACTTTTTAGAAGGGCACTATTCGATTTCTGTAGTTTCATGACTTCACTCTGAGAAAGAATAAACCTCAGTATATGAAGGAAAACAATTCAAAGCAGAGGTTCTCAACCTTGGCCCTGGAGGAAGCCCTTTCTTACAGTTTTTAGTCATTTCCCTGCTCTAATACACCCTTCAAATCAAAAGACACTGTCAGTCTAACTTATTTGTTGAATCAGGTGTGTTGAGTGCAGAAAAAACAACAAAATGCACGGGACAGGTGTTCATCCAGGAACAGAGATGGAGAGATTTTACACAAATAGTTTCAAAGAACATAGATATGTGCATAACTCTGCTATTCCAATGAGACAAACATATAGTGATGCATTGTTTGACATTCACACCAAACTCAGTCATAGAAGTACAGACAATATATACAGCGTTTGGTGTGAATGTCAAACAATGCAGCACTATATGTTTGTCTCTTTGGAATAGCAGAGTTATGCACATAACTCTTTTAATGAATGAGACCATGCAGAAAAGAGATAGTCTTGCCTTACATAAAGCATTGAACATGGTTAATGTAATGAGTTTTTAAAGAAGTTGATGATTTAATGGTTGTTGTCTTGGCATGAAGTCCACTCCATAGCATTTCAAAGTTCAGTGTTTTTGGCTAAATGAGCTTTTTTCTTTTAACTTTCTTCAGCAATGCAAACAGAAATATCATTAATGTTCTGTCGAGTGAACTGTCTCTCCAGTGTAAAAGAGAAATCCTTCATGGTAAAAGGTGTTCGACACAATCCA
>CM045737.1:28307347-28347347 GCA_024760905.1 Plotosus lineatus | reverse complement strand
ATGGTGGTGATATAGAATTTAAATATTTCTGAATAATAGTGTTTATATGTATATATGTATATATATATATATATATATATATATATATATATATATATATATATACACACCGTATTCGAAGTAATAAGCGTCCTGCTCCATGTCGTCGTCCCCCCCCAATGTTTTTGATCTTACGTCGAATAACCGCCCACGTGGACTGGGAGTAAAATTGTAGATCAAACTTAGCAATTTTATTCGATCAGTCTCTGTAACCATAAAATGAGGCGTTCACTGACTGTAAAAGTGAGTTTATTTCAATACCGCCTGCCACTGGGGAAGGCCTATAATGTTCATCAGTAACAACACATTTGATTGTTCTGCCGTGCTTTAAAAAAACAGGAAATATTATGCTGTGTTCTCTTGGTAAATGTCCATCAGCCGATTAACCATTAGAAACTGCTACAGCAAAACTATGGTATGCTCTGAATGAATGGAGCAATGAGCCACATATGGACCTATCAGAAAGTGATGACGAGTATTTTTCACTCGATTCTCCGGCTCACTAATGTCATAAATTTAAAGATGTTCCTGATCATGTGTTTTTGTTTATGTTCGTGTTGATTGGTTCAACTTGCCATGTGCTGAAGTTGACATTCGTGTTGATTGGCTAATTTTACTTGGGAAAATATTTAAAGGAAAAGCACCAGAAGGGAAAAGTAAGGGAAGGAAAAGCCTTTTTTTTTTAATTTATGCTGTTTTCTGTTTCATCTTTCATGTAAGTAGTTTGGTTGATACTACAAAATGAATAAAACAAATACCAGAAAAACTCTTTTATTGTTCTGTTATTATTCATGTTTTCCACCACGATGGTAATAAGCACTTCACGTTCCACTCTGCTGGTAACATTTTAATAAGCGCCCACCCACTCCAATATTTTTAAGCGCCCTGGGCGCTTATCAGTTCGAATACGGTATGTGTGTATATGTATATGTGTGTGTGTGTGTGTGTGTGTGTGTATATATATATATATATATATATATATATATATATATATATATATACACACACACACACACATCAGCTCAAGCAATCAGGAGAAAGGAGGACAGCCATTGGCTGAATTTGAGTCATGTGCCGGTTGCTCGGCAGCCAGCGAATACTCAAACCATGGGTGCAAAACGGCGAATAGTCAAGGGCATACTGTATTGACAAATCTGCAGTGCTTGATAGATTCTCAATGCATTACGGCTACCGTAGTCAGGTGCCTTGTTGAGTAACATGTATTGTGAATCAACAGGTAATATTATGATGTGTGTAGGGCATGCTTGATGTCGAAGTCATGCGTTAAACTCCGACACTGAAGATGAAGAATTTGATTTGTGGAAGAGGAATGAACTGAAAAAGTGAGTTTATTGTTTTATATTGTTACAACTGAACAACATTGAGTTATTGTAAAGTGTATTATTTTATATTTTATGTCACAACTGAACATTGATGAACGTTATTGTGAATGAGTTGAATAAAGTTTGTCTTATTTGACTTTTTTTTTCACTGAATGTGCCTGAAATCAAGTGCACCTTATGTATGAAAATAGGCCGTTCATTGATATTGGACCTTTTCCTTTCGGCTTTTCCCTTCAGGGGCCGTCACAGCAAACCATCTGCCTCCATCTCACCCGATCCTCTGTATCTTCTACTCTTACTCCAACTACCTTCATGTCCTCCTTCACCACATCCATAAATCTTCTCTTTGGTCTTCCCCTTGGCCTTCTGCCTGGTAGTTCCAACCTCAGGATCCTACTACCAATATACTCACTATCCCTCCTCTGTACATGTCCAAACCATCTCAATCTAGCCTCTCTGACTTTGTCTCCAAGACCTCTAACTTGTGCTGTCCCTCTGATGTACTCATTCCTGATCCTATCCATCCTCATTACTCCCAAAGAGAATCTCAGCATTTTCATCTCCGCTACCTCCAGCTCAGCCTCCTGTCTTTTCCCCAGGACCACTGTTTCTAAACCATACAACATCGCTGACCTCATCACTGTTCTGTACACTTTTCCTTTCATTCTTGCCAATACTTTCCTATCACACATCACACCAGATACTTTTCTCCAACCATTCCAACCTGCCTGCACACACTTCTTCACCTCTTTTCCACACTCTTTATTGTTCTGGATTGTTGAGCCGAAGTACTTAAAATCCTCCACCTTCCTTATCTCTGCTTCCTGTAGCCTCAGCTTTCCTGTTGGGTCCTTGTCATTCATACACATGTATTCTGTCTTAATGGGGATAACCTTCATTCCCCTCCTTTCCAGGGCATACCTCCACATCTCTAGGTTTTTCTGCACTTGTTCTCTGCTCTCACTGCAGATCACAATGTCATCTGTAAACATCACAGTCCATGGGGAATCTTGTCTAACCTCATCTGTCAGCCTGTCCATCACCATAGCAAACAAGAAGGGGCTCAGAGCTGACCCTTGATGCAGTCCTACCTCCACCTTGAACTCTTCTGTCACATCGACAGCACACCTCACCACTGTCTTACATCTCTCATACATGTCCTGCACCACTCTAACATACTTCTCTGCCAATACAGACTTCCTCATGCAATACCACAGTTCCTCTCTCGGCACCCTGTCATATGCTTTCTCCAGATCCACAAAGGCACAATGCAGCTCCTTTGGACCTTCTCTGTACTTTTTTACTCTATTAACATCCTCAAAGCAAACACTGCATCTGTGGTGCTCTTTCTTGGCATGAAACCAAACTATTGTTCACAAATGCTGACCTCTGCCCTCAGTCTAGCTTCCACTATTTTTCCCCATAGCTTCACCGTATGGCTCATCAACTTTATCCCTCTATAGTTGCCAGAACTCTCCACATGTCCCTGGTTCTTAAAAATGGGCTCAAGCACACTTCTCCTCCATTCCTCTGGCATCCTCTCACTCTCTAAGATCTTGTTGAATGTTCTTGTCAGAAAATCTACTGCTACCTCTCCTAGACACTTCCATACCTCCACCGGTATATCATCAGGACCAACTGCCTTTCCACTCTTCATCCTCTTCAATGCCCTCCTCTCTTCACCCTTACTAATCGTTGCTACTTCCTGGTCCTCAACAGTCACCTCTTCTACTCCTTTTTCTCTCTCATTTTCCTCATTCATCATCTCTTCAAAGTACTCTTTCCATCTTCCCAGCACACTTCTGTCATCAGTCAACATGTTTCCCACTCTGTCCTTAATCACTCTAACTTGCTGCATATCCTTCCCATCTCTATTTCTCTGCTGTGCCAACCTGTATAAATTATTTTCTCCCTCCTTACTGTCCAACCTAGCATACAAGTCATCATATGCCCTCTGTTTGGCCTTTGACACCGCTACCTTTGCCTTACGCTGTGTCTCCCTGTACTGCTGTTTACTCTCTTCAGTCCTCTCTATGTCCCACTTGTTCTTAGCTGACCTCTTCTTTTGTACACACTCCTGCACTTCCTCATTCCACCACCAAGTCTCCTTATCTACTGTCCTTCCAGAGGACACGCCAAGTACTCTCCTACCTGTCTCCCTGATCACATTAGCTATAGTTGTCCAGTCATCTGGAAGCACTTCCTGACCACCAAAAACCTGTTTCAACTCAACCTTGAAGAAAACACGACACTCTTCCTTTTTAAGCTTCCACCACTTTGTCTTCTGCTCTGCCTTTGCCTTCTTCACCTTTCTTACCATCAGCATCATCCTGCACACCACCATGCTATGCTGTTTGGCAACACTCTCACCCTCTACTACTTTGCAGTCACTGACTTCCTTCAAATTACATCGCCAACACAAGATGTAGTCTACCTGTGTGCTCCTACCTCCACTTTTATAAGTCACCCTAGGCTTCTCTCTCTTCTGGAATAAAGTATTCACCACAGCCATTTCCATCCTTTTTGCAAAATCAATCAACATCTGTCCTGTGTTCCTGTCCTGGATACCAAACCTGCCCATTACTTCCTCGTCCCCTCTGTTGCCTGCACCAACATGTCCATTGAAGTACGCACCAATGACCACTCTTTCACCTCTGGGGGTATTCTGCATCACTTCATCGAACTCACTCCAGAATCTCTCCTTCTCTTCTAGCTCACATCCTGCCTGTGGGACATAAGTACTAACAACATTGACCATCACACCTTCAATTTCTAACTTGAGACTCATCATTCTGTCTGACACTCTTTTCACTTCTAGAACATTCCTGACCAACCCCTCCTTCAAGATGACTCCTACTCCATTTCTCTTCCCATCCACACCATGATAAAACAGCTTAAAACCTGCTTTTAAGCTTCTATCCTTGCTACTTTTCCACCTGGTCTCCTGAACACACAGTATGTCCACCTTCCTCCTCTGCATCATGTCAGCCAGCTCTCTACCTTTTCCTGTCATAGTTCCAACATTCAAAGTCCCTACTCTCAGTCCTAAACTCATGCTTTTCCTCTTCTCTCTTTGCCTATAGACATGCCTCCCACCTCTCCTTCTTCGACGTGTTGGACCAACAGTAGTCCAGTTTCCACCTGTTGGTTAACAGCACTAATGGCGGTCATTATTAACCCAGGCCTCGACCGATCTGGTATGAAATTTTTCTTTACGGTTTGCATTTTGTGTTCTGGCAAAAGTTTTACGCCAGATGTCCTTCCTGTTGCAACTCTTTGCATTTATCCGGGCTTGAGACCATCGTGAGGGCGGGCACTTGTTTGTACTCCCCTCATTGCTGCATTTCATATATCATTGTGTGGTCAAGTGTGGTCAATTTGTATCCTCTACCTATGTGCTATATGGTTTAAAAGACTTGATGTATGTAGTTATGCTTAAGTGTAAAATCAAGTTGTGACGGAATGAGTTTCAGCTGAACCCAGAAATGCAGGAGACAGTTTATTATTTTAATGTGGAAGGACTTAAACAGGATGCAAGCACGGTAACTCTTGGAAACGAAGGGAAAAACACAACAAACACTAAGCACTGGGAACTAAGGCGTGGGTAACTGATCGAGCGCAAAGCTGCAACCAGGAGCCAGAGAGATCACAGGGAAACAGAGACGTGAAACGAGGAACAATCTTTTAACACCAGGATGAGTGCGCTGCGTGTCTTTATAGCACAGTAGATTGGTGAGTAGGACCAGGTGTGCGCACTGGCGATCTGCCCGCGTGTGTCAGCCACACCCCTTTGCCGGAGCCTGCAGCACTGGGAAGAGAGAGAGAGAGAGAGAGAGTGAGTTTGAGTCGCCAAAGTCAAAGTCCTCCAACAACACAGACCATAACACAAGTGTTTTAATAGAAAAAATGTTTTGCGCTGTTAAATCTCAAAAACACATTTCTTTATCAGTCACAATCTCTTTGATTGATACATACTGACAGGCTAACATATTCAAGGCAGCAAAATGAATCAGATTTTAATCATCATAAAAAAAAAAATTCAAGATTTTAGAAAAGTCACGATGTGAGTGACTACTAAATATTGTTTTTTCTTTTTGTTTGTTTGGGTAATTTATCTTTTAAATTTCCTTTTGTACCTTAATTACATGCCATGCAGTTGTGCTTATATTATCCATTCAAAAGAAAACATTTTTGACTGCAGATCTTTGACAGTTTGCTGTTTGTATAAGTTACTAAACCCTGACCAGCTGGTCATGCCTAGAAGAGGATGTGTTTCTTTTTTGTGTCTGGTTTCTTTCAAGGGCACTTTTTTATTCCTTCTCAGGGAGCTCATTGTTTCCCACTGTTGCCTCTGGCATGTTCATTAGAGATCATTATGGGTTTCTGTAAAGCTGCTTTTTGTCAAAATAATATACAAAAACAATGATATAAATGACATTTTACTGAATGTTACTTATGGGGCAGTGGTGGCCCTATAGTAAGGTGCGGGATCACTAATCCCAAGGTTGGGGGTTCAAGCCACACTTCCAACAGGTAGTCACTGGCCATGTCACTCACAGTCTATGGTGAGAGGTTCATGTAAAAGAAGCTTTGCTGACTTTCCTCAAGAGTAGGCTGCATAGTTGTCAGTGTGTTTCTGCCCTAGGATGGCCTGGCGAGCTGTCCATGGTGTACTCTGCCCTTGCCCAGAGTTGGCTGAGATGGGTGCTAGCCTCCATGCGACCCGAATTAAGATTAAGCAGTTCAGAAAATGAATAAATGAATGTGACTTACAACAAGTCTTCTTTTATGCCATATATTTATCCATGTAAAGCAGTACTAACATATAATAGCTACAGTAATTGAGAAGCTATTAGTAAGTCTGATTTTAAAACTGAACATTAATAATCATCATTTCAAGATTGTACGGGATGATTCCATTTGTTTACTCTCTGTTATCAAAGAGAAATGCAAACTTATTAATTTCATGTGAAATCTTATATAATAAGGTCACATCCCACGAAGTAAGCATTACATATAATGAGCAGTTATGAATCTTGAAATATATTATAGAACTATTGACAGCTTTGTATTCCTTTCTGCACAGAATTTGCAGGTCCACTATAAGTTTGAGTGTAACTATCCTAAAAGCAGCAAATGTATTCATGATGATTTATTTATAGGCTGAATAGACAACCTCGGTGTCAGTGCGAGAGGCCCAACTTGTGGATTGCAGCAAAGGACTGTGGGAAAAAACAAACAAAAAAACCCTGTAGGAGTCTGCAAGACACCACGCTGGCTACAATTTCACTGTCAGGCGACAATAGAAAATTTTCTATTACAATGTAGCGTTTGCATTTTTTCTTTTCTCCCTCTTTCATGTCGCAAAATCTCTAATTCCCAAAATGCTCAATTAACAAGAATGAAAATAAAGCAACGCCTACAATACTGAGATCAGCGGCAGAAACTGACTGATGGAACAGACACACACGTTCGTTGACCTTTCGTGAGGCATCAACTGACTTATATACAGAGAACACACATAAGTAAATAGGCACCCTCAAAATTGTAGTCATCAGTCAATGAACACTAGTTAGATTACTGTGTAAAGGTGCTCAAAGCTGTGATAAAGTTATTCAAGCATGCCTCACGCTTCAGGAGCTCAATTGTCAGATTTTCAGAGAGGTCGAATTGTGAGTCAGTCAGAGGGGTCGCATCAGCATTGGCAATTAGCTGAAAATTTGAATATTCATCTGTCACCAGTTATTGTGCTGTTCAACAGTGAAGTTAAAGCCTCCACAAGCCTTTGCTCTGTGAAGAACACGGTGGAGAAAAATCCCTGATACAAGGCTGCAGATATTGCAGAAGACTTCTAAACCAGCTCAAAAACTGTAAGTGCTATCTGCATCATGTGGGCTATTATGGCCGAGCAGCAAGATGCAAGCCTTCTTCGAACATAAATATTCATTCTGAAATTTTGGTTGTCTATTCACTTATGCTGGGTCTCTGCAATATCAGATCCTTGTTGTATAATAGGGCATAATGTTAGGTTGCATTACCTGAATGATGTGTTTACGCTTATACAACTAATATCATTATACTGGTATGTTATTAGCTACTAGGTCATTAGTGGAGAAATATAAAAGCTTACTGTTTCCAGGGCTTTGAAGACAACTTTGAACTTCTAATTAACTAACTAGCTCTCAGCGTAAAACTCATTGGAAAGTTCCTGTCTGTGTATTTATAAGAACTATCGTGATATTACTATGTAGGCGGTCCTCACTTAACGACGGACTCAGTTAACGGCGATTCGGAGTTACGACAGCCCATTAAAAATTGTTAAATTATCAAAAGTATACTTTTACTGTTAACGAGTCACAGCAGAAACAAAGCAGCTGAGTTTTGAGTGTGTGCGTATGTTCACGCATACCCAGTGTCGGCAGCATCTCCCATCCTGCCTCCCTACACACACACACACACACACACACTCACACTCGGAAGTCTACCACGCTGCTAGGTAAGAGAGTTCAAGCGACTACTAGCAGTCATGGCTTCTCACATTCAACAGTCTATATGTATGCAATACAGTAGACTACTGTACGAATACAGACCAAACAAAATGTCTACTAAAGCAAGGTTTGTTTAATGACAGAATCGCTTAACGACGGGGTCTACAGAACGTAACCCCGTCATTAAGTGAAGACCGCTATTGTACTTTAGTACAATTTTTGTCAGCTCTTAAATGTCCAGTTGTAATCACATGAACAACCTATCACTCACACCAAAAGGAATACAGTGATCCCTCGCTACTTCACGCTTCAATTCATGCAGCTTCAGTGCATCGTGATTTTTTTAATTTATTTTTTAAATATTCCTCGAATTAAAAAAATAAGGAAATTAAGGAGGAATAGGGGAAAAGTTAAGGAAAATGCTGTACAACAAGCCCAATTATGCAAAGCCCATAACCGCCCATCAAAACTACTTACTTTTTTATATGAGGTGCGCAAATGAGTGCATTCCGCGCGCGTCTGTACGTGTGTGTGTGTGTACTTTTATTTTATTTACATCTAATGCATTATTTTTGAATGTTTAGTTGCTATTATAAGAATTTATAGCGTTGAATATGTATTTATTGATATTATATACACATATACATGTATGTATATGTCAGACAGGGGGGTTGATCCTCTTTGTGGAATTTGGCGGTCGCGTGACGATCTCGGTCCCAATTAACCGTGAGGGATCCGTGTAACTTACTAGGACCGAGTGTGCACTCCTGGATCCATGGTAATCTTCAAACTAACCAAACGTTCATTGAATGAAGGGTATGCCCTTCTTGTTCTCAAGATAGAACTTTGAGAGTGACCTATGTTTGCCCTTGCTAACAGAAAGTTGTTTGCATCGCCTTTGGATATTTACTTTGGCAACTCCCTTTCCTGGATCATTTACAAATAGAATTGAAATTGTGTTGCACCAGTGAGAATTGTACATTTGTTTCAGATTTTCTATATGTTGTTTGCCTTATCTTTGTCCTGTTTGACTCTGATGAAGTCAAAGCAGTGTCTTAATGCTCGTCTTTTTGTGTTTGCACTGTAAAGGCTGTTGATTTATCAGTGAGCTCCAGTCTCTTTCGTCCATTTCTGTTGTTGTCCTTGAACCTTTTAGCATCTGATTTGGCTACGTTTTGTGGTGAACCTTCCTTTCACTGAATTTTGTGGGGCTGTTTGGACAAGTCTTTGTCTGTGCTGCTCTACTGCATGAACAAGGCCAAAATATATTTTATTGAGAAAATCAGTGCTACTACTGATGCTTTGTCAGAGACTTTTGTATATACCGACAACAAGGTGCAAACATTATAATTCCATGCTCCCTTTTTAATGAAAATTTTCAGTTATCAGAGCAGTCTATTCAGTTTTCTATTAGAGACCTTGGAGACCTCAAAAAGAAAGAATTGAAAATTTTCTGCCGTTCTTTCACTCTCTTGGACTACTGGAGTGTGAAACGTGTTCCACACGGTCTCAGAATCTCTCCTTTGGCTTTGAAGATAAAGTATTCTTCCAGATATGGAACACATTTTAAATAAATACTCCTTGGTTTTAATGCTTTTGACCATTAAATAAACAAAGACAGAAAATGAGAAAGTAAGCACTGAAATGAAGTCATTCGAACAGAAATTGAGGAGTAAGGTTGATCAAGAGGCTTTTGAGATAACCACAAAAAGATCTTTGAATCCCTGACTTTATTCGAAAGAGACCTTCAGGCCTGCAAAATCAGGAAGTATGAGCGAGACGCCAAACAATATGCTGAGAGCAAAGTCTGTGACTTGCATGGGGCAATAAAGAGATTTTTCACAGACAGCCTCGTACTGCATCTTGACTCATCGTTTTCCACTGCTAGTGAGTAAGAGTCATTAGAGAGGAGTGATGTGGAGGGACAGAGCAAATCCTCTCAGCCTTTTTTAAGACTTCACAGAGAAAACCAAAGAAGATCATGTGAGGTACAAGAGGACACCACAGGTCCCACCATGAGCCGTTGCTCTCACCACAGCAGGAAGAGACTGCGATTAACATCTCTGATGTGAGTCTTTCTCATGATGAAATCTTTCTCTGTTCAGTAAAGGTCTCAGTTTCTCTCCCGCTAACATGGTTGATCCATGCTCAAGGTTGTGCATTCAATTTTTTTAGACAAATCCATTGCAAACACTTTTTTTCCCACCCTGTCAAGTGTTCTCTGTGGAATGGTTCTTCTAACAGAGGTTTTAACACTGTAACTAATATCAATAGAGAGGCAACGCCCTTCAAAAAGAAGCCTTTGTTTCTGCCCTTGTATAAACTGAACACAATACTCACCTACACTAAACTGGTAGAACGTGATTTTACTGAAATAGTCAAGCCTTCACTGGCTGGTACAATGAGCCTTAATGCCTCGGAATTAAAAGTTGAATCTTCGGAATCCTGGAGAGAGATTGTTATTCGGCCAGCTGATAAGGGTGGATCAGTTGTGATTATATGTTTTGAACAGTATGACTCTAATATAAGAAATACGTTACCTGAAATAGAATGTCATGCACCTCTTGAGTCTAACCCCATGGATAACTTTAAAAATTGTATCCTAAACTACATTGATTTTGGTTTTAAACAGGGCTGGATCACAGTAAAAGAAAAATATTTTTTGATTGCTGAGTTCCCTCTATATGCCGGTGTTTTATGGCTTGCACAAAATGCATAAACCTACAACTAATTTTGTTCCCTTTGCCCTATTGTTTCAAGTATTGGTAGACTCACTGAAACTTTGTCACAATTTGTTAATTTTTTTTTTTTAATATTTATTTCTAGTCCTTCTTTTCTTGGTCACTGGTCTGCTGATTTACAAACCATCATCAAAGATTTTTAAAAAAGAATGAACAAACAGAGATCTTGGTAACTTTTGAGAGACAGAGCTTGTATACCTCATGCTGTGGGTCTCGACTCTTACCCATTACTTTAACAAATGTCCAGGTGGGTTTATGCCACATAATGAATTTTTACTCACACTAGCTGAAATGATTCCTACTATGAATGTCTTCAAATATTTGGATTCTTACTATTTGCAGTCTCAAGGTACAGCTATGGGCAATGTTTTTGCTCTGTTCAATACTTGTGATGGATGGGAGGAAAAAGTAATCCATGATCCACTTCATAATTACTATTTTTCTAAGATTGCTTTATGGAAAATATATATTGATAACATATTTTTGATATGGAGAGGTGAGAGTGGTGAGCTGTCAGATTTTTGGAAGTGGAAGTACAGGGATCCCTCGCTACTTCGCTCTTCAATTCATGCAGCTCCAGTGCATCGCGTTTTTTAAAAAAATAAATATTCATCGAATTAAAAAATAAGAAAATTAAGTAAGAATACGGGAAAAAGTTAAGGAAAATGCCACAAAACAAAGCCAATTATGAAAAAAAAAAAAAAACAACCAAAAAACAAACCCAAATCTCCCATCAAAGCTACTTACATTGTTGCATCTGTGTGTACACGCGCAAATGCGTGCATGCATGCGCACGCGTGTATGTATGTGTCAGCGTCTTCTCATGCAATACCAACTGTATGTGTGTGTATTTATATTTTATTTACATCGTATGTTATTTTTTGAATGTTTAATTGTTATTCTAAGCATTTATACATTGAATATGTATTTATTGATATTATACATACATATACATGTATGTATACGTCAGTGGTGGTGATGGGGGGGTTGGGGGTTGGGGTGGTGATCCTACTTCACAGATTTCGATGATCGTGTGGGGATCTCGGTCACAATAACCGTGGAAATTGAGAGATCCCTGTATATCAAAGCTTCTACCAGTTATCCATCCTGTACAATGGAATAGTATGATACCTTTGTCCATTTTTTTGACCTTACACTCAATACCACTGAGACCACGATTTATCGCAAACCTTTAAGCAGAAACACACTTTTAAAAGCTGGCAGTAATCGTTCTGAGACAGACTAGTACACTCTGATACTACAGGGAGACCCAAAAAAGGGGAATTTTTGAAATGTGTCTTGGCAGACATGAGCAAGTGGCAGCACTGCGAGACAGTGACCTTGAGCAAGTAAACACTCCAGCATTTTAGTAACCATGGATCAGTGGAACGGGCAACAGCAGGCGTTAGCCATAAAATGTTTTATAAAGACGATGATTGTTTGACAGCTGCGCATAGAGAATTCCGACGTTTTTACATCTTAGGACG
This sequence comes from Plotosus lineatus, assembly GCA_024760905.1. Classification (NCBI taxonomy): domain Eukaryota; kingdom Metazoa; phylum Chordata; class Actinopteri; order Siluriformes; family Plotosidae; genus Plotosus; species Plotosus lineatus. Next base: position 28,335,249 of record CM045737.1, on the reverse strand, counting down.
TCATGGTGCTGGATCATCAAAACACACAATAAAATGGTGGATTAATAACTTTGAAGAGACTGGATCTGCCCTAAAGAAGAAGCCAACAGGACGACCAAGAAGTGCTTGTACTCCACAGAACATTGGTGTTGAACACAAGTCTGTCTTACGGAGCGCACAGCGTTCAATTTGTAAGCAAGCAGCTGTGGTTGAAATGTTCTGGGAGAGTGTTCTCAGAATTCTTACTTTAAATTTGAATTTCATCCACACAAGCTGCAACTGAGGGAAAACAATTACCAGTTGCAATTAGAATTCTGTCAACAAATGATAACAAACATAAACAATGACGATGAATTTCTAAGCACATTATGGATGTTACATGAATAAGCAGAACTGCCATTACTGGGCAGACACAAATCCTAATGAATTTCATGAGCGCCCTTTACACGCTAGTAAGGTGACACTATGGTGTGCTGTTTCAGTACATGGGATCATCAGACCTTTTTTTTTAATGAACAGGGGCTCTCAGTCACTGTCACTGCAAATCGTTACCTGAAGATGTTACAATCCTTTGTTACACCGGAATTGAACAATTTTCCACACGTTCAAGAAACCTGGTATCAACAGGATGGAGCTACACCACACGCTGCATGGTAATCATTGGAGGCTGTGCGATAATTGTTCGGTAACCGTGTGATCTCAAGATTTGGTAACGTTACCTGGCCTCTTAGATCGCCAGATTTGTCCGTTTGTGATTTTTTTTTCCTTGTGGGGCTATCTCAAGAGTAAAGTGTGCATGACTCGATCAAGAACCCTGGATGAGTTAAAACAGAGAATTCAGGATGAAATTCACAGTATCCCAGCTGAGACCTTGCAGCAGACAAAGGAATCTCATCGCTCTTGGTTTAATTGGATTGTTAAGACGTTCCCGTTTTTGTAGAAGAAACTTCTTTGCTCAGTCTCCTGGTTGTCTAACCAACCTGCAGGTTTCTTTCATTGCGGTCACTGTGCTCAACTCATCAGATACCAAACAATTCACACATCCACATACTGGTAAAAAGTATTTGGTGTAAAGTAAAATGAGCGGTGAACCTTCCTTTTAAAGTTTAAGTGACATTGGCCAGTATTGCTGATTCTGAAGGCCCTGGGTAGAATAGCATGACAGCACATAGAACACATAGAAGCTAAAATCTGATTGTTCATAAAAAACAACAACAAAAAAACTATCATCTCTATACACATACTGGAAACAGTGCAGCGAAGAGACACACTACCAAGTGAAGCGAATAGACTATTGCAGGGGTCGGCAACCTGCAGCTTGCGAGCCACATGCGGCTCTTAAGCACCACCTTAGTTGCTCCCTGGAGCTTTTTCAAAAATGTCTGTCTTCCTTTCGGCTTTTTCCCTTTTACTCGGGAGTCACCACATGTTTGATTTGGCAGAGATTTTTACGTCGGATGCCCTTCCTGTCACAACCCTTTTTAGGCAGGGACAGAAACACGCTGACGACTTTGCAGCCTCCTCTTTACGAAAGTCAGCAATGGTTCTTTTACATGCCTCTCACCATAGACAGTGAGAGACATGGCCCGCCTTTGATAACCCAGTTAGCTGCACTGGGGGGGACAGTGACAACCTTGTGGAGAGTGGGACTCGAACCCCCAACCTTTGGATCAGCGATCCAGCACCCTATACCACTAGACCACCACTGCCCTCTTTTTCAAAAATGTATGAAAATGTAAAAAGATGATTTGTTTGCTTTTTTTATATGGTTTCTGTTGGAGGACAAGCCTGAAAAACATTCTTGACATTTCCCAAGGTTTTAAAAATGTGTGTAAAAATATTAATCCTACATTTCAACATTTCTGTCAGCGAAGATTTGCGTCATAGCCTGTGACACACGTTTCGGGGGGTGTGTCATGGGCCAGGGATCCCAAAGGAAAAAGGAGAACGATAGCTGATGAGAACAGAAAATTCACGGAAGAACGGACCAAATCATTTGCTTTCATTGGCAATGCGGAAGGATTGCCTGTATGTTTGCTTTGTAATGAGAAGCTGTCATATAACAAAAAGAGTAATTTGGAAAGACATTTCCAGGGAAGGCATGCTAAATTTGCAGCCGACCATCCAGTTGGGATTGAGAGGAAAAAGTGCGATTGCAGTATTACTGGAGAAATTAGAGGAGCTCAAAGATAGATTTAAGAGGTAGATTGCATCTCCAAACTCTTCTTCTACTTTTCCTTTCGGATTTTTCCCTTTGGGATAGTGACAACCTTGTGGAGAGTGGGACTCGAACCCCCAACCTTTGGATCAGCAATCCAGCGCCCTATACCACAAGGCCACTACTGCCCGATTGCATCACCAAACTGTACCGTGATAATATTTATTAATGAATAAAGCACTTAGGCTCCTTACCAGAAGCTAGAGAAGATTCGGGGCGTATGAGTGACATCATAGAGCTCAATTAATCATTAAAAGCATTAAAAAACCGTGAATTCACAATTCAAGCAGTCACGCTGATAACGTGTGCGAAGGAGAAAAAAAAGAGGCATACACATCATCTGCAACAGTAGGGAGTGACAAAAGCTCTCAGTCATTGGCTAAATTTGAATCATGTGCCAGTAATTTCCAGGTTTGCCGCGAATCCGGAAGTATAAAAATAACGTAGTTAAATGGAGTAATGATTAAGTAAAAACTTTTTAATTTTGTACTCTGATAATGTTTATGAATAAATAAAATGCTTAGGCACTTTACCAGAAACTAGAGAAGATGCAGGACGTTTGAGTGGCATCATAGGGCTTAAATATTTAAAAACTTCTTTTCCTTTCGGCTGTTCCCTTCAGGGGTCACCACAGCAAATCATCTGCCTCCATCTCACCATATCCTCTGCATCATCTTCTCTTACACCAACTGCCTTCATGTCCTCCTTCACCACGTCCATGAATCGTCTTTTTGGTCTTCCTCTAGACCTTCTGCCTGGTAGTTCCAACCTCAGCATCCTACTACAAATATACTCACTATCCCTCCTCTGTACATGTCCAACCCATCTCAATCTAGCCGCTCTGACTTTGTCTCCAAAACGTCTTACATGTTCTGTCCCTCTGATGTACTCATTCCTGATCCTATCCATCCTCGTTACTCGCAAAGAGAACCTCAACATTTTCATCTCTGCTACCTCCAGCTCAGCCTCCTGTCTTTTCCCCAGGGCCACTGTTTCTAAACCATACAACAGTGCTGGCCTCAACACCATCTTGTACACTTTTCCATTCATTCTTGCCGATACCTTCCTATCACACATCACAGCGGACACTTTTATCCAACCATTCGAACCTGCCTGCACACACTTCTTCACCTCTTTTCCACACTCTCCATTATTCTGGATTGTTGAGCCGAAGTACTTAAAATCCTCCACCTTCCTTATCTCTGCTTTCTGTAGCCTCAGCTTTCCTGTTGGGCCCTTGTCATTCATACACATGTATTCTGTCTTACTGGGGCTAACCTTCATTCCCCTCCTTTCCAGGGCATATCTCCACCTCTCTAGGTTTTCTTGCACTTGTTCTCTGCTCTCACTGCAGATCACAATGTCATCTGCAAACATCACAGTCCATGGGGAATCTTGTCTAACCTCGTCTATCAGCCTGTCCATCACAATAGCAAACAAGAAGGGGCTCAGAGCTGACCCTTGATGCAGTCCTACCTCCACCTTGAACTCTTCTGTCACACCGACAGCACACCTCACCACTGTCTTACATCTCTCAAACATGTCCTGCACCACTCTAACATACTTCTCTGCCACTCCAGACTTCCTCATGCAATACCACAGTTCATCTCTCGGCACCCTGTCATATGCTTTCTCCAGATCCACAAAGGCACAATGCAGCTCCTTCGGACCTTCTCTGTACTTCTCTATTAACATCCTTAAGGCAAACACTGCATCTGTGGTGGTCTTTCTTGGCATGAAACCAAACTGTTGTTCACAAATGCTGACCTCTGCCCTTAGTCTAGCTTCTACTATTCTTTCCCATAACTTCATCGTATGGCTCATTAACATTATCCCTCTGTAGTTACCACAACGCTGCATGTCTCCCTTGTTCTTAAAAATGGGCACCATCATACTTCTCCTCCATCCCTCTGGCATCCTCTCCCTCTCTAAGACCTTGTTGAATATTCTTGTCAGGAAATCTACTGCTACCTCTCCTAGACACTTCCATACCTCCACCAGTATGTCATCAGGACCAATTGCCTTTCCATTCTTCATCTTCTTCAATGCCCTCCTCACTTCACCCTTACTAATCTTTGCTACTTCCTGGTCCTCAACGGTCACCCTTTCTACTCTTTTTTTCTCTCTCATTTTCATCATTCATCAGCTCTTCAAAGTACTCTTTCCATCTTCCCAGCACACTTCTGTCATCAGTCAATACATTTCCCACTCTGTACTTAATCACTCTAACTTGCCGCACGGTTTCCCATCTCTATTTCTCTGCTGTGCCAACCTGTATAAATCATTTTCTCCCTCCTTACTGTCCAACCGAGCATAGAAATCATCATACGCCCTGTTTGGCTTTTGACATCGCTACCTTTACGTTATGCTGTGTCTCCCTGTACTCCTGTTTATTCTCTTCAGTCCTCTCTATGTCCCACTTCTTCTTAGATAACCTCTTCCTTTGTACATACTCCTGCACTTCCTCATTCCACCACCATGTCTTCTTATCTCCTCTCCTTCCAAATGACACACCACGTATTCTCTTACCTGTCTCCCTGATCACATTCGCTGTAGTTGTCCAGTCAAGCACTTCCTGACTACCCAAAGCCTGTTTCAACTCCTCCTTGAAGACAACACGACACTCTTCCTTTTTCAGCTTCCACCACTTTGTCTTCTGCTCTGCCTTTGCCTTCTTCACCTTCCTCACCATCAGCGTCATCCTGCACACCATCATCCTATGCTGTATGGCAACACTCTCACCCGCTACTATTTTGCAGTCACTGACTTCCTTCAAATTACATCGCCTGCACAAGATGTAGTCGACCTGTGTGCTCCTACCTCCGCTTTCATAAGTCAACCTGTGCCCCTGTCTCTTCTGGAAGAAAGTATTTACCACAGCCATTTCCATCCTTTTTGCAAAATCTACCAACATCTGTCCTTCTGCATTCCTGTCTGTTTCCTGCACCAACATGTCCATTGAAGTCTGCCCCAATGACCACTCTTTCACCTCTGGGGGTATTCTGCATCACTTCATCTAACTCACTCCAGAATCTGTCCTTATCTTCTAGCTCACATACTGCCTGTGGGACATAAGCACTAACAACATTGAACATCACATCTTCAATTTCTAACTTGAGGCTCATCACTCTGTCTGACACTCTTTTCACTTCTAGAACATTCCTGACCAACTCCTCCTTCAAGATGACTCCTACTCCATTTCTCTTCCCATCCACACCATGAAAAAACAGCTTAAACCCTGTTCCTAAGCTTCTAGCCTTGCTAACTTTCCACCTGGTCTCCTGAACACACAGTATGTCCACCTTCCTCCTCTGCATCATGTCAGCCAGCCCTGTCATAGTTCCAACATTCAAAGTCCCTACTTTAAGTCCTAGACTCATGTCTTTCCTTTTCTCTCTCTGCCTATGGACACGCCTCCCGCCTCTCCTTCTTCGATGTCTTCGACCAACAGTAGTCCAATTTCCACCAGCACCCTGTTGGTTAACAGCACTGATGGCGGTGGTTGTTAACCCGGGCCTCAACCGATCCAGTATGACTCGCATAATTTATTTGGCATTTGTTTTACGCCGGATGTCCTTCCTGACGCAACCCTATGCATTTATCCGGGCTTGGGACTGGCGTGAGAGAGAGACTCTGGCTTGTGCCCCTCCCTCACGGCTGCATTTAAATAATAAAAACACATAGAAAATTTTTTACTTCGCAATTCTAGCAATCACGTTGATAACTTGTGAACAAAGGAGAAAATTTGTGATTGACATTGAACTGACAGCGCTGTTGTGCAGGTATGTAAACTCTGATGAGCCGCTGATTTCTTTATTGAATTTCTATAATATCATCGATGCAACAAAATATAATACATTAATATAGTAATGGATGTTAAAATTAAAATACAAAATATCATAAAACAGAGTGATCACGTGGTGTCATTCTCTCCAGGATGCGCTGCAGGGAAAATAAACATTTAATCATGAATGCTCATTATGTATTTGTAGTCTGCTTAGCCATTTAGATAGTAGGCTAATGTACACTTACAGCCTGTGTTGCCTTCATATAAGGCTTATATGAGGATTTTATTTTTTGCGGCTCCAGTTTTTCAATTGTTTTTCATTTTTTTGGTCCAATATGGCTCTTTGAACATTTTGAGTTTCCAACCCCTGGACTATTGGATATAAATTAATACAACTTAATGGAACAAATACGAGAATTTAACTTGTGAATGTAGGTCAGTGCTTCTGATAGTGTTTAGGTCAGCAAGGAAGGCTTTCTGACACTGACAGCCCATTTCTGACTGGCATACTTGCCCTCTCCATTCCTGGTTGGTGGTGTTCGTGTGTGTCGGGGTGGATTTCTTGAGGGGAGGCAATTGGCAATGATTAAAAAGTGGGGATTGTATAGAATCTCTTATCATGTTTTAATACTAGAGTTTACCCTTCACCAACACTAAGGAGCCTAATCCACTAAGTCGAAAGAACTCAATTGTCCTGTACAGAGCCCTGACCTCCATCACACTGAATACCAAAACCTGAGGAAAGCCGAGCCAGAAGAGGAACGTTTGTTATGAATAGTAAGAGTGGGTCAATGTGGCCAAATGGCAAGTTGTCTGCAAATCTTTGGCCATATACAGGTTGTGTCCGACTTACGACCGCATTTCGTTCTGACCATTTGATTCAGATGGTTTGGATGGAATTTGGGTCAGTACATGTATTGCTACTAGTATGTACTGTACCTTTCTATAAGTGTCAAAATTTTTCTTGCTATCTATTTACCTTTCTTTATTCCGTTGGTGAATAGCATGGCTGTGTGTGTGTGTGGAGAGATGGAAAGGTGTCATTTGTTCACCTGGAAAGTATTTTTTATAATAGTAATATTCATAACAACAACAACAACAATAATAATAATAATAATAATAGTAGTAATGTTACTGTTTTTTCTTTTTGGAATTATCTCTCTATCATATGCATGTTTATAGCCACAATCACACACACACACACACACACACACACACACACACACACACACACACACACACACACACACACACACACACACACACACACACATGCACTGATACCCAAGTATATGAGTTTTTTTTTGTCATGGGTAGTCATAAATTCAAACAGTTCTAAGTCAGCAACTACCTGCAGTGAAATGTAATTAAGTGAGTAAAATTAGTTAATTTATTCCTTCATGTTTTATTTCAAATATGGTGATTGTATAATACATTGGATTTGGGAATATGATGCTACATGAAGTGAATTGTCAGTGGCTGGTCCATGTTTATAGATATGGGGGTTTGAAATACAGAAATGTATTGTACAGCGTTGATTGATTTAGAGAATAAGAAATGACCACAAAAAAAATACTGCTTTGGTTGAATTGCAATGAAATTTGTTCAAAATTAGACATGATTTATTAAATGTGCATGGACTGTAGAGTAACTGACCTTTCCAGGATAGGATTTATGGAATGAGGTTAGAGGTAAGCTTGATTTAGTTCACTCTCATCGTGATGAATTTTCTGTTACAGACAGGGATGCATTAAATGTATTAATGATCGAGATTGCATTATAACATAATTTAATCCTGCTGTTAATTCACTCTCGGAATTAACGGGTATCAAGTTGTCCTTCTTTTTGTCCTTGGTGCTCAGGTTACACCATCAAAAGTACCATTAGCATGTGTCCTGTGCAGGGTTTCTCAAAAACTAATTTACAGTACAGTTCTTCCTGCAGTGGATGTTTAAAACTTCTTCCATTGGTTTTAGGACAACTCTGGACAAGTTTTATTATATGATTATAGATCGACAGTGAAGAAGCGCATGCAGGCAGGTTGGAATAGATGGAGAAAAGTGTCCAGTGTGATGTGTGATAGGAGAGTATCGGCAAGAATGAAGGGAAAAGTGTACAAGACGGTGATGAGGCCAGCAATGTTGTTTGGTTTAGAAACAGTGGTCCTGGGGAAAAGACAGGAGTCAGAGTTGGAGGTAGCAGAGATGAAAATGTTGAGGTTCTCTTTGGGAGTAACGAGGATGGACAGGATCAGAAATGAGTACATCAGAGGGACAGCACATGTTAGATGTTTTGGAGACAAAGTCAGAGAGGCTAGATTGAGATGGTTTGGACATGTACAGAGGAGGGATAGTGAGTATATTGGTTGTAGGATTCTGAGGTTGGAACTACCAGGCAAATGCAAAGAGAAGATTTATGGATGCGGTGAAGGCGGACATGAAGGTCGTTGGAGTAAGAGTAGAAGATGCAGAGGATAGGGAGAGATGGAGGCAGATCATTTGCTGTGGCGACCCCTGAAGGGAACAGCCGAAAGGAAAAGAAGAAAGAAGAAGAAGTGTGGATGCCGAGATTTGTTGAATTTGGCTGGTGTTTTCTGCCTTCAGCTGATTATTTTGTCTGTGGATTATTTTAATAGACCTTTCCTTAGTACACAGAAGCTTTTGGGACACAATGTAATTAAAGGCAAAAGATTGGACCTTGAGGAAACCAAGCCATTGGAGTCCCACAAGCCAGTGTGCCCAGGTATAAGGTAAGTATTGTGTGAAGAAGGGCAACCAGAATATAATCTGAGCCAAATCATGCCGATTCAAAACAAAATTTTTATATCTGATCAGTCGAGGCTTGTGTTAACAATGATCACCAAAAATGCTGTTGGCCAGCAATTGGGCTACTGTTCGGCCCAGGATAAGGCGAAGAGGAGGAAAATGCATCCAGAAATGGGTTATGAAAGGCTTATGTGTCACTGTCTATGGTGAGAAGCTGTAAAAGTACCATTCCTGACTTTTATCAAGAATAATCTGCATAGCATGATGCAGTGAGAAAGGGCATACAAGCCTGATGAGCGTGTTTCTGCCCTGCAATCCCTCTGCCCTTGTCTGGAGTCAACTGCGATGGGCCAGCCTCCCCGTGACCCTAATTAGGATGAAACAGTTTAGAAAATGAATGAATATTTGTGGCAGGAAATAGTGTTGCTAGACAGCATCAGATGGTAGTATATAGGGTGAAGAAGAGAGTAAGAAGTGGACCCCAGATTAGATGGTGGAAGTGAAAGGAAAAAGGATGCAGTATGAAATTCAGGCAGGAGATAAAACAGCAGTGATGTGCATTCATGGGAGGCTGTCAATCTTGAAAAGAAAAAAAAAAGATAACCATAAAATATAATAAATGTTAATACTTATTAGCTGGTCTGTATTACAAACTTGTTTGCTGTTCGAATCCAATATTAAAACAATTTTTTAAATAAAGAACGGCAGAATTTCCGTACATTCTGTTCAAATACAGGGAGGAGCTGTGCAGAGAGGCAGCGCTTTGCTGTGCCTCTCAGTTAATGGTGGAATCCCTTACAAACTGCACTGGTGTGCGATGCAAATCGTGTGTTGCTGTCCCTCTATATATCGCAGACAAAATGCTTTCAAACACTCGAATTATATGCCTTGCCTTTTCATAATCTGTATAATGTATAAAATGTAATTCTGTAACATGCTTAGGCTGCAGATTAATCATAACACCCCCCCCCCCCCAAAAAAAAATAAAAAAGTTACTTAGTGAGGCGAAAATTACCCCTGACTCATGGCCTCAACCTCAAATAAAATATGCATCACATGTTTGTGTAAAGAATACTGATATGAAATATAAAACACATCGCATTGTCTGAGAAAAATGTAATTTATTTTAAAACATACTAAAGGTACTAAAATAGAAGGAAACATGATATCGGATTGCATTACACCACACACCAAACACCATACTAACTGTTTGGACAGTCGTATCATTACTTCTCTCTTTAGTATTGATTTGATGTCGGTTGTCAATCACATGCTGAATAATATTCTCTTTTCAGTTCAGTTGTATTTGTAAATCAGACTCTAAAAGAGTCAGTGCCTCACCAGTTGTCAACCTCACTGCACGTCACTGTATTTTGTAGAAAAGATAGGAAAGTACTTGGTGGCATCTGGACAGAAGAAAGAGACTTATCAGTGGAATGAGAAGGTTCAGGAAAGCATCAAGGGGAAGAGATTAATGAAAAGGAAGTGGGATACTAGGAGAGATTAAAAAGTAGAGAGAAGTACAAAGAGATACGGCAAAAGGTGATGAGAGAGGTGGAAACACCTAAGAAAGAGGCATATCGTCTACTGAAAATTAACAAGGTCTATCTGCCATTTCATTCAAATGGCAGATGGACCTTGTTAATTCTTGATTGACAATATAATGAGCTGTACGAGAAACTGAATACAAATGAAACAGAAAAGAACTTATTATGAATGGCCAGGAAGAGGTATCAAGTAGGAAACTGTGTAACGCAAGCTAGGATGATGAGAGAAGCAAATGAGAATGTGCTGACAAGTGAGGAGAGTGTATTGAAAGGGTGGAAAGAGTATTTTAAAAAGCTGATCAATGAAGAAACTGAGAAAGAGAGTGAGGGGGTGGAAGATGTGGAGACAGTGAACTAGGAGGTGTGAGGCATTAGCAAGGATGATGGGAGAGCAGCAATGAAGAAGATGGAGAGTGTAAAGGCAGTTGGACCACATAAAATATCACTGGAGATGTTAAGATGGAATGACAGTGGAGGGTATTTTTTTTTATCTGTGATCTGTAAACAGCAATTTCAATGGAAGAGCACCACAGATACCATATTTACTTTAAGAATGTTGATGTAGATGTAAAGGAAATGCCAAAAGGAGTGTTTAGGGACTTGAAGAAAGCATACGGCAGAGTGCCAAAAGAAAAGTTGTGGTGCTGTATGAGGAGGTGAGGAATAGAGAGGTATGTGAAGGTGGTACAGGTTAAGAAACGGGTGGGTTGTGTGGTAGGAATGACAGTCTGGCTCAAAGTGGAGGCAGAGTTTATTGGGAGAATACTGTTGAGGATAAAACTGCATGATTGGAGGAGACGCGAAGGACAAAGAAGAGAGTTATAGATGTGCTGAAGGAGAACATGCAGGTGATTAGTGTAACAGAGAGGGATGCAGAGGACAGAACGACATGAAGAAGGACGATTCACTGTGGCAACTCCTAACAGGAGCAGTCGAAAGAAGAAGAACAACTCCTCAACCGAGGATTAGCAAGGACAAAAAAAAACCCAAATACTTACAGTGTAAGTCTTTTTAAAAACACCACACATATTTTGTGTTATTTTGTTTACTCCATCAGTGAATGTCTTCCATATGAAAAATGTATGAGATATGAATTTATGCAGTAGTGCAATAAAGACATGTTTATGCGCTTAATGTTTACATTCCGGTTTAAATAAATATATGAAAAGCATTCAATAAAAGACTACTTCAATAAATAAATCTTTAATTCTTATGATCTTTCGAGTAAACCTGCTGTTGTAGTAAACCACAGACTTTTCGACACAAGATTTCCATTAAATGCTGTGATCACTGATTTTTAAAGTGATGTTTCATTGTTTCATTGTAAACATCATTTGATTGGAAATGAAACCAAGAACTTGATCATCTCTGGACTCTGATTACACTGTGCTGGGTGGAGGGCAGTCACTTGTAAGATTCTATCACTTATACACAGCAAGTAGTGAATTGTTGATTCAACAAGATATTTGACTTTTATGTTGACTTTAGACCCTCACCATCAGTCGTGAGCTCTCTCTCGTTTTGCCTTCTTCCATCTCCCTGTTTCTCATCCCCATATCTCCCCTCTCTTCTTCCCCCACCTCTCTCTCTCTCTCTCTCTCTCTCTCTCTCTCTCCCACTCCCCCACTCCCCTATCTCCCCATCTCTCTCTCTCTCTCTCTCTCTCTCTCTTGTTTTCCCTTCTTCCATCTCCCTGTTTCTCATCCCCATATCTCCCCTCTTCCTCCCCATCTCTCTCTCTCTCTCTCCCTCCCCTCCCCTCTGCCCCATCTCTGGCTCTCCCACACCCCCTATCTCCCCATTTCTCTCTCTCTCTCTCTCTCTCTCTCATTTTGCCTTCTTCCATCTCCCTGTTTCTCATCCCCATATCTCCCCTCTCTTCCTCCCCCATATCTCTCTCTCTCTCTCTCTCTGCCCCATCTCTGGTTCTCCCACTCCCCCTATCCCCCCCCCCTCTCTCTCTCTCTCGGGCCGGGAGGTGGGTCTTCATGCTCTTGCTTGCTGTCAGTACTCTCAGCATCACTGCGCTCCTCAGCCTCCTCCTGTCATGGACTGTGGAGAGAAAAGCCGGTGCTATTCTTCATAAAGGAATACTTTCCAAAAGACTTTAAGGATTTTTCTCCCTCCTAATCTTTCTCACTCTATTTAATCATGTACATGGGCGCTCTTATGTAGCTCAAATCGCATTTAAACAAGCCACACATTTCCCCGTTTTTTTCTGGATTCGTTAACTCGGTTTTTAGACCATGGATGTTGGGCTGTGTTTCGTGCCGCTTTTGAGGATTTTGCTGTTTTCCAGCGCCTTTCAAGGCTGTGTGTTGTCGGTGTTGGACTGCCCGCCGGCCTGCACCTGTTCCTCCACCGACATTTACTGCAATAAATCGGACGGGGGGAATTTCTTCCCTCTGCTCGCCCTGCAGGACAGCAGCAACGGCAGCAGCGGCGGCGGAGACATCGAAGACCTGTTCAGAAACATCACGACTATGTAATTATTATGCTTCTCCCCCCCATTTTATCTACAAGTCTTATTTACGGCACTGAGCATAACTAACTCCACTTGCGTTTATAACGGCTTCACTGGCAGCGCGAGCTAACTTCACTTCCGTCTTTTTCCCTTGACAGGCTGGTCACTATAGCAACACATTTAGGTTACTGCTGTGGGCTACAATCGCAGGAAATACTTCCAGAAAGTAGTTTTATATTTCGGCTTTTATGTTACACTGGTATTTTTAAATAAAATTCTGGTGTAAAAAGTACCAGAGGATGCACATATTTAAAGAATTGTCGAGTTTTGCTGGGTTCTCGAGACGCTGCAGCCTGACAGGATTCAAATGAGCAGCGCCGCTCTTTGCTAGCATCTGCGGCTAAGCAAGGGTTAAAAATATTATTTACATATTTATATACATCAAATTGGACAATAACTACTTGTTAAACGTGTTTTATTGGGTAGCCGGAACAATATCATACAATTACTGTAAGATTAAATCTCGAATAATTTAATGTGAAAAATGAATAGTTTTCTCTCAGAAAACAAAATGTGTGTGTAAATATTACACACTTCGTGCTGTTGCTTCATTTTCTTTCCTTTTTTTCTTTTTATTTCCCTCCACTGCGGAAAAATACTCCTCTCATCTCCGTGTGATTGTACGGTCTGAATCCTTAATGTCCCTCTGCACGTATCTACACTACACTAACTAAGGTGTAGAAACCATCATTTCATAGCCTGCGTGGTGCAGACACGATAAAGCCCCGAGCTATTAGAGATTTGGGTCCTTCGTGCTGTTAACGCAACATTTATGTTTATATATTTATATATTTGTATAAGTATAGTAGGTGTGAATGTAACGCTGGTCTTTTTGCTGTTGTGTTCTCTCAGTTCTCTCACGTCTCTTGTCAGTGTGACAAAACCAGTCCGCGCACACACACACACACACACACACACACACACACACACACACACACACACACACACAAAATGACTTATTATGATTTATAAATGTATTTACTGTGCATTATTATATGGGGGTCCTGCCAACAAGATGTTCCTCATTTCTATAACTCCAATATGTTGTTGAATGTGTTTTAAATGCAGCACAGTTATACAAACACATCCAAGGTTACATCATGAGAACTATCAGTTTGAAGTTATATCTTCCAAATAGAAAGGTGATATATATGTATACTTGAATACACACACACACACACTCACAGTTATTCTCTGAGATGGGCACAAGCCTTCCTGTGACCCTCATTAGGATTAATCAGCTCAGAGAATGAATGAATGAATGAACACTTACTGTATATGGGCTGTACAATCTATTCCACCAGTGTAACAGCAAGCTGATGAAAATATGTGTATTACATAATCTTCACCGTCTATGTATACATAGCTTTTGTTCCAGTCAGCAACAAGTCCCATATTTCCAGTTTCTGCTGCAGATATATTCAGGATTCAGCTGCATTTCAGTTTGCAGTGTCTCTTTAAGAATTTTTAGTCAGCAATAAAAATAAGGAATTGCAAATATTCATACATCTAGTTTGAGAGATGACAGTGTTTGTATAAAGGATACCCGATAAGTCACAAAATAGCCTGAGAAATTGTTAGTGTACATGGAAATCATCCACCTTTGGATAATTCTGGTAAAGTGTGCCACTTCAATGCAGTTCCACATAAAAGAAAAAAGATCACAAATGTATGCTGCAAGGCTGTCTACCTGTAGCACTTGTATTATAGACATACAAGCTGAGTCCTTTTACTAGGATTTATTCAAGAGCACTTCCAAAAAAGCCAAATGGCATCTGTAGTATGCAGCATAATGATATTATATATATATATATATATATATATATATATATATATATATATATATATATATATATATATAAATAAAAGCTCTTATTTTATAATTGTGGTAATTCACTTAAATAATGTTCATTGAACCATTTGGGAAATGCCATGCCATAATGCATGACTGGGATCAAAACACAGCATGACAGATAGTTTGTCAGGCAGACTGGCATCACACTGGTAGAATAAGGTCAAATCTAATGTGATGAACTATAAACAGGAGAATTATTAAATTACAGAACTGAAAAAAGAGACTTAATTCACAAAAGTTTAGAATTAACTCTAGAAGTCTATCCATTAGCTTCTGCTTAATCCTGGGTCACACAGAGGCTGGAGCCTATCTCTGTCAACTGTGGGAAAAGACAGGATACATCCTAAACAGCTTCCCCTTCTGTAGAAGTGCAGTGCTGTAAAAAAAAACAAAACTATGGAATTGTAATAGGAATGGCTTCTCGAGAGATACTACACAGATTCCACTCATTTCCGAGTTTGAGGGTGGATCAGTGAAGCATGTAATTCTTGGTTATGAAATACCAGTACCTAACTAATTATGGTTTTGAATATACACGGTTATGTGTGGAAAGACAGACAAAACTGAAAGGAGCTACATAAATAAAATTGTATATCACAGCTAACACAAAATGTTAACCGAGGGACACAAACAAGACATATTACATCAAGTACTGTCAAGCATCTTCAAAACTGACAAAATTAACATTTTTGTTTATGGACAGGAGTTAAATTTATCAGTAATGACAATTTTGATTGAAAGACGAGAGGTTAAATTGTACCATGTTTATCTAACATGACAAACTCAATATATAATCCTCACCAGATGAGCTTTGAATGAACATATTACACATTTCATGACTTTGGTTTAAAGCTGAGCTCTAACTCTCTAAGCATGGAAATATAAATGATGTTAATGCTGTTGCTTGTTAGTCACACAGTTAATTTGGGTGCTCAGTGCTAGCCACTAGCATTCCTGACTCATTATTGTAAAACTAAGACGAATGTAAGTAATCTGTTTATCATCAAAGCCAATAGAATGTGTTTACAGCTGATAAAGTTCAATCGCAGTTTGCTAATCATTCAGATGGCAAAAGGGAAACTATTTCACCTTTCAGTACAGACAGTGTTCACCGAGTTCAAAACAATTTAGAGAAATGTTAAGACTAAAACCAAAGCTGTTCTGTTGTGTGGGTGCCTTTCTTCGAGCAGTTTGATGAACGTCATGACAAATCACCAAAATGGGTTCTGAGTAATTTAGGCCTTTTAATATGAACATGTCAAAAGAACATTGAAAATCTGTCGGTTATTAATCTTCTTTTAATGAATGGCCACATTCTCCTGGATTAGGCTCAGAGCTTCTCTGTACTTTCAACACCATGGACAGTTCCTCCATGCAGCCACGACAGATCTGTCTGTCTGTCTGTCTTGTGCATTGCTGTATGGTATTTCATGATGAAATTGATGTACTTGTGACTTGTGAAAACACTTTGTCTGGACTACCATTCGGTATTTGAGAATAAAGTGCGACGTGTTAGATTCATAAAGTCTGGCGTGTTGGCATGGTTGGGTGCAATCATATGCAACAGCCAGCAAGTTATAAAACAAATTGTAAAATGAAAAGTATGTCACCATCCCGAGATGTCTCCACATTTGCCTATTCATATATTAATCCATAATGGGCAGCTTTGTACACTAATTTGTGTGAAGAAATAAAACTTTAGTAGTAATTTTGTTGGAATATAAATTGTTTATACTCGTTCTTCAGGCCCAAATTATATCTTAATGTTGTGGCGTCTTGTATTTAGTGTATCGACATTTACTAAAACTTTACTGGTATTGGCATCAAACAAAAAATGGATACTATCAGGATTCAGATAATAAAATACACATCCATATCTCCGAATGATTTTTAAATACTTATTAAACTCCCAACATGACATGATTGATCCAGACATACTTTTATTATTAGTTTCACTGTCACTTAGTCACTATGATAATTATTCAGTACCCTGCTTCACACTAACAGCTACAAAAAAAGTTAAAGATTTTTAACAGTGTATATTCTACAAAGTAGAAAGCAGATTTTAAGAAATTTAGATTTAAATGTAGCCTTTTTATCTCAGAATTTAAAACATCTTATTCAATTTAATAGCAAAGAATATTCAAATTCAAAAAGAGAGTCAGACTCAAGTGCGATAATTACTGCTCTTGCTACTGCCTGTAGAAGTAAAAGTTTGTTCAAGTCGATCTTTGTGTTATATTGCTAACTAGGTCAGGGCTGCCATCTGAGAATTAGGAGGAGCATTGGGGCTCAACTTCCTGGCAAGCCAAGCTGCAGCAAAAACTGGCTGTGCATGTGACCCTGCTTATCCTATGAACCATCTCTCTCTCTCTCTCACACACACACACACACACACACACACACACACACACACACACACACACACACACACACACACACACACACACAGAACATCTCTGCAGAGTTGTGGTAGAAGTTGCCTTCATGTACTCGGCTTTGCACCATTTTCAGTTATAATGACTGATGGAACAGCGTAGTGGTGGAAGCTGCTCCCATGTCAGTATGAAAGACCTTCTATGAGCCATCTGCAGAGGCTCCACTTTTACTCAGGAATATAAATGAAGAACCTTCTTAGGCAACAATCAAAAGACACATTGATAACCTGTGTGGAGGGGAAGCGACCACAATCTGAGAGGGAATGGGTCATCTCAGAGAATGAGACTGGCATTTTTGAAGTAATGCCACTGTGTTTCAAATGATTGTCCTTATATACATAAAGGAAATGTAAAAGTTCTGCATCCCAATGCTTATACTGCAGTTTTTCTTAAGTCCAACCCATAAAACTAAGCTATATCATGTGAGTTCTTTTTAATGGAGTAAGAAGGGTGTTAAACAGACCCACACATATTAACTTGTGGCTGTGCATACGAGTGCAGTTTTTTTGTTGTGGAAGTCAGTAAGGATATGAATTGACCAATGGGGAAATGGGACCATCCATAAAGTACGTACGCATCAAACCTGTAAACACTTATGTATGCATATGGTACACATTAGCGGTCGTGGCTGTAGCATACGCATGCATAAATTTAATGAAATGTGCTGTGTCTTTCAAAGCACATGAATAAACTCGTTACATGAATCACAATGCATACTTATTCGTTTGTTGATCGATATTCTATGTCAACGCTGTTCGGGTCATTTGAAACCACGGAAAAAACGTAATGAGTCATATTGTCTGGGAGGGATATATCCCTGTGTGTTTTAATATTTCATGGTTTACTTATGAGTGAGCAAAAATCGAATGGAATAAAAACTGACTGAAAAAATGGTCGACCTCAAGACAGTGAACAGTATGCAGGCTTAGTTTTAAGAGGCCACATGTTGGTCCTCTAAATTCTGGTACAGCCTGATACCAACAAGGGACTTTCTGTCTCAGAAATTATCTGGAATAAAAAAAAGGAAATAAATAATTAACACAAGATAAATACGTGTCCCGAGCCGGGATTTGAACTCAAGTCAGCTAACTGAGAGTCTGACATGCTGTTCGCTGTGCCATAGAGGCTTATGGTTTCTTTGTTATGAATATGAGTCAACAGCAGTGATGCAATCACCAAAAATATATCAACAGATGTATGGGGCAAGAGATTCACTGAATCCACAAACTGTGCATGCATCTGATTTCCTGCACAAGGTATCATCACAAATAATAATAAGTTTTACTGAACTGTTTAACATTCTTGATGCCAGCCTATGTCTGGAATGAGGCATCATCCATAGACATGTAATTTATAGACATTATATACACACACGCAATATATTCTCTCCCATTCGGCTTTTCCCTTTTTCAGGGGTCTCAGCGAATCATCTGAGTCACATGTTTGATTTGGCATAGGTTTTTATGTCAGACGCCCTTCTTGACACAACCCTTTAGCAAGAAGGAGAAACACGCTGATGACTATGCAGCTACTCTTGATGAAACTCAGCAATGGTTCTTTTGCAGCCTCTCACCATAGACAGTGAACGACACAACCGGCCTTTGATAACCCAAATAGCCGCACTGGGGTGACAACCACTGACACTGGGCCTTGAACCCCTGACCTCGGGATCGGTAATTCAGAACCTTACCGCCATTGCCCTATGGTTTCAACAATTCGATAAAAATGTTAAGGAAATCCTCCAGAAAAGTCAACTACTGTATATTGAGGGTTCATGACAAATGTATTGATACATACTTCTAAACAGGATTTTGAATGTGATTGGTTACTTCTGAATCACAATCACATTGTCCTTTTTAAGACAGCGTACACTTCGACAACTAGGTTATTGTGATTTAATTTTGTAAAAGTAATTCTATTTATTTTTCCCTTTTTCTATATCACATTTGAATTCCACAAAAACTTACATTTTGGTAAAAAGATCCCAGTCATCAATGAATTGGGGTGGGGGGTGGGGTTTTCAGGATGCCACACCAGAATTGACACAAAAGACAAGAACTCATCTTTGACAACATTAAAGTAGCTGCAGGAATGAATGGCAAGTCATTGTAACTACTTACATGTGAAAATTAAAATATTGTTGACATATTTCATCTGGCAAAAGTGTAATGACCTGTGTGAGACATAGACAGTGCTTGATGAACATAATTCTGAAATATATGTTTGGCACAGAACCAAGGCAGCTTATCAGCCAAAGAATACCAAACTCGTCTTAGAGCATGGTGATGGAAACACCATGTTATGCAGATACTTGTCTTTAGCTTGGGATAAGGATCCAGTCAAGACAGGAGAACTCATTTATAGGTCCATATGCCATTCGAGTTTGGCACAAAGATCTCTATTAGACAGCTGAGGATGAAGAACAATTTCACCTTCCAGCACGATAACAGCCCAAAGCACAAATCCAAGTTAATAAAGAAGATCAGTATTTTGGAGTAATTAAATCCTTCTGAAAACTTTTGAAATGATTTGAAGACGGCTGTCCAAAGGAGGTCCCTTGTCAATTTGATTGTTTTGGAGCATTGCCAAATCAACAGTGAAATGAAATACCAAAGAGAGATGTGTTAAATCGGAAGACTCTTGAAAGACCCCAAAAGACTGAGCTCTGTTTTGCAAGTAAAATATGTATCAGCAAAGTAAAGTTAAGGGTTATTTACAGTTGTGCAACCCAGTTACATTTTGCTATTGCACCAAATTCGACTTACTGTGATCACTGCTGGTGCTTGTCTTTACTTTAGTAATGTTATTCAACATCAGTAAAATTGGAATGAATTCCAGCCACAGTGTCTTTGATTTAGTTACCACATTTTTTTGATTCAGTCAGAATTGTTTCATTCATCTTATTAATATGTCTGTCTTCCTTTTAGCTTTTTCCCTTTTACTCAGGAGTTGCCACAGCGAATCATCTGATTCGCACGTTTGATTTGGCAGAGGTTTTTACGTCGGATGCCCTTCCTGTCACAACCCTTTTTTTTTTTTTTAGCAAGGGACAGAAACATGCCAACAACTTTGCAGCCTACTCTTTACGAAAGTCAGCAATGGTTCTTTTCCATGCCTCTCACCATAGACAGTGAGAGACATGGCCCGCCTTTGATAACCCAGTTAGCTGCACTGGGGGGGGACACAGTGACAACCCTGTGGAGAGTGGGACTCGAACCCCCAACCTTTGGATCAGTGATCCAGCACCCTATACCACTAGACCACCACTGCCCCCTATTCATCTTATTAATATATGTAACATTAAACAAACAGACAAGAAACAACCATAGATGATCCTGTGAGTGATGCAACCAGAAAATGTGCTTGGGAGTTTATCTGTCTGCAATCTCTACCGCTTATCCCTCAGGGTCATGGAGGAACTGAGTCCTCCCTCAAACTTTGGGTGGTGGCTCACTTTGCCAATCTATCTCAGGGATAACACAAAGATGAGCAATCATTTACAGTTACATTCCTGCCTATGAACAATTTAGAGCAGCCAACTGACTACATATCTTTGGACTATAGAAGGAAACCCCTCGGCTAGCATGGGGAAACATCTAAATTCCACGCATAAACACCCCCTCCATTCGATTTGTATCCAGAAACTTTGTGCTAGAACTTGACTGTGTTAACCAATGCATCACCATGTCACCACTGGGGGTCCAAGAAACTGTAATTATTTTTACCAAAATAACGAAATAGGGCAAAATTTGCCTCAGAGGAACACTTTCCAACCCCCCCCCCCAAATGCTGCTTATCTCCGCAGCCTTCACTTGATATTATATTATAAATTCATATTTGCAGAATCTTATTCAGGAAGTAACCACCATCATATGGATTTTTTTTTACACCCGAGCCATAATGGCTCATCAGGCCGATGCTTATCCCCGGTTTCTGTAGCGTGAAGCGACCAGGAGTACAACTCCTCCTGGATGGGACGTTAGTTCATCGCAGATTACCTCCCAGTATATTTTTACTGGTACCCATTTATACTGCTGGGTGAACAGAGGCACGCTTGTGGTTAAGACCTTGCCCAGGGGTCTTAGCACAGTGAGGGTCTCAGTGTGATTCGAACTCACAACCTCGCGATCATGAGCGCAGCACCCTAACCACTACACCATCAGCCCCACTTAACCATCATCATATAGCATCAGCAATATTATTAGTTACTACAAATAGGTAGGCCGGCCAGTTTTTAATTACGTTTTTGAGTTAGTTTAGCCCTGACACTTTTAAGCCACCCCAAAGTAATAATCATTTGGTGAGGTTTATTGCAAAAGTGGGTGGGTGTACAGAAAAAGCACAAACTGTCAGTGCACAAGAAAACACATTAATCTGTTCCAAATGAATTTGAAATTGTTATATAAGCTGAGAATTTATTTTTAACCGCACAATATCTTGTTTTAACTCCCTACTACACGGGTCACCAACCTTTTTGAAACTGAGAGCTACTTCTTGGGTACCAATTAATGCAAAGGGATACCAGGTCGATAGACACCTTTGAAATTACAAATTTGCTCAATTTACCTTTAATGATATGTTATTATTAATAATTAATGATGTTCATCTATGTGAAGATATTGATTTGATTTAAAAATATATTCAAAAAAATTAATTGCAGCTCAATGGAGTGGCGCTATGAAGCCTTGGGCCTGTCCTAAAAATAGCAGTGAACAGGTCCGCGGGCAACTTATATTGTCCTTGCGGGCTACCTGATGCCCACAGGCACCACGTTGGTGATCCCTGCCCTACTATATACCCAGCTCAATGTCCTCTCATAACTGCAATTTCAACATTCAATTGCTTAAAACATAGTTATAAAGGCTTCATATGTAACTTAAAAGTTAAGAGATCTGGTCTTACTCAACAAAAGGAGAGCAGAGATGAAACCTGAGAAAATATTACCCCACTTTAATGTTGCACACAATCTTAAACATGTCTATGTATAAACGAGAAGATACACTTACACCAACCATTCTTGCTTACAGTCTAGACAGGTTTGCCAGTTAGGTCAATGCTCATGCCCTCACCAGATGTGTCCTCTACGCCATACCTACTTCTCTAATTGCATACAGAGAAAAGGAGCAGTATACTCATTTTTCAGGTTAAAGGTCATCACATGGCATCAGGGGCATGGTGGTAGCATATGTCACATTCTTCAAATAGTCAAGGTAGTTTAAAGGGGCAATTTGTCATTTTTGCCATGGTGTGAGTTTTTGAAGCTACATTTCCACCCAGAAACAGATTCTAGTCCAGCTATAACAGAAGAGGGCATGGTACATTTTACTCAAAATAATTGGAAACACATGGTTTAAGAGCACACATGGAGGGGATCACCATATCAGCTTCCCAAAGCAAAAGCAGCATACTATTTCTATTTTTTTTTTTTTTTACACTGAGTTGTGCCACCCACAACATAAAAACAACTCGGGGTTAATGTCAGACTTTTTTTTTTTTGCTCAACAGCCATTAAGCAACCTGTAATTTCAGACAATCAAAACATTAGATGAAATGCTAGGCATGCCTGGCTGTTGATTAGGCTCAGTGTACTCAGTTAATCCATAATCATTCACTCACTCATTACCAAATTAATTAATCCTACTAGGGTCATGGGGAGGCTGATGTCTTTCACAGCCGACACCAGGTGAAGGCAGGGTACACCCTGAACATCTTGCCTGACCATTGCAAGGCAACACAAATGCAACTATTCATACTAACTCCTAGAGAATAGCCAGTTAGCCTAATGTGCGTGTGTTTGGACTATGGGAGGAAACCAGATTGCCTGAAGAAAACCCCAGGCAAGAAAACTTTACATAGAAATGTCTGAGCTCAGGAATCAAGCCTGGGGCCGATGGTGTAGTGGTTAGGTTGCTGTGCTCATGATCGAGAGGTTGTGAGTTCGAATCCCACTGAGACCCTCACTGTGCTAAGACCCCTGGGCAAGGTCTTAACCACAAGTGTGCCTCTGTTCACCCAGCAGTATAAATGAGTACCATTAAAAATATACTGGGAAGGTAATCTGCGATGGAGTAGCGTCCCATCCAGGAGGAGTTGTACGTCTGGTCGCTTCACGCTATGGAAACTGGGGATAAGCACCGGTTTGATGAGCCACTATGTCAGGTGTAAAAAGCCCAATGGACTTTACCTTTTTTCAGGAATCAAGCCTAGGACCTTTGTGCTGTAACATCAGATAATATCTTACCATGTCAATTTCTATATACAATTGGCCCTTGACTATTTGCGGTTTTGCACCCACGGTTTGAGAATTCGCTGACTGCCAAGTAACCAGCACGTAATTCAAATTCAGCCAATGGCTGTCCTCCTTTCTCCTGATTGGTTGAGCTCATGTCCTGCCCCTTTTTCCTCATTTGCGCACAAGTTGTCAATGAGCCTCTTTTTTTGCGTGTGTTTTAATTACCAGTTAAGCTCTATGATACCACTCAAACGCTGTGCGTCTTCTCTGGCTAAGTGATAGAAAACACTGGATGTCTCTTCTGAAGAAATAAGACTTTCTCCTGAGAAACGACGGTTTTCTCTGAACTGTTGTATTAAAATCTTTTTCAATTATTATTCCAGTACAGTACCTAAGTTCATGTTTGTGCGTGAGATTTTATGTTCTGTAGCATGTTTAACAAACGATACCAAAAGGATAAACTTTATTACAATACTCTTCATGTCCTTTTACACTGAACTTGGAGTGACGTCTTGGCGTGACGTCTCCAAGATGGCGCTGCCCAGAGGGCGACGTCGCAGAGTTCTCAGAGTCAAATTGTTTCTTTGTTCGTTTTAATTTGTTTTATTTGTTGTTTTGTTTGTTCACGTTTTATGCACTATGCTCGTCTACGACCGGTCGACTCTACTACAGCTATAAGATCGGAGTATCTTCGGGCGTGTATAACTAAATGTGTGGGGTGCGGCTAGCAGAGGTAATATGCTATGGTAGGCAGCTCAATGCGAACTGCACCCCAGCTGACAAGAAGCCCAGGTGGGAAGGGGCCGAACGACGACTCCGGCACTTGGGATTGCTGGAGATGAAGGCCATGTAGCTGGCTGGTGCAATCGCCTCGAGCCATGTTTCACAGAAACACAGTCCTGTAGATCCCTCTGCGCTACAATCTGAGCATGAGGCTCGTCTATCTTGTTTCGCAGGGACTGAACATTTTCAAGCAGTATGGCCAGAAGTGCTAAGCAAGTCTCTGAGAACTCCGCCTGGGATTATTGCTAGCCGGTGTGCGGTTAGCATTGAGCTCCCGTAGCAGCTCATGATAGAAGTTGTTGCGTGCTTAGTTGCCCGAAGCTGAAGCTACTCATAGCTGTAGTAGGGTCGACCGATCATAGACGAGCATAGTGCAAAACATGAACAAACAAATAAAACAAATTAAAACCAACAAAGAAACAATTTGACTCTGAGAACTCCGCGACGTTGCCTTCTAGGCAGCGCCATCTTGGAGACGTCCCTCCAAGTTCAATGTAAAAGGGCATGAAGCGTAATAAAGTTTATCCTTTTGATATCATTTGTTACACATGCTACCGAACATAAAATCTCATGCACAAACATTAACTTAAGTACTGTACTGGAATAATAATTGAAAAAGACTTTAAAACGAGTGTTTTACAACAGTATATGCTGTATAATGTTTATATTTTATCATCAATAAAAATAAGAGTAAAAATTGAAAAGTTTTTCTTAATCATTACTACATTTTACTACATTAATACTGTATTAAATGAGTAAGACTGTCAATATAATGTGTTTAAGAAGCATATTTTAACGCATGTAATAGATACATAGTATTTTACTTCCGGCTGCTCATTCGCGCATGTGACGTGTTACATGGGGTTTTACTTCCGGGTACAGAACTCGCAGATTATCTCGATTCACGGGAGGGCTCGGAACCGAACCCCCGTGAATGTCGAGGGCCTACTGTACAGTGATTCCTCACTTTCCGCAGTTAATAGGTACCAAGACCTCCCATGACCGCCAATTTCCCTGAAGTAGGATCGACCCCCCTCCCCGACTGATGTATATAATATCAATAAATACATATTCAACACTATAAATGCTTATAATAACAATTAAACAATAAAAAATAATGCATTATATGTAGATAAGATATAAATACACACACATGCAGATGTGCGCGCACACACACTCAGATGTGCACCTCACATAAAAATGTAAGTAATTTTGTTGGGGGAGTTTGGGTTGTTTTTTTTGTCTTTGTTTGTTTGGGGTTTTTTTTTTTTTTTTGCATAATTGGCCTTGTTTTGCAGCATTTTCCTGAACTTTTTCCCTACTTTTCTTTAATTTCCTTTTTTTTTTTTAATGAATATTTTTGAAAAACCTGTGAAGCCGCAGAAACTGAAGCACGAAGTAGCGAGGGATCACTGTATCTGTATGTTGCTAACACCAAGGACCAGGCACAATGCATGCTGTCTTGGAGTTGGGAAGTGACGAGACACTAATTTAAACTCTATCCCACACCTCTCCCCTTGTTCAGCACAGTGTCTCTACTTGCCTCAAGTCTGCCTTCCACCCAGACAAACAACTTTGCCCAGATGATGCAACATGGCCCGTCAAAGACATGGTGGCCTAGTATGGGGGGCATGGAATCACAATTTATTTGCTTGTACAGTATTGGGGTTTAAGGAAATCCAAAAAATAATTGTTTAATTTAAAGTTGATTTTTATGGGAAGCTGAAATAGTGATTTTTTTTTTTTCGCATGTGTATGCTGCATTATATGTTTTCTATGACTTCAAAAAGACAGGTGCATATAGTTTCAGTAGAGTTGTTGTGGGGAGGCCAGAATTACTAAGTGAAGTTTACCGCAAAAGCAGTTAAATATTATGTGGCTTTTATTAATTTACTATTTATGGTTTGCTGTTCTAATTATAGCAATCTTGCAAGGGTAAATACCAGGACTGCTCAAGAGCTATTGTGATGCTGAATTAATTTCTTCATCATGCATAGCCAGAATCACGGTAGACCTGCAGTCTAGTCTAGAAACACGGGAACAGGAGGAAGAATGTAAGGCAAAGCTCAAGACAACATACACACATATTAACATTCATCCACCACTAGGGGAAAATTAGTCTACCCTGTCTATTTGCCATCATGTTTTTGTGAAATGTGATGAAACTGGAAGGACCCAAAGATAACCCACCTGGAAGTGGGAAGGATATGTCAAACTGTCTGATTCTTGACGATATTGCAGTGTTGCACCACTGTTGCAACAAGAATGACAACAAGGAAAAATTGTGCTAATATATAAAAAGTCTAAATTTGTTTACTACATGATGATGAATAAGTGGTATGATTTTTTTTTTTTTTTTTTGAGATCAGTATGATTGCTTAATAATTTCTGAATCTTGAACTTTGGGTTGATTTTCAAGAACCGTTAGGTGCGAGTTGTGAGAGTCCAATGCACAATGACATACCCGACATATATATATGTTATATTAACTCTATTGGGGCAAATTATGTTTCAAAACAACAAAGAGATCCATGCACTTTCAATTTCTAGTAGCAGCATGTGTGAACAGCAGGCTTTTATATAGATTTGTTGTTGTTGTTGTCGTCGTTGTTGTTTTGTTGTTCTGAAAAATTCTGGCAGTATCATTTGAAAGAATATAGACACTGAACGGAATACAAATTTTGCTGGATTTGACAGATAAAATGGAAATAAGTTGTGCACAACATCTGATAAAAAGGTCAAGTCATGAAATAATCACTTAATTGTTTAGGCATGGAGAGGGGGCAATAGGAAAAAGATTATAATATTGAAGCTTTAATCGATTTGCTCGGTTTTTTAGGTGGCAATGATCAGGAAGTCATTATTATGTACTATGTGAGAGATTTTCTTTCGGCTTTCTCCCTTTATCAGGGGTCGCCATAGCGAATGATTCACACGTTTGATTTGGCATAGGTTTTTACATCAGATGTCGGTTCTTTTACATGCCTCTCACCATAGCCAGTGAGAGACATGGCCCGCCTTTGATAACCCAGTTAGCTGCACTGGGGGGACAGTAACAACCTTGTGGGGACTCGAACCCACAATCTTAGGATCAGCGATCCTGCACCCTATCCACTAGACCGTGTGTGTGTGTGTGTGTGTGTGTGTGTGTGTGTGTGTGTCTCACTACCTTCCATCCAAACAACAATGATAAATTCTAAATGAAACTTAATTATGTTAACAGTATTTTCTCTTTTTGGTTTGTAACATGACTGAAATGAAGATATAGTATATGTATAACATATTTTGTTTGAAACAAGAATAACAAAATAAACCATTCGAGAATTTTGTTTTATTTTGGTTTCACCTGGTGCACAATATAATAGGATAGAAAATGTATTTCTCAAATAAAAATATTATAAATGCTGAATACACTTCATGCTCCGTTGTTCCAGCATAAACAGAGTCGACCTGGAGGTATGCCACATTCTATTACCTGGTGAAGATATGTATTCTGGACCATTATTGTTTCATATAAGACATACCTGAGTTCAACTGTACAGAATAAATTCTGTGCACTTGAGTGACGTATCACCCAAACAGCAGCAACTAGAAAATTCTGCTGCTTTTTTTTTCCATAGACATGCCATCCTAATTTAGTGTCAGTTTCATGCTGTTTTTTTTTTTAAAGTGTGCAATTTTAATCTAGGTAATTGGTGAAACAATATCTGGAGCATTTCTGTTTGTTCATTAATGTAATCAGAAATTATGAAAAACAAGCAAAAATATGACTTT
>CM045737.1:28279847-28302347 GCA_024760905.1 Plotosus lineatus | reverse complement strand
CTTCAACTTACCTTTACAAAGTGATGGGTAAAATCGAAGGGTCTAAAATACTGGAAAAGGTGTAAATAAGGTTTTCTTTTTTTTTGATGATGAAAGAAAACTTAAAGGACTATAACATATATATATATATATATATATATATATATATATATATATATATATTATGGCTGTACTGGTCGCAGTAAAATTTTTATCATTGTCCATCTGTATGCATTTTTAAAGACAAAAAAAGAACACTTTTTCCATGTTACATTTCCCATCATACTCTCTTCGGATGTACAATGTCTAATTTCAACAGTTAATTTTCCCTATGTTAATATCTGAACTTTTTTCTCTCAGAAGGACTCCTCCTTATAAAAGCCACTATTATTATAGTATGTATGGATTTTATAAGTAGGAGCCCCAAAATAATGAGCTTTTCCACAGATCATGCAGGCTTAACAGCTATTAAACCAGACAAATACTCTGACTGGAAACTGTCTACATTCCAGTTAACTTCTGAGTGATAAAAATCTTTCCTATATGCATCTGTAATAATGAAATATTGCTATTTAAAACACTTCAGATCTTTATGTAGATGTATTCAAAGAGTTAAAAGAAGTTACTTTGTGTCACTTATAAACAGAAAATAGCACAAAGTGTAATAAAAAATATAAAATAAAAAATACAATCTATACAGTACCTGCGACCACATTTATTCCAGAGTCTTTGGATACAGTTATGAACATCTCATTTAATTATTATTATTAATATTAATATTATTAATTTTTTTTTTTTTTTAATAAGCCTATATTTTATGGTCATGGTTCCTATTGATCAAAGAACCAATTTGAATTTTTCAAAAGTAGGCTTAATAGGGTTTTTATTTATTCTTTGAAAACTGATGTGCCTAGCATCTCTTGTTTATATCGCAAAAATCTTAAATCTGCTGATCTCTACTATAAATTCAAGGTCAGGCACTATGCAGAACAAGATCAAAAGAGTTTCTTGCCTTGAATGCTCAGTTGGTGAATGTTGACAGGGCTCCACAAGCTAACAGGATCTTGGTATGCCAAACACATTTCTTGCTGACCATTGCTGCTGGAATTGCTTAACCTCTGAGAAGATGCTGATGTCGATTATAAACTGCCAATAACGCTCTGATACCTTGAATTTCTTGAGAACAAGATAAGATAAGATAAGATACAGCTTTATTAATCTCACAATGGAGAAATTCAACAATAGATACAATTAATAGCCTTTACATTACAAGAAGGTGGATGACTCTTTTGGCACTACTTTGCTACTAATTTAAAGTACTGTATCTTACATATTCTTGTACTTATCAACACTGTTGTCTTGTACCAGCAGCATTTTGGATTCAAGCAGTATATGTCATCAATGTTATTGCATGCTATCTAACATTTGAGAGGCTAGGAATTAAGTTCTTATGCCTTGGCTAATGTTTTCCAATACTTTCTAATTGCTTAAAAAGAAGCATCAATTTACATTCGGTGACTAAATGAGATTAGAGTCAGATAGTGTGAATTAGTTGTACTTTTAGTTTCATACTTGACCTTAAATTCAAAGGTCATTATGTATTCTTCTTTAACATGAAGGTTTACTTCAACCAAAGTCATTCATTCATTAATTCATTCTTTTTTTGAACTGCTTAACTCTAATTGGTGTAGCAGGGAGGCTCGCGCCCATCTCAGCTGACTCTGAGTGAGGGCAGCTCGCCAGGCCATCACAAGGCCAACACTCACACAACCCTTCATAATCACAGTTACACCGACAGGTGATTTTAGAACAGCCAATTAACCTACTGTGCATGTTTTTGGACTGTGGGAGGAAACCTGAGCACCCAGAGGAAATCCACGCAAACACAGGGAGAACATCTAAACTCCACACATAAACGCCCGAGCTAGAAATTGAACCAAGGACCTTCTTGCTATGAGGTGGACGTGCTAACCACTACACCACTGTGTTGCCTACTGGATTTATTCAATGAGTAATTACACTTTTATTTTGATTATTAATATATCTATTTTATTTTTTAAAGATAGTGCATCAGGGCAGTGGTGGTCTAGTGGTATAGGGCGCTGGATCACTGATCCAAAGGTTGGGGGTTCGAGTCCCACTCTCCACAAGGTTGTCACTGTCCCCCCCCAGTGCAGCCAACTGGGTTATTAAAGGCGGGCCATGTCTGTCACTGTCTATGGTGAGAGGTTCATGTAAAAGAACCATTGCTGACTTTCGTAAAGAGTAGCTGCAAAGTCGTCAGCGTATTTCTGTCCCTTGCTAAAAAGGGTTGTGACAGGAAGGGCATCCGACGTAAAAACCTCTGCCAAATCAAATGTGTGAATCAGATGATTCGCTGTGGTGACTCCCGAGTAAAAGGGAAAAAGCCAAAAGGAAGACAGACAGACAGACAGTGCATCATAAACGATTTGAGCCAGGTGTATAATTTACTGACAGGAGAATACTTTAAAACAGACCTTGCTTCTGGCATGTGATTCCACATGAACTCGTTTTTATTCTGGAGAGAAGGTGGCATGGAGGGGGGAAAAGTTGAATGAAGAACACAGGTACAGTTCAGGATGGCCTTCTGTATGCTTACGTTTAAATTGCTTATGCAAGCCACAGCCAAGGAGCACTCAAACACAGCAGGGAGGCTTGGGCTGATTCTGCACACTGCTGATTACTGATATATGAAAGGAAAGAAAAAAGTGTTCCCCTCCAAAACTTGATGTATAAGGTAAAGTTCCCGTATATGTTGACTTTGATGACAACACCAGGAGCAGTTTGAATGGCGAATACTTCATGCGGAAAAAAGCTCTTCCAGAGTGCATAGTAAGGCCCAGTGGTCATCCGTTAGGCTCTTTGTGCTCCTGAAGGCTTTCGTGTTTACATGAATAAGTCAGTGTCTTGAAGCATAATCATATCTCAGTCATTATTCTCTTTGGGAGTCATGGGGGTTTAGCCTTAGTCTGTGGTTACTGGACCACAGCATGTCCAAAATTAATTTACTCAGGAGGAGCCTTTCTTAAAAAAAATTGTAATGCTGTACTGAGGTGCAAATTAATACATTTGAGAGCTTTCTCTTATCACAGAGTGAGAGAAACATATAACCAATAAAGTAATGTTTTTACTTTAGCTTTGAATTTCACAGATGTGATTCACTCATAGGATATGCCCTAATGGGGGACGACATCACACTTGATAGAACTGTCACTTAAGATGTATGACCCATTACTCAAAACATAGACACGAAGAGTTCAAAGCAAGATTTCATAATGATTCATGGTGATTTGGAACCGCCAATTAAACTACTGTGCATGTTTTTGGACTGTGGGAGAAAACTGGCATACCTGCAGGAAACCCACGCAAGCACGGGGAGAAGATGCAAACTCTACACAGAAATGCCCAAGCTGGGAATCAAACCCAGGACCTCCTTGCTGTGAGGCAGATTTGTTCACCATTATGCCACTGTTTCGCCCATCACCTATAATCCTCATGATAAACTTGCATAATGATTTGCATAAACAGGACCTTTTTATCTCTACCAATCTTCACTTTTTTGGTCATAAAACGGATTCAAATGCACAAAATAGCTTCATAAATATTCCATATGTGTGCACTGCTAGCACCAGACATGCGAACATCTTTGTGCAGCATGATGTAACGCAGTGTTGTAAAACAGTGCCCTTGAGGAGAGGCTAGAGCTCTTTTTTTTTTTTTACACCCGAGCCTACTGGCTTATCGGACCAGTGCTTATCCTCAGATTCTGTAGCGTGAAGCGACTAGGAGTACAACTCCTACTGGATGGGCCGCTAGTCCATCATAGGTTATCTTCCCAGTATATTTTTACTGGTACCCATTTATACTGCTGGGTGAACAGAGGCACACTTGTGGTTAATACCTTTTGCCCAGGGGTCTTAGCACAGTGAGGGTCTCGGTGGGATTTGAACTCACAACCTCCTGATCATGAGCCCAGCACCCTACACTACACCACCGGATATGTGGTGAAGGAGGACATGAAGGTCGTTGGTGTAAGAGAAGAAGATGCAAAGGATAGGGTGAAATGGAGGCAGATGATTCGCTGTGGCGACCCCTGAAGGGAAAAGCCGAAAGGAAAAGAAGAAGATATATATATATATACATACATATATATATATATATATATATATATATATATATATATATATATATATATATATATATATATATATATATATATATATAGGCAGGTGGCAAGAACAGTTCACTGATAGTAAGATCATATGGATCCTGGAAATTTTAACAAATGGAAAACCACAAACTGAGGCTGATGTACTCAGAGGCTGAAGAAGTAATGTACAAGATATTGTTACAGTTGGGGCAGAGTTCACTTATTCATATAAAAATTCATGAATGCTTTCCAGAGCACAAAGAGCATATCCGAGGTCTCACTATTCTCTCTGGAATGAGCTTTTCTCAGTATGAAGTATTCACAAACCATCGTTCATTTCATTTCTCATTCAGTAGTGTACATTTTGCAGAAAACAGTTAGCATAAGTGTCAAACTTCAGTACAGGAAGGTAACAACACTGCCAATTTGGAGGAATGAGGACCAGTGGATGTCTTTGAGAGAAGTTTCTGAGTAGCACTTAATGCTCAAAAGTAGTTTTTGTGACTGTAAGGTACATTTACAGCCAAAGAAGCAAGGTTTTCTCTGCTAGAAATACCTGTCAATATTATTGATGTAAATAACATTAAGTGGTAATAATGTTCAAGATTTTTGACCTTCACTTTCCATCAGGAATTTCAAGTTATCTTGATCTAATTTGCTGGGGAAAAAAAATCTATTTAATATACATTTGCACTATTGTGAAAATTTTTTTTGAAAGACAGAGCGTTGCAGATATCTGAGACAACTTTTACAGTTCTTCCGTCTCTTCTTCAACTTTTTGGGGTGGGGTGTGTGGCAATTCTAATAACACAATAAAGTTTGGCTTAGAAGATGTGCAATGTTTTCAATCTGACACACTATGTTTATCCAATTTAACATACAACATTTGTCCACACTTATATACTATATTTGCCCAGTCTGATACACCAGTATGACCAGTAGTATGTACAATGTACACATTTTGTTAAAACGAGTTATGGTCATTAATCTATTGCCACTGTTTTTTCATTTATTTTAAAATAACAAATTCACAAATATCCAAAACTCAAAGAATGATGGAAACGCATAGCTTTGGTTGTTCAATTATATCTGATGTTGTTGGATTTTATTTGCTGAAAGCACATATTGTGCTACAGTGATTCGTCACTACTTCGTGCTTCAGTTTCTGCGGCTTCAGTGCATCGTGGGTTTTTCAAAAATATTCATCAAAAATTAAGGAAAAATAGGGGGAAAGTTAAAAAATGTCACAAAACAAAGCCAATTATGCAAAAAAAAAAAACCCCAAACAAAGAAAAAAACAAAAAAAACAACCCAACCCCTCCAACAAAACTACTTATATTTTTATGTGAGGTGCGCAGCTGAGTTGTGCGCACGCACATCTGTATGTGTGTGAATTTGTATTTTATTTACATCTTATGCATTATTTTTGAATGTTTAATTGTTATTATAAGTATTTTTAGCATTTAATATGTATTTATTGATATTATATACACATATACATGTATATATATGTCAGTCAGGGGGGGGGTTCGATCGTACTTCACGGAAATCGGCGGTCTTGGGGGGGTGGGGTGGCCTCAGTCCCCAATAAGCGCGGAAAGTGAGGGATCCCTGTATTATTCTTTGAGCCAGTGACCCCCAGTGCATCTAACTGGGTTATCAAAGGCGAGCCATGTCTCTCACTGTCTATGGTGAGAGGTTCATGTAAAAGAACCATTGCTGACCTTTTTCAATAGTAGGCTGCATAGCTGTCAGCGTGTTCCTGCCCCTTGCTAAAAGGGTTGTGTCAGGAAGGGCATCCAACATAAAAACTTATGCCAAATCAAACATGCAAATCATTAATATGACTTCTATGAAGATGGAAGCAGATGATTCGCTGTGGCGACCTCTGAGAAAAAAGGGAACAGCCGAAAGGAAAAGAAGAAAGAAGAAGACTCTTTGAGCCAGTAACATGGTGGCATGGTGGTTAGCATGTCCCCCTCACAGCAAGAAGGTTCTGGGCATTATTGTGTGGAGTTCCCAGGGTACTCCGGTTTCCTCCTACAGTCCAAAACACATGGACAGTGGGTTAATTAGCTGTTTCAAATTGCCCCTTGGTAGAGATGTGAATGATTGTGTGAATGTTGGCCTGTGATGTACTGGCTAGTTGTTCAGGATGTCCATAGTTGCCTCGCACTGACCTACTGTTATTAAGTGGAAAGGCCAGATGAAATGAATGAATGATTGAGCCAAGTTAAGGAGTGATTTATCACTCATTCATTCATTCATTCATATTTTCTGAACCACTTAATCCTAATTAGGGTTGTGGAGAGGCTGAAGCCGATCTCAGCCGACTCTAGGTTGGAATGGGGTACACCCTGGACAGCTTGCAAGGCCATCGCAGGGCCATGAGTGATTTATACAATTTTCTTTCTTTCTTTTTTTTATAATTAAAAACACCCTATGTTCTATTCAGGAAAAGGAAATAATTAAAAAATTGTTTGTTTGTTTGTTTGTTTGTTTGTTTTAGGGGGGTTGGCTCATGGGATCCTGGTTATGTTTCAGTGAGGAATTGTATTTTTCAGAGCTCTTGCATACTGGAGGCTATGGACCACAACTCCATATACAATTCAGCTCATCAATTTAATTATGAATAGATCTTTTTACTGTGTTAAAAAAGGCAAGTCACAAATTTCTGTAAAGCAGTGGCACAGCAGGATCTGACATTAACACTCTGGGTCTACAGTTAGCTATTTCTGGCAGATGTGTCACCACAGCTCATACCTCTGCACATCATCCAGCATATTTACCAAGAATTTACTTAAGCTTATAAGTCAAATGACTAAAACAAGCCTTTTGTTTCTTATTAGCAAATTCATTGCACAAACAGGAAGGAAATGTGTTGAGTTTACTTTCTTTTATTCTGGCTGCAGGTGCTAATTTGACAAATGCAATGTATTACCTTGCTTTTGTATGTATTACATATGCAACCATACTGCACAAGTAAGAAATCGTTTAATTTCTTCTGCATTTTATTAGTATTTAAAACATTCCAGAGTTCTGTAGATTGATTCCTGAATCCATCTTTTTTTGATCCGAAGATCATTACTCAGTTCTCAGTGGACTCACTTCTACTACTCAATTGAACTCACCACCATTTTGAGCAAAGTATTTAATCTTCAAATACAGTACTCTCCGGTGTGGTAAACATTACAACGTAAGATAGGAATGAATTTCTCTTCTTAATATGGAGGATGGACAATGCACTGCCACAACA
Organism: Plotosus lineatus; assembly: GCA_024760905.1. NCBI lineage: Eukaryota > Metazoa > Chordata > Actinopteri > Siluriformes > Plotosidae > Plotosus > Plotosus lineatus. Next base: position 28,294,941 of record CM045737.1, on the reverse strand, counting down.
CATACAAACATGAAGTCAATTGCACTAATTTGACACCTACAGCAACACTGGTGGCTCATCCCTAACGCCATAATTGTAATAAAACAGGAAATAGGCCACATCAGAGAACTTGTGAATGAAAGCATAACTGCATGAATTGAGAAGTTCATTTCCAGAGGTATAATTATATTACTGATGACAGAAGAGCTATTTCTTCGAGTTCAACACATGGCAATTATAATTCTGGAATCTCATGGGGACAATTTGGTAGCATCCACTGAGCCTTAGGCAAATAATTGTTTGAGTATATTCTGTACTGGAACATCCCAGCTGACCCTTGGCGAAGGCAGGGTACACCCTGAACAGCTCACCAGATCATTGCAGGAACAACACACAACCATTCACACTCAGATTCATAACTAAAGGCAACTGCGAATATCCAATTAGCAGTTAATGTGCACAAAAGCACACTCCATAACAGTATCCTTTCTAGTCATTAAAAGTCGATGCCAACTGCTTCATCACAAGGGTCAGACTTAGTTCACGAAGGCATCTTTTGAAAAATTTTTCAAATTTGAATAAAGTGATTTTTACCATGAAACATGTGAGGGGAATATTTTGAAACCTGCTTTATATTTTGGGCATTTTGTTGAGTTTGTAAATTTTCAGAATTAGTGACTGAGATAATCCGCAAGTGTTTTTGCAGCATTTTGATTTAAGCATCATCCTCTCAATATAATCTTGATTAACCCAGAAAGAGTGCACCAATCAGATGATGCCATTAGCATGCAGTATACTTCTATGTTCTCCCAAGATAATGGATAATGAACCAAAAAATAAATAGTGCCATTCCTGTGGACTACATACAAAAAAGGATTGAGATCAATTATCCATTAATAAATTTTAATATAGATAAGCACTTGTGCATTTGTAGTCACATACGAAAAGGGGTGTTTCTGAAAATATGTGAACCCCCCCCCCCCTTTTCCTTCAGGGGTCACCACAGCAAATCATCTGATTCGCATGTTTGATTTGGCATAGGTTTTTACATCGGATACCCTTCCTGTCACAACCCTTTAGCAAGGGTGAGAAACATACTGACAGCTATGCAGCTACTCTTTACGAAAGTCAGCGCTCTTTGACATTCCTCTCACCATAGACAGTGAGAGACATGGCCCGCCTTTGATAACCCAATTAGCTGCACTAGGGGGACAGTGACAACCTTGTGAAGAGTGGGACTCGAACCCCCAACCTTTGGATCAGCGATCCAGCGCCCTTCACCACCAGGCCACCACTGCTGTCTGCTGTAAATATTATTATGGAATTGAGCTAACCTTGTTACAGCTACAATATCTTTCTCTATAGCCAACTAGTGAAATTGTGAGTTACTGCTATGCCTTTTAATGATAACCTCACCTTCATGTATATTACAGAAATCATTTTTAAGAAAGCCAGCCAGAAGTTTATTTAATACAGAAGCCTAAAGTTTGTTGTGCACCTAAAAGTATGAAGGAAAAACTAGTTTCATTTGATTTTCAATGATTGCAGATTGTTCAAATCTCAGAACACTCCCCTCACATTGAATTTAATCTCATCTCAAATTAAAGCACTCACATAAGGAATACTTTGGCTTCCTATGTCTGATGGACAAAATATACCTTTGCAAGGCCCTTTGATTATATGTCACTAAACTTTGTGTTTATTTAATTTTTTAATTCATACATTTTGTGGAACCACTTAATGCTACCCAATCCGTGTGTTCTCAAGAAACGTGCATTCTATAGAACTGGGTACATAAGTCGTATAGGATCCACCAATGGAATTTCTATAGGATTTGTTCTTTAGAATTTCTATTGGGCATTTTTTGCAGGGCAAATACGGCAAAATTGGCCTCAAGACAGGGCCACTGGTCTGACAAGCAGGCACTGATCTGATCAGTGTTATTCCTCTAAGTCTCTTTAATAAATGCGGAATAAACAAGGAGGAAGTACATTATTTAAGTTCTTCATATGTTTTGATGCAGTCAGGAAATTTGTAGTTAGAGTAATTATTACTTAGGCTCAACATATATGGCATTCTAAACCACAAATAAAGAAAAAAAGTGCAACATCAGAGCCAAAAATCCTCTGCAACTGGGCTTGGGGACTGTGCCTGCCTGGTGATGCAAATCTTTGTGGGAGCTTGACAGTGGGGGTGTGGGAGCTTGACAGTGAGGGGTGTGGGAGCTTGACAGTGAGGGGTGTGGGAGCTTGACGGTAGGGGGTGTAGGAGCAGGCCTGAGGCCAATTGTATAATGAGCCACTGACACAGTACTTTAAAATTGTCCATCAACAATATTCCAAATCTAGTAAAACTTGTAATGCGTTGGTCCAGGTAAGCCCCCGCCAGGTAAGCCTTAATGGTGGGATGGCAAATTAAAAATTTGTGCTGATGTTCAATCCCCAAAGGTCTCGGCGAAAAATGCTGTAGTCTACATGATAAATGTTTTTCCGCGGACACTTCGGCAACCAAGGGCACTTACGTATACATATATACATTATACATATATATGTATACACCATACATATATACAGTATATATAATTGTGTGTATATGTGTGTGTGTGTATGTGTGTGTGTGTGTGTGTGTGTGTGTGTGTGTAATGTATAGAGGCTCCTCCCTCAATCTTTATTACTGGCAATTTCTCTTGTGCCATTCACTAATTGTTTTATTTATTCTATCCTCTCCAGCTGTATGATAGAGCAAATTTTGCGTTCAACAGAACTAAAAAGTTCTATTTACAACACCAACTTTCTATTATGGTAATTCCTATAGAGTATTTTGGAAAGAATGGACCTTAATTTATCATGTCAATAGAAATTTGCTGTTCAATTGAACTTAAACAAGCTGCTATAGAATTTTTTTCCATAGAGTAGGCTGTCCTATAGAACAGACAGCACATTGCTATAGAACATTTTTGAAATTCTATAAGGATGACCTGTTCTATAAAACTTAACAGCATAGATCTATAGAACACTTTGGAAATTCTATAAGAAATCACATCCATTGGAACTCTTAGCGAATTCTATTTAGTTCTACAGGATTTTTATAGCACATTTTTTTGGCAGGGTAATTGGGGTCGCAGGGAGGCTGGAGCCCATCCAGCTGACTCTGAGCGAGGGCAGAGTACACCCTGGACAGCTCGCCAGGCCATCGCAGGTCAAAAACACGCTGATGGCTATGCAGCTACTCTTGACGAAAGTCAGCAATTGTTCTTTTACATGCCTCTCACCATAGGCAATGAGAGACATGGCCGGCGTTTGATAACCCAGTTAGCTGCACTTCAGGACAGTGACAACCCGTTGAGAGTGGGGCTTGAATCCCCAACCTTAGAATCAGTGATCCAGCACCTTTGCCACCAGGCCACCACTGCATTTGTTTAAATGGCAAGACCAAATTTCACTTTCCAACATAATAGAAATATGTTTTTTTGAACAGTTGGCTTGATACTTTGCTGCCTTTATGTTACCATAAGTCAGTGTCCTAGAAGGCAGTGTTTTGTGAGGTGTAAAAGGATTTGTAATGAAATGTTTAAAACATGCTTCAAAGGCATCAATGCATTACAATACCGCTGATCATAAAATTCTGACTTATGCTAATGTTGTCAGCCAGAAAAGTTACACAAGATTAAATACAACACCATGGCTGATCATAGAAAAAAAAGAAAACTTCATCTCGTCAAGAAGCAAACACAAATACCTAACCAACAACACATTTATACACAACCACTTTGGTAATTCCTATTTCATGGACTTGTTCATGTGATACATTTTTGCTTTCCAGTGCAGTTTGTTCACAGATTTTTGGCAACAAAGTACAGTAAAGTTTCTCCTTCATTCTCATTCCTTCATCATTTATCTTCAGTAAACCATTTATCCTGGTCAGGGCTGCAGTGAATCCACAGCTTATGCCAGGATCAGAGGGTGCCAAATGGGAATACACTTTAAAGGATTTGCCAGACAGTTGCAGGGCATAATGCACACATATTCATGCATTAGCATCAAGTAGAAATTCAAAGCCACCAATTCATTTACTGCTTGCCTTTGCATAGTTGGAGGAAATGCAAAAATACAACACCAACAACAACAACAACAAAAAAAAGGGGTGGTGGTGGGTGGGTGGGGGTTGGAACACCACACAAACAGTAATTCAGGGACCGCAGGTGTGAACCAGGGTCAACCAATACTGTCCTATTGTATTCTAATGTGCAACCTCAAATCAGAGAAAATAGAGAGGATGGTATGGTGACATTAAAATTAAAACCAAAAATAAGGATTTTTTAATACGCTTTGAATAGTATGTATCACACAATACAATCCAACAGAACATTGTGTTTTATTCCATGTCTGCACTTCGCTGTCTTAGTTCATGATCTTGGTTGACTAAGTGATTGATTTTAAATACACTTCTTCAAATTTTTCTTCTGGCAGTTCATTAAAAATGTTGGGATAGTAAAGCACTTTGTGATGTTGCCATTTCTTTTCACAATGCTTAAGAAGTTCAGGGACTAAACACACCAAGTGCTACTCTCTTTGTAATAGATCTTTTGTGTCTCTGGTCTGCAGCGTACAACACCATGTTCATTTATTTTCTGAACTGCTTAATCCTAATTAGGGTCATGGGGAGGCTGGCGTCCATCTCAACTGACTCTGAGCGAGGGCAGAGGACACCCTGGACAGATTGCCAGCCAATCACAGGACAGAAACACACTGTCGGCTATGGAGCCTACTCTTGATGAAAAGCAGCAATGGTTCTTTTACATGCGTCTCACCATTGACACTGAGAGACATTTGGTAACTCCCTAAGCTGCACTGGGGGGACAGCAGTCACAACCCGCTGATAGTGAGGCTTACCTTGGGGAGAGTAATCCAGTATCACTTCACTGGGCCACCACTGTCCACATCATATTCATCCAAAAAAAAAAAGTTCAGGAATATCAATTTGTCTGACTGCAGTTTTTACTCTATGATGATTCAGCCAAGATTTCTCTGATCCTCAGAAAATTGAGTCCCACTCTCCACTGGGTTGTCACTGTCCCCCCAATGCAGCTAACTGGGCTATCAAAGGCTGGCCATGTCTCTCACTGTCTATGGTGTGAGGCATGTAAAATAACCATTGCTGTCAATGTGTTTCTGCCCCTTGCTAAAGGGTTGTATCAGGAAGGGCATCTGATGTGAAAACCAATGCCAAATCAAATATGCGAATCATTGATATGACTTCTATGAAGATGGAGGTAGATGATACGCTGTGGCGACCCCTGAAAGGGAACAGCCGAAAGGAAAAGAAGACGCCATACTATTGTGCTTGATAATGACTTGCCAGAGTAATCCTGATCTCATGTGTTTCACCAGTTATCAATGAATAATGGTTCTTGCAGTTATTTTTGTTCAGCTTGAACTTTCACCTTTGCTCTTAAAATACTAAAATTCCTTCACATTTCATGAATAATTTAATGCTGTCATTCACCTTAGAGGCTGAAACATCCAAATCACTTCAAATCTTTCTTTGAGAACCGTTGTTCTGAAGAATTTCCATCATTTTCTCATGCATTTGTTGAGAAAAACGGAGCCTCTACAGCGCTCCTCTGAGACAATGTCTTTCCTGAATACTGCATTTGTGCCAAATCTTAACAATCACCTGTTAACATCAGCAGTTTCCAATGCCCACTTTGATTTACAATATTTTTCAGACGATAAGTCACACTTTTTTTTTCATGGCTTGGATGGTCTTGCAGCTTAATGCAGCCATGAGGGGAGCACAAACCAGTGTCTCTCCCTCACGTCGGTCCCAAGCCTGGATAAATGCGGAGGGTTGCGACAGGAAGGGCATCCGGCGTAAAACTTCTGCGAAAATTTTCATGCAAATGATCAAAACGAAATTCATACTGGATCGGTCGAGGCCCGGGTTAACAACGACCGCCATCAGTGCTGTTAATCAACAGGGTGCTGGTGCAAATTGGACTACTGTTGGTTGAAGAAGGAGAGGCGGGAGGTGTGTCCGTAAGCGGAGAGAGAAGAGGAAAGGCGTGAGTCTAGGCCTGAGAGTAGGGACTTTGAATGTTGGAACTATGAAAGAAAAAGCTAGAGAGCTGGCTGACATGATGCAGAGGAGGAAGGTAGACATACTGTGTGTTCAGGAGACCAGGTGGAAAGGTAGCAAGGCTACAAGCTTAGGAGCAGGGTTTAAGCTGTTTTATCATGGTGTGGATGGGAAGAGAAATGGAGTAGGAGTCATCTTGAAGGAGGGGATTGTCAGGAATGTTCTAGAAGTGAAAAGAGTGTTAGACAGAGTGATGAGTCTCAAGTTAGAAATTGAAGGCGTGATGGTCAATGTTGTTTGTGCTTATGCCCCACAGGCAGGCTGTAAGCTAGAAGAGAAGGAGAGATTCTGGAGTGAGTTAGATGAAGTGATGCAGAGTACCCCCAGAGGTGAAAGAGTGGTCATTGGTGCAGACTTCAATGAACATGTTGGTGCAGGCAACAGAGGGGACGAGGAAGTGATGGGCAGGTTTGGTATCCAGGACAGGAAGACAGAAAGACAGATGTTGATAGATTTTGCAAAAAGGATGGAAATGGCTGTGGCGAATACTTTCTTCCAGAAGAGACAGGAGCATAGGGTGACTTATGAAAGCGGAGGTAGGAGCACACAGGTAGACTACATCTTGTGTAGGCGATGTAATTTGAAGGAAGTCAGTGACTGCAAAGTAGTAGTGGGTGAGAGTGTTGCCAATCAGCATAGGATGGTGGTGTGCAGGATGACGCTGATGGTGAGGAAGGTGAAAAAGGCAAAGGCAGAGCAGATGACAAAGTGGTGGAAGCTGAAAAAGGAAGAGTGTCATGTTGTCTTCAAGGAGGAGTTGAAACAGGCTTTGGGTGGTCAGGAAGTGCTTCTGGATGACTGGACAACCACAGCCAATGTGATCAGGGAGACAGGTACGAGAGTACTTGGTGTGTCCTCTGGATGGAAAGTAGATAAGGAGACTTGGTGGTGGAATGAGGAAGTGCAGGACTGTGTACAAAGGAAGAGGTTAGCTAAGAAGAAGTGGAACACAGAGAGGACCGAAGAGAGTAAACAGGAGTACAGGGAGACACAGCGTAAGGCGACGGTAGCGGTGTCAAAGGCCAAACAGAGGGCGTATGATGACTTGTATGATAGGTTGGACAGTAAGGAGGGAGAAAATGATTTATACAGGTTAGCACAGCAGAGAAATAGAGATGGAAATGACATGCAGCAAGTTAGAGTGATAAAGGACAGAGAGGGAAATGTATTGACTGATGACAGAAGTGTGCTGGGAAGATAGAAAGAGTACTTTGAAGAGCTGATGAATGATGAAAATGAGCGAGAGAAAAAAGAGTAGAAGGGGTGACCGTTGAGGACCAGGAAGTAGCAAAGATTAGTAAGGGTGAAGTGAGGAGGGCATAGAAGAAGATGAAGAGTGGAAAGGCAGTTGGCCCTGATGACATACCAGTTGAGGTATGGAAGTGTCTAGGGGAGGTAGCAGTTTGATTTTATGACAAGAATATTCAACAAGGTCTTAGAAAGTGAGCAGATGCCGGAGGAATGGAGGAGAAGTGTGCTTGTGCCCATTTTTAAGAACAAGGGCGATGTACAGAGTTGTGGTAACTACAGAGGGATAAAGTTGATGAACCATACAATGAAGTTATGGGAAAGAATAGTGGAAGCTAGACTAAGAGCAGAGGTCAGCATTTGTGAACAACAGTTTGGTTTCATACCAAGAAAGAGCACCACAGATGGAGTTTTTGCTTTGAGGATGTTAATAGAGAAGTACAGAGAAGGTCAGAAGGAGCTGCATTGTGCCTTTGTGGATCTGGAGAAAGCATATGACAGGGTGCCGAGAGAAGAACTGTGGTATTGTATGAGGATGTCTGGAGTGGCAGAGAAGTATGTTAGAGTGGTGCAGGACATGTATGAGAGATGTAAGACAGTGGTGAGGTGTGTTGTCAGTGTGACAGAAGAGTTCAAGGTGGAGGTAAGACTGCATCAAGCGTCAGCTCTGAGCCCCTTCTTGTTTGCTATGGTGATGGACAGGCTGACAGACGAGGTTAGACAAGATCTCCATGGACTATGATCTTTGCAGATGACATTGTGATCTGTAGTGAGAGCAGAGAACAAGTGGAGGAAAATCTAGAGAGGTGGAGGTATGCCCTGGAAAGGAGAGGAATGAAGGTTAGCCTCAGTAAGACAGAATACATGTGTGGTAATGACAAGGACCCAAGAGGAACGGTGAGGTTACAGGGGGCAGAGATGAAGAAGGTGGAGGATTTTTAGTACTTAGGCTCAACAATCCAGAGCAATGGAGAGTGTGGAAAAGAGGTGAACAAGCGTGTGCAGGCAAGTTGGAATGGATGGAGAAAAGTATCCGGTGTGATGTGTGATAGGAGAGTATCGGCAAGAATGAAGGGAAAAGTGTACAAGACGGTGATGAGGCCAGCGACGTTGTATGGTTTAGAAACAGTGGCCCTGGGGAAAAGACAGTAGGCAGAGCTGGAGGAAGCAGAGATGAAAATGTTGAGGTTCTCTTTGGGAGTAACGAGGATGGATAGGATCAGGAATGAGTACATCAGAGGGTAAGCACATGTAAGACGTTTTGGAGACAAAGTCAGAGAGGCTAGATTGAGATGGTTTGGGCATGTACAGAGGAGGGATAGTGAATATATTGGTAGTAGGGTGTTGAAGTTGGAACTACCAGGCAGAAGGCCCAGAGGAAGACCAAAGAGAAGATTTATGGATGTGGTGAAGGAGGACATGAAGGTAGTTGGAGTAAGAGTAGAAGATGCAGAGGATAGGGTGAGATGCAGGGAAATCATTTGCTATGGCGACCACTGAAAGGAACAGCCGAAAGGAAAAGAAGAATAAGAAGGATGGTCTTGCAGCTTATACTCAGGTGCGACTTAACTATTAAAATATATACTGTAACTTGACATGCTTGTTATTTTTACACTGACAGCCAAGAGAGGGCGCTGAGAGGGCACTCTAGGCTTGTGTTCAGTGTCTGCTACTCATATTATTCATGTACCATTGAAAATTTAAACATCAACTTATAAAGACAACTGAGAAAGATTGAATGCAAATTCCTCCAGAAAGAAAATCATATTCTGTGGCTTACAAGCCGCAAGTAATGAAATATGCATTCGAAAACAGTAATCGAGCAACAGTAAGAAAGTTTGGATTGAGTGAGAAACTTATGAGGGACTGGGGAAAAGCAGAGGATATTCTAACTGCAATGAAGAAAACAAAAAAGCTCATAGCAGGCTAAAATCTAGATAGCCACAGCTCGAGAAACAAGTTCATAAATGGGTGCTTGAACAATGTGCTGCTGGGAGAGACTTGCTAATGTTGCGATTACGTCTCCATGCCTCGGTAGTTGCCAAGGCGATGAATATGAATGACTTTGTGGGAGGGCCTTCTTGGGGTTACTGCTTCATGCAACGCAACCACCTCTCTATAAGAGCACAGACAATGGTGTCCTAAAAAGTGGCAGCAGACTTCCAATCAAATGTTGACAGTTTCCTTGAGTTTCTTGAAAAGCAAGTAATTGAGCACAGCGTGACGTCGGATCATATTATTAACATGGACAAGGTCCCCCTCATGTTTGACATCCCCATGGGCCAAAGTGTCACAGAGAAAGGGCAAAAGAGTGAATATATTGACAAATAGTCAGGAGAAATCACACTTCAGAGGGGTGCTGGCATGTTGTGGAGATGGATCAAAATTGACACCAATGGTCATTTTTAAAGGGAAAGCCATGCCAAAAATCCAGTTCCATCAGTTGACCGTGAATGACAAAGGGTGGATGGATCAAGAAATGATGAGTTGTTGGCTTAAAATAGTGCTACACTAAGTATGTGGATGGCTTCTTTAGAACATGCAAATCCCTGCTTGTGATGTATAGTATGCGAGCAAACATCATGCCACAGTTCAAAGATTAATTAAAGGTTTGCAACTCCGTCCCTGCCATTATGCCTGGCGGCTTAACCAAAGTGCTCCAGCCCTTGACATTTTGGTGAACCAGAGCTTTAAGGCAGTCTTGTGCCACCTGTGGGAGCACTGGATGATGGATAGAGAACACAGCTTCACGGCAACCGGGAGGATGTGCCATGCAACTTTCTTGGAATTCATTGGATGGATCGACAAAGCTTGGACTTGACAACTGAAATCATTCTGCCGGGATTCAGAAAAGCCGATGTAATTCTAACCACTTAATCTTAATTAGGGTAGCGGGGAGGCTGGCGCCCATCTCAGCCGACTCTGGACAAGGGCAGGGCACACCCTCCAACTCCCCCAAAATGCGAGTTATATAGTCCTGTGTGATTTACTAGTATATATGTTTTTTTTTCTTTTTCATTATGCATTTTTTGGCTGGTGCGACTTGTACTCCAGAGTGACGGTGATTATTTTATCTCATTACCAGACCTAAACTGCCCCATCACAACTTATTTTAGAATGTGTTACAAGTCTGAAACGTAACAATGGATCTGTATTAACAAATGAAATGAAATTGACCAGACAAAACATGAAATAGCCTAGTTTGTATTGCTTGCTATTAAATTAAATTTAAACTCAATTTAGTGAGTAAATGACTGCTTTGTTATTCATGAGCATTTTCCATACTTTTTCTGATTTGTGGCTGAAGTCTATTCTTTTTTCTGTTCTGTTCTATTTACTTCCTGATGACATATCTATCTTTGAAAGGTTTGTGGAGAAACCACTTAACAATGATTGATTTGTCTGCCAAGAGCACTAACAACAGCCATGCTGCATGACTTTATTTAATAATTATTCCTTATCTAATTTTAATCCAACAACATATCAGAAAGAGTAAAGTTTCCACAATAAGGAAGCAAGAAATTATCAAAGTAGTTTCAGCCTTTCTTATTCAAGAATATACAACATATATGCAGTTGCTAACCCTAGTAAGTATGCAATTGAGATGCGTACTGTTTAGAATGTCCACCTCACAGTAAGAGGGTCCGAGGTTTGAGTCCTGGGCTCAGTGAGGGTGTGTCAATGTGGAATTTGCATAGTCTCCCTGTATTTGCACATTTTCTCCCACAGCCTAAAGACATGCACATTCGGCAAATTGTCTTTTACAAATTACTCCTAGGCATGTGTATCAGTCCTGTGATGGGACTGGCAAGCTGTGCAGGGTGCACTCTACTTTGACGCAGTTTTGGCTGAGACAGGCTTCTGCTTCAATAATTATGTGATTTGGAGAAATGAGTGAGTAATCCTGGTTAGATTTGACGTGGCATATTTACATATATAATGACTACTCCTGAGTGAATGAGTGGACAATGAGAGTCCTTTTATATTGTGTGGTGTGATTGTGCTAATGTGAATGTGTTTTAAAAGTTTGTTGACCTTGGATGTGGGAGCTGAAGAGAGTCATAGTCAGCCATGTTTGTAGACTGGGATGAATAATGGAAAAAAGGAGTCCAAAGTGTTCTCCTGAAAAATGTGACTGAACCACAGATCCAAGTGCTGATTTTTTTTCTTTCTTTCTTTTTTTTTTTTTGAATATAAACAGTAATTTCATTGTTAACTTAAAACTGTGCATAAAAAAGAAAACAATGGAAGACACAGTGGCAATTCTGACTCACAGCAAGAAAGTCCTGGTTCAAGTCACAAGACCCCAATTTTCTGTTTGGAGTTTTGCATGCTCAACCCGTACTAGTGTGGATTTCCTGAGATAGGCTTCAGCCTCCCCACAAACCTAGTAGGATTAAGCGGTTCAGCAAATGAGTGATGATCCTATTATTATTAGTAGTAATAATACAAATAATAATAACAATCATCATCATCTTCATCATAATCATAATAACAATAATAGTAAATTTATAGATTCAGAAACCGGAATGACAGAGGTTTATTTTTTATAGTTTAATGAGTACTTGTGTTCAGTATTTTATACACAAAATAAAAATTAAGTGGAAAACTAACATGCTGAAATGTTTTCATAGTTAGATTTTTTTTCTGTTTTTGGAATATCAGTTTGTCTGGACATGCTGAACGAGAGAAACTGATCAGATTTATTTCACAGGACACTTTTCCATATCAATCCATTAAAACCAGATCGACAAGGTGCGTGACTATCAACCTGGAGATCACGAATTCGAATTTAGATTGATTTCACAGCCATTCCTGACCAGAAATCAATGGGAGCAAATTGGCCGAGCTCACCTGAGAGGGAAGGATGGCATATTCATTTTCATATCACTTACAGAGATCACCAGCCAGTCATGAGCGTCTGTGAGCTCATTTGTATGAGGGGTGTGTACATTGTGACTTCCCTCCAAGCGTGTCGGACAGCCGCTAAAAATATATGCACAGCAGTTTAAAAAGATGCAAAAACTAAACAAAACAAAAAAGTGAGTCGGGGGGGTCGATCCTACTTGGCAGAAATTGGCAGTCACAGGGGTCTCGGTCCCCATTAACCATGGAAAGCGAGGGATCCCTGTGTGTGTGTGTGTGTAATATATATATATATATATATATACAGTAATCCCCTTATTTCGCGATTAATGGGGACCAGCCCTCTCTGCGATATGCGAAAAACCGCGAAATGACTTCTGCCACTTCTTAAGGGAACAGACCCACCTTTATATTATATAAAATTTAATTTTAATGTGTTCTATGCATGTTAATGTCATACAGGCATCATGTATTAATATATAAATAAATTATACACCTTATAATGACAATAAGTATATATAAATACTGTAAAACAAACCTTATAAATAACAAATCCACAGCAACGTCAAGGAGGAGAATCACTGCCGGCACTGGTGCTTGATTGTGGCCCGTCAGTGCCTCCAACGCCTTTGCTTTACAGTAGTATGTATCATGTTAGTGTCCAAACTCACATTATTTTTATAGCAGTCCGTAATGCACAATGATAAGGCATTTTCCATTCTCACAACGGCCTTATTGCACTGTTACTGTTATGGTCTGTGCTAGTTGGCGGTGTTTAACTCTTGTCTCTGTGCGTACACTGCTGAGGGGTGTGGCTGTTACCCGCAGGCGAAATCCAGAGAGCGCACCTGTTCATTCAACCAGAGGAGCTCCTTGCTCGACACTGTTTCCCCTCACCACTACGGTGAACACGATTTTTCCTGCACCCCAGTGCTTCTCCTGAGCTCAATAAAAGTCTTTGTTTCTTTGTACTTGGTCTCCTGCATCTTTGGGTCCGACAGATATGTGTATTTTCTCTTTGTACTTCCTAATGTAGCGCACAGTCGACTCGTGAATGACGTAATGGCGAGCCACAGACGCAAAACTTCAACTTTCTTTTAATAAATCTAGAAGCTTAACTTTCTCACTAACTGTCATCATTTTCCTTTTTTTTGGCTCACTAGATGATCTTCCTGTGATGCCGGGAGCATATCAGTCTGATCCAAAGATGCAGGAGACCAAGTACGATGAAACAAAGACTTGTATTGAGCTCAGGGGAAACACTGGGGTGTGGAAAAATCGTGTTCACCGTAGTAGTGAGGGAAAAACACAACCAAATCACAGAGTGTTGAGCACAGAGCTCCTCTTGCGTGCTGATGGCTGAGTGAATTCAGGTGCGCTCTCCGGATTTCGCCTGCGGGTAACAGCCACTACCCTCACCAGCGCATGCACAGAGAGAGAGAGAGAGATCAACAGCGCCAAATAGCACAGACCATAACACTTCCTGGGTGTTTTGGGGCCATTTTCAAGGCCTTAGCGTATACAACAGTACTTAGGAGCACAAAGAGAGAAAAACTGAGGCACTTGGCTGGAGAACTGCTTGATACATAGCATAGACGAACTAACAATGCGGCTCAAACACAAAGACAGGAAGCCCCATGTATTGGATGCTGTGAAATATAATCTCGACCAATCAGCTTGCTGGATTCACAGCCAATCAGAGAACACTTAAGTCAAGCAGGAGAATAGAGCATGTTGGGTAGCGTAGTTGAATGTAGTGCATGTGAATTTTGAATCTTCTTTTCCTTTCGGCTTTTCCCTTCAGGGGTCGCGACAGCGAATCATCTGCCTCCATCTCACCCTATCCTTTGCATCTTCTTCTCTTACACCAACGACCTTCATGTCCTCCTTTACCACATCCATGAATCGTCTCTTTGGTCTTCCTCTAGGCCTTTTGCCTGGTAGTTCCAGCCTCAGCATCCTATTACCAATATACTCACTATCCCTCCTCTGTACATGTCCAAACCATCTCAATCTAGCCTCTCTGACTTTGTCTCCAAAACGTCTTACATGTGCTGTCCCTCTGACGTACTCATTCCTAATCCTATCCATCCTCGTTACTCCCAAAGAGAACCTCAACATTTTCATCTCTGCTACCTCCAACTCTGCCTCCTGTCTTTTCCCCAGGGCCACTGTTTCTAACCCATACAGCATCGTTGGCCTCAACACCGCTTTTGTACACTTTTCCTTTCATTTTTGCCGATACCCTCCTATCACACATCACACGGACACTTTTCTCCAACCATTCCAACCTGCCTGCACACGCTTCTTGACCTCTTTTCCACACTCGCCATTGCTCTGGATTGTTGAGCCTAAGTACTTAAAATCCTCCACCTTTCTTATCTCTGCTCCCTGTAATCTCACCGTTCCTCTTTGGTCCTTGGTATTCATGCACATGTACTCTGTCTTACTGAGGCTAATCTTCATTCCCCTCCTTTCCAGGGCATACCTCCACCTCTCTAGATTTTCCTGCACTTGTTCTCTGCTCTCACTACAGATTACAATGTCATCTGCAAACATCATAGTCCATGGGGAATCTTGTCTAACCTCGTCTGTCAGCCTGTCCATCACCATAGCGAACAAGAAGGGGCTGAGAGCTGACCCTTGATGCAGTCCCACCTCCACCTTGAACTCTTCTGTCACACCGACAGCACACCTCACCACTGTCTTACATCTCTCATACATGTCCTGCACCACTCTAACATACTTCTCTGCCACTCCAGACTTCCTCATGCAATACCACAGTTCTTCTCTCGGCACCCTGTCATATGCTTTCTCCAGATCCACAAAGGCACAATGCAGCTCCGTCTGACCTTCTCTGTAC
>CM045737.1:28187347-28274847 GCA_024760905.1 Plotosus lineatus | reverse complement strand
AAAAATTAAAAATTAAGGAAAAATAGAGAAAAAGTTAAGGAAAATGCGGCAAAACAAGGCCAGTTATGCAAAGCACCCCCCCCCCCCCCCCAAAAAAAAAACAAAAAAAAACAAAAAACCCACACCAAACAAAACTACTTACATTTTTATGTGAGGTGCGCATCTGTGTGTGCACGCGTGTCTCTGTGTGTATTTATATTTTATTTACATCTTATGCATTATTTTTGAATGTTTAGTAGTAATTACTGTATAAGCATTTATAGTGGTGAATATATATTTATTGATATTATATACACATATAGTATACTAGTCCTTCTCAAAAAATTAGCATATTGTGATAAAGTTCATTATTTTCTGTACTGTACTGATAAAAATTAAACTTTCATATATTTTAGATTCATTGCACACCAACTGAACTATTTCAGGTATTTTATTGTTTTAATACTGATGATTTTGGCATACAGCTCATGAAAACCCAAAATTCCTATCTCAAAAAATTAGCATATCATGAAAAGGTAGTCTAAACGAGCTATTAACCTAATCATCTGAATCAACCAATTAACTCTAAACACCTGCAAAAGATTCCTGAGGCTCTTAAAAACTCCCAGCCTGGTTCATTACTCAAAACCGTAATCATGGGTAAGACTGCTGACCTGACTGCTGTCCAGAAGGCCATCATTGACACCCTCAAGCAAGAGGGTAAGACACAGAAAGAAATCTCTGAGCGAATAGGCTGTTCCCAGAGTGCTGTATCAAGGCACCTCAGTGGGACGTCTGTGGGAAGGAAAAAGTGTGGTAGAAAACGCTGTGCAACCAGAAGAGGTGACCGGACCCTGAGGAAGATTGTGGAGAAGGGCCGATTCCAGACCTTGGGGGACCTGTGGAAGCAGTGGACTGGGCTACAAGTACCACATTCCCCAGGTTAAGCCACTTTTGAACCAGAAACAGCGGCAGAAGCGCCTGACCTGGGCTACAGAGAAGCAGCACTGGACTGTTGCTCAATGGTCCAAAGTACTTTTTTCGGATGAAAGCAAATTTTGCATGTAATTCGGAAATCAAGGTGCTAAAGTCTGGAGGAAGACTGGGGAGAAGGAAATGCCAAAATGCCTGAAGTCCAGTGACAAGTACCCACAGTCAGTGATGGTCTGGGGTGCCATGTCAGCTGCTGGTGTTGGTCCACTGTGTTTTATCAAGGGCAGGGTCAATGCAGCTAGCGATCAGGAGATTTTGGAGCACTTCATGCTTCCATCTGCTGAAAAGCTTTATGAAGATGAAGATTTCATTTTTCAGCACGACCTGGCACCTGCTTACAGTGCCAAAACCACTGCTAAATGGTTTACTGACCATGGTACTACTGTGCTCAATTGGCCTGCCAACTCTCCTGACCTGAACCCCGTACAGAATCTGTGTGATATTGTGGAACTACCAGGCAGAAGGCCTAGAGGAAGACCAAAGAGACGATTCATGGATGTGGTGAAGGAGGACATGAAGGTCGTTGGTGTAAGAGAAGAAGATGCAAAGGATAGGGTGAGATGGAGGCAGATGATTCGCTGTGGCGACCCCTGAAGGGAAAAGCCGAAAGGAAAAGAAGATTGTGAAGAGAAAGTTGAGAGACACCAGACCCAACACTGTGGATGAGCTTAAGGCCGCTATCGAAGAATCCTGGGCCTCCATAACACCTTAGCAGTGCCACAGGCTGATTGCCTCCATGCCACGGCGCATTGAAGCAGTCATTTCTGCAAAAGGATTCCCGACCAACATGATTATTTGAAGGTTGACTTTTTTTGTGTTAAAACACTTTTTTTTTTTTTTTTTGG
Organism: Plotosus lineatus; assembly: GCA_024760905.1. Taxonomy (NCBI): domain Eukaryota; kingdom Metazoa; phylum Chordata; class Actinopteri; order Siluriformes; family Plotosidae; genus Plotosus; species Plotosus lineatus. The sequence continues at coordinate 28,273,030 of CM045737.1, read as the reverse complement.
TCGGATGAAATATGCTAATTTTTTGAGATAGGGATTTTTGGTTTTCATGAGCTGTATGCCAAAATCATCAGTATTAAAACAATAAAAGACCTGAAATATTTCAGTTGGTGTGCAATGAATCTAAAATATCATCATCATCATCTTCTTCCGCGTAGTCCAGGGTCGGGTCGCGGGGGCAGCAACCTTAGCAAAAAGGTCCAGACATCCCTCTCCCGAGCTACTTCCTCCAACTCTCCCGGGGGGACACCGAGGCGGTCCCAGACAAGCCGAGAGACAGTCCCTCCAGCGTGTTCTAGGTCGACCCCGGGGTCTCTTCCCGGTTGGACATGCCCGAAACACCACACCAGGGAGGCGTCCGGGGGGCATTCTGACCAGATGCCCGAGCCACCTCAACTGGCCCCTCTCAATGCGGAGGAGCAGCGGATCTACTCCAAGCTCTCCCCGGATGGCGGAGCTTCTCACCCTATCTCTAAGGGAGAACCCCGCCACCCGGCGAAGAAAGCTCATTTCAGCCGCTTGTATCCGTGATCTTGTTCTTTCGGTCATTACCCAAAGCTCGTGACCATAGGTGAGGGTTGGAACGTAGATCGACTGGTAAATTGAGAGCTTCGCCTTGCGGCTCAGCTCCTTTTCACCACAACGGACCGGTACAGGCACCGCTTAACAGCAGAGGCTGCAGCGATCCGTCTGTCGATCTCTCGCTCCATCCTTCCCTCACTCGTAAACAAGACCCCAAGATACTTAAACTCCTCCACTTGGGGCAGGACCTCATTCCCGACCGGAGGGTGCATTCCACCATTGTCCGACTGAGAACCATGGCCTCGGACTTGGAGGTACTGATCTTCATCCCGGCTGCTTCGCACTCAGCTGCGAATCGCTCCAATGAGAGCTGGAGGGCCCGACTTGATGAAGCCAAAGGACAACATCATCCGCAAAGCAGAAACGATATCCGATGGCCACCAAACCAGAACCCCTCATCGCCTCGACTGCGCCTAGAAATTCTGTCCATAAAAATTATGAAGAGAATCGGTGACAAAGGACAGCCTTGGCGGACTCCAACTCCCACTGGAAACGAATCCGACCTGCTGTTACCAATACGGACCAAACTCTGGCTCCGGTGATACAGCGACCGAATCGCCAGAGCAACGGATCCGGAACGCCGTATTCTCGGAGCACGCCCCACAAGATCTTTCGAGGGACACGGTCGAAAGCCTTCTCCAAATCCACAAAGCGCATGTGGACAGATTGGGCAAACTCCCATGCCCCCTCCAGAATCCTGTGGAGCGTATAGAGTTGGTCAAGAGTGCTGCGGCCAGGACGAAAACCACATTGTTCCTCCTGAATCCGAGGTTCGACTATCAGTCGGATCCTCCTCTCCAGTACCCCTGCATAGACTTTCCCAGGTAGGCTGAGGAGTGTAATTCCCCGATAATTGGAACACACCCTCCGGTCCCCCTTCTTAAAAATTGGGACCACCACCCCAGTTTGCCAATCCAGAGGTACAGCCCCGATGACCACGCGATGTTGCAGAGACGTGTCAACCAAGACAGTCCTACAACATCCAGAGCCCTGAGATATTCCGGGCGGATCTCGTCCAACCCCGGAGCTCGACCACCGAGGAGGTTTTTGACAACCTCAGTGACCTCCACTCCAGTGATGGGCGGACCCTCACCCGAACCCCCAGGGTCTTCCTCTTCCACGGAGGGCGTGTTGGTGGGATTGAGAAGGTCCTCAAAGTATTCCCTCCACCTCTCAACAACATCTCCAGTCAAGGTAAGCAGCTCCCCACCTCCACCGTAAACAGTGTTTGTGAAGAACTGCTTCCCCCTCCTGAGGCGTCGGATGGTGGCCCAGAACCTTTTTGAGGCCAACCGATAATCACTCTCCAGGCCCTCACCGAACTCCTCCCACGCCCGAGATTTTGCATCTGCGACAGCCTCGGCTGCAGCACGTTTGGCCTGCCGGTACCCGTTTGCTGCCTCAGGAGTCCCACAGGCTAATAAAACCCGATAGGCCTCCTTCTTCAGCTGGACGGCCCCTTTCACCGCAGGTGTCCACCACCGGGTTCGGGGATTACCGCCACGACAAGCCCCGACGACCTTACGGCCACAGCTATGGGCTGCCGCCTCAGCAACGGAGGCACGAAACATGGCCCATTCGATTCCATGTCCCCGCCTCCTCCGGAACGTGGTTGTAGCTCTGCCGGAGGTGGGAGTTAAAGGCCTCTCGGACAGGGGGCTCCGCCAAACGTTCCCAGCAGACCCTGATTACACGCTTGGGCCTGCCAGGTCTGGAAGGCAACCTCCCACACCACCGAAGCCAACTCACCACCAGGTAGTGATCGGTAGACAGCTCAGCTCCTCTCTTCACCCGAAGTGTCCAGAACATATGGTCGCAAGTCTGATGACACGACTACAAAGTCAATCATCGAACTGCGACCTAGGGTGTCCTGGTGCCAAGTGCACTTATGGACACCCTTATGTTCGAACATGGTGTTCGTGATAGACAAACTATGACGAGCACAGAAGTCCAACAACGACACACCATTCGGATTCAGACTGGAGAGGCCGTGCCTACCGATCACACCCTTCCAGGTCACACTATCGTTGCCCACATGGGCGTTGAAGTCTCCCAAGACAACGCGAGTCTCCCGAGGGAGCGTTCTCCAACACCCCCAAAGACTCCAAAAGGGTGGGTACTCTGAACTGTCATTTGGTGCATAAGCACAAATAACAGTCAGGACCCGCCCCCCCACCCGAAGATGGAGGGAAGCTACCCTTTCGTCAACCGGGGAGAACCCCAACATTTGGGCACCGAGACGGGGGGCAACAAGAATACCCACACCGGCTCGCCGCCTCTCCCCATGAGCAACTCCAGAATAGAAGAAGGTCCAGCCCCTTTCGAGATGGATGGTTCCAGAACCCAAGCTATGCGTTGAGGTGAGCCCGACTATATCTAGTCGGTATCTCTCCACCTCACGCACCAAATCAGGCTCCTTTCCCGCCAGAGAGGTGACATGTCCCGAAGGTCAGAGTAAGCAGCCGAGGATCAGTCCGACAGAACCCATGCCTTTGGCTGCCACCCAACTCACACTGCACCCGACCCCTAAAACTCCTCCCACGGGTGGTGGGTCCATGGGAGGGCGGACCCATGTCTCCTTTTCGGGCTGAGCCCGGCCAGGCTCCATGGGCATAAGCCCGACCACCAGGCGCTCGCCTTCGAGCCCCTCCCCTGGGCCTGGCTCCAGGAGGGAACCCCGGTGACCCGCGTCCGGGCAAGGGAGACTGCTTCCTTTGTTGTCTCGTGTCTTTAGGGGTTTGTTTTGAATCGCACTTTGTCTGGACCTTCACCCCGGACCTGTTTGCCTTGGGTGACCCTACCAGGGGCATTTGCCCCCGACAACATAGCTCCTAGGATCATTAGGTCACGCAAACCCCTCCACCACGATAAGGTGGCGATTCAAGGAGGGGGATTTAGCGGTCCTTAAGGCACACAGGAAAGTGGGGCAAAGGATTCCTGATGTGGCCTTTCGGTAAACTCCAGACTCTTACACGCAAACGTTAGGCGGTGATATAAGTCAGGACTGCGGTTATGGGTTTCGGATTATAATTTACACTGAATGATACTTAATAGAATACATTTAAGAATACATTCCCATCATGGAGCCATCAACGGCTAAATGGAAGGCTTTGGGATTTTAGAATTAGCTTTCAATTTTTTAGAATTAACTTTCAATATATGAAAGTTTAATATTTATCAATACATTACAGAAAATAATGAACTTTATCACAATATGCTAATTTTATCAGACGGACTAGTACATGTACGTATACGTCAGTCAGGGGGGGTCGATCCTACTTCACGGAAATCGACGGCGGGGGGTCTCGGTCCTCATTAACCGCGGAAAGTGAGAGATCCCTGTATTATATTCCTCACAATTGTTAATGTTCTTCATAACCTCTTGTGTGATGTGTGTGTGTATGGTCCTAAGCTTCTTGCCTGTGTAGGTTTTCTTAATTGTAATAAAATATATTTGTACCACATACATTCACAACTCTACTCTTGATATGGGAATAAATAGGTACATTTTGTAGTTGTCTCCAGCTTTCAGGCTTCATTGATCTGTATCAGTAATTCTCATCTGACAGTACGATCAGGGTACAGGCCTGAGGACTAAATACACAAAGAGACCTGGAAGGCTTCAGATCTATGATCTAGATCTTAGATCCACTATCAAGACAGCTGATTAAATCATTTTCTCCACAAAGACTGAGGCTGGGAACATTGCCAGCTGCAAACCCCCTTGTATTGCTGGCCACAGATTTGTACAACGTCAGACTGTAAAGAGCTATCAAGGCCATTTTTACTTGTTAAACTGTTGGAGAGACGTTAGAAATTATGATTTACCTCAATAGAAAGCTGACCATGAAAAAAAAAAATCTACCTCTTGCCTTTATTGTGGAAGAGCCTTCAGGTATTTGTACTCAAAAGTGTGTGTGTGTGTGTGTGTGTGTGTGTGTGTGTGTGTGATGTGTGTGTGTGTGTGTGTGTGTGTACTCTTACTGTACAGGAAATGCAAGTTTGTGTATTAGCTTTTTTCTGCAGATAGTTAATTTGGTACCTAGCCGGGGCAGTGGTGGTCTAGTGGTATAAGGCGCCGGATCGCTGATCCAAAGGTTGGGGGTTCGAGTCCCACTCTCCACAGGGTTGTCACTGTTCCCCCCCCCCCCAGTGCGCTAACTGGGTTATCAAAGGCGGGCCATGTCTCTCACTGTCTATGGTGAGAGGCATGTAAAAGAACCATTGCTGATTTTCGTAAAGAGTATTAGTAAAGAGTCGTCAGCGTGTTTCTGTCCCTTGCTAAAAAGGGTTGTGACAGGAAGGGCATCCGGCGTAAAAAAAACCTCTGCCAAATCAAACATGCGAATCAGATGATTCGCTGTGGCGACTCCTGAGTAAAAGGGAGAAAGCCGAAAGGAAGACAGACAGTTAATTTGGTACCTAGAAGTTAATCTTCTGTAGGTTACTCTGGGTAAAGGTGTCTGCTAAATGCTGTAAATGTAATCACAAGAATTTGATTAATGAGTCAGGAATCATATAAACACATGATGTAATGGATCTGTTTAACTGGACTGTTTAATAGCAATTAAGTCTTACTTGTAGACATTACTTTGTGTTAAAATTAAACAGTGAAATAAATTACGTAAATGCCGCCATGATACACATGGAGGTACATATGACTAGAATCTGAAATCTGTTTCAATAAAATATTATGTAGTATAAGGCTGCTGTCAAACAGTCTGTAAAGTAGGACCTTTTGGGGGTTTTCATTTTAAATGTTTATGCACCGTCAGTATAGTGTCATAAAAGGCCATACAACACACTTGGCTACGCTACTGAGTAAAAATTCATTTTTGTGCTGGACCCTTTGACTGCTTTTTCAAAGAAATATAGTCTCATGTTCCAAGTTTTTATTTTTATCCTTCCATCTATCTTTTTATTTATATATTTCTTTGAATACTTACTCTTGTTGCCACTCCACTAGACAAGAAAAAAAATCAGCACATAAATAGAGAATGAGAAAGAGACTGAGTTATTGAACAATGTCATGTTGTCTTTTAGCATCACATGCGTCTAGTGAGGATAATGGAAAACTCATGTTCTCAAATTTTTTTTTGTCCCACAGTCCTTCCTGCTTTTGTGGGTTTTTTCTTTTTAAGGAAGATAATTTGAAAGAAAACAAAAGAAAAATATCAAGGAGAACTATGATGTATTACATGGCTAAAAAATAAAGTGGTCAAGCAGTATGGAAGATTCGTAACTGAAGGCTATAGACATCATTTTAGAACAGAAAAGGAGCAGATTTTTATTTTACATTTTAAAAGAATTTTAAGTGTCTCTCACACACACACACACACACACACACACACACACACACACACACACACACACACACACACACACACACACACACACACATAAAAAGGAAATAAATTTAAAATCTTTATGACAGAAGCCACATTCTTGCAACCAAACTTCATTGAGCCTCATTGATTTCCTGAACTGAACTTAAGGTGAGAAGCTCCGCCATCCGGGAAGAGCTCGGAGTAGATCCGCTGCTCCTCCGCATTGAGAGGGGCCAGTTGAGGTGGCTCAGGCATCTGGTCAGAATGCCCCCTGGACGCCTCCCTGGTGTGGTGTTTCGGGCATGTCCAACCGGGAAGAGACCCCGGGGTCGACCTAGAACACGCTGGAGGGACTATGTCTCTCGGCTTGTCTGGGACCGCCTCGGTGTCCCCCCGGGAGAGTTGGAGGAAGTGGCTCGGGAGAGGGACGTCTGGACCTCTTTGCTGAGGTTGCTGCCCCCACGACCTGACCCTGGACTAAGCGGAAGAAGATGATGATGATGATGATGATGATGATGATTTCCTGAACTGCTTAGTCCTAATAGGGCCCTGGGAGACTAGAGCCTCAGCTGACTATGGGTGAAGGCAGGGTACGCCCTCAACAGCTCGAGACATGCATCCACACAAAACTAGTTACACTCACACCTGGGAGCAAGTTGGAACAGACAGTTTTCCTAATATGCATCTCTTTGGACCTTGGAAAGAAACCAAAGTACTCATACAGTCAGCACACAGAAATGCCCTCGCCAACCTGAGGCTTGAACCCAGGACACGAACCAATGAGGTTCTTGCTGTGAGTGGACATGAAATAACGAACAACAGGTATTTAGAGAAAGAGAAATGTAAATGTGACACCTCACAGTTAACAGGATCAAAGTATACTCAGTAACATCAGGTTCAGAACCAAACACATCATACATGATTGATATAAATCGGTGGCATTGTTAAAGGTAAATTTAATGTTAGGCAGTATAAGATAATGGCACAACAGCATCACATAATATTTCTATATATATTTATTTATTACTCCACACGTGTATATGCAGTTAACTTTATACCGGTGGCAGACATGGTATAAACAAAAGTATATTTTTGTTTTGTTTGTTATTGTTTTGGTTGGAATGGGGGAGGTGTAGGGTGCTACCAGTAGTACTGCAAATTCTGAGTTTGACAATCCTCCAGCAATAGCTATAACATTTGAGATCATAATTAGTTTCATTAGGATATATGCATGAAATTTTCCAAAAAAATTCCCTTCTCACATAATCATTATTTTTGTTTGTGCCTACGCAAAATACATCCACTCATTCATTTTCTGTAACTGATGAATCCTAAGTAGGGTCACGGGGAAGCTGGTGCCCATGCCAGCCTACTCTGGGCGAGGGTAGAGTACATCCTGGACAGCTCACCGGGCCATTGACAGGCAGAAATACGCTAACGGGGATGCAGCTACTCTTGTTGAAAGTCAGCAATGGTTCTTTTACAGTCTCACACCATAGACAGTGAGAGACATGGCTGGCCTTTGCTAACCCAGTGAGCTGCACCGCGGGGGGCAGGGGGGGTGACAACCCGTTGAGAGTGGGGTGTGAACCCCAATCTTAGGATTAGTGATCCAGCACCTTTCCCACCAGGCCATCACTGCCCCCCTACCCAAAATATTTTTTGTCAAATTCATTTTTCTTAATTTTCACTGCAACACTGACCAGGCAGTTACGAAGAAATAATGTATTTGCAATGAATGAGGCGTCACATTAATGTTTTTCCCAGATGAGCTTAATATCTGACTTCCTGCTTGCACTTTCCAATGAAAATGAAATAAAAATGAAAAGCTCCTTCTTGCTTATCCCAAAAGATCACAATAGCAACACATGCCTGTAGTCTTAACTAGATGGCTGCAAGGGAAAAGTAGGTGCTTCCTATTTGTAACTGCATTTCTATCTGTTTAGAACTCACTGCAGATTCATTTTGAATAATTAATCTTTGAATTTATCATATAGGGCTGCACGGTGGTGTAATGTTAAGCAGGTAAGCCTCACAGCAAGAAGGTTGTGGGTTTAAGTCGAGGGTGGGGGCATTTCTGTGGCATTGGTATGTTCTCCCTGTGTTTGCATGGGTTTTACCTGGGTTCTCTGGGTACTCATTCCACAGTCAAAAACATGCACATTAGGCAATTCCGGCAAGCTGTTCAGGTTGTCCCTTGTCATTGCACAGTGTTGACTGAGATTCAGTGTAAGCATAAAAACATTATGAAGTAATTCCTGACTAATGATTCATGTGATAGACAGCTTTGTGCAGCTTAAATTTTACGCACGTACATATTAAAATATAAATGAAATACAGTATAATAAGGACCGTTCAAGTTACATGTTAGAATAGTGATAATCCTGATAGAAAATTATATTACCATCTGAATCATAAAAAGGCTTTGGGCTACATCTAATAACTCAGTCTTAAACATAGACAAAGTTAAACAAAAAAAAAAAAAACAACTTTCATGACCACCACGGCAGAATAAACATTTAATTTACCTTACAGGTTTAATTAAAGGTGAATTTTATAAGCCTCTTATTCCATATTGTGACACAAAAAAAAAACACGCTAAGAAGCTCATAGTGCAGGGGTCAATAGTTTCTTTTCTTGATGGAATCTGGCACAGTGAGGAGAATATAAAAGGAAGAGAGGAGAGCATAGATTCTGAAGCTTGTGAAAACTAAATGTAGAAAAGATATCAGACACTCTGTATAGACTGAAACAATTCCACATAGAAAAGCAATCACAGTAAAGGAGAAACATAAGCGCCAATGCACAGACAGTATTGATTTTCATTTGTGATATGAGGACAGAAAACAGCAAACCAGAAAAGCAAACCTTTTGTTGCATTGCTCTTACTTTTGTTTGTCTCATCACAAATCACCAGAGTTTTGCTTTTTTTGAAGAAATAAATGCTGACTTCGCATCAGAAATGCACTTCATGTCATACTCAAATACATTCATTGTCCAATTATAACTATGGATTGTACTCTCTCTCTCTGTGTGTGTGTGTGTGTGTGTGTGTGTGTGTGTGTGTGTGTGTGTGTGTGTATTTAAACACAGATAAACAATGAAACAAGTGTCTGAATGCAGTTCATTTTTCAGAATACATTACAAAGCACACAAAAAGGTTTCAATTCTCCTGCAATCCAGCTATTCTGATTGCTGAACACCTACTCATCTAATGAGCCCTTAAGAACCAGAGTGGGTCATCCCACATTTTTTTCATGGACAATTACGTCTCTCAAAGTCATTTTACTTTTACCCAGAACCAGCCCTAATCCGTTACGTACTGAAGTTATTGAGAGGATTCACCTCTGGTTCTGGGTACAAGTAAAATGACTTGGAGAGCTATAATGGTCCATGAAAAAATGTGGGAAGGCTCGCTCTGGTTCTTAGGGGCTCAAATAACTACCATACTAAAACAAAATAAAATGTTAATATTACCAAAAATGAAGTTCAGTAAAGTGTTGGAATTATGCAATCACACATTCATGTGGGGCCGATGGCGTAGTGGTTAGGGTGCTGTGCTCCTGATCGGAAGGTCGTGAGTTCAAATCCCAGTTAGACCGCTCACTGAGCTAAGACCCCTGGGCAAGGTCTTAACCTCAAGTGTGCCTCTGTTTACCCAGCAGTATAAATGTGTACCAGTAAAAATATACTGGGAAGGTAACCTGTGATGGACTAGCGTCCCATCCAGTAGGAGTTGCACTTCTAGTTGCTTCATGCTATGGAAACCGGGGATAAGCACCGTTCCCATGAGCCACTTTACAGATTTTACCTTACAGACTCATGCTCAGCAAGGAGTAGGTTTTTTAAGCTCTGAAACACCTTTTAATCCATTTTTATAGACAACTGCAAGTCTTACATGTCAGACATCCTGTAGATTGACTGCAAAGACAAACTGCAATCAGACAACACACAGTAATTTGGATTATTTAGTGCCTTTGAAATTATATAAATTTGGATTGTATAAATTTCATGTTTGCTTACACAACTACTTTCAGGGTAAAAGCTTCAAGTAGACAGGTTTCTTCAGATGGCGTGTATAAAACAGAAATAGAAAAAGTGAAAACACTGCCATGGAGAAGGTATTAAGTCTATCTGTGTTTCATAAAGCAGTTTTTCTATTTTAAAATCTTTTCTCTTGTAGCCATGAAAGTAAAACAAATAACGTCATACACCTCACAGTTCTTATGTACTAAGTGACTCTGAAGCTTCCAGAAAAAATTCCAGTCTCCAACGTAAGCGGGAATTTTTCTCCCTGGAAAGTGTTGCATAATACTAGAGTGAATAAAAATTAAAAAAAGATCAATGTCTGCGGAGCACTTCTCAGGCAGTTTGTTTTTATTAAATATTCTCCCATCAAGTAACATGTACCTTGGCCATGGATCATTTAAACATAACATTAAGGTCATTAATCATGTTCAGCGAGTACTGGAAAAGATAACGGGGTATAAACAATCGTGAAGTTAAGTGTAAACTACAAGAAATACTTTACTACAATATTAGATGAGATAAGGCTTTAAATTGATTGGGGTAATCTGTTTATTTAGTTTCTCCACTTAGAGTTCATCTTTTTTTAACCGCTTGTGGTTTTCATTCATATTATGAGCAAGCTAGTGTGGAAAGATTTTTTCCGTGGATTTAGGTCGGTCGAGACAATAAAAAAAAATTAGTCAGTAATTTAAGAGGCACATGTATTTATGCTCAAAGCTAATGTCTACTGAATTTTTAGAATAACCCGATTAAGTTGAAAGTCAACAACACAGCTCTTTGGCGTACAAATCTAGCAACTTCTTTTGAACTTAGTTTAAGATTTTCATCTGTGTTGGAGATTCATCTGTGGACTGTTATCAATGTCAGAGCACAATATCAAAAGATACAAAAGACAACAAAAAAATAACTTGGGGAAAATTAATGAATGACTTGCATTTACACACATGCACACACATGCACACACACACACACACACACACACACACACACACACACACACACACACACACACACACACACACACACACATATATATATATATCTATATCTATAGATAGCTAGATAGTTAAATAGATAGACACACTATCTATAACACAGGCATATGCAGTGATCTCTCACTACTTCGTGCTTCAGTTTCTGCGGGCTTCAATGCATCACGGAATTTTCAAAAATACTCATCGAAAAATACAAAAATAAGGAAATTAAGGAAAAATAGGGAAAAGTAAAGGAAAATGTTGCAAAACAAGGCCAATTATTCACACCCCCTCCCAAACAAACAACCCCCCCCCAAAACAACCCCAAACTCCCAACTAAACTACTTAAATTTTTGTGTGTGAGCACCCGTCTGTATGTGTGTGTATTTATATTTTATTTACATCTTCTAGATTTTTTTGAATGTTTATTTGTTATTATAAGCATATGTGGTGTTGAATATGTATTTATTGATATTATATACACATACACATGTATGCTTATGTCAGTCAGGGGGGGTCGATCCTACTTCGTGGAAATCGGCAGTTGCGGGGGTCCCCCATTAACCATGGAAAGTAAGGGATCCCTGTATACTCATTCAATTAGTTGATGGCCTAGTATTTGGACCCAGACACAAGTACATCACTGAAAACATGCTTTGTGTTATTGTGGAACTAGTGTAGACAGGGATTAGAAACCCACATTGTTTCATTATGAAATCTCAATCAAGTTTCAAACTCATATTTCAAATTCAGATTCAGTGACGAGACAGAGCAAAATATTGATGAACAGGAGAATTCACTAAATTCATGCCGAGTATTATAGGAGTATATTTTCTTTGTTTTTCCTGCCAGTACTCACAACTGAATGACAATAAAAGGTAAGCAGACCTATGTGATAACACAGGAAAGAATATGTTATCCTAAAAACCTTCAAAATTACCACCACTTTCGGTATGTTTTGCATTCAGACAGGGAAGCCAACATGGCGGTTGCGTTGTGCACGTTCTAGTGAGAAAGTTTTGAGTGCGAAATGGACATAGCAATGCTAAACGGATATTTATCTTACACCAAAATGCACAACTTTGATTTATCTATTTGATCAGTGACCTGAATCGACGCACTGTTCACCATTTTAAGCCATGAGCAGTTAGTAGAAGGGCAATGATAAAACTCTTGTCTAGGAAATTAAGTTAATTCTGTGAATGGAATTCTTCAATAAGATGGCTGCTATGTGTCACCTTACCCTTTACGCCCGACGGTGACGAATTCGTCACACAAGAATTAAGAGCCTAAAATTTTAATTTATATCACCACGGGCATCTGGGGAACGACTGTGACGAATGCGGTACGTTTCCTGTTGAAGCGGACATTGGTATTGCGTCATATTTTCCCGTGTTTTTTTTCAGTTAGGCTCGAGACATCGTAAGTGAGTGACGTCCGTGAGTCATCGTTCAAATTGTCAGTAATAAAAGCACAATGGATCACCAGGTGAGATTCATGCACATAAAAAAATCGTCATTGAAGAATAATGATAGTTTTCTAAGAGCATCACTTATAAACATTATTGTTTTCTGTGAGGAATATCTTGGTGTTATTTATCAATTCAAATTGAGTCATAATGAGGTAAAGTCTGACCCAATTTTGTCATTTATAAAACATAATTGTTGAGTCAATTTGACTGGTGAATGTCTCTCATTATTCAATTTCGCCACTGGTATATCAATCGCCCCAGAGCTTTTTATGGCAGGAAAAACATCAGTGTCGAAAATGCTGAGCTGACCACTTGTGACGATAGTGACGAATCTGAGATAGAAATGGATTATGATGACAAGGTGGCTAATCGGAACTTCATCCCTGATGATATGAATATGGAAAAGAAAATATATCGAGATGAGGAGCCTCCTCCAAATGATGTCATTGTCACCATTGAGCTCGATGGAGATTCGGCCGTTATCATAGATGAACAAGCGCGAATGCCAACTGCAGATGATTCTAGTGCAAGCAGAGCAACAAGACGAAATCTCACTCAACAGTGGTCAGTCCTTCAAAATGAAAATCATTCAGTTACGGTGCCCTTCCTTGGTCCTGATCCACCTTGTTTTACTGAAATTCTCTCTTCGGTCGTGGAATATTTTGCTGCGTGGCTGTCAGACCATCAAGATTACGTGGATTATTAAAGGATATGAAATGTCAAAAGGCAATAATGAAAAAAGGACGAGATGCAATCAAAGCTGCTAAAATAGAGAATGAGAACTCAGAAGCAGTATACATATGTAAAATGGCTCAACAATAGAGTCGTGAACATGTTATTATCTACGTTCGCAAAAGTCGACCCCGTTACTACAAGACATCACTTCGATTCCAAAACTAAGAAGGTAGTTGAAGTTTATTGTCCTGATATCGTGAAGCAGTTCAATAAATCAATGGGAGGAGTAGATTTAGCCGATCAACTAATCTCGCTTTATAGGAATCCCATCAGATCTAAGAAATATTATATGAGATAGTGTTCCTGTCATCTGATCTGATGAAGGCTGGTAAAGTGGGCAGGAAGAAGAGGGGAACACCCCTCGTCATCGTCCTTCAGTTGCCGTTCAAAAAGACAGCGTTTTTCAGCTTCCACGAATTACAGAAAAAAGGCAAAGATGCAAAAAATGCAACGTGAGCCTGAACAGAAAATCCAACTGCTTCGAAGCTTACCATGAATAGTTGCAGGATAAAGTACAGCAGAACCGTTAACACCCTTATTTTCATACCAAAGGATTTTTTTTATAATTTTTTTTATTTCAGTATGATCCATTTTATTTTACATACATTTATAAGTACCATTTGTGCCAGCATTTCTATGCCAAAATATTCTTATAAGGCTTGTTTTATACCTTTTTTCCAAGGTTTGTGACATAGTGTGAAATGTTATTGATAATGCAATAAAAGATATGTGATTAAAAAAAAAATTTTACTTTTCACTTTACAAAATTTGCACGTTTCCTACGGATGTAAGTTTGTCACTCATTATTATTAATATTTATTCAATCTTTTCTACCGGATGTGACTAATTAGTCACGTATTATTATTTTTTATAATTAATGCAGAATTCATATTTTCAGTACATATTATCTTTAACCAGCTAAGTCCCAAAAAAAGCATGAAATATATACATATATATATATACATATATATATATATATATATATATATATTATTATATATATTTTTTTTTTTGAAGCTAGAGAATAATTCAGGGTGTAAAGGGTTAAATTTTCATTGTAGCATCTCTTGAGAAAATAACTCTAGAAACTATATAAATTGGGCTATTTTGCACAGTGTACATATACAGGTATTGTGAGAAGCTCAGAATCTGTGCGAGAGGCCAATGATAATTGTCAGACGTTAAGGAACACTTTTCCAATCATCAGAAGGAAAAAAATTGTTACGTTTTAAAGCAATATGTGAGGCACTCCACTGAAAGTAGGGGCTTGTCACACAGAGCACTTTTGAGATAAAGGCCAGAAAAGTAAAAATGGTCCATTTTTATCGAAATTCGGATTTTTGCATAAGCTATTAAAATAAATATTCAATTATCACTTGCTCATATGACAAGTGCCCTCATAAAAACAGTAGCAAACTTACTGGTTTTCATTGCAATTATTCATCGAGTTCGGTACAAGACATACTATAATCCAACCAGCAGAAGAATGGCCATGAAGTCACCTCTCCATTTTGGATACTGTTTTGATATTAAAATGACATTTCAGTGAATAAAATAAAGGCTATAAAGGCGATATGCTTGTAAACAATGCTGGCTAGTTGCTAAGGAAGATCTGAAAGGCGCAGTGCCCGTCACAGGTTAACTTCCGGTTTACTTCCTGCTTCTGATTTTACTGTATGCGGAATTTATCTCCGACTTTCTCTTCAATAACATTCATTAAGTTTATTTATAATTTTGTGAATACACATAATTTCTGGAAAAGAAGAGTGAAATGTCATCTGTGATGTCTAGCAGTATTAGTATAGATGTTAAATTCGATGTGAGAATTCGGCTTTGACGATGCCGGAATGCTTGGCCTTCTTGAAGATTATTTCGCCGGTGAGTTTTTTACTCTGCATGGAAAATTTGATGATGGAATTTTTTTGATTGTTTGATTTGTGTGTAACCTTGTCTGGACTGGACATGCTGGATCGTGGGTTGTTTAGTCTTGTACGAAAATTGGTCAAGGCCTGAAAAATACTTAAACGTTTAATTCCTTTTACATATGAACAAACTGATGATGATGATGATGATGATGATGATGATGATGCCGGCTGTGTTGATGAAGATTTTGATTTTGATGTTGGTAAAGAAGAGGCATCTGTTAATAAAAGTGTGCATGAGTTGTGTTGGTGGTGAGGATATAGATTAAGATGATAAATATTGAGGGCAGAGTTGATCAAGCCAGCTGTTGAGCAGAGTTGATGATGCTAGCTGTGTTAATGAAGATTTTGATGTTGATGAAGAAGAGGCATCTGTTATTAAAAGTGTGCATGAGTCACACTTGATGAGTTGCATGAGTTTGTTGTGTTTGGGATGAGTGTATGTAGATTAAGTGTAATTGCACCTCCAGTCCAGTAGTTGGCAGTGGCGCTCTCATTGTCGCGCTATGGTGTAGCAGTTTTTGGCACGAGCAAACAATATGACGTGTGGTAAACAACCCCTCAAGAAACAACACCGAAAATTTTCTAACAAGAACGAAGAGAAAGGTGGAGAGAGACGGAGAGATTAAGACCTAAATTAATTGAACGAGTTTAAGTAAGTTAAATAAGGATGTATTTTTATTTCAGGCACATTGGTGCACTTTAAACATTTTTTACAGTATTACAGATTATAAAACAATGTTACTGAAGTATTGCTTTATTGTACGTTGAACTATATTTCTTTCTTTTTTGTTTTTAATGTTAATAAAGATACAATGTTATGCAGACGGGAAGCACTAAAAGAAGCACTACTAACAATTTTATAGACAAATAATACTATTTCTCGTCGGCGCATTTGAGGTGTTGAAATGTTTTTCTTCCAAGAGGGGGCGCCAAAGAAAATAATTGAGAAGCACTTATTTAACTAGAAATTAACATGTAATGGTACACCTACTCTTCACAGGCTTTTCAGTCGTTATAGGGATGTGCAAAGCACAAAACTTTATTCACTATAATACACTCATTGCCTAGGACAAACTTGTCAATGTATGTATGTGTCAATGTATGGAAGACTTTGCAAACAGAAAGAATTTCACTTTATATTTATTTAATGATTTTTGGCATTTTGTAGAATGCGTTCTATACAATTCAGAATTTCACACTTTTCTGTTAAGGTGTTCACTGTACGCACCATCACCTTTGGTTTTGTACTATTACAACTTTGCCTTTGTTTTTTAATTTGTGCTAAAGTTAGTGCTAAAAAAAACTGTGATCCTAGAAAATATCCTGTCTGTTTCTCATTTTCCACAAGTGAGCAGTGGACAATGTGAGTCTTGCCTGAATGGACCTCTGTAAGAACCTGTTGCAGTTCCCATCATCTAAATCCATTAATTTGTTGGACCTACATCATTTAAAACATCTAAAAAAATTGATGAAACCTTGATTTATATCCGTTAAATAACAGCATATAACATTATTCCAACGATTTAGTATTTGAACTGAGTTGAAATGTGCGGTCTTGAGACTCGGTGACTGGCTTTGACATTAGGTCAGGCTTTCGTCTTCTCGCTGCCATTTTCTTTACAAATGTATCTACAGGGATCCCTTCTCCTACTTCGCGCTTGAATTCATGCGGCTTCAGTGCATCGTTTTTTTGTTCGGTTGGGTTTTTTTTGGTTTGTTTTTTGTTTTTTTATATTCATCGAATTAAAAAATAAGGAAAATAGAGGAAACGTTAAGGAAAATGCCGCAAAACAAGGCCAATTATGCAAAAAAAAACACCCCAAACAAACAAAAAGAAAAAAACAACCCAAAACTCCCCATCAAAACTACTTACATTTGAGTGTGTGTGCACGCGTATCTGTGTATGTGCGCGTGTTTTTGTATGTGTGTGTTTATATTTTATTTACAGCTTATGCATTATTTTTGAATGCTTAATTGTTATTATAAGCATTTATAGCATCGAATATGTATTTATTGATATTATATATACATATGCATGTATGTATATGTCAGTCAATTCCGACTTTGTGGAATTTGGCAGTCGCGGGGGGATCTCAGTCCCAATTAACTGCAGAAAGTGAGGGATCCCTGTATATGTGAAATACACAGTTTTACTTGTACTTACCACATCGTTTTACAGCTATAGTTACATGCCGAACTAAGCCCACGCTAAATTCATTTTAAGGTTCAGGAAACAGTTCAATATTTCTCATGATATTCCTGTCATGGACCTTTTTCCGCAACTCAGATCTCCAGAGTATCTCGGATGAGCTGCATACACTACTGTGTGTTGTTAAAAAGGGCCAGGCAATCGACTCCAATTTGATTTTAAGGCAGGCGGCTTAGTGTACTGCTGAGCTCATATTAGAGTGAGCCCGCCATCAAGGCTCTTTGGGGAAATTACAGGCCTAAGGAGGCTGTCTGAAACCGGGGGCCAGTAAAGCGTGGTGGCCTCTCCTGTATTACATTAACCGCAGTGCAACTCATTTGTAAAGTGTCACCCCCCTTCCCTGCTGTAAACAGAAACATTAAATCTGCCAGATCCACTGTGCTGGACTTCGCTTTCAGGGGCTCACAGGCATGCTGAGGAGTGGATGAGCACAGCAGTGTGCACGTTCATGCAACTGTGAAAAGGCTTTTATTTGATATGTGCAGCCCGTCTGTCAATAGAATATGTGATATCTCTGTAAGAATGACCCTCACTATTGCCTGGATTGAGGTTGTTTTAGCTTGAGATGAACACCAAGATAAAGTATGTCCTCTGATATTCACTGGATCTAGCAGCACAATTGTAAGATGGTGTTTATGCAGAATGAGAATCAATACAATCATTTTCTTGCGGTTGAAAACATATTGCATTTGTTGTTGCTTTGATTGTGACCTTAGTGTTCACAATGTGCCTGGGAACCTGATTGATTTGCTCTAATTACGTGTGTGGTTGTATGGTTTGCCTGCTGTCACTCCCTTAGGCTGCCTACTTCCGCTAGGAAGAATTGTGGCTGTTGCTCTCTATTCTGTATATATAAGTTTCACAGGTGTTCCACAGACTTTAATTTTTGCATTATTTAAAACCATAGGGACCATCCACTGGAGAAATGCGCCAAGCATCAATGGATGCAGACACAAATTTTCCATCTCCTGCTGAATAAATTGGTGTTGATGGCATTCATTGTTCTTTTTTTCTCTTACTTTTGCAGACACATAGAGAACTGGACCGGGCTGCAGATCTTGAAGGACGTTGACATGGAACTGTACACTGGACTACAACGACTGTGAGTATACCTCTAGCTTAACTCAAATACCTGCACAAATTCAGTGCCCTAGATTAGTTGTTAAATTTATATCTGAGTCATATCATGCATCATGCATAAATTATACATTTTAAAGTGTAGTTTTCAATTCTGCTGAAGGATTAGGCGTATTTGAACTGCTAAACACAGCATTGTCCCTTCAAATGCAAATACACTTCAAATCTTGGTGGTGTTTCACTGTGTCTAACCATCAGTTCGCCTGCCATTGACAGGCACCTCTTCAGTCTCTGCTCGAAGGAAATCAGTTTAAAATAATCGACTTGCATGCATTTGGTAACAGCAAGTAATCTTAGATCAATGCAAAACAACCCCTTTGTAATTATGTCTTTATTTTTTAAACAAGAAAAATGTTGACTTTGAGACAGATCAGTTGTTCCATGTTCTTCTCAAGTATGTTGTTCTCCTGATATATCTAAAAGTCGTGAAATTTTCTCTCAGGATGCCAACCACTGTGAAACAGGAAACAATATGACTGGGTGAACCAATCACATTATTCAACTTCCAGTTCTTTCTTTTGAAGCAAACCACAGGCTGCTGTTGAGAGATTGCTATTTTGGACAGCATCTGGGTTTGAAAACCGCTTTCACACTCAACCAAGCATGCCGAACCTACAGTGCAAATGGCATGGCATCCAGGAATAGCTCAATTGCGGAAAAACATTAATGGCTTTTAAAAATGGATTGGATCCATTTGATGTACATCAGATATAGAACTTAGGGGTTGGTTAAGGCTGAGTGGGTTATACAATGAATTAAAATTCTAAGGTCTTGTTAATTAGGTCATTTAAATTAGTGGATCTTAAAGTGGGGTCAGGGGACCTTCAGGGTTCATAATTTCTGTTGCAATAATGGACACCACATCCAATAATTAGCTAAGTCCATAAAGATATTAGCTTGAGTTGACCAAATAAATCACTCCTAAATGAGACTCAAAATAATAGCACGGACATAATGTGAATATTTGGAATACTACTAATAAAAAAGCTCTATTGGAGTAATGATCTTCATATTTTACAAGTTGGTTTATGTTAAAAAAAAAAAAAACCCACAAAGGCTCGACAAATCCTAAAAAAAATAGATAAAAAAACGAAACAAATAAAAAACAGTATACACAAGACTAAGGCCAAATATTTTGACCATTCTAGGCATTAAATATTCTTATTATAAATCTTGTGGGCAGAAACACCCCCCAGTTACTTACAACCAACCTCATACATGCCATCGACTCCTCCCATTTCCTCATCATTTCCCCTTTTTTTTTTTTTTTTTTTTTTTTTTTTTAAACATGTTTTCACATCATCCCTGGCATGAAAAACGGTGCAGTACTTTAATTTCTTGTTAATCCCTCACCAGAAAAAAGTGACGAATTCCACTCTGATTTACATTTTTCTCATTAGTGTTGCACTCTTCCGCCGCCTCTGTTGGGCTCTCCTAGTGCATCCTACGCCGTGGTGGTGACTCACACTTCCTCATCTGAGTCAACCACCAAACCCACTTGAGGTCATGGCATCTTTTTTTGTTTAATTTTTTTGTTCAGATCACTTCCTAACATTCTCCACACTATTATTAGGTAACACCAAGACAGACAGCGACATGATTCTTTCTCTATTAAGATACAGTATGTGTGACAGTATGCCTTCTCATTAAAGACCAGCCTGATCAATCCATTTTACACATAGACTAGTGGAAATTTGGCAAACATATCTAAAAGATAAAAAAAAAAGAAAATCTGCTTTGACAAAATAATGCATGATAAGGTAAACCAGTCTGTTGGGCTTTTTACAGCCAAGCCTAGTGGCTCATCAGGCTGGTGTTTATTCTCAGTTTCTGTAGCATGAGTTCAACTCCTCCTGGATGGGATACTCTTCCATCGCATCTTACCTTCCCAATATTTTTTTTTTTTTTTTTTTTTCACTGGTACCCATTTACTAGTCCTTCTCAAAAAATTAGCATATTGTGATAAAGTTCATTATTTTCTGTAATGTACTGATAAACATTAAACTTTCATATATTTTAGATTCATTGCACCCCAACTGAAATATTTCAGGTCTTTTATTGTTTGAATACTGATGATTTTGGCATACAGCTCATGAAAACCAAAAATCCCTATCTCAAAAAATTAGCATATTTCATCTGACCAATAAAAAAAGCGTTTTTAATACAAAAAAGTCAACCTTCAAATAATTATGCTCAGTTATGCACTCAATACTTAGCTGGGAATCCTTTTGCAGAAATGACTGCTTCAATGCGGCGGGGCATGGAGGCAATCAGCCTGTGGCACTGCTGAGGTGTTACGGAGGCCCAGGATTCTTCGATAGCGGCCTTCAGCTCATCCACAGTGTTGGGTCTGGTGTCTCTCAACTTTCTCTTCACAATATCCCACAGATTCTCTATGGGGTTCAGGTCAGGAGAGTTGGCAGGCCAATTGAGGTGCCAGGTCGTGCTGAAAAATGAAAATCATCATCTCCATAAAGCTTTTCAGCAGATGGAAGCATGAAGTGCTCCAAAATCTCCTGATAGCTAGCTGCATTGACCCTGCCCTTGATAAAATACAGTGGACCAACACCAGCAGCTGACATGGCACCCCAGACCATCACTGACTGACTGTGGGTACTTGACACTGGACTTCAGGTATTTTGGCATTTCCTTCTCCCCAGTCTTCCTCCAGACTCTGGAACCATGATTGCCGAATGACATGCAAAATTTGCTTTCATCCGAAAAAAGTACTTTGGACCACTGAGCAACAGTCCAGTCCTGCTTCTCTGTAGCCCAGGTCAGCCGCTTCTGCCGCTGTTTCTGGTTCAAAAGTAGCTTGACCTGGGGAATGCGGCACCTGTAGCCCAGTCCACTGTTTCCACAGGTCCCCCAAGGTCTGGAATCGGCCCTTCTCCACAATCTTCCTCAGGGTCCGGTCACCTCTTCTGGATGTGCAGCGTTTTCTGCCACACTTTTTCCTTCCCACAGACGTCCCACTGAGGTGCCTTGATACAGCACTCTGGGAACAGCCTATTCCCTCAGAGATTTCTGAGATTTCTTTCTGTATCTTACCCTCTTGTTGCTTGAGGGTGTCAATGATGGCCTTCTGGACAGCAGTCAGGTCGGCAGTCTTACCCATGATTTCGGTTTTGAGTAATGAACCAGGCTGGGAGTTTTTAAAAGCCTCAGAAATCTTTTGCAGGTCTGTCTGTCTTCCTTTCGGCTTTTTCCCTTTTACTCGGGAGTCGCCACAGCGAATCATGTGATTCGCATGTTTGATTTGGCAGAGGTTTTTACGTCGGATGCCTTTCCTGTCACAACCCTTTTTAGCAAGGGACAGAAACACGCTGATGACTTTGCAGCTCCTCTTTACGAAAGTCAGCAATGGTTCTTTTTTAAACGCCTCTCACCATAGACAGTGAGAGACATGGCCGGCCTTTGATAACCCAGTTAGCTGCACTGGGGGGGGACAGTGACAACCTTGTGGACAGTGGGACTCGAACCCCCAACCTTTGGATCAGCGATCCCGCGCTCTATACCACTAGACCGCCACTGCTCGGCCTTTTGGTTAAGATCAAGTGTAGTATCCTTTTGCAGGTGTTTAGAGTTAATTGGTTGATTCAGATGATTAGGTTAATAGCTCGTTTAGAATACCTTTTCATGATCTGCTAATTTTTTGAGATAGGAATTTTGAGTTTTCATGAGCTGTATGACAAAATCATCAGTATTAAAACAATAAAAGACCTGAAATATTTCAGTTGGGATGCAATTAATCTAAAATATATGAAAGTTTCATTTTTATCAGTACAGTACAGAAAATAATTAACTTTATCACAATATGCAAATTTTTTTTAGAAGGACTAGTATACTGCTGGGTGAACAGAGGCACACGTGTGGTTAAGACCTTGCTCATCAAGTCTTAGCACAGTGGGAGATTTAAACACAACCTCCTGATCATGAGCGCAGCACCCTAACCACTCCACCACCGGCCCCACATGATAAAGTACAGCTACAAAAATCTCATTGAAACAACAGAAAAACAGGACTGAAAAGATTTAGAAAATGAAAATGCAACCAACCCTTCATGCCTTTGGTCATAACAGGGAGAGGCAATGTTTTGCATTTTTAATTTTTGCATCCTGGGAAACAGTAGGCTCTTGTAGGTTATAACATCATAGCAACATATATTACATATGCCATGCACTCAGTACCAATTTCTGATGAGATTCCTGCACTTTATCCATTTTTGTCTTTTACAGTTTTACATTCTTGTCTGCAAGTCTTTTCCTTCAGGTCATCTACCATGTTGTACAAAGGTGGACAAATGTTATAAGACATCACAGCCATGGTAATAAGGGTAAACTTGTGTCAAATACCGATAACTTGTTAAGTATAGTCAATTTCTCCATGATATTTCTGTAATGAAAGCGCTAGTATGGCTGCCAATTTATTGCTCTCCAAAAGCCACTATTCATTGAAGCTGCTGCAGGGAATCAGCAAGGTGAAATTGTGGCCCCTGATGATATTATTATTCTAATGATCCCCTAAAAAGCATTCTGGCAGCTCCTAATGAACTGGTGGAATTTTCATTTCTGAACATTTAACCTACACTACCCTCTACAAATCATCAATAACAGAGGACTTTGTATGAAACAATGAGCTGAGTTGACAGCTGATGTGGTCATGTGAACAATCTACCTTTTGTTAATCTAATTGAAACCTGTTTTCATATCTCATTTAATAAGAGTATTATGTTCCTTCTTTGATGGCAATTGTGTTTACACTCCCCAGGACCATCACTAACTGCAATCTACGAACAATTCAACCACGTGCATTTGCACAAAACCCTCATCTCCGTTACATGTGAGTATTATCTTAAATTCCCGGTTTTTTAAATTACTGACAGCATGACAACATTTTTAAATTAATAATATTTATTAATTTTAATTGTGTAGTGCCAGATGAGACAAAGTACCCATCTATGTAGTCAGTCTCATTTTAATTGGTTCTCTGGCTCATAACTATGTGCCAAGTAGCTAGTAACAGCGTCTGCTATAAGCAATCGGACAGGATGAGTTGATGTAGATCATCAACATTTATGAATGGGATGAAAGTCATTTAGAGGCTGTCCTCACTTGAGTCACAAATGAAGCAGATGGACATGCTAATTGTAGAGTCATTAAGGATGAGGAAGGGAGTTTCATTGATGCAGATTTAAAGGAACTCTGAAATGCCTGGGACTGAAGTTGCAGAAAGTGCACAAATGTGTCAGAATCATATTTAATGGGAGCCAATGCAGACAATAAGGATAATTAAATGTTCAGCTTTGAACTATAGTAATTTTACAGCTACACACCAACTCTAAGAATATTACACTCACTCTTGCAGTTAAACTATTCTACGAAAGTAAAGAATGCTTTTCCTGTTTGAATTGTAATAATTCATTTTGGCTTTGATATACCTGGACACATAATGCATTTTAGTTATACACATGTGTTCTGTGCTTAATTTACTGCTAATTTATTTGTAAACTGGAATGATTGAACCCACTGGCAGTGCATTAGACATTCAATCAATCCAACAATCAGCCGTTTTAACTGTGCTTGCCACCATCATGGTTCAGTGGATTAGTCGATCGTGTGTCAATAACAATTTTTAGCTTTTATGTTCACTCCGGATGCCTGTTGTACATGAGTCCTTTGGTGTACAGAGCCTGCTTGTCATGGATGTTTTTAATTTACCAACTCCATCTGAAGCATTTCAGTCTGATTTCTTATGGAGCTTTGAAATAGAAAAGCTTTTTAAAATATATAATTTAAAATTGCAGGTAATGGTTTGAGATTTTAAATAAATCACAACTCTAAGTGCAAATACAAGTTTCCATATAATGCTAAAACAGTGGTTTTGGCCTCAGTTGTGCATCCATAGTTTTTCAAACATTCTACTGAAATGGGGAAACAGTTTTAAAACATAATTTCAATCAAACATCGAAATTTGTCTGGGGCCATGATGTTCATGACTTGAGGCAATTGTGATGAGAGTGGTTGTTCCTGATATTGAATTGTAATTATCTTGAGGAAACTTTTGATGGAATTGATATGATTGTGATTTTTTTTACTAATCATGATAGAACGAGATATAGTACAGGTTAACAGAGCGTAATAGTCCTTGATGCTCAATTTCGGGGAGCTTGATAAATTTGGAACAACTTCCAATTTTCATGTATAGTACTCATGCACCACACTTTTTTGAATTGTGTAGATTGAGGACATTGTGTCCCAGTGTAAACCCAGGGTTATCATGGCCTAACTAACTACAATGTTACCTAAATACTACTGTTGGGTGCACATTTAGCATGAATTCTAATGCTTGACAACCAGACAGAACTGTTTAGATAGAACCTTGGACCAGTATATAGAAGGACTAGAAACTCCGAGGGGAAGGTCCGGTGCATCCATCCAGGCCTCGAGCACCCCGGCCGTGCTTGGGAGGGGGGGCAACCCGCCCGTAGGTCCCCGGAGGTCACGACTCGTAGTGTGACGAGCCGAGCTGCGAGGGGAAGGTCCGCTGGATCCCTCCAAGGCCTCGAGCACCCCGGCCGGGATCGGGAAGGCGGGGCAACCCTCCCGGAGGTCCCCGGAGGTCACGACTCGGAGTGTGGCGAGCCGAGCTCCAAGGGGAAGGTCCGGTGGATCTCCCGCAGGCCTGGAGAACCCCAGCCGGGATCGGGAAGGGGGGCAACCCGCCGGTAGGTCCCCGGAGGTCACGACTCGTAGTGTGGCGAGCCGATTTGCGAGGGGAAGGTCCGGTGGATCCCTCTGAGGCCTCGAGCACCCCGTCCGGGATCGGGAAGGGGGGGCAACCCGCCCGGAGGTCACGAATCGGAGTGTGGCAAGCCGAGCTCCGAGGGGAAGGCCTAGAGCACCCCGGCCATCCCAGCATCCATCCCAGGCCTAGAGCACCCCGGCCATTCTAGGGAGTGCCTCATACCCGACTGTGAGCTCCTGGAGGTAGAACGACTTATTTACAGGTCTACCGGAGGGTTGTCATCAGGGTTATAGGAAAGCGAGAGCCAAGTCGAACTCCGGGCGCAGCGTCCGGTCGTTCTCTCCCAGGCCTGGAGCACTCCGGCTAGGCAGTGTCTCGAACCTGTTAGTGAGTTCCTAGAGGTCGAACCGTCTGTTTAGAGGGCTAGCGGAGGGGTGCCATCAGGTTTACAGGAAAGAGAGAACCAAGTCGAACTCCGAGCGCAGAGTCCGTTCACTCTCTCGCAGGCCATACTTAATAGTTATGGAGTTCATCGGATTAAACAAATGGCGTGTAATATTATGAATATGTATATTCAAATTGATCATCTATCTAATAGGTAAATCACAGTTATGAGTTTTAGTGTATGCTGAATAAGTATATATATATATTGGCTTTTGCACTTGAAGTATCTCACTAGACCTAATATACATTTCGTTGAGCTGTGGGATGAAACCAACATACATAGAGGAAGCCCATGTAAGCTGAATGAAAACATGCAAGGTGATCCTGCTAACCACCAGTCCACTGCTAAATTTTTACCTGTAATTTAAAATGTTGTTTTGAAAACAAATATATCCCTTCATGAGTGTAAGTAAAAAGGGAATTGTTTCCAAAACGTATATTTATTAAATTCATCACAAAAAATTACTTATCATGGATAGTATTTAAAAACGTGAAATTTATAGCCAAATACAACTAACAACTCCTAACCACCACAGGTCCGTCTTGCACGAAGGCAGTAAAAATCTGAAGGGCCTATTGTCATCAGGGAAGAGGAAAGGTCAGGTCCGGCTGGAGGAAATGAAAGGTCTGTCCCTCATTAACTCAGCCCTAGCCTACGTAATGCTTTGTCTGAAAATGTCACTTTAGTGAAACTACTTTCAATGTCACCTCGTTCAGTCAGGGCCAATTATGTAGCGTTTACCCCCACCTGACTCAACCATTCTAACCCTGTACGTCATTGGTCCTCATGTGAAGGATTTCCAAGCAATCAGACTGAATTTAGATTAAGTTTTAAAGTATGATGATAAGCTACAGCATACAATGGAGAAGACATTCTATTTGGCATTGTTGGTCTTTTGCTGACAGTGACATGCAGCACTGAGTTTAATATGCTATGACACCTGCCACAACATGATCAGAGGCACAGAGCATAAAACTATAAAGCATTACCAGGCTCTGAATTACTAAAGGTGGTTTGTTTACAAATGTGTACAATGTTCATAACACCTGGAAGAACATACACATGCTGATTTACCAATAAGATCTATGAACAATGTTTGCACATGAGTAAAGCAACTGATCGATTATATATTAACTCATATTCAAAATAATTTGTCATCCACCTTTTATCAGTAAAGACATTTTTATGAACCCATGAAATTTATCCTTTTCTTTTGGATTGTTTTCTTCTTGGCACTTGCTTGGTTTTATCTGACTGCTGAAGCCACACACACACACACACACACACACACACACACACATCACAAGGTATACATGATATCTCACTGTTGATGTGTATCAATCAATAGAGGTGTATAATAGATTATCGAAAACATTCAATGCTCCATTTAACATTGGACGAACCAACATCAACATCAACAACTGGGAAAAAAGGGGGTACCACAGCAATTATTAAGAAGAGGAAGAGGAAAAAGAAACCTTATCATAGATACTGCCAAAAGACTCACAGGCACATTCAAAGGCTGCAGAAATGTTTTGGCAATTGCTGGTAACTCCATGCAGGTGAAAGCAATCTCTGATCATATGTGGGAAATGAAATAAATCAATAAATGGTTATTGGATGTTTCCAAGCCTATGATAATCACCTTTAATCATTAGATGTGTTATGTTCTGATGAGAACAAGGTAGAAGGTTTTGGGCGTGATTTTACCTTTTTCATGTGCCATGCCTGTTCTAGGCTTCAGCTGCCACTGAGCACCAGCTGATTATGGTTGGCTAGGCGTATTACATAAGGGTGGTCTTGCACCTGGTATTCACAAGACATCTTCCATCCAAGGAGTAACTAGACCCAACCCTACTTAGCTTCATCCTGCGATCAGCTGAAATTGAGTGTTCACAGGGTGGTATTAGCATACAGAATGAAGCACTATACATAAAAGTTGCTATGAAAATGTGATTATGTGCAATTTAATGACATCAAAGCAGAGATCCCATGTCTCAACTAGTTGAGAACCATGCCATATCATAATACAGTATTGAGAAATGGTATGCTTGCCCTTGTCCTTGCCCAGCCTGGGACTCAAACCTAAGACATTCTTGCTGTGAGGTGGATTTGCTAACCACTACATCATCATCCACCCAGATCATATAATGTAATCATATAACAAGATTATATGACATTATCACTCCTAAATACACCCCAACTATCTGTATTGTGTCAGACAAAATGTGCTTATTTTAGACCAGAAGTCAGAGGGTAAATTAACACCGACTGATGGCTAGTGAGTCATTTTTATTGCACTAAAATGATCGTTCTGCACCTCAATAGAGGAAATACTATGGATGTGAAATAATGTAATGGCAATATGTTTCCCTCACATCAACCAGAACTCTATGAGGTGCTAAATCAGCACTGAAAAAGGTTCCAATGACCTTATGTTCTGCTCCTAAGTGTTTTTGACCGACTCTAGACACCATCTGGGCGGCTCAGTGTATTGCACAGTGAAAATGGAAGCCATACAGCTTGTGTTTTGAATACGTATGCTTAATTTATCATTGCTGTATGAGGTCTTATTTACGCAGACTTGTCCAATTATTTTATTGCTGCAGAAGGAATGGGTACAATAACAAGATTGGTATTTGACAGTTCTGAAACTTATAGAAAATAGAAGGTCTGATGGTTAATGGTTAGAAAATTGACTTTGTTTTGATCTTCTTTCAATCCAATTTCAAAAAGTTGGTTTGTTTTACACTCAAGACCTTTTTATCACAGACTCCCTGTCAATTCAAATCACTTTTTGTCTGAACTGGTTTTATATGGACTTTCTTGCAGACAGTTAAAGTGGAAGAAATCAAAATTTTCTTATGCCTTGTCAAAAGGCCCCAATGTATAAATGTGCAACCTATGTTTCACTGTTGCAGGGTGATACGCTAATAGTTGTAACTACAGGAGCAGGATATAGTGCCTAGTCTCCCACAGGAGGATGTCTCTCCCTGTTGTGACAGCGTGCTTAGATCAATAGTATCTTTTACACGTGTTCTACCCATTCACTGAACCATGTACAAGCCTCTGGGGGATATGCTTATTCCCTGCAGCTAATAAACTCTGAGACATCTACACACAGGGAATCCCCTGTGAATTTGATTCTCCCTCTTTGTCATGTTGAGGCGACACATTCCTGCTTTTTTCCGGTTTGAAAACTTTCAGCACGCTTAGCTGCAGACTGAACAGCGACGGTTGTGCGGCAATTGACAGATGAGTCAATTCCTCCAGATCCCATTCTGCTGGTAGCAGCAATGGCTGAAATAACAAAATGCTGTTTGAACGTCTAGATGAGACGAAGGCGGATTGCTTTTGACAGACGGTCGCTGGAGCTCTGTGTGCACAGCTTGAAGTCAACTCTGAGACTGAAAGAAGCATTTTCAGACCTTGCAGAGTTGCTAGCAAAAGATGTCTTTCATTCACACCTTGTCTTATAAACAGTGAGGTGGGCCTTGTTCCAGCCTGTTCATCAGACTCTAGCTGGGAGTCAAATTTTTTTTTTCGTGGTGCACGTCCTGCATGCATCTTGTGTGCTTTTTCTTATTTCGTCGATAGTGAACATCTCTCTTTCCCTTTTGGACTCAGCTCAAGGACTTTGTCAGCACCCTAAGGGGCAACTCAAGCTTTCAGTAATTAGCTTGATTGAGTACATGGGTCCAACACAAGCAGTTGTTTAGCCATTGTTGCCACTTGTTATTCACATAGTGTCTCCAATCATGAGATATAAAAACATTTTTGAATAAACATTTGTACGTTCCTTGGCTATGACACCACACATTTGTAATTAATTGTCAAAAACCATGTCACCTTTTTTATATATATATATATATATATATATATATATATATATATATATATATATATATATATATATGTGTCTGTCTGTCTTCCTTTCGGCTTTTTCCCTTTTACTCGGGAGTCGCCACAGCGAATCATTTTGATTCGCACGTTTAATTTGGCAGAGACTTTTTCGTCGGATGCCCTTCCTGTCACAACCCTTTTAGCAAGGGACAGAAACACGCTGACGACTTTGCAGCCTACTCTTTACGAAAGTCAGCACTGGTTCTTTTACATGCCTCTCACCATAGACAGTGAGAGACATGGCCCGCCTTTGATAACCCAGTTCGCCGCACTGGGGGGACAGTGACAACCTTGTGGAGAGTGGGACTCGAACCCCCAACCTTTGGATCAGCGATCCAGCGCCCTATACCACTAGACCACCACTGCTCGATATATATATATATATATATATATATATATATATATATATATATATATATATATATATATATATATATATATATATATATATATATATCGCCATTGTTTTTATCCCCACGAATGACATTAAAATTGGACAATCACAGTTTCTGTCACATGATGTTAAGCTATTTTCTTCACATATCCTTATTTGTGAGGGGACTGGTGTCAGGGTGCAGTCATTATACAGAGGCCCTGAAGAAAAGACTTGCTCAAGGTCATGCCACAGTGGTAGTTTGGTGTTATTGGGATTTGAGCACTGAGCAATTGGCAAGAACCCTCCTATAACCGTAAGCAATGATTGCCCATAATGTCCCACAATGCAGTGATTGTGACTGTCCCATAATGATATTTATTGCACCAATAGAAGGTACCAGAATAAACATCTTCCTCCAATGTTCCATTCACTTTGTTGTACATGTGGGAAATTAAATCTTCTTACGAATCAGCATTCCTCCTTCTTCTATAAAATTTAGACTCTTAGAATGCTTATTCGCTGGTTGCCTTAGATAATACTGCAGCTGATTCGGTCTTGAGCAAGAATTGATCAGTCAGTTAATTACAAGAAATCCATGGTTGTTCAGTTCCTGTCCATAGTCCTCAGAGAATTTCATATGAATTGTCTTGATACCCCATTTCACTGGAGCACGGCAGACTTATGGAAGCAAAAATGTTGTCATCCTCAAACGTTCCGCAATTATTCCGTCATCTTCCGTGTGATTCCGTAGTTATTTCTCAAGTCTTCCTCCACTATGCTCCCGGCAGGCCAAAATATTCCGTGAACGTGCTTTTGAACATGTTCAGTGTTCATGTTCAATGTTTTAACGTGCTTTTGAATATTTTCAAAAGCACGTTCACAGAAAAAAAATCCGTGCGTGTTCCGTGGAGTCACTTTGGCCTACTTTGTCATACCTGTTCCGCACATGCTGTGAGCGTTCCGAGAGTGTAAGAATTTCACTTTTCCGTTGGATTCTCACCCATTTTCCGTGTAAAAATGCCAAAGCTCCTCCATAGACTGTGTTCCATGCATTTCCGCTACGATCCTTGCATGCCATAGTCCAGTGAAATGGGGGTATGAGAAAAGATTTACATGACATACAGCCAGTGCTGTAGTGGTCAAAAAATAAGTGAGTACTCGATGGCAGCGAAGCAACCGAGGCGCGCAGCAGCACCTCAGCCCACGAAGTGGAACATTTTTTATTTACACAGTCGCGGAAATTTACGTTGATCAACTATAAAGTAGACCAAATTAAGTCAGTACACGCAACTCCGGCACTAAAACAAGTGGGTACACGGCATGTACCAGCATGTACCCACCACTACAGCACTGCATACAGCTGTATATTTCTCCAAATACAAGTGTCTGTTCATTTACTTACATTTAACCAAAAGTGGGTCGGACTTAAACCCTTAACTTTTTTAACACTGGAAAATATACAAATACAAAAATATCAGCACTTGCTGCAGTTCCTCATCTTTGAAATCCAGTACTCCATTTTCTAACATCCTGCATTTATTTGATGTTATCTCTAAAAATATATGAAAACGAGTATGTTCACCACCATAATTCTGACCATGAAACTTCTGAGTTCAGTTCAGTTCAATTTCTGTAACCACTTAATCATAATTAGGGTCGTGGGGAGGCTGGCGCCCATCCCAGCTGACTCCAGGTGAGGGCAGAGTACACCCTGGATAGCTTGCCAGGCCATCACAGGGCTGAAACACACTGACAGCTTTGCAGCTACTCTTGTTGAAAGTCAGTAATGGTTCTTTTTGCATGCCTCACACCATAGACAGTGAGTGACATGGCCGGCCTTTGATAACCCATTTAGCTGCACTGGGGGGGACGGCGGGGCAGTGACAACCTGTGGTGAGTAGGGCTTGAACCCCCAACCTTAGGATCAATGATCCAGCACCTATACCACTAGGCCACCACTGCCCTAAAGTTCTGAGAGTTAATGCATATATTTTACTTTTATAAATGCTTCCATTTAGCTCTTGAGGAGTATTAAACTAGCATATGGACATGTTTATTTGTCATATATATTGCCCTTTGTAATTTGATTGAAAATAATTTTTAATGGAGTGCCATAATTTTCTTTCCCCACAAAAATGATTTTCCGCAGTGTGCTGGCTTCATTTGTGAATACCTTTCATGAGTGTTTACTCAGTAATCAGGTTTCCTATTAAAGTAACAATCAATGACTTCAGCAGAATGCAGCAATTGCCCTGATGGTGCATTTCATTTTTTATTTTTGACCAAATGATTGAGCAAAAAACACTTCTGTTTAAGCTTAAACTGGTGCAGATTAGGTTCTGTATAATTTGCAACTGAGGCATATTGGTTGTTCTTCTGAAAGTCTCTGGAGGAATCTAAAGTATATCCTCCCCCAGGGCGGGGGTCGGCAACCCGCGGCTCTAGAGCCGCATGCGGCTCTTTAGCGCTGCCCTAGTGGCTCCCTGGAGCTTTTTCAAAAATGTTTGAAAATGGAAAAAGATGGGGGAGGGAAATATATTTTTTGTTTTAATATGGTTTCTGTAGGAGGACAAACATGACACAAACATTCTTAACGTTTTCCAATGCTGTAAAAATGTGTAGAATAAATATTACATTTCAACATTTCTGTCAACGAAGATTTGCGTCATAGCCTGCGACACACGTTTCTATCAGCAGTTCCGTGCATTGCTTGATGAAGTTGACAGCGAATATTCCGATCTCCTGCTACACAACAAAGTCCGATGGCTGTCCAGGGGTGAGGTTTTGCGTCGCTTTGTCGCTTGTTTAGAACACGTGAAAACATTCCTGAAAAGCAAAGGTCTGAACTACCCGCAACTGGAAGATACCGAGTGGCTCGAAAAACTGCACTTTTTGGTGGATATGACAAGCCACCTAAACAAGCTGAATGAAAGTCTCCAGGGGCGGGAAACACTGCACTGAAAATGCTGGAAGCTGTTTTGTCATTCGAGCGCAAGCTGACTGTCTTTGCCAGAGATGTACAGCGAGGCACGCTCTCCCACTTCCCCTCCCTGAGAGAATTCAAAGAAGCCCATCACGATCACACACTCAACAGTGATTATTTACAAGGTGCGATCGTTGAAATGCAAACTGCATTTGGGAGCAGATTTTGCGAGTTCCGAAAGGAAAAAATGACACTGTCTTTCCCTGTCACACCCCTGGAGATTGACCCGTCCTTGTTGAGCACATTTCCAGGAGTAAATCAAGCTGACCTTGAAATGGAAATGGCTGATATAGCCGACAAAGATTTATGGGTGTCCAAATTCAAACGTCTGACAGCCGAGCTTGAAGACGTCACTCGCCAGAAAGCCCAGCTTGCCCAAAGCCACAAATGGAGCGAAATTGAAAGCCTCCCAACACCCGAGAAACTTGTCTATGACACATGGAATGCTCTTCCTGACAGTTATAGGAACATGAAGACATATGCATTTGGAGTATTATCCATCTTTGGATCAACATACCTGTGTGAGCAGATTTTCTCAAACATGAACTACATCAAATCAAAATATCGCAGCCGCCTCACAGATGAGAGCTCGCAGTCCTGCGTCAAGATTCAAGTTACATCTTACATGCCCGATGTTGAGAAGCTGACCAGTGATGTCCGAAAACAGAAGTCACATTAAACGGGTAAGAACACAATCCTGTCATAGGCACATATTTAGTAACAAAGTGGCTGTTTTTATAAAGTGATTTCTGATTTTCCTCAGTATATATTTGGAATGACACTTCGGGATATTATTGTGTTTTGTTGCTCAGGTCCCAGGATAGCTGCGTTGGTTGCGTGTCAAAAGAGAAGAGGATGCTGCTGCGTTTTACCCTTGCACCGACTTGCTTGGCATTTGCACAGAAATCAAACTTAAACTGTATTAATTTGATTTTATATACTTTACCTTTTCAAAAGGCTGCTGTTTTATTTTTATAAATGCAGGCTGCGTTTTATTGCACTCTGTTTGTTGCCCAGATAAGGGGCACGTTATGCACGTTCCATTTTGTTGTCAAAATAAAAATGACATCAAAAATCGGATTTCTTTATTGCATTTCTTTAATTTCATCAAAGCAATGAAACATAATTCATTAATATTGTAATTAAGTTAAACTCGAAGTGGCATCGTACAACAGTGTAGTCACGTGGTGCGTCATTCTCTACAGGATGCGCTGCAGGGAAAATAAACATTTAATCATGAAGGCTCATTATGTATTTGTAGCCAACTTAGTCATTTTGATAGTAGGCTAATATAGCTAATATAGATACATACAGCATGTGTTGCCTTCATTATAAGGCTTATATAAGGCTTTTAATTTTTTGAGGCTCCAGACATTTTTGTTTTTTTGGTCCAATATGGCTCTTTCAACATTTTGGGTTGCCGACCCCTGCCCCAGGGGAACCGGTCAAGTATGTTGAATAAATTGGAATTAGGTTGAATGTAACTGATTCCACAATGCTGTTGAATTTTCATATCTGACTGGAAGGTATTGATTATTTTAAAAAATATACTGATTACTTTACGGGGGCACAGGGGCGTAGTGGTTAGTATGGCCCCCTCACAGTAAGAAGGCCTGGGTTTGATTCCCAGCTTGTTTCTATGTGGAGTCTACATGTTCTCCAGTGCTTGCATGTGTTTCCTCAGGGTACTCGGTTTCTGGATGAAGAATATGATATACTAGTCCTTCTCAAAAATTAGCATATTGTGATAAAGTTCATTATTTTCTGTAATGTACTGATAAACATTAGACTTTCATATATAGATTCATTTACACACAACTGAAGTAGTTCAATCCTTTTATTGTTTTAATATTGATAATTTTGTCAAAAAAGTAAAGAAAAACCAAAAATCCCTATCTCAAAAAATTAGCATATTTCATCCGACCAATAAAAAAGGGCTGTAAATTACAAAAAAGTCAACCTTCAAATAATTATGTTCAGTCATGCACTCAATACTTGGTCGGGAATCCTTTTGCAGAAATGACTGCTTCAATGCGGTGTGGCATGGAGGCAATCAGCCTGTGGCACTGCTGAGGTGTTACGGAGGCCCAGGATGCTTCGATAGCGGCCTTAAGCTCATCCAGTGTTGGGTCTGGAGTCTCTCAACTTTCTCTTCACAATAACCCACAGATTCTCGATGGGGTTCAGGTCAGGAGAGTTGGCAGGCCAATTGAGCACAGTAATACCATGGTCAGTAAACCATTTAGCAGTGGTTTTGGCACTGTGAGCAGGTGCCAGGTCGTGCTGAAAAATGAAATCTTCATCTCCATAAAGCTTTTCAGCAGATGGAAGCATGAAGTGCTCCAAAATCTCCTGATAGCTAGCTGCATTGACCCTGCCCTTGATAAAACACAGTGGACCAACACCAGCAGCTGACATGGCACCCCAGACCATCACTGACTGTGGGTACTTGACACTGGACTTCAGGCATTTTGGCAGTTCCTTCTCCCCAGTCTTCCTCCAGACTCTGGCACCTTGATTTCCGAATGACATGAAAAATTTGCTTTCATCCGAAAAAAGTACTTTGGACCACTGAGCAACAGTCCAGTGCTGCTTCTTTGTAGCCCAGGTGAGCCGCTTCTGCCACTGTTTGTGGTTCAAAAGTAGCTTGACCTGGGGAATGCGGCACCTGTAGCCCAGTCCACTGCTTCCACAGGTCCCCCAAGGTCTGGAATCGGCCCTTCTCCACAATCTTCCTCAGGGTCCGGTCACCTCTTCTGGTTGTGCAGCGTTTTCTGCCACACTTTTTCCTTCCCACAGACGTCCCACTGAGGTACCTTGATACAGCACTCTGGGAACAGCCTATTCACTCAGAGATTTCTTTCTGTGTCTTACCCTCTTGCTTGAGGGTGTCAATGATGGCCTTCTGGACAGCAGTCAGGTCGGCAGTCTTACCCATGATTGCGGTTTTGAGTAATGAACCAGGCTGGGAGTTTTTAAAAGCCTCAGGAATCTTTTTCAGGTGTTTAGAGTTAATTGGTTGATTCAGATGATTAGGTTAATAGCTCGTTTAGACTACCTTTTCATGATATGCTAATTTTTTGAGATAGGAATTTTGTGTTTTCATGAGCTGTATGCCAAAATCATCAGTATTAAAACAATAAAAGGCCTGAAATATTTCAGTTGGTGTGCAAAGAATCTAAAATATATGAAAGTTTAATTTTTATCAGTACATTATAGAAAATAATTAACTTTATCACAATATGTTAATTTTTTTAGAAGGACTAGTATTTTCAATTATTAAATGGAAATTGTGATCATGGCATCTTAAATGCAAGAATCAATTTCTTACTTACTCATCTGCTGAACCACTCAATACTATAAAAATTCTGGGAATTTTCACTCACATGTTCACGGTTGCATGTGCGTTGGCCCTACAATGCTCTGATGAGCAATGCAGGGTGTACCCGGTCTTTGCCTGGAGTTGGCTGAGATAGACTCCAGCCTTCCTGCAACCTTTAATATGATTGAGTGGTTCGGCAGATGAGTGAGAAATTTACTCTTGTATTTAAGAGGTATACAGCACTTTGAAATATGGTTTATTGGAAATTAATCAATCCTGGGATGGTAAGAGTGACTCTCTTTTGTGTCTGAATGAATGAATTTATAATTTATAATAATGTTTATAACATATAATAATGTTGATT
This sequence comes from Plotosus lineatus, assembly GCA_024760905.1. NCBI lineage: Eukaryota > Metazoa > Chordata > Actinopteri > Siluriformes > Plotosidae > Plotosus > Plotosus lineatus. Next base: position 28,236,504 of record CM045737.1, on the reverse strand, counting down.
ATTTTTCTTTAAGTGAATCAATCTATGGTCTCGTTTTATTATGACTTGGCATGTTCACTTTATAATGAAATCTTATCCGGAGTCCAAGAAGTTTGAGAAGACGACTATGATATTTTAAGTCAAAGTGACATCTGCTTGGGTGTGCTATGCTTGTGAAGTCTCTGACTCTTGAGGCATTTCAGCCAACTCCACGGACAGTGCCAGAGACACAGAGGAGGCAAATCTCTGTCCTGTGGAATAACTCAAGCACATGCTGCACATACGTATGTATGATCAGCTTTCGGTGTCCTTTTCCGGTGAAAGCAAGATTCATAAAATATGTTAGCATAAAATAAATAAATAAATAAACAAATAAAAATGCACTACTTAATATTGTGCAATAGATTTGCCCATTACCTTCACCAGCAACAAAAACAGCAAAAAAATAAAATAATAAAAAAAAATCATTGATGGTACAGCCATTTTCATGCATGACATAGGAAAAGGTGATTGGCTCTTCTTGACCTATTCTCAAGTTCCATTGGATCGTTCACTGGTGCCTTTTATTGGATGAATACATTAAGAGGAATTCTGTAAGGTCAAGATAGCCTACTGGTTTGAATTTCACAAGGGCGTGCTGCTCTTCTCTCCAAAGTGAAAACTCTGCCAATTCTTGCTGCCATCTGCCCTCCTCTTCCAGTTCATCAGAACAGCTCAAGATGGCAGGCCCAGGTGCCAGGGCATAGTAACTCAGCAGATGACAATTTTGAGCTGCTGCTGAGAGGTGTTGGCCCTCAGCCAGGTTGAACTCATGGTAAGTTCTTCATTCATTAGTGCCCTCTCACACCTTCGTTGTTCATGGTGTCAATCTCTTTGAGGTTTGGTCTTGCAATCAACGCCTTTGATGGTGCAGACTGACAAAGCTACAGGAAATAACAATTCAGCTGCAGATTTTCACCCGAGGACCATATGTGGCCAAGTGCTAAGGACTTGTGTTATTGGTGCAGTAATATGAACAGATATGAAGTTCAACTGATCTGTGAGTTTAATATAGAGAAGCCAGTGGAGATAGGACCTGCAGCGAGAGACCAGCTGGAGGAATACGACCGAAGATGATCCTTCACTTCACCCAACAGATCAATCATATCTGAAAAGTTTTTATTCTTTGTTCTCTCCAGGGCTCCATTATCCCAATAGCACCACCCATCATCACGAGCGTTGCCTCTTTCTATCTTTTTAAACATCTCTTGCTAGTATCTATCTATCTATCTATCTATCTATCTATCTATCTATCTATCTATCTATCTATCTCTATCTCTCTCTCTCTCTCTCTCTCTGTATATATATATATATATATATATATATATATATATATATATATATATATATATATATATATCAAAGTATGATGTCATAAATGTATCCCTTTCAGCCATTTACAATAATTGAAAACCAGTTCTATCAAAGCCAGGCAATCAATGAGCTGAGCGTTTGAATAGCAAGTTGCTTGTCAGTGGGCCCCTTGTAAAAATGTTCCCCATTTCTTGCCAGTCTTCAGCAAAATGTACAAACCTAATGCGGCCATATGTGACTTCCATTATCATAGATTGTTCAAGGTGAGATAAAGCAAAGCAATAACAGCAGACATCATACTGTTTGCACATCTGGTAAAATAATTTGGTGTTATAAAGAGAATAGTCAGTTAAAATGTAAGATGTAATTAAACTCTTCAAGTCAGTCTAAACTTACAACATAAAACCTATTTAGAATTAAATCATTTAAATATTCATTTGAATGCACAGAATCCTCAATACAGTATTACAGTTGTTGCTACTGCAGAATCATACATCTGAAAATCTATACTGAACACATGGTTGGAATCATCAAAAAATACCCAATCATGTTCCAATATGCAGATATGTCAGGCAGCATAGCTTTCAGCCAGGTGCAGGACATGAGTGTATCAGGGGCGTTTCTAATTTGCATAGTCATAGAATAATATTATAACACTGCATAAATAGCAACACTGCAGATGTCTTTATTATTTGACTGAAATAAATCAGTTTGCTTTAATCTCCCCTTATATGCTTTATAACAACTATAATAATAATAATAATAATAATAATAATAATGTTCCTTGAATCGCAACATTATCATCATATATTGCCAGAGTCAGAGCTTGATCCGCGTTGGTAACATGTTGAATTCGTTTCCAGTGGAGGTTAGACTCTGCCAAGGTTGTCCTTTATCATAGGTTCTGTTCATGATTTTGATGGCTTATGGATGTCTTGGTGCAGCCAAGGCATTGAGGGGTTCTGGTTTGATGGCCATAGGATCTCGCCTCTGCTTTTTGCTGATGACGTTGTCCTTTTGGCTTCATCGAGCTGGGACCTACAGCTTTCATTGAAGTGATTCGGAGCTAAGTGTGAAGCGGCCAGGATGAGAATTAGCACCCCGGAGTAGAACTGTTGTTTCTCCACATTGAGAGGAGCCAGTAGAGGTGGCTTGAGCATCTGATTAGAATGTCTCCTGAATACCTTCCTGGTGTGGTGTTTCAGGCATGTCCAACTGGCAAGAGACCCTGGGGTTGACCTAAGACACTCTGGAGAGACTACAACTCTCATTCGATCTGGGAGTGCTTTGCATCTCCTACTAGAAGAGCTATAGGAAGTGGCTGAGGAAAGGGACATCTGGGCCTCACTGCTTAGGCTGCTGCCCCGTTATCTGACCCCGGAACCAACAAAGAAGATAAAAATGGAGATGACAATAATAATAATAATAATATATGTTAGTGTTGCTAGCTGGGTTATCAAAGGCTGACCATGTCTCTCACTACCCGTGGTGAAAGGCTGTAAAAAACATTGCTGTCTTTCATAGAGAGTAGGTTGCATAGCCATCAGCATGTTTCTGTCCTGTGATGACATGGCGAGCTGTCCAGGGTGTACTGAGATGGGCACCAGCCTCCCCGCGACCCTAATTAGAATTAAATGGTTCAGAAAATGAATGAATGAATAATAATAATAATATATTCAAGCCTGCAAATGCAGTTATACAGGCCATTTTGAGTCTGCAATAAATTGTCCTTGTACTCATTTGTATTAATATTTGAAGTGCACCACATAGTACAGCTGTTAACTCTTTTAATGACATATGTACAATATATAGTATTTTCACAGTAAGTTTGCAAGAATTACATGAAAAGAGTAATAAATATGATAAATATATCCCACCCTTAAAAACTCAGGAGCTTGTGCTGTCAGCAGTGATGGCAATCCTTTTGAGGCGATCTATGATTTTTTTTTTTTTAAGGAGGTATCTGCAGATATGAATAATAGACAGCTGTATGACTCAGCCTGTATGCAGTGAGAGGAGCATCAGTGGGATGGGACTGCACCTGCATCCAAGTGGCTTTTGAAACATAGCTCTAATCATTTTGAAGAAATAGTTCAGTCCTTGAACCATAAATTAAGCAATTAATTCACAGCTTTGTGTTTACCTTTTTTCAATGATATCTGCCAGAATCTTTTTTTATTTTTATTTTTAAAGATATAACAGAAAGATGACATTTAGTTATTCGATCAGTGTGGGCAGTTTCACACTGATTCATGGCACAGTCACATCCTTTTGAAAAATTGTTTTAAGAGGTTTCATGCGTAATTCTCTGCCTCATTAAGTATGAATGGGCAGCAAATTAAGTTGCATGTCATGTTGATGAAAAGCGGTGAAACAACAAGAATCACCATGTAAAATAATCCTTTCAAAAGTTTAGTTCAAAAAGATCTTTTCAGACAAATGTCTCATTCATGACGAAAGTGATTTCAAGTGCCTATCTTGAACCTCTGCCAATCTGGTGAACACTGGAAGCATGTCTCAATCACTTGGAAGTAATATATACTTTAGTACATACATACATACATACATACATGGACATCTTTGACCTTGAAGGACGAACAAAAACAACATCTATATGTGTGTGTGTGTGTGTGTGTGTGTGTGTGTGTGTGTGTGTGTGTGTGTGTGTGTGTGTATATATATATATATATATATATATATATATATATATATATATATATATATATTTACATGTGCAAGTACAGATGGAACAAGTTGTTTTATTAAAATATGTATTATATAAACAATTAGAGATGACATGATGTGCTGTTGTAGGAAAATAATCAAGAGTGTGGTTTGGTGCCACCCAGTGTAAAATGGAGTTAGTGTTAGCATCCCAACATTGATATTTTGCTACTACAGCATGTCCTGAAATATTTAATTCTTTTATATGTTCATTCATTCATTTTTTGTAACTGGTTAATCCTAATTAGGGTCATGGGGAGGCTGGTGCCCATCCCAGCCGACTACGGACGAGGGCAGCTCGCCAGGCTATTGCAGGGCGGAAACACGCTGACGGCAATGCAGCCTACTCTTGTCGAAAGTCTTTTATGTGTTGTAGTACTTTAGCAGTGGCAATATTTAAGTTATCATTAAACAGCACAATTGAAGTTACATTCTCACAAATCTTCTTAGAGCATAACCATCTACTTAGATCTCATTGTTTTTTGCTTAATGTCATGTGTGTTGGCTTAAATTGTCATGTGCAATTGCCAATTTTCTCTTCAAGTCTTTCCTCTGCCCAATTTTTTTCAAACAGTGTTCATCTATTCCATGTTAAGCCCTTAATTAGTTTAAGCATGTCAATGCTGCTCACTGATATATATATATATATATATATATATATATATATATATATATATATATATATATATATTGTACATTCTTAGCCTTAAGCCCAAACCTTGTTTCTTAAGCTACACTGTATGTCTACACTAGCCTGAATAAATCTGAAAATGTGTATTTTATGCATCTATCTGTGTACGCAATGGATTTCATATTATCTTTGGTGGTATGTCCACACCAACACTTAAAGCCCTGTGAAAATGCCATAGCAGTATTTACTACATTTTCCTGATGATGTTTGTTTTGTTGCAGTATAATGGTGTACTGATTAGCCCTTCAACCATATAGCAAGCCAGTACACGCAAGTCCGCTTCTGTGTGAAGTTTGTATGTTCTCCCTTGGCACGAGTGGTTTATCTCGAGGTGCTCTGGTCATTCAAACACATGACATACAGACAAGAGGGCACCTTTGCTGCTGGGCAATCAGCCACCCCACTGTCAACCAGACCTGGATGAGCATGTAGAGTGGGGGAGCGACAGCATCCTCAACATCGCAGTTTACCAGAACTCTCTATGCCTGAAACACCCAGATTTGCTTCTTTACCTAATAAAAGCCTATTAACAAATTGCTGCTTCTTCAACGTGGGCAATGATCTGTGTTGTGGAGTTGTTCGTTTCATGAACATGGTGAGCTTTACCTTGATTGATTGTTTCTTTTTCTCCTCATAAATTTCACGATATGAATGAAACATGTTGTGTGCCATCCATTCAATCGTCGTAAAGCATACAAAGTTAGGGTCCACCTGTTCAAAACATTCAGGGAGTTTATTGAGTTGAGATAACCCCCTAACGGTGAATTTCTTTTCTGGCAACTCGTCCTCTTCTTTTTTTTTAATAATACAGTGGAGCCTCGGTACTCAAACTTAATCCATTCCAGACGGCTGTTCGGATTCTGATTTGTATGGATTCCAAATCCGCTTTTCATCATCATCGTCTTCCGCAAAGTCCTGGGTCGGGTCACGGGGGCAGCAACCTAAGCAAAGAGGTCCAGACGTCCCTCTCCCCAGCCACCTCCTCCAACTCTTCCGGGGGGACACTGAGGCGGTCCCAGACAAGCCAAGAGACATAGTCCCTCCAGCGTGTTCTAGGTCGACCCCGTGGTCTCTTCCCAGTTGGACATGCCCGAAACACCACACCAGGGAGGTGTCCGGGAGGCATTCTGACCAGATGCCCGAGCCACCTCAACTGGCCCCTCTCAATGCGGAGGAGCACCGGATCTACTCCGAGCTCTCCACGGATGGTAGAGCTTCTCACCTTATCTCTAAGGGAGAACCCCGCCACCTGGCGAAGGAAGCTCCGCTTTTCACATTACAAATAATGTAAATGGTCATAATCCATTCCGTCGTCTTTTGAACAGAAGTTAACGGTACCGTAACTCATATCATAGGTCCGCAAATTAAGTGAAAAAAATATTGAATACAGTACATTATGTTATGGTCTGTGTTGTGAGATGCTCTTTAACTGCACTGTGGATTTTTAGTGTTTAATAGTCTCTCACATAAGAGGTGCGCCTTGAAATGCGTGTTGGAGAGGGGCGTGACTGCCACACGCGGGATGGAGTGCTAAACAAACACATCTGATTCCAATTAATCACGGGCTATAAAGACTAGCAGCGCTCTTCCCGGTGCTAGAAGACTTGTCCCTCTTCCCCGTGATCTTTCTGGCTCAGCTCCGTGCTCCACCAGTTCCCACTTTAGTTTGATTTCCATGTTTCTCCACATCTCTATTATAGTGACTACAATTTCCCCGTTTCATCTATGAAAACGGGTGCGCTTTATTGTTCACAGGGAAGGCACTAGAGCACGGGCACTAGAAACACGGTAAATCAGCCAAAGGGGTTTTTTTCTCTTGTTAGCACTTTGCATGGATGACTCTTCTTAAGGATGTTCCTTTCTTTTCTTGAAGACCATTTCTAATGTGGCCTGTTTTTGCCTTCTTTTCAAATCCTTACGGATGTGCCTCATGACCTCATAGTTAAAGGTGTTCACAGCACTGCTAGCGCTTTAGCTTAGCATACATACATACATACATCCTCTTCAGCTTCGTTTAGGCGGTTATGCCTATAAGCCGAACTGTAGGCTTTCTGTTTGGTGCTTTAAATTGTATTTGTCGCTGGAGGTGGTACATGGCGTTAGTGATTAGATAGCTTTAGTGCTTTAGTGCTAGCTTTAGCTTTATGAGGATGATACGTACATAGTACTGTATCAACAACTTCCGGACTTCCCCAGGACAGCTTTATTAGGGATATACATAGTATCAACTACTTCCGGACTTCCCCAGAACATACATAGTATCAACACCTTCCAGACTTCCAGAAGTCGCGCTGGTCTCGTTTTTTCTTGTGCATTTCTCGAGTTCGACTTGCGGTTTTTGTTCGGTTTCCGAGACGCAAAAAAAAATCATGGATTTTTTTGTTCGGATTCGGATTTGTTCGGACTCTAGAGCATTCGGATTCTGAGGCTCCACTTTAATATGTATATTTTTTAATAATAATAATGTTCATAATAATAACAATAATAGGGCAGTGGTGGCATGGTGGTAAAGGTGCTGGATCACTGATCCCAAGGTTTGGGGTTCAAGCCCCTCGCTCAACCGGTTGTCATTGTCCTCCCCAGTGCAGCTAACTGGGTTATCAAAGGCCGGCCATGTCTCACTGTCTATGTTGAGACGTTCATGTAAAAGAACAATTGCTGACTTTTGTCAAGTGTAGGCTGCATGGCAGTCAGTGTGTTTTTGTTCTGCAATGGGTTGCCAAACTGTCCAGGGTGTGCTCTGCCCTTGCCTAGAGTCGGCTGAGATGGGTGCCATCCTCCCCAAGACACTAATTAGGATTAAGTGGTTCAGAAAATGAATGAATGAATTAATAACAATAATGATGATGATGATCATGATGATGATGATGATAGTAATAATAATAATAATAATAATAATGTTATTGTTTTTTTTTTCTTGTTGGAAGTCTCTGTCTCTCTCTCTTCTCTTTCTGTGCACGTGTTTATATATCTATAATCAGTCATACACACGTATTCTTATGTACGTCTGATTTTTTTTTGTCTCCCTCTAGTATTTTTCATTAATTCTGCATTAATGTAAATTTGTTATTTGTTTATTTTTTGTATATAATGTGAACATTTGAGAATAACCTGCGAATAATGTTCCTGTTTTTTTTCTTGTGGCGAATGTTTGAATCTCTCGCTCTCGCTCATCTTTTTCTTATTAATTACTTGTACATTGTTTAGTCCATTTGATCCTGCTTGGCTTGGCTGATGATATTCACATAGATGATACCAAACTATATAAGCTATTTATTAATGTTTTATTTTTTAGTCATGGGTGATTGTAAAGTCGAACACTCGTAAGATAGGGTTTTTGAATGACTTCTGCATCATAAGGTCACAGCTCCAAACTGTTGACTGTCAGGTTTTATGTGTAAGACCAAAAGAGAAGCAAAACATTCTTTACATTTATTTGTTGAAATAATAACCTTTAAATAATGCAATTCATAATAAATTCACGGGATTTCATTTATTCAGAAAAACTGCTGAAGATTTACTTGGCAGCCAGAATTGTTATAAAACATGCCAAAATTATACCTGAGACTACTGATGCATTTTTAAAGACAAAGTCACACTAGAAAATGATTCTTTTAGTGGAAAGTTGTTCATATATTTTAAGAAAGAAAATGTTCACTTTTGTGATTTTTTTTTTAACGACATCTTTGCTTTACAAACATTTTTAAGACTTTACAGCATGGTTAAGACTTTTGTGCTGTACTGAATATATCATATCTGTAACATACAGGCTGCATACTCTGTATAGTCAATATGGGCAGACATGAAACTAAATAATACAGCAGCCAGTTAGTTAAAAAGCGAGAGCACAGATGGCACAAGGAGTGGTATTGCATCAGGTTATTGAAATACCCTGTGTAGCTGCCATGGCTCTTACTGTGGCACCAAGCAGGGTCTCAGTTCTTTTTTCCTCCTATTTGGCATGCAAATGCAGAGCTAGGCATTGTCCTTAGCATGGATCAAAAGGACTCTTCTCTAATACTTCTAAGACCTTATTAGCATCACTGAATAAACAACGTTTGAGCACTAATAGGTTGCAGAATTTATACCATCTATTTGTTTGAATAATAACTGTTAGGTAATGCAACTTTTAATGAAGACGTGGGTTCACACTTATCAAGGTTAAGTGCTATATTAGCTTTCTGTAAGAGTTTTCCTTTTGAGTGACACTTTTGTTTCTCTTGTCTTCTGTAAGTTTGTAGTATTTGACCCTGGTTACCATGGTACATTCAGAGCTGTCCTTTATGTGCATTTTTATTTAATGTGGTGAAGCGCTGTTTCATTCATGAGGCATGAATTGGTTTACTGTTACACACCTAACATAACTACCCACATTATACAGTACTGGGGGAAACATTCAGACTCTTTTTTTGTTTAATCCTTCAAAATACAGTACTTCCAGTGTATACTCTATGTGTACTTCACATTCACACAGTCAATGCTGTATGACTTTGTATTAGACACAGCAAACAAGTATATATTTCTCAGCATAATCAGATATTGTATATAACACAAAATCAATAAAGTAAAAAGTATTCAAGTACTATATTAAATACACGGTATCCAAAAAAGTCAGGAAACTGGAAAACTGTATAAAAAAAGAGAGAGAACGTGAACAGTTAGGGGATGTGTTGTAGATAATAAATATGATATTGTGTTTAGAAACAGTGGCCCTGGGGAAAAGACAGGAGGCAGAGCTGGAGGTAGCGGAGATGAAAATGTTGAGGTTCTCTTTGGGAGTAACGAGGATGGATAGGATCAGGAATGAGTACATCAGAAGGACAGCACATGTAAGAGGTTTTGGAGACAAAGTCAGAGAGGCTAGATTGAGATGGTTTGGACATGTGCAGAGGTGGGATAGTGAGTATATTGGTAGTAGGATGCTGAGGTTGGTACTACCAGGCAGAAGGCCTACAGGAAGACCAAGGAGACGATTCATGGATGTGCTGAAGGAGGACATGAAGGTAGTTAGATGGAGGCAGATGATTCGCTGTGGCGATCCCTGAAGGGAACAGCTGAAAGGAAAAGAAGACGAATAAGGTTTTTGACTTTTCAGTCACCTTTTATTTATGTTGAAAATGTTTATTTGTGCTGTCACTGTTTGGCAAGATTTCATGCAACAGGTAGCAATCAGGTGCAAAATACATTTCTTCAAGTCCTCAGGAAAAATATTAATTTCTATATTAATTAATGCATTAATTTAACACTGGCTCAAAGCAGAACTCTTCTTAAAGCCTTGATGAGTTGTGTCCTTCTTATTGCACAAATGTTTTCAAATAAGTGGAAGCTTCAGAAAATACCTTGCTATATGGGCTCTGTAATCAGAATTTCTAGCTCTTCAAGGGCAGTTACACAAGAATTTGTTTCATGAAAAAACCCATCACTCATTTGGGAAGAAATAAAGCTAAAAGCCAAATATAAATTAAATTTAATTTGATGTTGTTTCGATGTTGTTTCAGTAAAAAAATGAATACTACTCACAACCCCTGCACAGAATTCCCAGTGGACATAGCCTTCTCCAAGTCCACAACAATAACAGGCTGGATAGTTAGTCTCCCATGACCCTCTCAGCAACTCTGCAAGTGTAATGAGCAGGTCCACTGTTTCATGACGAGAATGATAGCCACATTGCTGTATCTAAATCAACGTTTGACAGTCGGACAGAGTCTCTCCTCCATCACCCTGGAGTAAACTTTCCTAGAGAGAATAGCAGGGCGAGCCCTTAATAATTAAAGCCTATTCTCCGGTCCAGGCAGTTGTGACCTGCTGGTAGAGGTGCTGGATCACCGATCCCAAGGTTTGGGGTTCAAGCCCCACTGTCAGTGGGTTGTCACTGTCCCCCCAGTGCAGCTAACTGGGTTATCAAAGGCCGGACAGGTCTCTCACTGTCTGTGGTGAGAGATTCATGTTAAAGAACTATTTCTGATTTTCAACATGAGTAGCTGAATAGCTGTCAGCTTGTTCCCACCCTGCAAAAGCCTGGCGAGCTGTCCATGGTATATGCTGCCCTTGCCCGGGGTCGGCTGGGATTGGCACCAACCTCCCCCGTGACCCTAATTTGGATTAAGTAGTTACAGAAAATGAATGAATGAATGACTCTCCAGTCATAATTAAAAAAAAAAAAAAAAATAGCGACCACCTCATATGTCTGCCAATTCACAAGTATTGTCATAGATCTCCTTGCAACATTCAAGAGACGCGTTATCCCAGACAGCCTCACAAGATTCAGAGCCTTCAGTATCTTGGGCCAAATCTCGTCCACCCCAGCATCCTTTTTTCCCACTGATTTTCTTTGCTGGGGTGACGTTAATGTCTGGCAATTAATCCAGTCATTTCTGAATGTCATCCTAGTGATCCATAAATAAAATTGTGTGCACTACTTAATGCTTTCTCCAAATTGTTTTGCACACATTGAAGTCTGGTTCTAATACTTTTTAATCTTGTCCTCTTCCCTTTGATTAAACTGCATTTGCAATTTGTCAGATGCTTAATTATTTTCCCAATTTTGTATGCTTAGTGTTTGTATACTGTGCACTGTCAGGGCTGTTCATATTTTCTTAGACCCCCAGTGAGACATTTGTGACATTATCAAAATTTAAACTTAAAATTAAAAATTTAAAATTCCTTGACTTTAATGTGCTCGGAGTGTAATTTATTTTGTGCTGCGATCTGGCAGGCTGGTGAAGTAAAAATGACAGTCTAGTATTCTAGATAAACTCATCAATAAGGCAAGTTTTTGAAGTGGTGGGTGAATTGTGAGTGGTGTTGAGATTGATAACTATTATAGATAATATCTTCACCTCCTCCAGGGTATACCTGTCAGCTTGTAGAGTACCTTTTAGTAAAGATGATAGGAATGAGTGCAAGAAAAAGTTATTCTTGCTGACAGCTCTCAAACTGTACATCTGTACTGACTTGGACAATATCAGGACCAGGGAGTTTATAGACGGTTCAGAATTGTTTGTCAGTGAAGTGAGAGTGACAAGAAAAAACGTTCAAAGAGAACATTAACAAGAAACATTGAGTTGAAACAGATGTTAAACAGAGCTTTTATACTGTGCCACATCAACACTGTTCTGAGTCATACTGTAAGATCATTATAAGTTTCTGGACATAATTTCCTATTCAGTTAATTGACAACAATACTGTCGGCTCTGAAAGCAGAATAGAATAACTTTTGTAAAGAAAAACCTGAACAAAAAACACTTAATTTCATGCACTGTTAGGTCTCAGCTGTACCATTTATTAAACTGTTCAGAATTCAAAGTATCTTAAGGTAGTAACAATATCTAATACAGTATTATGAAAAACATTTAAATGATCACACAGGCTAATCCTTGCTGCGATCATACAGCACAACAATATATCATACAGTAGGCCTCCACAGTGGTTCCCTACACCTGCTAAAACATAGGCGTAGGAACAGGGGGGGCCGGTGGGGAATTGGCCCCACCACTTTAAACTCTAGGGGGCCAATAGCCTGTTTGGCCCCCACAGTTTTACAGTTCAATACAAAATTAGTAGAGGCTTTGACAGCTAAGTCACAACTAATAGCACATACTAATTGAGTAGTACATTATTATTTGATCGAGTAGTTTGTACTTTCAGTGATTCTGATGCAACTACAGGTGTCTATTTATAGCATAGATCTTTCTAATACAGTGAGTTGTCGACTGACAACGGCGTTTGGTTCTGACAGACCGGTCATAACTCGATCTGGTCGTATGTCGACTTTCCATCCAAATACACTCACGCCAAACAAAAACAGATGAATAAATCTCGTGCATTTAAATCTATACATCTATTTTCAATTCCACGTCATGGTGACATGCAGTGGAGAGCCAATCCTTTCTGTATTCCACTGTGTGGGCGGGTCTGATAACTTCAAACTCCAATTTTATTGGATTATAACAACAGCCGCAGACTGCGCGTGTTGTTTGAGTAAAGAGATAAATTTCCCTCGTTTTGATCGGCTCATTTCCACGAAGCCAAGCACGGCTGGCAAGCAAACACAAATGGACAGACATGGAAAACTCAACAACACTCGCACTGCACTGCCATGAATCATGCTTCACCACTTTTGCGGTCATAAAGTCGATCGGACGTAACTTGCATAGGTCGTAAGTCGACAACTCACTGTATTAGTACACGATTCTGGATTGGGTAAAGATTGGAATTCAATGAGGCGGTTAAAGACCTATCTACGCAGTACCATGACGCAAAAAAGAATGAACAATACACTTGTTTGCAACGTCCACATGAAACAACTTGACAGCATTTGTATGGATGATATAATAAAGGATTTTGTATCAAGAAACGGCAGGCGAGTGAGCTACTTTGGCAAATAAACATTTGTCTTTAAAGAAATAGTTAAATATGAAAATAAGTATTATTATTTTACTGTATTATACAATATAATGTGTTTAAATACATGGATTCATTCACAAACTTTTGTTATAGAATTAGTATTGATTCTTATACATGTACATGTAAATGTATATTATATGCAGACACCAGTCATGATATATACTTCTAGCCTTATATTTTTTATATAACTTCAAATGTTAAATTTAATTTAATGAGTTTGTTAATTTACAGTTATGAAACTATAGACTTGTGGGGAAGCTTAAGGGAAGCTTGTGATTTGAAGTGACAAAAGCATTTCATAGTTTAGCTTAATATTAACAATAAATGTTCTTGAAAATGAAACAATCACGTTTACACATTTTGTAAGATTAAAATAATAAAATAACTTGTTAAATTGGCCTAGAGACATGCTTAAAGAGTTATATAATTATATTCCAGTTAATATACATTATGCTGTTTGATGTATTAATATATATTAATGATATTAAATAATTTGAAATAAAAGATTATTATTTTATTTTCAATGTTCCAGACTGTTACTTTATAATTTAATTTTTCTCAAAAGTGGAGCTTGGTTTGAATTCCAAATATATTCTTGTGATGCTATGCATACTGCATGATAAATCTACAAAATATTATTGGTGATTTGTACACGAATTTGCACCAAAATGGACATCTGGACTTTAAAAACTCAAAAAATTTTCTGGGGGAGCTTGCCCCCAGACCCCCGTAGTTGACAACTGCCTAATGCAGTCGCTTGGTCAGCCTTTGGCTGACTTTGTGTTATCCATGCATGTTGCTTTGCGCCGACCCCCAGCCCGGTACCTGACTTTTCAACTGCTTCCTACGCCTATGTGCTGAAATATTTCAGAAATTCAAATTAATGACTAAATCACAAACCATGCCTGACATGGTTCTGAATGTATTTAGATGCAGTTCAGCAGAGGGACAACCATGCAAATGGTCATATACTGCTTTTCCATAATTATTGGCATCCTTTTTGAAGATTTGTACAAATCATTTTGAAGAGTTGTAAAATATTTTTTAATCTACTTTTTGCTGATGTAACTTCATCTCATAATGAAAAGACTCGGAAAAAATTAAATATTCATTTAAAGTAAACGTATTCATATAAAAACAAATCCCTTGTTAAGAAAAATAATTTACACACACACACACACACACACACACACACACACACACACACACACACACACACACACACACACACACACACACAAGGAAAAAAAACCAGCCTCCTATATAACTTGGGTACATAACATAAAGAGAACACAAACAAAAGTAGAGAGCAATCCGTCGACTTTTATAATTCAGAAAATGGTTATTTAAAAAGCTACCTGCCTGAGATGTCTGTACTCCTAAGACATGACTTCAACTGAATCTGGTACATACTTGCTTCAAAAAAGACATGAGAAAATTTTAACATTAACAGAAAAACATTATGAGAAAAACTTCCAAATATCACTACTGGTGAATTACTAGGAAAAAAATAAAACTTGGGGGTTAAAAAATCTAAAAAAAAAACTACCATTAGATGCCTACATGCCAAGAGATTATTTGGAAAGTGTGCCAGGAAAAGCTTTTACAGTTAATTAACCACAAATGTAAGTGCCTGGAGTTTACTACAACTTTGACCGGAACTGTGTTCTATGGTCTCATTAAACAAAAATTTAACTTTTTGGTGATTATAACTCAAGATGAGCTTTCACGACAATATTTCATTAAGTCTATTTGAACATATCCAGATCCAGTTGTGACAGCTCATCATTTTATGTCTGTTTATAACTGAGGTAATCAAGGAGAGTGTGAGCAAGTATAGCGTGATAGTGTCACATGATTGGAAAGATTGAAAAGGGTCACGGAAACTGTAGTGTTTTGTGTGAATGTCTGTGTTCACGAGTGGCTGCTTGGCTGGCTGTGAGGTAGACAGTGTGACAGCTGCCTTTGCCAGGAAACTAAAACCTGATCTGTGATTGAATCTTCCAGCAGGACAGTGATCTGAACCATATGTCCAAATCAACACAAATGGTTAGTTAATCACAGAACCAAGCCTCCACCATGACCATCTCAGTTCTTTGACCTGATTCAGTCTGGGGAGGCGAAGAGGTGATTGCACAAGAGAGGGGCTTTGGACCCCAGATGATCTGAAGATGCCCTGCTTTGTATTCTCCACTTTTATAAAATGTGATAGGAGCAGATATAGAAGTGCATTTTTATTGGCGGGTGGACGGGTGGGGGGCGGGGGGTGTTGTACAAAGTATTAAATGCAGTGGTACCAATAACAAAGCCACCTGTGTTTTTACTGAAAATATTGATTTCTGGATGTAGGGTTTATTTTCTCAGAATAAATTTATTTCAATTTATAAGTTGAAGGTAATTCAGATTTATTTAATCCACATTTAAAACAAAACAGGTGTTGAGTCACAGTGCTGTACATAAGGGGATAAAATGAACACTCGACAAATACAAAAAAGTGATTTTTTTTTTTTCTCTCTATTTTTTAAAATGGTTTTGGATATTGTTAATAATATTCCTGGAATGAGCAGAGGGTAGTCTTTATGATGAGAGGAGTAGCTGATAGGTACATATGTAAGGTATGCAGAAATTATCATTTACTCAAGTTAAAGGGAAGCATGAACTTCAGAAAAGTGTCTCCATAGAGTATCCGCAACAGCAAACGAGTCACAGTTGTTGAAAGTTAAAGGCAGCAATAAACATTTAGAACGGTTTAATTCTTCATTTATTATACACCAAATCCAACCATCCATCCATCCGTCTATCCGTCCATCCATCCATCCATCCATCCAGAAACATCCAATAAGGCACTTGCACCATACCATGTGACTCTTATAATTAATATAGAATTAGCAGATGTTCCAAGCTGACACGTTTAGCTGTGAGTAAAGAGTAATACCAAAGCATTGCCCCCTGTGATTCAGGTGTATTAAGTCAGTAAAGAAAACAGCTGCTGTACTGAATCATTCAATATAACATCCAATAGTTCTCCTATAGCACGTGGGGCTTATTGACTCATTCGGTTCTGCTTTACACCAGTGGTCCATAATGAGGCAATAATTATGACAGTGAAGCATATTTTTGTGCCTACTCAAACTCCATATTAAAAGCTGTTTTCTTGAGTGTTCCAGTAGCTGCTGCATATTCCCATGCACTGAGTATTATACAATGACGAAAATAGCCTCTCTACAATTCATTCATTTATTCATTTTCTGAAATGCTTAATCCTAATTAGGATTGTGGGAAAGCTGGCACCCATCTCAGCCAACTCTGGGCGAGGGTAGAGTACACCTTGGACAGCGAGCCAGGCCATTGCAGGGCAAAAACATGCTGATGAATATTCAGCTTACTCTTGACTTTCTATAATTATTACCAATACAGTATTTCTTTTTCGGAATTTATGGGGCAGTGGTGGTCTAGTGGCATAGGGCGCTGGATCGCTGATCCAAAGGTTGGGGGTTCGAGTCTCACTCTCCACAAGGTTGTCACTGTCCCCCCCCCAGTGCGGCTAACTGGGTTATCAAAGGTGGGCCATGTCTCTCACTGTCTATGGTGAGAGGTTCATGTAAAAGAACCATTGCTGCCTTTCGTAAAGAGTAGCTGCAAAGTCGTCAGCGTGTTTCTGTCCCTTGCTAAAAGGGTTGTGACAGGAAGGGCATCCGACATAAAAACCTCTGCCAAATCAAACGTGCGAATCAGATGATTCGCTGTGGCGACTCCCGAGTAAAAGGGAACAAGTCGAAAGGAAGACAGACAGACAGACAGTATTCCTTTTTCGAAATTAGCTCCTCTGTGTTGAACGGTAAATTTACTGCGTATCATACCATTAGCTGTCATAGTAAGGCCAGTTCTTATGAAACTCTATGTGCCTGAATATGCCTTAATTAGAACTTCAAGAGCAAGAGAAACAGGTCAGTAGCATTTAGACTTGAACACCTCTGACTTGATTATCCCTCTGCAATGCTGTCAGTTTTTTAATTTCAGTATTCACTCGGTCCATAAATCAACAGTGGTTCTTCCCATCAGATGGCAAATTAATGTATTTCCTAATTTATTAACTTCCACTGAGCAATTTCTTTTTTCTTCTCTTGGCTGACATTTTTCTTCACATGGTGAGAGGTGACCTTTGTAAAGAGCATCTCTTAAAATATGTAGGTGGTTAGGACAAATATGCTAAAAACGAGACAAGACTGAAGATTTTTTGCAATATTGGCGGGCCATGCAAGCATTCACATGAGAGGAACTTTTGTAAACACCATGGGGTTCACCTCTGCCGCAAACCTGTTTCTTGTCTTATCCCTATAAATAAAATATTCAGGTCACCAGGCAAGGCGGCATGGTACCATAGTGGTTAACAACACATTCACCTCACAGCAAGAAGGTCGTTGGTTCAAGTCAAGGGTTCAGGACAGGCATTCTTGTGTAGAGTTTGTTGATACAGGGATCCCTAACTTTCGGCGGTTAATTGGGACCGAGATTCCTACGCGACCATCGAAATCCATGAAGTACGATCACCCCCGCCCCCCTCGACTGACGTATATATACATGTGTATGTGTATATAATATCAGTAAATACCTATTCAATGCTATAAAGGCTTATAATAACAAGTAAACATTAAAAAAAATAATGCATAAGATGTAAATAAAATATAAATACACACACATGCAGACGCATGCGCACGCACGCAGATGCGCCTCATGCACTGAGATGCGTACCTCACAACAATGTAGCTAGTTTTGATGGGAGATTTTGGTTTGTTTCGTGTTGGTTTAGTGTTTTTTGTTTTTTTTGATAATTGGCCTTGTTTTTGTGGCATTTTCCTTAACCTTTTCCTCAATTTTTTCTTAATTTCCATATTTTTTTTAATTCGATGAATATTAAAAAAAACAAAAACCGAATGAATTGAAGTGTGAAGTAGCGATGGATCCCTGTACATTCCACCATGTTTGCATGGGTTGCATCTGGGTATTCTGGTTTCCTCCCACAGTCAAAAGACATATATATTAGGCTAACTGTTTGTCTTCCTTTCGGCTTTTTCCCTTTTACTCGGGAGTCGCCACAGCGAATCATCTGATTTGCACGTTTGATTTGGCAGAGGTTTTTACGTCGGATGCCCTTCCTGTCACAACCCATTTTGGCAAGGGACAGAAACACGCTGATGACTTTGCAGCTACTCTTTACGAAAGTCAGCAATGGTTCTTTTACATGCCTCTCACCATAGACAGTGAGAGACATGGCCCGCCTTTGATAACCCAGTTAGCTGCACTGGGGGGGGGGGCAGTGACAACCTTGTGGAGAGTGGGACTCGAACCCCCAACCTTTGGATCAGCGATCCAGCGCCCCATACCACTAGACCACCACTGCCCCATTAGGCTAACTGACTATTCCAAATTACCACTACATGTGAGTGTGAGTGATTGTCTGTACATTAGGTCTGGGGTGGACCTGGCAAGCTGTGTGGGGTATACAAAACCTACACCCAGTGTCAACTGCCATTCCTGCGACCTTAGTAGGATTAAGCAGTTTGGTAAATGAATGAATGAAAGCCACTCGACGTTTGTCTGATTACAGTACTGATGTTTTGTTCTCTTGGATGAGCTGCTAGCTTAAGGCTTAGATCCACACTGCAGATGATTCTGCTCGCTGCTTTCTGCCCTGCTTTGCTCCAATGAACTCATCTTGATTGCTGAAAGGCACTGATTCAGTGAATCTACAAAAATAAAATGTGCCCTGTTACCAATGTGGGTATAATAAGTTGACAGGAAATATGTTCATGTTGTAGCCTTATATTAATTGAAGGGTAAAATGCATATCTATGTGTCTCTGAGGCTGAAAATTTCACACTAATCTCAGAATAGCCACCAACAGGAATTACCACTTCAATATTCTGTAGATAAATACACCTTGAACTATTCACTTTCAGTAGGTTCTTACAAAGAAAAAATCTATTGCAACTTGTGATTTATGTAACATGGTTTGATAATCTTGTCAAAAAAATTCTTGAATCAATAGCAAGCATCAGAATACAAAAATGGTACAACCCGACTTCCTCAGGACTGAGAAAATGTGTGTGTGTATGTGTGTGTGTGTGTGTGTGTGTGTGTATGTGTATGTGTGTGTGTGTGTGTGTATATGTGTATGTGTGTGTGTGTGTGTGTGTGTGTGTGTGTGTAAGGGTGATGACACTAGAGACGACACAGAGCCAAGCAAACTCCTCCCACTGCATCAGCTTGCATCGGCTGAGCTTGTTGCCATGGTGACAGGTCTCAGCAGCGAACCGTGCTTGTTATAAAAGTCATAAGAGATCCCAACGACCCTGAAAATGAGCTGGTCATGTAGTCAAAATAGGTTCACTTAAGGCAGCTTTTTTTCCTCAACCCAAGTGGCACAATACAGAATCCCTTCAGATGTGATAAACATGTTTATGTGTTTCCCTGCCCACTGCCTGTAGACTGACAGACAGCATCCAAAACCAATCCTAGGGCGACTAAAAAGTTTGAATTTAACATTTATAGGCCAAAATGACAAAGAAAAAATGTCTTCATGTGCTGGATTTAATAGGATTAATTGCGTTATTGCATGGTGCAGTGGTGGTCTAGTGGTTAAGGCGCAGGATCGCTGATCCTAAGGTTAGGGGTTCGAGTCCCCACAGGGTTGTCACTGTCCCCCCAGTGCAGCTAACTGGGTTATCAAAGGCGGACCATGTCTCTCACTGTCTATGGTGTGAGGCATGTAAAAGAGCCATGGCTGCAAAGCCGTCAGCATGTTTCTGTCCCTTGCTAAAGGGTTATGACAGGAAGATAAGATAAGATACAGCCAGGAAGAGCATCCGACGTAAAAAACCCATGCCAAATCAAATGTGTGAATCAGATGATTCGCTGTGGCGACTCCCAAGAAAGGGAAAAAGCCGAAAGGAAAAGAAGAAGAATTGCGTTATTGCATGTTTCAGCCGGACCTGTCTGTTAGGTAACACACACTCTGTTGTCTTCATGGGAGGAAAATGGATGCTTTATTCACTGAATTGGTACAATGATTTCAATTTCTTGTTTTGCAGTGGTGATCCACCCCCACCCCACAGTTTTTACACAAATCCCAAGTAGTGACTCTTGAAATTCTAATTACTATAATGTACAAAAATCTAGGCATGAATTCATGACTGAAGAAAAGAAATGTACAAGAGTGCAAATACTGTACAGGGCATTGAATTAACACTACACAGATCAAATGTACTGGGATTGAGCTCCTCGCCTGGATAGGGTGCTTCTGCGTGGGGTTTGCATGTTCTCTGTATGCTTGTGTTGGTTTCCTCGTTTCTCTGGCTTTCTCCCATAGTTGAAAGACAAGCATGTTAAGATAATTGGTGAGTCTAAATTGCCCTTAAGTTCCAATATGAAGGTGGGTGGTGTGTGTGTGTGTGTGTGTGTGTGTGTGTGTGTGTGTGTGTGTGTGTGTGTGTGTTGGCCCTATGATGGACTGCTGAGCTGTTTGAGGTGTATGTAACTTGACCAGAGTTGGCTGGGATAAGCTCCAGCAAGTCCACAATAATAAAACAATCTTCCTAAATAATAAAAGATAAAGCAGTTCAGGAATATCAATGTCAATCACAGTGACATTTTCATTTATAAAATTCAAGCGTGTGATTTTATTCTTCCATTGATACTTTATTTAGCAGTTTATTACCATTTTAAATAATCACCAAAGAAATATCCAAGCTTCAGCTTAAAATTAGCAAAAGATCTGACATTTGTTCAATATCATCAACATTTTTCTTGGTAAGATATCATTTTTAAAGCCTTCATTTGAGAGTAAAGTACTGACTCTGTATTTATTCCGACAACTCTTATATAGTTAATAACTATTGGAATAGTTGACTCAAAAGTAAATATAAAAAATGAAATGCAGGAGCTGAAAGTATTAGTCATAGATTTCTATTCAATAATCTGTGGTCCATATAACCAGGTAGCTGACTTCCATTTTATGTTCAAAGGAGAAGCTTTCACTCTGTATCATGAACATCCATTTACTAATGCCCCTTTACACAAAGCATGACCCCAATATCATTGGTTATAAGTCATTTATGAGTCCCTGGTGAGCTTTTTGGCTTTTATAACCCCTAGCCTTTGGTTGCCTCTTGAATTTGCTGAGCGTGAAGCGCTCGAGTTCTCCTTATTGAGTTGGCGGTGCGACTTCGTCCCTCGCAGCTGTATTCCTTTTCTCTCAGCTCTTCTTGGTAGCAATGGAGCCTCTCCCTCGATTCCTGTTGCATACAGCCTGCCTGGCTTTTGTTAGTTCCTTTAGTGGAACTTGAACTATGGTTGTTGCACATACAATCTTTAGACTCTAGTAGGATTCAACAAATAAATGATTTTTTTTTCCTTATTAAAACTAAATTTTGAATGGTGCTCTAAATTGACAACAAATGAACATTTTTTTGCAACTCTGTCACAACTTCAAATTTTAACCATCTGTGGTCAAAAGCCAATGGAGGAAAATTGCCTGTTCCTTCTTGATGGGAGAGCATGAGCTCTCATTTATATCGATGACAATAATACATGGTTATGCATGATATGTTGCATAGATATCTGTGAGCTTGCGTATGCAGAAGATGTAATGGACTTGCTTTATTTGTCTCAGGGGAAGCACATGCCAGCGTTTACAATCCCTGATTTGTAACTGTGCTATGATAGAGAATAACACTGGAAAGAGAGTGCTGGAAATGTAAACACTGCTCAGGAATTGCTACACTTGACTCTACTTATTTCTGGGTTCCATCTCACCACTCTGTTGTCACACATGCTTAAATAGTTATACTGTAATTAATAGCCTCTGTCTTGTCTTACAGAAATCTATCCAAGAACCCACTTACCACTCTCTCCTGGCAGCTGTTCAAGAACCTTCAGCTGGTTGAATTGTAAGTTCTTTAAAGCAGCAAATTTGTGTTTATTTTGATGATGATGATGATGATGATGATGATGATGATGACTACGATGACGATTACTATTATGTTATTTTTGTTTGTTTGTTTGTTTTATATAGAATACAGTATTATGCTATTCATTGACAATTATTATTAGGAAAACACATCGCAGGATCTGCAGTGATTAGTTGGATTCACTTCTCAGTCACCATACAGTTGTTGAAAGATTAGTTTGTGTGAGCCTTTGATGTTATCATATATATATTTTGCAGATACAGTCATCCCTTGCCACTTCACGATTTGAGCATCGCGGTCTTGGTACATTGTGGTATTTTAATAAAGAAATAAAATGTAAAAATATTCATAAAAAATTCAAAATTCGTGCTGAAATTCACATGTAAGCAAGCGGAAGGCAGGAACCCAAGGCAGGCTGTGTCCATTGTTTCCAAGAGACAGACTGAAGTGCCCCTCTTCCCCAGTTCAGGCAGGGACCGCCCACTCAACTCAATCTCGCAAGCTGATTGGCTTAGACGCTTGACGCTGTTGCCTCCCGCCCACTCAACTTAATCTCGCAAGCTGATTGGCTTAGACGCGTGATGCTGTTACCTCCCGCCCACTCAACTCAATCTCACAAGCTGATTGGCTTAGACGTGTGACACTGTTGCCTCGCACATTCCCCCGGGATTTTTTGTGATTTTGTGATCTTACTGTATAGTGTTTATGAACGTCCTGCACCGCGGAGAAGAGCTATTGTCAGAGGTGAGTACAGGACTTAAAGTATTTACATATAAATTCTATTTAAATATTAATACATTACAGTATTTACATATGCATATAACTGTGTAACGTTTAATATACACTTCTTGATATTGTATCGACGTGAAACATATAGAAATGAGACAACATGGTAGAAATGGGGGGGGGCATTCCTACTTTGCGGTTTTTCGAATATCGTGGCCAGGTCTGGTCTACATTAGCCACGATATTCAAGGGATGACTGTATTAGAGATCAGGATGCTCAGCAGCACCTGTCCTTCAAAGCCCTGTAATAGTTCAACATATAATGATTTGTGCCTTTTCCAATTAGAGATACTTAATTGTACAGTGGTGGCCATTTGTCTAAGTAAAAGCCCTGCATTTACTAACAGCACAGGGTAAAATTGCAGTTTCAATTACCATCCACGATTTATTACGCAGCGTTTCTGTAGACTCCATTATTTCTGTCTGCTATTAATTTTATGTTCTTTTCCTTCGTCATAATGCAGTGGTCATCCTCACATTTCTAGCTTGACTGCTTACTAATTAAGGACAATTTACTAGACCTCATTATAATACAGGTAATTTGCTCTATGTACAAGCTCCATCACCACTATAATTCATCCATGTAAATGTGTATTTGCATCAGATCTTTGAGCTTCACCACACGGCTATAAGCAAGCAAAGCATTTGAGCTACTTAATTAAGACGTGGCAGTGAAATATATTGGTTTTGTCTGCTGTGAACCTGACCTCATTTTCTTGTTTGTCATGAATATTTGTGCATTCTGTGGTTAAATAAAGCGTGCAGTTTGTTCATAGATCATTGAGGGAGGCGCTGTCATCATGCCATGCCAGAATTAGTAAGACAATACAGCTCCTGATGAATTAACATTTTCATGCCATCAAGTTACAACATGATGATTACCAAAGATCTTCTTTGCATTCAGGAACATTACAAGGATTAAGATTTTACAGAGAGTCACAGAGTATACGGAAACATGACCCACTCAATATTTATTAGACTAAACCCAAATGAGCTGTGGTGGCCTGGAGGTAAAGGTACTGAATCACTGATCCCAAGGTTGGGGGTTCAAGCCCCACTCTCAACAGGTAGGCTGCATAGCCGTCAGCGTGTTTCCGCCCTGCGATGGCCTGGTGAGCTGTCCAGGGTGTATTCTGCCCTTGCCTGGAGTTGGCTGGGATGAGCACCAGCCTTCCCGCAATCCGAATTAGTCATAACCGGTTCAGAAAATGACTGAGTGAATAAACACAAATACAGAATTTATACTACATCAGTTATTAACTTCTAATTACTCATTATCGTATACTTCTATTTACTCATGCACTGGTAATAAAATCATGTTATTTCGGGTGAGTGCAGTATAACAGTCAACAGTAACTGTGCTTTCGAGTTAAAAAAACATGGACAATTATTAAAGCAGTCTAGCAGGAGCAGCCATTTTCACCCGTTTGATTTGACGGTTTATTTCCAAAAAGTATTCACATAATAATAAGGATAATAAAAATATTAAACTAGATTTAAAATATTATTTCAATATCATTCGTGCGGCCATTTTAATTCATTTGTTTTAGTTTTTATTTAACCACAAGATTTACATCTACATCTAAATACTAATCTAGAAATATTACAGATACTGTATAGTTTTCTTAATAAAGTTTCATGCCAGCAAATACATCATTTCTGGCACATTGAGCTCAATTTGAATGACAGTGACAATGCATGTCATTGAACAAGTATTAAAAATTGAGAATTGCAGTGTGTCATAAGAGATAAACATCAAGGGTGATAGAGGAGCATAAAATATTTTCTGAACTCAGCCGATAACTAATGCAATGTCTTTATATCACCAGAAAGTCATTATATTCTGTTACTGCATTATCGAACGGTTTGGGAATTCAGTGCTAATTCTTGCAAATGGAGATGCTCACAAAAGGTAACTGAAACGAATGAGATAAAGATCTCTCTGTTCTCAGATCTAATTACAGGTATTTTCTTTTATTACTGGCAGATTATATTTAAATGGCTGTATCTGTGTTTATGGACAGTTTTGTGAATGTAAGTTTGGATTTTTGGGGAAGGCAGTTTTTTCTTTGGGTTCTGAAAAGAAGTTACTTGTGTGGAAAATACTATATGCACTAGAAAAGATTTTGCATTTTCAGTAAAATGTTGTGAGTAGACCTATTTTCACCCAACCTGAAGCCACCATCAGTCACAGTGAATTAGACGTATTTACCAGGTGGGTGTTGCAGTTTGTTCATAATTATTTCAGTGAAGCTCAGCATGAGAATTGCTGATAAAGTGTTCACCTGCACTCTTAGCCTCACCTGAATACAATACCTTCCACTTTATCTTTCCTGACAGAAGAGGCCCTGTCAGTGCTAATTCACTAGATGCACATTCACATCTGCAGGACTTGATGACATACCCTGATGACAACAACCACCTTCTGAATACTCAAGCTCACTCTGGGTGTTTACAAATATGTTCAAAAAAATTCAGCATTTCAAAGGCAGTGGTGGCATATACGTACCATATGTACTGGTATAGGGCGCTGGATCGCCGATGCTATGGTTGGGAGTTCGAGTCTCACTCTTCACAAGGTTGCCACTCTCTCCCCAGTGCAGCTAACTGGGTTATCAAAGGCCGGCTATGTCTCTCACTGTCTATGGTGTGAGGCATGTAAAAGAACCATTGCTGACTTTCGACAAGAGTAGCTGCAAAGCCGTCAGTGTGTTTCCGCCCTGTGATGGCATGGCGAGCTGTCCAGAGTGCACTCTGCCCTTGCCCGGAGTTGGCTGGGATGGGCGCCAGCCTCTCATGACCCTAATTAGGATTAAGTGGTTACAGAAAATGAATGAAAATTCGGGATTTCATATTTTATTTTCACTTGTTGGTAAAATGAAGAAAAGTATAATGTTAAATAAACTGCAAAAGTTTAGATAGTCATCCCTTGCCACTTCGCGATTTGAGCATCGCGGTCTTGGTACATCGCGGCATTTTAATTCTAAAAAAAAAAAAATTAATAATAAAAATATTCATAAAAAATTCAAAATTCACGCTGAAACTCACATGTAAGCAAGCGGAAGGCAGAGACCCAAGGCAGACTGCGTCCATCATTTCCAAACGACAGACTGAAGTGCCCCTCCTCCCCAGTTCAGGCAGGGACCGCCCATTCAACGCAATCTCGCAAGCTGATTGGCTTAGACGCGTGATGCTGTTGCCTCCTGCCCACTCAACTCAATCTCGCAAGCTGATTGGCTTTGACGCGTGATGCTGTTGCATCGCACATTCCCGCGGGATTTTTTTGTGATTTTGTGATCTTACTGTATCGTGTTTGTGAACGTCCTGCACTGCGGAGAAGAGCTACAGTATTGTCAGAGGTGAGTACAGTACTTAAAGTATTTATATATAAATTCTATTTAATTTATTTATTTCTATTTAATATATTTTATTTAAATATCAATGCATTACAGTATTTACATATACATATAACTGTGTAACGTTTAATATACACTTCTTGATATTGTATAGACGCGAAAATATATAGAAATGAGTTCCTACTTTGCGGTTTTTCGAATATCGCGGTCAGGTCTGGTCTACATTATCCGCAATATTCAAAGGATTACTGTATTCAGTATGGCTTCCTAAAAAGTATTGCTGATATGTTTTCATAGTTCTGTAGGCACTATTTCCCTTCTGTCTGTTATGCTTCCCAAAGACTGTCTGTGGATTCCTTTGTGAGATCAGTTCATCATTTCCAGTCTTCCAGATTGCTATTTTCTTGTTTAAATAAACTGTACACAATTGAGATGAATGTTCAGAATATTTTTTTATTTGATGCATATACAGGGATCCCTCGCTACTTCGCACTTCAATTCATGCGGGTTCAGTGCATTGCGGTTTTGTAATAAATAAAATATTGATCGAATTAAAAGAAAACGAAATTAAGAAATAATAGGGGGAAACGTTAAGGAAAATGCCACAAAAACGAGGCCAATTATGAAAAAAACCCAACCCTAAACAAACAAAAAACAACCCAAAATCTCACATCAAAATTAGTTACGTACATTGTTGTGAGGTGCGCATCTGAGTCTGTGCACGCACATCTGCATGCGTGCAGATGTCTGTATGTGTGTGTATTTATGTTTTATTTCCATCATATGCATTATTTTTTAATGATGAATTCTCATTATAAGCATTTATAGCATTGAATACATATTCATTGATATTATATACACATATACATGTACGTATACGTCAGTCGAGGGGGGGGTGATCCTACTTTGCGGATTTTGATGGTCGCGTGGGACTCTTGGTCCCAATTAACCACGGAAAGTGAGGGATCCCTGTCTGTGTGTGTGTGTGTGTGTGTGTGTGTGTGTGTGTGTATTTATATATATATATATATATGTATGTATATATATATATATATATATATATATATATATATATATATATATATATATATATATACATACACACAAATATAGAGAATTTTCTGAGTAGATCCTTCTGTAAGAGAGTACTCAATACTTTTTTGTAGAGCAAATATATATGATGAATTTGTTCGTAAGTTGTTACAGCGCATTCTTTAGAGGGGAACATATGTTTAATGCTTGTATAAGTAACCTATACAAGTTTGTACTGTATACAGACACTCTCTCTCTCTCTCTCTCTCTCTCTCTCTCTCTCTGCATAATCATCTTATTTTATTCTATTGGATTTATTATTTATTGGTACAAGGTGCAAACCTAAATGCACCATAAATTATCATGCTAACTGTGACGTCAGAAACTTTTAGCCGGACCCAAAATGCAGGAGACAGAGTAGGATGACCACGGAGAGACTTTATTGTTACAGGGGAGGCACGGGAGCAAGGGAAAACATAGTCACTGCTAGTGAGCACGGAACTGAGACCAGGAGCCAGAGAGATCACAGGAAAACAGGGACGTGACGAGGGACAATCATCTAGCACCAGGAAGAGCACGCTGCTCATCTTTATAGCACGGGAGATGGGAAAAAATGTCAAGAAACTTTATTAAAATTCTTTACAAAACGTATTATACATATATATATAAAATACTTTCAAATTAAATTAAACCCACATAATGGATATAATAAACATTAAAATGCTAAAAATATAAAATTATTCAATTATGAAATGAACACTCTATACATTATCAATATCATTATGTCCCGTGTTTAAACTCCTGGTTCCTCTCAAGCACAACACAGTGGATCTGATCAGATTTAATGATAGTTTCACTCTTATCTAGCTCATTATAATACTGGAGTCAATTTGTTTCTTCTTTGAAAGTTTTGGCCCGAGTTCAGAAATGTATTGTTCTGCTTCTTCTCTATGACTTCCGCATGGTGTAAAGCACGTGTCAGCCACACCCTTCTACCGGAGCCGAGTATTAAGTGTACCTCAGAATAACTTTTAATCAT
Source organism: Plotosus lineatus (assembly GCA_024760905.1). Lineage (NCBI taxonomy): Eukaryota > Metazoa > Chordata > Actinopteri > Siluriformes > Plotosidae > Plotosus > Plotosus lineatus. Next base: position 28,208,169 of record CM045737.1, on the reverse strand, counting down.
ATTTCATACTTATATTTGTGATATATCTTTCTATAGATTTTATTCCATTTGTATTTCTACTTGTTCTTCAATTTCATTTCACTTTCACTTTCCACCTCGGACGGCTATGCAGATACTCATGTCGAAAGTCAGCAATGGTTCTTTTACATGCCTCACACCATAGACAGTGAGAGACATGGCCAGCCTTCCATAACCCAGTTCGCTGCACTGAGGGGACAATGACAACCTGTTGAGAGTGGGGCTTGAACCTTCAACCTTGAGATCAGTGATCCAATACCTTTGCAACCAGGCCACCACTGCCCTATATATATATATATATATATATATATATATATATATATATATATATATATATATATATATATATATATACTGTATACTGACATATATGTACATGTACATATTCAATGCTATAAATACTTATAATCATAATTAAACATTAAAAAAAACATATGTAAATAAAATGCACGAGAAGAAGACAACACACATGCATCAGCACACATGCACACACAGATCCAACAATGTAAGTAGTTTTGATGGGAGATTTTAGGTTGTTTTTTGTTTTGTGCGAGTTTAGGGTTGTTTTTTGTTGTTGCATAATTGGCCTTGTTTTTGTGGCATTTTCCTTAACTTTTTCCCGTATTTGTCCTTAATTTACTTATTTTTTAATTCGATGAATATTTATTTATTTATCTATTTTAAAAGCAGCGATGCACTGAAGCCACATGAATTGAAACGCGAAGTAGCGAGGGATCCCTGTGTGTGTGTGTGTGTGTTTGTATTTCTCTCATTCGGAACAGGTGGTATAATAAATTCATTAAAGAGCAGCTTTCACCTAAACAACATTCATTCATTCATTCATTTTCAGAACTGCTTCATCCTAATTAGGGTCATGGGAAGGCTGGTGCCCATCTCAGCCAATTTCGGGTGAGGGCAGAGTCCACCCTGGAAAACTCGCCAGGCCATGACAGGGCAAAAACACACTGATGGCTATGCAGCTGCTGCATTTAATGAAAGTCAGCAATGGTTATTTTACAGCCTCACACCACAGACAGTGAGAAACATGGCTGGCCTTTGATAACCCAGTTAGCTGCATTGGGAGGACAGTAGAGATGTCATTGACAATCGGAATATCGCCGATATAATTATGTCGATCGATAATCGATACCTATCAAAGGGGTATTGATACTTCTAACATTATAGCTTCCTGTGTCCATGACAGCGTCTGTAGTAAATGCCATTTCAATGACACCCCGAGTAAATGGTACGGCCCGCCTCTCTGTATGGTAAATGGTACGTCCCGCCTCTCTGTATGGTAAATGGTACATCCCTGCTTCTAGTGTGCCGTCAGAGCGCATGTTCTCAACAGCACGGAATATTTTGAACAAGAAGAGACACTTATCATCGGATAATGCAGATATGTGCATCTTCTGAATCTATACATCTATTTTCGATTCTACGTCACTGTGACACGCAGCGGAGAGCCAATCCTTTCTGTACTCCACTGTGTGGGCGGGTCCGATAGCTTTAAACTCCAATTTTATTGGATTATAACAACAGCCACAGACTGCGCGTGTTGTTTGAGTAAAGAGATAAATTTCCCTCGTTTTGATCAGCTAATTTCCACGAAGCCAAGCACGGCTAGCAAGCAAACACAAATGGACCGACATGGAAAAACTTCAACCTGCAGACCAGCTGATTGCGACTATTTGGGACGTGCTTCCTGTCACATAAACACTGCAGCGTGTGAGTCCAATAAAATTAGAACTTCAAGGTATCGGACCCGCCCACACAGAAAGGATTGGCTCTCAGCTTCGTGCCACAGTGACGTGGCATTGAAAGTAGATGAATAAATTTGCTCTGAGCAGTTAGAAAGTGAAGCTGCATCATCTCCTGCTTGGCCTTTTAAGATGTTGGCGCTGCCGGCAACACAAACAACCGTCGTACACAACAATCGCACTGCACCGCCATGAATCATGCTTCACCACTTTTGCGGTCGTAAAGTCAATCAGATGAAACTCACATAGGTCGTAAGTCGACGACTCACTGTATTCAATGCATTATACAAACTACTGTAATATATCTTAGTCTGTTCTATTTAATGCATTTATGGAACAGGACAGCAATATTCCAATGGATCGATGCAGCGGAAATTTTTTTATCAGTATATCGATACCAATAATAGGTTTTCAATGACACCCCTAGAGGACAGCAGTGACAGCCGTTGACAATGGGGCTTGAATCCCGAACCGTGGGAGCAGTAATCCAGCACCTTATTACTAGGTCACTCCTACCCCACTTTCAGTCATCATATTAAAAAAGAAAATAGAATATTTGATGTATCAGCATGAATCCAATAAAAAGCAGCACACTTACATTTTCATGTAATTCTTGAATAATTTTGGTGTCATGTTTCTTGTTTGAGCAAGAACAGATGTGACAAGTGTTGTAAGATGTTTTTCCGAGAAGTGTCACAAAGCTTTTGTGCCAATAGTCAGAAATAGTAAAATAATAATAATCATAATAAATGAATGAATATAGAAAATTATAGAAAAATGTCTGCTTGTCAGTTTGTGATCTAAATCCTAACACCCCCCCCCCCCCATACACAGATTGATGGGGACACTATTCAATCCAATTCAATTCAGTTTTATTTGTATTGCAATTTTTACAACTGACATTGTCACAAAGCAGCTTTGCACAGTAAAACAGTAAAAGTAGGGGCTTACAAAATATATACTGTATGAATTTAAACATGTCCTGTGAATCTTACACAGTCCTAATGAGCATCACCCGTGGCGATGGTAGCAAGGAAAAACTTGCTCAGTAGGTGCAAGGAAGAAGCCTTGAGAGGAACCAGGTCCAAAAGGGAAACCCATCTTCATTTGGGTGAAACCGTAAAAATACAAACCTATACGAGGAATTCATTACAGTCCAAAATGTAGTCCGATGGTTATACAACTGTAAGTCCTAAATATTTATGGGGGAGAGAGGTAATATCACCAGCAGCTCAAACTCATGTTCATAGTTTGTTAGTACACATCTGAGTACATTTAGATCTTTATCAACAGGAAGGAGGGGCTTTCAAGATGAAAACTCTAGCCAACATCAGCAGACCAGAAGAGATCACATGACTCAAAAAGCTGAAGGATCGGGATCATTGGCATCTCAGAAGGAGAATGTGTACCTCAACAAAAACCGAGAGAGAGAGAGAGAGAGAGGTTGTTAGGTATGCTCATAATAGTGTAATGGAAATAGAAGATTTTTTATTACTGAGTGCAAAAAAGGGACTTTGGCAGGACAGGCTTTGGCAGCAGAATTAAAAGAAAGAGAACCAAGAAGGTAGGTAGACATGAGCGCATCCTGTGATGTCGGGAAACCAGCGACCCCACTGTCAAATGAACCTGGACACTACCTTAACTGAGTCCCAGAAATGATTTGATTTTAGGATCTTTAGATCAAAAGTCAAGGTCAAAGCAAGGTCATACATTTTAAAGCCAGAACAATTGTATGTGCTGATAGACATGTTGTAATTTTGGAACTCTGATAAAATCATCAAACAGGACAGTGTTTTCGCTAATTTGATCATATCCATTTACTATAGAACATATACGTGAGTATATACGTGAGTAGTTAAAACTAGTACCCACATAGAGCCCATTTGCTTCATTATTCTTGCTGCATGAAAGAGGTCTTTTGTTTTTGTTTGTTTTTTTTACACCAATCTCTATAAACTCTAAAAATGGCAGTGCATGAAAATTGAAGGATATGAATACTCAAAGCCACTCATCTGATAACACTATCTATGCTACCCTCCAAAATACAAAGATCACATTTTCCCCATTGTGATGTTTGAAGGGAACATTAACTGACCTTTATCTGCATGACTTTATGCATTATGCAGCAGTCACTTGGCCAGCCAGGTTGGATAATTACATGACTTTGCAAATGTACAGGTGTGCTCACAGAGAACACATTATGTGCACGATGTACTGAATATATATCTCCATATTGCCATTGTCCTGTTCTGCGCCTTCAGCTTGAAGCATGGAACACTGCCAGAAAAATCATTTCTCAGTATTACTCCTGTTATTCTTGGGCATGTTGCCAAAAGTGGTCACTGGAAAAATATGACTTACCCTGCAAAACATGTCATTCAGTGCCGTTATCTATTCCCAGGTCCTTGGGCTGAGAAGCAGTTATCCTTAGAGGGCCCTTGTATTTATTAAACACTGGGTGTACTACCCTATTCTACTTGATTTCTTCATTTGTCTTTAAATGTGGAAGAATTTTATTGGCTCTTCCATTTTACAAATTGCATTTGCAGCCCTGTTTTGTGAATCATGCCTAGCCAAGCACTACTATCACACGAAGGATTACCCTCCTGTATTTCAATAAAATGGATTTATTGCATAGACAGATGATAGATGGCTGTAATTTTTTTCTCCAGTCCAGTCCTCCCTTTTCATCTTTTACCTCTATTTTATTTCAAAATATGCTTGTTCTCTTATTACCAGCTGAAAGTGCAATAACTGTTAATCCGATTCTTTGAATGCAAGAATTTGAATCTTTTTGAATGGTATGTTGTGTCTGACAAGTTGTTCCAGTGATTGAAAAAAGAAGACAAAAGAAAATGAAAAAAACCCCTATGTGCTCACTTCAAAGCCTGGCTACGTTAAACTTCAGCTGCAGACTAAATCAAGCAAATGGCACACTACAGATTCATTTAGCTTGCATGAAAGGGTTTACAAAATGATGGAAGGTTTGAAAATATACAGTGAAGTACTGTTTTCAGTCCCAAGAATAAATATTACAGAAAGGACATCATGCTGAGATGAAAGCCCACGTGTGATGATATACACTGCTGTTTGTAGAATCTCTTTTTTTTCTAAGTAGTAATATTGAATTTTGCTATTGTGATGGTGATGATTTCGAGGTGAGCAAATTCCGGTCTATTGTGACTCTCTAACCGCTTGTTTATTTCCTCATTGTGATTTATTAGAGATTAATCATATTTGTTATACAGTAGATTGTTGGATGTAGCAGAAGTAATGATAATGGAATAGTGTACATAATCAAACTAAGTAATAAAACCAACATAAAGGAAATATTTGTTTTTATATCTCTTATCTATAAATATTATAATATCTATAATTTTATCTATAATATAAATTATAATAAGGAACTGAATTAGTACCTAGACTGGCCTGGCGAGCTGTCCAGGGTGTCCCAGAGTCGGCTGAGATGGGTGCCTGCCTTACTGCGACCCTAATTAGGTTTAAGCAATTCAGAAAATGAATGAATGGATTAGTACCTAGACTCTTTTCAATTCCAAATGATTTTCTCACATATCACAGAAAGAGATGTAGGTATAATAGTGATTGTTGGTATACATGCTGCATGTTGTTCATGCACATTCGTTTTACTGCAAACATTCTGAAAAATGGAAAGAAAATTATTATTGGGTGATTTTTCAGGCAATTTCAAACTTTCAAAGGATGTTTTTCTAAAAAAGTAAAAAACAAACAAACAAACAAACAAAAAAAACCCAAAAAACAATACCAATGTCACTTACAACCTTGTGTTGCTCAAGGGATGATGTGTTGGGTAATTTCATGCCAGAGTGTGAAGATAATCCTCTAATCTTGATGATGATGATGATGATAATAATGCATATCATCATTCTTATCATCAGTGTCATCATCTTTCATATATTTGGTGGATCACTTAGTTCTATTTGGGTCACAGGGAGCCTGTATTAGCTGAATCTAAGTGAATTTGGGCTACATCCTAAACAACTCACTGGTCCATCTCAGAGCCTCAACCAAACCATTCATACTCACATTCACACTGGGGCACAATTGGAAATACGTAGCCAATTAGACGAACGTGCATGTTTTTACACTGCATCAGGAAATACTGAAGAAACCCCGTAAGCATGGGTAGAACATGCAAACGCTACAGAAATACCTGAGATTTGAACCCAGGACCGTCTTGCTGTGAAACAGACAAATGCTAACCACTATGTCATTGTGTTGCATTACAAATAAAATAAGATGAAGTGGAAGAAGAAGAAGAAGTTTGTTGCACATATTTTTGAACTAGTTCATGCTAAAAACTCTCAGTTTTATATTTGATGCAGTTGCTTCTATTTCAGTGGTTAATTCACAGGTACAACACTGTGTGGTGGATGTCTGAAAAGAGTTGTTGTTTTTTTTATTTATTTATATATTTAAAAAAAAGATTTATTCTAAATATGAAAGGATTTCTGTCAGTAGAGATTTTTTTTTGTGGTAGTAACAATAACATTACATATTGAACTGTATCACTCCACCATGTCCCGAAATGTGCTTTGTTGTTTTATTAATGCAACATGTTGCACACTTACACCAAAATGTAAGAATTAATCATGTGTTTAATCTGCTCTCTGCTTGATCTGACTGTGTGCAGGCGACTGGAGGGGATTGTGTTCAGCTGTGGGTGTGAGATTCGCTGGATCCAGCTGTGGCAACAGAGAGGGGAGGCAGGTTTACACACCCAGCAGCTCTACTGCAAGACTGGTGCAAATAAGATCCGCCTGCGTGCAATGAACATCATTCATTGTGGTAAAAAACAAAACAAAACAACAACCTTATGAGCACCTCTACACTCAGTGAACTATTACAGTGGTCACCTTGGTATCAAGGAAAATGCAAACTGTATAATAAAAACGAGTCAATGTGTGGAAAGGAACGGTAAAACAAAAATAATCTATCGCGGTTGAGGGTGACCGAACTACAGCTGCCAATCTGTTCCAGATGTGTATCACTCAAAGTTCATGATTATGCCTTTTTAAATGATGATTTTAACTGCTAAAAGATGGTTTCTTGTCTGTTTAGAATAATTTATTTGCTAATGTTTTATAACTTTAAACCCTGTGATGGCCTTTCGAGCTGTCCAAAGTGTATCCCACCCTTGCCCAGAGTCGGCTGAGCTGGGTGCCAGGCTCCCCATGACCCTAATTAACATTGAGTGGTTCAGAAAATGAATGAATGAATGAAGATTTCACATTTCCATAGTTATAAATTTTTAAACAACATTTTTGTGGCTTGCATGAGCCTGAGATCAACAACAAAGCTCAGTGCATAACAGCATATTGTAGTTTGTCAGTATACATCAGTGTCCATCAGGTCAATGTATTTCCAGATAAACCATTTGAAGTCTGTTTCACTCTTTCTAAGAGTGTAAAATCATGAGAATAGGATGTGGATGGGTCAGTTCATTTTAGTTCAGGGTAAGATTACAACAAAAATGAAAGATAACAGAAATTAAACTAACATCAAATATAAACTAGTCAATAAAATTTTGATAAAATAAGACGATGTATATACGATGTACATAATACTACCGCTCATTTACATATATCAAACAAGCATCTGCTCCTCACGTGAATGCATAGTGTATAGCTCAGCGAATTTATATCAGAACACTTTCCTGTTTACAGCTGCTTCTATGTGAGTCACGTGCAACTTCTCATAGAGATACAGTGGCACCATCAGAGTGAAACGAATACTTTTGTTTTGTTTGTTCTTTGGTTTTATTTCACACAAAGGATGGTTAAACAAAGCAAAATGCAGAAAGGGCTTAAGGGCATGAGCATTAGAAGGCTGCTCATAAACACTGATGCTTTGCCAAGTGTGACATCAAAAAAAAAAAAAATCACCCATTTACAGAGAATTTTGAATAATGAGATACTTACGTAAATAATTTTTCATAATTTTGTTTTTTGGATCCAGTGTTTATAATTTCCCTATTAGTCTTAATATCCAGATCACATGATACTTCAGTTTTATTACAATTCTGTGCATTAGTTTGCGACTCACAATTTTATTTACCAACTCAGCTCACAACTCAAAATACACAGGAAGTTCATTAGTTTCTACTGTGACTACTACCACACCTTCCCAACCATCTCCCCCACACACACACACTCAATAATCTCAACAAAACAAATCCAGAACATTACAACTGTAACCACCTGTATGTCTTATCTCCCTGTTTAAACAACAGAGTACTGAGCTGGATCTTGTCTTCTTTCTAATGTAGACCTCCCTGATATCAGCGTAACTCACAGTAACCTGACGGTGATGGAAGGAGACAACATCACAGTCAGCTGTAACGGTTCAGGCTCTCCATTACCTGATGTGGACTGGACCGTGAAAGGACTTCATTCTATCAACACACACCAGGTAATGTCTGCTCACTTGATACATGCTCAGAGCGCTCATAGATACTCAGATGCACACACACTTGTGACTCAATGCTATCTTGCATTTTTTTCTTCACCTTTTAGTCAAACGTCTATTGGCCAAACATTCACTCCATCAACCTGACTCTTGTCAATGTAAGCAGAGACGACAACGGCTTTGTCCTCAGCTGCATCTCTGCAAATGTGGTCGGAATGACTAATATGTCTCTTCAGCTGGTTGTGCAATGTAAGTGCCCCTCAGCCCGTTTGGTACAACCAATTGGAAGGAGTTTTTCTGAGAGATGGCTTTAGGGAATAATTTTACTGGCACAATAATATTTAATTCAAGATGTCAAAATGTTAAAAGCTTCAGAAGTATCATTATATTAAAACAAGCCCAAGAGGTTATAATTATTATATGAAATTAACTCAGACTTAGCATTGTGCGCTTCTCTTCTTGATTTGTTTCCTCTTGGCAAATTAATAAAACCCTGCAAAACTGTTTGCACTCACATAATTTCTTTTTGGTTATAATTAAATGCGTTTACAGCAAATACTGTGATCAGACTGTGATGTAGAATATTTTTTATGTGTGCATGCATCACATAAGATGTTGGCTATTTGTGACGGCAGAGGATGTGCACAGGAGAGTTGTTACAGACGGCTGAGTAATTACTTGCATTAATTGACCATCGTTTCATCTGAACTTAACTGATGAAAATTCTTCAATGAACAATCAGTAAGTGCTTTGGACTGGAAGGTGCAGTGATGACCTTGGAATAGTATATGTTAAAATTAACTTTATATTAAAAAAACTGTATGTCACAGACTAATAATAGTGATCACTCTAAATATACTTCACTATGAAATACAATCCCAAATCAGAACAGTTTGGGATGTTGAAAAGTTAAATTAAAAACTGAAAACATTGATTTGTAAATAATCTTTGACTTCTATTGAACTTAACTAAATCCACATTGAATAATGTGCATTAACTACATTTTTAACAGTTACTGTATTTCGGTTTCAATCATTGCGATATATTTAAAAATCAGAATAACACTCATATGCTTGTATTAGGATATCAGAGAGGCCTACCAGCACGGATTCTCCGTATTTTGTACGGAAAGTTGATGTAAATACGGTGTTACGTTACAGGGTGCTGTTTTGTTCGGAAAAATAAAAAAGAGAATCATGAATGTGATTGTTTTACTTCATATGCTGGGTTTTTATGGTTAGGCCTATGTCGTATGATTATTGCCATTGTTTAATCAGACTTTTGGTTATATTTACTTTTTCAACAATCACCAAGCGGTTGCAATGTCTGGTGGCTATGCACAGATAACTCAGTTTATGAGCACGCCATTTCTGCTTGCACGCCTTGTGGTTCAAGTTGTTTGAGAATCGAGCACTTGATGGCTGCGGGAAATTCTAATGCTAATATAAAAGAACAATGAAGAGATCAGGTCGCAAGAGGTCGCAAGTATTTCTTCCACGATATTCATTAGAATGGCCGTGCTTCACAGCCAGCAAGCTAGGAAATGAATCTGCACATTGCAAACTTTGTGTAACCGACCTGAATATCGCCCATGGAGATCGCGACAATTGTCGGAGGCACGTCAAATCGAAAAAACATTCTGAACACGCGGTGATGGCCTGTCAGTCAGAAAACAGTGGAATCAAACACTTCTTTAAAAAAAAAAATTAATGGACTAAAAGGCATTGAACATCACTCGTGCAGAAGCATCGATGGTGGATTTGTGTTTAGATTTGAACCTGCCGATAAGTGCCATGGACAGAATTACATCGACTGTGAAAAAAGCTTTCAAAGATTCTGACATTAGTAAAGGGTTTCAGTGCTTGCGTTTGAAAGCGACAGCTATGATAATGGACATGGCTGCAGAAACGAGTGAAAAATTAGTTAAACTTATGCGAAGGTCACCATTTACCATATCAACGGATGGCAGCAAGGATAACAAAAAGCTATTTCCCTGTGTTGTGAGGACTGTTGATCTTGACTCACAGCTTTTCTATTGAGTTCCTGTTTTTGCATGTGAGTCATATGATGGTGTTGCCATCCTACCTCTAGATTTTAAGTGTGACATAAAATAACTATGTCAAAATATTGCTTACAAATTCATTTGTTTCAAATTCATGTGTGTGGATGAAGTGTGACTGAAAATTTTTCAAAAATACTGAAAAAGTCATGAAGAATACTAAAAATCTATATCTGAGGTAGGCATATCTGGGATATGTTCTATGTGAATAACTTCAAAACAAAAGGAAAACTTTCATTTGACGGATCTTTGAGATGGCTAGAATTTGACCTGTCAAGCTCACTGACACCCAATCAAATTTGCCTCATTTTGAGTTAATCTTTTCTCTCCTTTTTGCGTTCCATAGTAGTGGCATATCTACTGCCACTTGTCTCAATGTTTCAAGCACTCCAATCATCTTAATTTTGACCTTTTGAGGTCACTTAAAGAGAGAGGGGATTGGGCCCTTTGAAAGCACGTGTATGGTTTCCTATCTAATAAGTATACGCCACTTTTTTCCCCAGCTATAAGCAATTTCACTATTAAAATTTAAATGCTTATCTATAGAAATGTATGACCTTGCATTGACCACAATCTTTGATCTTGACATTCCAAAATTGATTTATGAATTAATTAATGAGAGTTCGGTAGGGTATTGTTCCCACCAAGTTTTGTACAAATCTGTGTATGGCTGTTGTCAGAGTTTTTTTTAAAGACAAACCAACAAACAAAGGGAAACTTATCCTGAGCCCATGTAGTTATAGGAGTTATGGTCTGAGGAATTGGAAATCACAGGTGTTTTAGATCAAGTCCATCGCACACAAAGTCAACAGTTGACCATCTTCATACATTGAGCTGTTGGTGAGCGTCCTAGAATGTTAATGTTCGTAAGCCATTGAACCACCGAAAGCTTGTTTTGGCCAGTTTAATATGTTGATTGGCATTTGAAATCACACTGTCTGGCTGTTCAGGCTATGAAATGAGAACACAGACAAAATGAAAGCAAGCCAATAAGGATATTTTTCCATTTGAGGCAGTTTCTCTTTATTTTCTGCCTTTATGTCCTTCTTTATTTTACACTAGCAACAGGCCAATGACTGACTACACCAACACTGACTGTTTATCAGCCATTATCCTCAATTAAAATTTAGCAATACAAAATTGTCTGTCATGAGAAAAGGAGAGACGTGTGAAAAAGATTTTTTAAAAATGTAATTAATTTTAATGTCAGCAGACATTCCAGTGGCTCTTTTGAAAGACAAATACATTGACCACCTGCTAGTGTAGAGAGCTATTTGCTGTCGTGCAGGCGTAGAATATACACAGTGTACAGCGACTTGCTGTATATGAAGCTTTCTATTAGCATGTTATGACTGCTTGATGTATATTGCTAAAGGAAATAATGTTTACCAGGAAAAAAAAAATCTGAAAAATCATGAAATACAACTCAAAGTAAACTTAGAAATCAGGACTTTTTAATTTGTATTTTATATACAACCCTTTGTATTCCATGTGGGATGAATGCTCTCAGGTTCTCTTCATTGCTGACCAATTTTATACCTTATGGCCTATGTCAAAAATACTACTGTAATATATGTATGTATGTATGGCATTTTAACATAATCTTTTAAGATATTTAGTAATGTAGCCAATTTTAATCTTGGGAAAATAGAACAAAACAGAACAGGGTTAAACATTCGTTTTCTGAACTGCTCAATCCTAATTAGGATTGCAGGGAGGCTGGCGCCCATCTCAGCCAACTCTGGGTGAGGGAAGAGTACCTCCTGGACAGCTCACCATTGTAGGGCAGAAACACTCTGATGGCTATGCAGCTACTCTTGACGAAAGTCAGCAATATTTCTTTTACAGCTTCTCACTATAGATAGTGGGAATCATGGCTGGTCTTTGATAACCCAGTTAGCCAAACTGGGGGAACAGCAGTGACAACTGTTGACAATGGGATCTTGAACCCCCAACCTTGAGATTGGTAATCCAGCACCTTACCACCAGGCCACAATTGCCCCAGCAGGCTTAAATGTTCCAGCCACAAAGGTTTTAGATTTATATTCTTGAGAGAAATTATGCTGTATACAGACATCATCAAACTTTTTCACCAACTGAAGACTTCTTCACTTCACTTCTTTACTTATCCCTTAACATCTGAGGATGTCATTGGGGCACCTTCATGGCAAGACTTGGGCTGATTTGACCTGGTGGAGCCCATCCCTCTTCAGGTCGTAGAAACACGCTGACGGCTTTGCAGTCTACGCTTTTTACGGAAGTCAGCAATGGTTCTTTTACATGCCTCTCACCATAGACAGTGAGAGACATGGCCTGCCTTTGATAACCCAGTTAGCTGCACTGGGGGGGACAGTGACAAAACTTTGGGGACTCGAACCCCCAACCTTAGGATCAGTGATCCTGTGCCTTAACCACTAGACCACCATTGCCCTAACTTAAGACTGTAACAATACTTTAATGCACATGGTGAAAACTCTTCACAAAATACTTGAAGTTTAATATCAGCTTGATAATCCTAATGAATGCCTTTCTGTATCTTAGTAGCTAGAAACAGTTGAACAATTACTATATAATGACATATACAGAAAAAAGCGTTGAGCAGCTTAATGATCTATTTTGCTTTATATTATGGTTCTTGAATATTTTTCTCACTTCACACATTCAGTGGGTTGTAAACTTCAGCTTGCCCTAAGTTGTGAATGTGTGTATGTCTGAAGTCCAGCCATGCAGTGGTGTCACATCCAGAGTGTACAGACGCTCTCCAACTTGTTTTAGTTCGGTTCAGGACGGCCGAACGTAAGGTGAAAAAAAAAACAAAAAAAACAAAACGTAAGTTGTTACTGTATATTCCAGTGACGTATGACGTTCATACTGTACTATACATCCATAAATACCATTACCGTATCTCATAAACATCCCTAAATCAATTATTATAAACAGAACATTGTAAAATAATATTAAATAATATCAACATTAATTTCAGATAAATTAAATTCAAGCAAAATAATTTCAAATAGATAAATTTTAATCAAATTCACTCATCAAATGTCAAATACAGTATCAAATATAACTTTTAACATGCTCTGTGATGCAATCTTTCTGCTTGTAAATGGTTCTGATAGTCGACAGCCATTTGGAAGAAACGTGCAACATTCACATGTTTCTCACCAGCATCGGTTTTCTTGATAATAGCCATCTTTGTTTCTAATGAGATGGCTTGCCTGTTTTTCTGATTACCACTATCAAGAGTAGGCTTACGTTTCTGACCAACCATATTTGCTTAGGGTTACAAAAGTCCGCAAAACAGTGTAAGCACAAAGATCACAGAGACGACAAGGGTAACACGCAGTGAGCTGGGAAGAAGGAGGGGCACGTTCAGTCTGTCGTTTGTAAACAATGGATGCAGCGTCATTATATAATTGCATCATTATGTCAGCGTACTACGTAGGTACGTCTCGTACTACAGAGAGCACGCTAAACGCAAAATTTGACTTTTTTTTCTTTTTTTAAACTTAAAATTGAATGATACGTAAAACGAATGAATGTAAGTCGGGGAGTGTCTGTAGTTCTATCTAATGTCCAGAATAGGAAGCAGATTCACTGCAGTACTGACTGGGACAAAATGAATGATAAATGAATGATGATTAGCAGTCCATATTCGACTCAGTTTGTCACGGATGCCTGTGAAATGATCATTTCATGAGCTACCCACAGTTTCAAAGCTAGACTTTACTTTTTTTACTTGTATCACTCGCAAATTACTGATCCTCTTAGCTTCACCATGAGCAGTTACCTAATTTTTTAGCTGTGTGCTGTTGAATTGAAACCAAATTTGCAAATAAAAAGCATACACAATTTCCATATCATTCTGCACTACTACCTCATAATGTGAATATCAAGATTAGATGTCCTGTACTGTGCTACACTCTGAGCCTGCTGATGACATCATCCTTACAATATCTACTCAATGTCTTAATGATGTTTTTTTTTTACTTATTAAGAAATTGACTGGTTGAAGTCCCTTTAATTGGAGCATGATCATTAATTTTCTTTTTATATTCTAGTGTCTTGACTAGTTCAGTGCTCGATCTAGCTCTATATTACTTGCCAGTCCTTCACAGGGCCAACACACACAAAACCATTCACACTCACACCTGGGTCAATATGTAACAGCTAATTTAACTGAATGTGCATGTCTTTGAACTTTGGGATGTAACTGGTTTACCCAGTGGATACCCATGCAAGCACAAGGAGAACATCAAAACTCCACAGACCTGTCATTGCCAAGCCCTGGACTTGAACCCAAGACCTTCTTACTGTGAGGCTGATTTAAAATCTTTAAATATATCCTCACTATTGGCAAGTAAAGAAAAAAATATACTTTTATATATACACAGTGGTACCTCACCTTACGAAATTAATTCGTTCCTGAAGTCGTTTCGTAACCTGATTTTTTCATAAGTTGAGTAGCATTTTACATGTAAAAGGACTGATTTCTTCCAAGGCCCCCAATACTACCCCCTAAACCCTTTAAAAATTATAAAAGTATACCTTTTAAGGTGTCCTTCTGCTTCAATATCGTACCGATGGTAGACGGGTTTTGGCTATATTCCTTTGCGACATCACTCAACCGCATGCCATGAGCCCGCTTCTTCTTTTCACTCGCACCGGGAATCACTTTCACCGGAAATCACACGTGCGTGTGTGCGTGCGTGTGTGCGAGCGCGCGCGTGCGTGTGTGTGTGTGTGTGTGTGTGTGTGAGCCCGTGTGTGTACACACATGTGTTGACCATGTCTTTTTAGCAGAGTTATAATCTTACAAATGTTTATGCAAGGTTAAAAGCCTGAGCCAAAAAATAAAGTTGCAATGAGCGCACTCGAAAAACTCACAAAACAACAGTAACTCTGTCCTTTCCGCTTGTTAGAACTCCATGACGATGCAGCTCCATAATAGCCAATGGGAGGGAGCTGCATCTCCGTGATGAACAATGGGTCGAAGGCACATTTTCGAAAAGCATCATGGGTATTATGGAGATGCAGCTCCATAATAGCCAATGGGAGGCCAGCGGGGTGGGGTGTTGGGAGATAGCCAATGGGAGAGTAACTCGCACATTGTTTGAATTTTTGAGATGGCACATTTCGTAACGTGAATTTTTTTTTTTTTGTATCCAGAGGCGGAAATTTTAGGCAAACTTCGTAACTTAGATTTTTCGTTGTTTGGTCTTTCATAAGGTGAGGTACCACTGTGTGTGTGTGTGTGTGTGTGTGTGTGTGTGTGTGTGTGTGTGTGTGTGTGTGTGTGTATGTATATATATATATATATATATATATATATATATATATATACATCTCTCTATATTTATATTTATTTATCACCCCTGGTTAAGATGTGTTAAAAGCCTTAAAATAAATTCAATTTTTATTGCAGAAGCATATTCTCAAACTGAAAATTGTAGAAAAATATAACCTTAAACTTAAGTGAATTTTAAGGGTGAAAAAAATACCTGATTAGGAAATAATGTGTTCCACAATTATTGGCACCCCTAACAACTCCAAGGAAATAAATGTAATTCAAGTATTTCTCGTGTTGAACTCATGGACTTCGCTAAGCGTTACTGGGACTTCAACTGGGACCATGTTCTTTGGTCAGATGTGACCAAGGTCGAGCTTTTTGGCAACAAACACTCTAAGTGGGTGTGGTGAAACATTAAAAAGTGGTGTATGCAGAAAAGCAACCCATGCCCACTGTGAAGTAGGGGGGGTGGGGGGTTATGCTGTGGACCTATTTATCTTCCGGAGGCCCTGGAAACCTTGTTAAGGTAATGGTATCATGAACGCTTTTAATTACCAGGACAGTTTCAATCAAAATCCGGTGGCCTCTGCCCGAAGGCTGAAGATGGGTTGTCAAAGTGACTTTAAGCAAGATAATGACCCTAAACATGTGGCCAATCTACACAGAGATGGTCCACCAGACATAGAATCAGGTTTACCGTGGACCCACCAGACCTCAACCCCATTTAAAACCTGTGGAGTGAGCTGAAGAGGAAAGTGTAGAGGAGAGGGCCCAGGTCGCTGGATGATTTCAGAGATTGTGCAGGGAGGAATGGTCTCTCTTTCTGTGAAACATTATAGGAGAAGATTAGGTGCTGTTTTGTTGGTGAAAGGGGTTGTACAAAGTATTAGCATCAGGCATGCTAATAATTGTGGCACACAGGATTTGATGTAAAATAATTATTTCTTAATGTGAGATTTTTTCCCCCATTGAATAAATGCACTTGAATTATAGTTTGGATTGTCCTATTTTTTTCCACCGTGGTCGGATATTATTTCGAAAAAAACTGAATATATTAGAAGCTGAAGAACACATCTTAATCAGGGGTGACAATAATAGTGGAGGGTTGTGTATATAAAACACAACCACCCAAAATGGCATCCAGATAGCAAATGAAATGATAAGCCAGTTCACAAGAAAACACCCTGAAGCTTTTATGTAAGTGTACTCAGCAACACGTGGTAGGCAGGGAAGGGGAAAAGAAAGGCATCAGTTGAATTTAATTAAGAAATAGATGTTGCATTTTGTGAAATGCTTCGATACATGCAGTGGGATCTCAGTAACATACCTTAAGCAGTGTGTGGCTTTGTGCTGGACAGCTGAGCACAGAATTTCAGCCTGCTGACTATCCAGTGTGGCAGACGTTTGCATAAGAGGCAGTGTCTTTCGGCACCAAAGACGTTTGAGGGACTAAAGAGGAGTGTGCCACTCAGGAGACATTACTTTTAATAAATAGCACATGAATTTGAGCCACTGCATAGAGGAACCCATTTAGTTTAATCGCCGCCCTGATGAACGACATTGACGGTAAAAGGAAATGACAGCTCCGACCCAAAGAGGCACACTCAGGATGCTTAGCTATGACAACAAAATGCAGAGTGCTACTGCTTTCCTTGTTACTGATAGTTGTGGAATGACAGTGGTACACATGTGACTGAAGTGTGTGATTTCATGGTATGCAGCAGCTTCATCTCCCAAAGGTTTAGAATTAGGAACTATCTTAAGCAGCTATGAATATCTTTTAATTTATGTAGCAATGCATAACAATGTAACTATTAGAGATGAGCAGTGTGTTATATCTGCAGGATTCACTGATAGCATCATGAAAATATATCCACCCACACATACTGATCAGTATTTATCTGCTGGGTATATTCTGTATGTCTTCTGATAGCTAAATATGATTAACAAACTCTGTAACCCTCACATTCAAATCAAATGTTCTTAATGTTATGTAATTTGTTCTTGTACATCTTTCTATGTAAATTTGACTGTAGTAACTTTATACTTTTTCAATAACTAATGATGTATTATGGATGTGTTCACAAACCAGACTGAAAAAAGAAATTTGTACCATATGGAGACTTTTGGTAATTTCACTTTCGTTCTTCTGACCAACTGCTGCACCTTTCAAACTGCTGGTCTGGGGACCATGTAGGGTAGCTGAGCATACTCTGAGTAGGGCATTAATGCTTGAGGGGTAGTCCGCAAAATATAAATATCTGACGAAACTATGAGTGTCTGAAACTATGCATCTTTCAGATAAGTTAACAATTCCCCTGATTCATAAAACGACTGGGTCTACTGAATTTTCAGTAAGAACCAACGGTAAAAGTCAAATAATTATGGGCAATTACAGGTATTTTCTCAGATGCACATACAGTATCTCTAGATATTAGTTATTTTTATTTGTGTGACCCTGCTGAGCTGTTGGATAAGGCAGGTGCACCAAAAGAAATGTGCTTAAAACTGACTTAATGTGAAGCAATATTGAATCTTACATTAGAATGAGTTATAGGTCTATTATGGATTGCAGCCATTTATGTCTCTCTCTCTCTCTCTCTCTCTCTCTCTCTCTCTCTCTGTGTGTGTGTGTGTGTGTGTGTGTGTGTGTGTGTGTGTGTGTGTGTGTGTCCTTGGGGTAAATCCTTAAGTGGTTTGGGCGAAGCCTATGGGCAATATGCATAACATGGCTGTGGCACTACAAACATGAGGCAAATATTTAATATAAAATCAACTTTAACAGGATAATTCTTTATAGGTTTTAGATACCGAGAATGTTTTTATTATACCCATAAAATGATTTTCAGACTGCAGTAACTCCTCTGAAAGGTGCAATGTTAATCTCTTTGTATAGACCCTGTATTGTTTTATTGTTTTTCCCTTATTGGGTAGAAGCATCCTAAATTTCCTCTGTGTGTGTGTGTGTGTGTGTGTATATATATATATATATATATATATATATATATATATATATATATATATATATGTATATATATATATATATATATATGTGTGTATATATATATATATATATATATATATATATATATATATATATATATATATATATATATATATATACACAGAGAGAGAGAGAGAGAGAGAATTTTCTAAGTAGATCCTTCCATAGGAGGGTGCTCAATACTTTTTGGTAGAGCAAATAACAATAAAAATAAAAGGACAGGACAAAGCCTTTCTATTGAAACTCCATTTATCACTTCATTTATCACAGTGACAAATGGAGTTTCAATAGAAAGTCTTTGTCCTGTCCTTTTATTTTTATTATATATATATATATATATATATATATATATATATATATATATATATATATATATACAGTAATCCCCTGCAGTTTGCGTTTAGCTTCTTCGAGTCCCCGCAATATCATATATCATGGATTTCCCATCGGGAAATGAAAAAAAAAATTAAAGATTATAGTACAGTATTGAAAATTCACATGCACTACATTCAACTACGCTACCCAACATGCTCTGTTCTCCAGCTTGACTCGAGTGTCTCTGATTGGTTGTGAATCCAGCAAGCTGATTGGTCGAGGTTATATTTCACAGCATCCAACACATGGGGCTTCCTGTCTTTGTGTTCAAGCTGCATTGTTAGTTCGTCTACGCTACATATCAGCAGTTCTCCAGCCAAGTGCCTAAGTTTTTCTCTCTTTGCGCTCCTAAGTACTGTTGTATACGCTAAGGCCTTGAAAATGGCCCCAAAACGCCCAGGAAGTGTTATGGTCTGTGCTAGTTGGCCGGGTTTATCTCTCTCGCTCTCTCTCTCTCTCTGCATGTGCTGGTGAGGGGCGTGGCTGTTACCCACAGGCGAAATCCGGAGAACGCACCTGAATTGACTGCCATCAGCGCTAGAGGAGCTCCGTGCTCGACACTCTCCCAGTGATTTTCCTTCACCACTACAGTGAACACGATTTTCCCGCACCCCAGTGAGCTCAATAAAAGTCTTTGTTTCATCGTACTTGGTCTCCTGCATTTTTGGGTCCGACTGATATGCTCCCGGTGTCACAGGAAGATCATTTAGTGAACCGAAAAAAGAAAAGGAAAATGATGACAGTTAGTGAGAAAGTTAAGCTTCTAGATTTATTAAAAGAAGGGTGAAGGTTTGAAGGGTGAAGGTGGCTCGCCATTACGTCATTCATGAGTTGACTGTGCGCTACATTTAGAAGTAAGAAGAGAAAATCCATCTATCAGTCGGACCCAAAGATGAAGGAGACCAAGTGCGATAAAAAAAAGACTTTTATTGAGCTCAGAGGAAGCACTGGGGTGCGGGAAAATCGTGTTCGCTGTATTGATGAAGGAAAATCACTGGAAGAGTGTCGAGCACGGAGCTCCTCTAGCGTGCTGATGACCAAGTCATCAAAAATCTTTTATTATTCTGTTATTATTCATGTTTTACACCTCTATGGTAATAAGCACTTCCCGTTCCACTCCACTAGTAAACATTTTTAATAAGTGCCCACCCACTCCAATTTTTTTAAGTGCCCTGGGCGCTTATCCCGTCGAATATGATATAGGGATAGTGAGTATATTGGTCGTAGGATGCTGAGGTTGGAACTATCAGGCAAAAGGCCCAGAGGAAGACCAAAGAGAAGATTTATGGATGCGGTGAAGGCGGACATGAAGGTCGTTGGACTAAGAGTAGAAGATGCAGAGGATAGGGAAAGATGGAGGCAGATCATTTGCTGTGGAGACCCCTGAAGGGAACAGCCGAAAGGAAAAGAAGATATATATATATATATAATATGGTGTGTGTGTGTGTGTGTGTGTGTGTGTGTGTGTGTGTGTGTGTATATATATATATATATATATATATATATATATATATACTTTTATATATATATATATATATATATATATAAACAAAAATAAAAGGACAGGACAAAGACTTTCTATTGAAACTCCATTTATCACTACAGATCTGTTTCGAGGGGTGGTGAAACCATCCTCTCTCTTCAGGTGATTATAGAAGAATGATTACAAAGTGCTGTGGGAGGTACTATGTCGATGAACATGGCGTCCTGTAGATGGGGTGGTGTTCATTATGTATTCGGGGGCGGGTTCTTTTAAATATCGATACATGCACATGACCTGAAGAGAGAGGATGGTTTCACCACCCCTCGAAACAGATCTGTAGTGATAAATGGAGTTTCAATAGAAAGTCTTTGTCCTGTCCTTTT